>JAPDPK010000099.1:490000-1690000 GCA_031772115.1 Heritiera littoralis | reverse complement strand
GGAGCTCTTCAACATACTGGGGTCCCAATTGAGTATCTCATCTAGTTTCCATCCTCAGACGGATGAGCAAATAGAGCGCTTCAACGGATTGTTAGAGGAATATCTGAGACACTTTGTGCAAGCCAATCAAAAGAACTGGCCACCGCTTTTAGATGTAGCACAATTATGCGTCAATGCTCAAAAGAGCTCATCCACCAACAAGAGTCCCTTTGAAGTGGTCATGGGACAACAACCACGATTACCCCACACCTCCATTGAGCCGTACAAAGGGAAGAACCCCCGAGCCTTTAACTTTACTAAGGAGTGGAAACAGAACACTGAGATCGCTCGGGCTTACTTGGAGAAGGCGTCGAAGCGCATGAAGAAGTGGGCCGACAAAGATCAGAGAGCACAACAGTTTAGTATTGGTGACTCGGTCTTGGTGAGATTAGTGCCTGAACAGCTTAGATTCTTACGAAAGCGGGATCGTTGATTGGTGCGCAAATATGAGGGTCCAGTGACAATTCTTGACAAGGTGGGATAGTCCTCCTACAAAATCGACCCTCCAAAATGGATGAAAGTACACTCGGTGTTCCATGTGAGTAACTTAAAGCCATTCCACTCAGATCCAACAGATCAAAGCAGAAGTAGATCAACTAGGGCGGCCATCAGCATGAAGCCACCCTCAGAGCGTCGCGTTGAAGAGATTTTAGCAGACAGACACTCGGTGGTGTCAAGAAGACCAATCCATGAGTACTTGGTAAAATGGGAGGGCCTAGGACCGGAAGAAGTCAGTTGGGAAAGAGAAAATGACCTAAGAGCTTTCAAGCAGAAGATCGAAGAGTTCCAAGCCAGCAAGTCAACGAAGACGTCGATAGATTGAGTGGGGGAGAATGTCATGAGCCAACCTTGTATAGGGCCATGACCGGGTAGGATATCATGAGCCAACCTTGTATAAGGCCATGATCGGGTAGATAGGCTTTGGGGAAAACAAAATCCATGGACTTAGGAAAACAGAATCCATGGAATTAGGAAAAGTGTCCCCATTTCAAACATTTTAATGGTTACTGGTAGCATAGCTATAAAAGCTCTTTAGCTCTTTAGGAGGGGTGAGCAGTTGGCGGAATGTTGGGCTGCCTCACTGGTTAAGGTATGTGCAAGCACACCCATCTAGGGCTGCCCTCCTTGGCCCCGACGATGGTGTGGAAATCTCAAAACTCTTTTGTAAGCTTTGTAATATTTTCATTATCAATAAAAACACATTTTTTTTCCATGGTGGCGCCTGTGGTTATGATGGTATGCTTTACTTATGCCCCGAGATTTTGCCGTGTTCCTTGTAGTGACTTATTGTTGGCTCATGACTTGCCCAAATTATCGAGATAATTGGCTGACTTGTGTGGACGAAACCATCCAAATGCCGCACGGCCTATCGCTTCATTGTAAGAAAGCTTAGTCCGTGACACGTTCCCAGATATATAATCGTGGACTATTTAGCATCACGTGGGTTAAGTTCATGTCGTGGGACCAGTGGTAGCCGCTTAATGTTTGACGTTTTGTGATTTGGTATTTGTTTAGGCCTTGATGAAAGCTGATCAAACGAGGGTGAGACAGAAACTAGCTTGTGATATATGGCTGTCAAGTCACAAGACACGGGTCAACCCCAATTCACATGCAGCTTGGAATCTCCTAATTTCATGTGCCATTGTCCGAATTTGCCAACAATGACTTCTGATCCATCTACCATTTCCCACATAAATGGCACCATTGACAGACTGGCCAAAGAAACAATCCTGATTAGCAAAAGGCCTTTCGATGGGGCAAAGGACATAGCAGATAGATTTCTCCTTTTCAGCAAACAAAGAAGACTGATGCCTCTCTATATGATTACTTTGTGAAATCCTAGTTATGATTAATAATTGGGATCTTCTTGAAATCTGAACAGTTAAAGATTAATCCCAAGAATTGGATGAAAATTGGATCTTGATTCATCAATTAATATTTCCTATGCCTACTGCTCGTGTCTAGTGAACTGTGAAATATATTGCAAATCCCACTTCATACAAAATGTGAATTTACAGACATTTCTAGTTGAATGGGCTGCTTCTTATATTCAATGCAAATATAGATACATTTTACAGAAAATATATTTTTTATTTACTCTTCATGGGATGGTCACAAAAGAAATGAATAACAACATAAACAAAGCAATAGTTGTCGCACTTAGTTGGCTGCTGTGGAAAGTGTTGAATTTTAACCTTGCAGCTGCACCACTTGCTTCTGTCGAGTTTACAACCATTCTTGTCTCATTGCTCACCTCCTTACTGGAAACAGAAATTAAAAGTTCTTCGTTAGGAACATTAAGCAACTTGTTTTTACTACATAATGCTTTAACAGTACTTATAATCCAGAAAGAAGAGATGTGTAAGAACAGAATTTTAAACAGCAAAAATTATTCTGTTTAACAGTAGCTGGAATGTCTCACCTTCCAAGAAAAACACAGCTCCCGTGACCTGCAAATATACCCCACAAAATTTTTAAAGAAAAAACATGTCAGATTTGTAGATTGTAGAGTAAAATCAGGCTAAGAAAATGGAGGGCAAAGAAGAAAAAGAAAAGAGAAGTGAAAGTAGAAAAACAAGGTGACAGACTCCATCTGGACTAGTACAACCTCATAAGATACAAGGCAAGGCAATAATAGAAGATGATTGCTAGCATATATATGCAAGAAGTCATTAATCTAAACATGGAGATGGGCCGATGGCCTAGTGATAGTGAGGTAATGTTGTGGAGTGGGGCTCATTACAGTAGCAGGGTCCAAACCGAAATCATAGTTCCCTGCTTGAGCAAGAAAATATTTATTCCATGAACTTTTCCACCTTCCAGTCACAAAAGAACCCATGTGACTCTGTCAGGTGGAAACTATACACCCAAATTCCTCACAGCTTTACTTTCTGATAACACAGCTTAATTTTTAAAACCAAACTGCTTATGCTTAAGAAAATTACTAGCTATAAAGAAGGGGTATGTTGATAAATTAAGCACCATTCTCCTATCACCTTAGTCTAAGGGGTCCTTCAAACTATGAGATTCAAGGCACTAAACCAGCAGCAAAGTGCTAAAACTAGGCACTTGATTGGCTAATACATTATACTAGACTTGAGTAAATGTGCAATTATTTTGGACGACAATGCCAGACTCTTGTGCTAAGAAACTTGATCATTACGATGAAAAACACACAAGACTAACACTCAGTTTGGAAGACCCATTTCCACTTTCATAATAATAGTACAATCACAAGTTAAAGCTGAGCACTTGGATAACTAACAATTATTATGGCTACAATATCAAATTCAACTCCCTAGAAGGACAATGTCAAACTAGAAACCAATGTTCTTTCAAGGAATGGTTGTGGTAACACTTACTTGGGTCAGTGGTAGTTATCATGGCCACACCCTTAAAGTCACAGGACCCAGCAGCCTTCCCTTCCTTCTGATAATAGCTATCAAAGGCATAAGAAGCATGGTTCTTCACGTTATTAGGCTGGTAGCAGCTCTCCCCTGGTTGAATCTCGCTGCAATCTGCCCTCCCAGGACCACAAGCCCAGTCCAAAGCTGTCTGCAATGTCTTTGAATCAACCCCATCCATTGCAATACAATAGGTCTGATTGGTTGTATCACTTGCCAAAAAGGTCCCACTTCCTGATACATGAAGCAAATATACTGGCGTCGAATTTGAATGAAACAATCCCCAATTCGCCTCAGACACTGGGGGTGACCTCAAGTCCTCATTGAACAACTCGTATAAATACACACTGGAAGTGATTTCTGGATGCAAAGGGGTTCCACTATGGTCTAAAACATGTTTAATAAGATTTGAATTGTAGGTATCTGCATTATCAATAGTAGCATAAGGCTCTTTTGAATCCCCCTTAGAAGGCCACCCACTCTCAGTAACAAGCACCACAACATCAGTAACATTTAAATTCTTCATAGAAACATATGCAGCATCAATCATAGCATCAAATACGTTAGTGTAATGCAACAAAGTATTAGGATCAACCATTTCTTTAGACGGTGTCAATGGCTTAAACAAGATATTATGAAGGGGAACCGCACCTTTATTCTCCATAAAAACATAATACGGATAAAGATTCATCATTAAAGGAGACCCAGTTCTTGATAAAAACTGAAGCAAAGGTAACATAACTGAAGTCCAGCTTTGGTTAAAGAAAGCCTGAGAAGGAGGAAAGGTATCAAGAATTATAGAAGCTGCGTGTGGAGTTGAAACTTTGATTTGGGTATGCAAATTTGCAGCCACTAAAGCACTGTAAAGAGACTCAATTGCAGGAAGCAACAAAGGAGCCGAGGATGGTACGGTTGTTAAAACCTCATCTCCAACAGCAATATTAGTGATGAGCGTTTCAGGGAAGTAAGCGACGACATTTCGACCGATCCAAGAAGTTGCCGTGGTGTTGGATGACCCTATAGCCAGGAGCTGGTTGTTGGGTACACTGATAATGACCCGAATCTTTGTCTTCGCCAATGCTTTGAGAATATCCGGATTTGCATCATAAAGTCGAATGTGTGTTATTTTTTGCACTTGCAAGAATGAAACCAAGTCAGTTGGTGATAGCAGATTCGAGACATCCGTGCCTAAGTTAACACCCACAAACGGTTCTTTGTCTTGTTGTTGACTTTGCTGCTTGATTTCTTGTACTAAAGCTGATGAATTTGCTGCAAAATTTTGTTAAAGAAAAACAGTAGTATAAAATTGAGTCCTTATTGGTTTCTATGATTTTTACTACACTTTTTCCTACTGGGGTTTCTGAGACCATACCTGTTAAAGGCACCGTGAAGTAGAGGAAAATGGCGGTGATAAGACAAGTAGTAAGCTTAGAGTTTGCCATTGAAGAGGAGCTTCAGCTTTATTTCTGCATCCCCCGTTTCGGTCTCAGCAAGGAATCCTAACATTATATTCGACTCTTTGCAAATTTTCTTTCTATTGGTGGCCACTGGATTGATTTTCTTGTGGGATTTGTATTGGTTGTGCTTAGGATTGACTTAAGAGATCTATAGTATCAAGAAAGGAAGCTTACATTTATCAAAAGGTCGACAAATTCGGAGTCTTTGGGGGTTTAACTGTTCTTTACACTATTGCTTTTTGGTCGGACATGCTGGCTGGGGAGGGCAACATTGTAAATTAAGCCTTGTGTGTTTGCGATGGCTCATGATTGCACAGGCTGGGGTTTCCAGAGAGACGTTGCAGGCTTGCAGCAGCTCGTCTTTAGCCGCTTTCAATAATTTCAATCCGTTCGCAAGTTGTAAGAAATAGTCAAGTGTGAATCCAACCGGAACTCCATAAAACTGCATGACAGTCCAGAGAACAGGGCAATTATGTAAGAGAAATGGAGGACATTGCCAAACAGCTTCTCCGGTACCATAAGAAGCAGTGAGAGTCACGATCATAAACAGAACGCCTGCACGATTCACATCACATGTGGGTCACCATTGTCCAAAGTGGTGTGCTTTTTGCTTTTCTTTCTCGTTTGGGTTAGGCTTTCATGCTTTAGCTGTTGCAATTCGTAAGTAAACCTGTCAGATGTCTTGATTTTGCGTAATTATGATGCATAATTGTGGCTTAGATGGTCAATTTCCAGCAACTCATTCCTTACAGAAGATTGTAAGTAGGCAGGTGTCTGCTGAGAATGTATGGTGAACTGCTGTTGAGTGTTGAGCTACCTTTCGTGGTTGTTAACCTCGCCTGCCTTTTCTTTTGCAAGTCAGAATGGGTTTTAACTAATTAATAGTATTTTTTAGATTGAAACAGCATTACAGCAATAAGTAAAAATGTTGGAATCAATTTGGAAAAAGCAGAGATGCATTTTTTCTCTTTTTACTCGAAATTGAAGTTGTTTGAACTTAAATTCATGTTTTACGCTATGTATTTTTTTTAATCACAAGTATTTTCATCTGCTTTAACAATTTAAAACGCTATATTTTTTTTGAATCACATGTATTTTTATCCGTTTTAACGATTTAAAACTAATTCTACTCGAAACTTTGTTGCAATTAAAACTCCTCATCCCCTTCTAAAGGTATATTTTATGAAAATCGAACTCGAGAATTCTTCTCACAAATTTAAAAGTTTGAAACTCCTCGAATTTTTTTTATAGTTAAAATTCTTCATCTCTCCAAAAATATGTTCTATGAGAATCGAATTCCAAAACTATATTCATAAATTTAATTTACGTTACCAATTAAGTCACAATTCATGTTTTACTAATAAAGCCACAGTTCGTGTTTTACTGGCATGTTTTACGCTATGCTACATTACATAATAACTTAATTTCGCTGGCCAAGAGATTGTTAGGCAGATTGCTTTTTAACCAATTGCATTCCTTCTCCTCGTACAAAGGTTTGGAGGTTGGGCTTCACAGAAGTTTTGAGGCCTCAAACAAAAATCAAACTTTGCGAACAAATCTAGCAACAAAAGAAAAGTAATGGTTCTAGATCTCTCGTTATTGATGTTAAGTTACTGGCATGGTTTTGTACTTTTGCTCTAACCCGTTTCTTGGGCCATGTTGGTGTTCTCGGAATCAAAGACTACCTTGGTAAAGTTTTGGCTAAGAAACATTTAAAAATAACATAACTCCTCAATTGCATACAAAGATGAGGCGAGGCCCAAACTAAAAGTCGTCTACAAAACAATAACCCTGTAAATAAAACTTTCCAGGAACAACGAGCATTGTTAGGTATACAAAAGCACCACAGTTATGATAACATGGGTGCTAAAAGCTGGAGGCATGACAAAATCTGGGTTTTATTCCTCCGCTTGAAGCTCTCCAACAAGTATTGGAGAGTCCATATTCTAATCTTCATGAATTTTGATTCTGTGACTGAAAACAAGCAGGAACCACCATTCAAGAGTTGATTTGCTAATTCGACAACCATCATCGGAGGGCATTAATAAAGGCCGTCAATGAATCGACATCCCTCTTCTCAGAGGCATACTTTATTGGCTTAGATGAGTGTTTGGGGAAGAAGAGTACGGTGGGGAAGCTTCCCAGCTGCAACTCTTTCTGTGCGTACTCCTTTTGCTCACCATCAGCTCTGAATTTTGCGACCTTCACCCCTGAACCTGCCAGCTTCTCAGCCAATTCAACATATGATTCTTCCATTGCCTGTTCAAAATTCATACATTTATCTGTTAGATTAAAACCAAAAACCAATATTTTTCAACTAAATTCTGCATGATTTGAAACAGGGGTTACCTGGCAAAAGCGGCACCATGGGGCATAGAGCACAACAAGCCATGGCTCTTTCCGTCTCTCCAATCTTGCCAAATTCTCAATTCCTGTCCTGCTCAGTGTGACCAAGCTCTGGCTATTGAAAATGTCACTTTGAGTGGCAGTACCATTGGAATGGGAAGCCCCATTTCCATTGCCATTAAGTTGGGCTGCACTGTCTTGTTTCAAATTTCCTTTGTGAAGACCACACTCCTTGGCCTTGGCATCCTCCCACCACCACCTTCCTTCCCTCTCATGTTGCCCTGGTAACACTGGCCTTGTGCAAGGCTCGCAACCGATAGACACATATCCTTGGGAATGCAAAGAATTGACAGGCACATTCATGGCCCTAAGGAAATTCCAAATGTCTTTACCATCAACATTGGCGACTGGGTTCCACTTCACCAAGCTACCAATCCCACCATCCAATCCTTCAAAAACAGGATCCACTTGAACAGCAGGAACCTCAGACCTAGTTCCGGGGGACTGATCCTTCCTTTGACCGGTAATCCAAGCACGCAACCCCTTGAGTGCTCTCCTCAAAGGCCTAACTTTCCTTACACGGCAGCATTCCTGATGCCCATCCTCGTAGAAAGAAAACAACCCTTTACTCCTCACCAATGCCTGAACTTCAACAGCATCAGGAAACATGTATTCGATACGAATTCCATAACGCTTCTCAACCTCATCGAAGAATTTATAAGTTTCCGGGTTCAGCCTGCCAGTATCAAGGCTGAACACCCTAAATGGTCTGCCAGTCAATTTCGCATACTCAATTAAAGCAACATCCTCTGCCCCACTGCAAAAATTTAAGAACAATTCCCATTACTAATCAACACTCAAATCTATCATTCATAACAGAAATGGATCTAGCAATTTGAAAAGTACTAATAGCGAGAAAGAATTGTACAGTCTACATTTTCGTTCATGTTCTTAAAAAAAAGCAATCTTTTATTGCACATCAAAATATTACTTAAAGCTAATAAAATTTTGAGCTAAGGAAAAGAAAAGAAAGGTTACCTGAATGCAATAGCGATATCGTTTCCGAATTCAGCTAAAGCCTTATCCATGATTTCCAGTGGAGAAGCGTTGTCAAGTTTCTTGGCCAACTGCTCGTAATTCTCCACCTCTACTTTTTCCGATACTTCTGCTAATCCATCCATAATTACTCACGATTAAACCTTTTAATCAGCATTAAATGAAAATGAAAAAAAAAAAAAAGAGTCTTGAAGTTTTACCTGGAGCAACGATGGTTGCTGCCAAAGGAACGACGGAATTATTCCGTTTTGACTCCGCATTTACAGGCTTCACTGCGCAACGTTTTTGAGACAGATTCACCGTTGCATGGCGATCCGCTAACCGAAATAAACCAAACTGTGGAGCTGAAAAACCCGAACAAAAACATCAATATACATAGTTAACCAAAAAAATCGAAATTTAAGAAAAAAAAATAGAAGAAAAGAACAAAATTAAACTACCTTTGAGGTCGGAGGAGGCACTTGAACGAGAAAAGCTGGAACCAGAAATTGCAGCCGAAGAAGAAGAAGTAACAGCAAACGCCATTTTCAAAAGATATAATCTTTATTCTAAGAAAAGGAAAAAAATTAAAAAAAATAAAGCTTTGGTTTTCCTCTGTTTCTGTAAGTTTTTTCTGCGTTTACTGTGTGTGTGAGAGGAAGGAAGAAAGGGTTAAATAATGGCCTGACAAAAGGCTGGGCACCAGGTTCATTGAACCTGGACGCAATTTCCGATACCTTGCGTATGCTTACGTGGCTGATTTTGGTTGGATAGAGCTCAGTCTAGTTGGTCATCGCTTCCGTCACGTGGCCAGCACAAGAGAGACGTGGTCAAAGTGTAGATGGTTTAACGTTGTCTTTGGAGGCCGAAAAAACGTTCGTCTTAATTTCTTGGATTCTTCCTGTTTTTATCTTCTGCTTTTTTTGGGTCATTATTTAAATTATTATTATTATCTTTTGAGAGATTAAGGTGTGGTTTAAATTATGCAATTTTTTTGTGACCACAGTTCCGTAGTATCATTTGGTAAATCAAGCTGCTTCCGTGCAAGTTAGATGTGACTAATTTTAGACGTTATAAAATAAAATGATATAAAATTTTAAAAATAAGGTGAATTAAAATTTTGATATTATATATGAATTTGATAAAATGAAAATTTTTAATTTATATTTGATATGTTATCATGAATTATACAATAATTTTTGTGTTTTCTAATTGTTTGATATGAAACAAATATAATTTTTTCTATGACGAATACATGCATTATTAAATCTATGGCAAACAAAAATTCTAATTTTTTCTTAATATTAACACCCCTTTTCTTATATTCAAATGGTGTGAAAAATATCTCATTTCATTTTCTCTCTCTGTTTTCCATACCAAATAAGAATATTTTTTGTTTTATTTTGTTTTTATATGAGATAAGATAAAAGGTTTTGAAAGCCACTCACAACTCAAAAGTTGTGATTCAATTGACAACGCAGACTAAGTTTGTGAGAAGAATTTTCGAGTTCGACTCTCACTAAACACATATTTAGAGAGAGGTGAAGAGCCTTAACTGTGATTAAATCCTGAACAAAATTAATTTCAGACCGTTAAAACGAATTAAAATACATATGATTTATAAAAAAAAAAAAAAAAGCCACCCATGGAAAACTCCCACCCTGAAACACCTGATTTTACTCAATCTTCAATATATGGAAAAAATGAGAAACACAATAAATGAAAACCAAGTATGTGGTGAAAATTATGGAACTTCAACTTTTTTCCTTTCAAATAGTACCAATAATTTCAATGCTTATCTGAATAAAAATTGGAATCCACGAAATTGTGTGGAATTTGGGGAGGAGAGCGGCTGGACCCTGGTCCTGGTGGCTAGAGATGCATCAAAAGGGCACCAAACTGGGGCGACAAGGCAGCCAGAATATTTTATGGTTGGTGCTCCATTTCATAAAAATCTTTACAATAATTTGTGCATTATATCTTATGAAGGAATCTGACGAGAAAAACTCGAGAGAAAGAATAATTATAAATATAATACGATATTTATGTAGTTTTATAATTTTTTTTATTTGCATTACATTATTTTTACTAATTTTTAAAAATTCTTTTACAAGAAAAATTTACGTTAACTAAAACAATTTAAAGTAATTAAATTTCTACTAAAAAATAAAATAATTGAGTTTCATTAGACTTATATAACGGATCCTTGCACCATAAATCCGTCTTAATTTATATAAATGTCATATTCATGGAGATTCTATTAGACTCCACAAATTCCAATAATATAAGCCTATAAAATTAAAAATATTGACGTTTCATATTTTTCTTTGCATTCCAAATTACATATTTACATTCATGATAATATTAATATATTGATTTAGTTTATATGCTTATCACCGATTCCTGATCTGTTAGTAGATACGATGTTACATTTTTTATTTCAACGATCAAAATTTAATCTTTAATGATGCATGATTATTATATTTTTCTTTTAGCTTTGAGGAATCTTACGTCGATATGGCAACTAAATTGATGACCTTTGGGGTTAGGAAAAGGATGCATGCATCTTTCAGAAATTACTATAGTAGCATTAGTTGAATTGTTTACAGCTAGGCCCAAGTGGAAGGGACATTCGAAAGATACCCGAAGGAACCTTCCTTCCAGGCCTGAGTCTCAACTCTCAAGGATGAACAATGCCAGCAATGCCGACCTGATTCGACCCAAATGTTGCCATATATGATATAACTTCCACATTTCTTTATTACTCATAACTCATACCTTGTCTTTATATACATACATATGTTGAACAAAAAAGTAAAAAATGTGGGATTACAGATCTTGTCCACTTGGGGTAGTATGAAGATGAAAAACTTGAACTTCTTCTTGGACTTCAACTTCTGGAACTGAACTTCTTTGATCACGAACAGTCACGAACAGTCACGAACTAAATGCAGAGAAAGACTTCAAGGCGTGCTGCTATAATGCCACTTTCCTTAAGACTTATTTCACCTCCACCAGTTATGGTATGCAACAGGGATTATAGAAATAGCCTCAGGATATAATGAAGTCAACTTGTTTAATATTACCTTGCACTTGTAATATTAAACCACTAAACACTTTAGACAAATACAAAAGTATTATGTCTTAGCCAAAGTTTTCTGCAGCAAACAATGTCTAAGAGACTTGTTTTCTATTTTGAGATTGGGAGAGGAAAAAGAATTCAGAATATTTTCGTTATATTTTTTCTGTCTTCTATATGTCTTCTTGAATGAACATTGTCATCTCTTTTATAGAGATAATTTCAAGATATGTGTTCTTTGGTTTGAATGACACAACCTTTCAATTGTGTTGTTTCATTTAAACAAACACATCATTCAGATTGTTCACAACCTCTCAAATTCAATGGTTATGTCCTTTAACCATTATGTAGTGAAAGATTACCCTTTGAATGAGGTTGCACCTATTCAAAGAAAACTAGTCGTTACAATTCATTTTACACTAGAGCAGTTGACTGCCATAAAAGGCAGTTGATTGCCCTTAGATTTCCAGGCAAGGAAGTCGGATGCCCGAAAATAGCATCCGAATGCCCTAGTGTATTTTTGAAACAGTATGCAACTTGCAGGAGGGCAGTCGACTGCCTTCATATGGAAGTCGACTGCCTTAAAGTATCTTAAAATCCGAGTATTCACATTGTATAGGCAGTTGACTGCCCTGTTTGGGCAGTTGACTGCCATCCCGGGGAAGTCGACTGCCCTCCCCGGGCATCCGACTGCCCAAGTGCATTTTTCGGACAGAATACTTACTGCGCAAGGGCAGTTGACTGCCCTATATGGGCAGTTGACTGCCCTATAAAATTAGTAAAAATCATTTTAACATGATTTTACTTCACCCGGAGTCATACCAATCACTAGTTTTACTTGTACATTGATTAAACAACATTTTAATCAATCTTTTCACTTTATATTTTGAAATTTTCTAACAATCCCCCACCAATTTCAAAATAGAACAAGTCTAATACTTGAGGAATCCTCATGCATAAAATGATGGTGAACTAGGTCTTGAACCATCACCTTAGAGAAAAAGTACTTTCAGTTAATCAGAACGGTATGGTGGACTAAGTCTTGAACCAACGGTTCTATGATGATTAACTAATGACTAAATCTCACATGAGACTTCAAAAATTTGTCCAAAGTCATTTAGTAGAACTTCGACACTTATACTGGCCATGTGTCTTGTATCATTTCATGAGTGCTTAAGAGCTAAACCCTAAGCTCCTAGAAGCGGCACCACTTCCACTCATATAGGTGAACTCATCAGAAATGCAATCATATAAGCATTCCAACACTTATACTTACGTGTTATGGGTTCATTAAGAGTAACAACTCAACCTCCTTATTTTCATATGATTTCAAGTGTTCATAACCTTTGGGATGTTAATTAGCACAATACTTGCAGCCACATTCAGATAATGTACTTGATCTCATTGAACTCAAGACTTAATGTCCAATTAAGCGTTGAGTTGAGTTTCCATTATGTGTGACTAATTCAAATGGGTTTTAGTCCCATCCCCTTGGAAGTTCTAGACACTATCTCTCTTGTGAGACCTTTTGTCAATGGATCCGCCAAGTTTTCACTTGACTTGACAAAGTTAATGGTGATCACCCCATCTTTAATCAATTGTCTAACATAGCTGTGCCTTAGACCAATATGTCTAGATTTCCCATTATATACTTGGCTATAAGCCTTTGATAGTGTAGCTTCACTATCACAATGTATTGATATAGGTGACATTGGTTTAGGCCATAAAGGAATTTCATAGAGTAAGTTTCTCAACCACTTAACCTCCTTACTTGCCGAAGCTAATGCCACAAATTCTGAAGCCATAGTAAAATCATAAATACAAGTTTGTTTCATGTTATTTTAGTTAGCATGCAAGTTATACATTTTTCATCACTTCTAACTACATATGGAACCAGATTAGATTTAGACATCATGATTACTTTATCATAATTTATATGTCCTAATCTACTATGCCATAAATCAAAAGAATCCACAATATAATCTGAATTATTCTTCTTATTATTGATATTGAAATGAGATACATTAAGTTTAAACATGCCTTCATTGGCATATCCCTTTCCCACAAAAGTTCCACTCTTGGATAGTATACACTTATCCCCCTCAAAGACAACTTTAAACCCAAACTTATTGAGTAAACTAACAGACACTAGATTCTTCCTCACTTCTGGAACATAGAAAACATTGGTTAAAGTCAATGTTTTTCCAGAAGTGAAGTTTAAATCTATGGTCCCCTTGACTTTGATTTTAGTTGAAGAAGAATTCCCCATGTAGAGCACATTGCCATCTACTTCCTCTTTGAAAGTTTTGAACATAGCCTTGTTTGTGCACACATGTTTTGTAGCACCAGAATCTATCCACCATGCTTCTTTGTCTTCAATGACATTGATTTCAGAAATCATAGCAACAAAGTTGTCCTTGGTTGCATTGGATGCTTCTTTCTTCTTTTTGAAGACATAGCAATCCCTTTTGAAGTGCCCTGGTTTTCCACAATGGAAACATGCACCTTTCCTCTTGAACTTCTTGCCTTTGGTGGAAAGTTCTTTCTTCTTCTTTGTGGGTTTTTTGTTGGAAACAGTATCCTCTACCACATGGACTTTGGAGATGTTAGTCTCCTTCTCCTTTTCTTTGTCATTCTCCTTGCGATATTGCTCTTCAATCCGAAGATAATTTGCAAGGTAATCAAGAGTGATTTCTTCCTTTTTGTGTTTCAAGGTTCTCTTGATATCCTTCCATGATGCTGGAAGTTTGTCAATTATAGAGGACACTATAATTGACTCATCCATGTTCATTGAATACTGCTTAAACTTGTTAAGGATGACTTCAATCTCAGCAAACTGTTCCATAATAGGTCTGGAATCATTCATTCTAAAAATGTTCCAACTTGTTACCAGGAACTTTTTGCTAGTTGCGTCTTCCTTCATGTATCTTGCATCCAGCTTTTCCCATAACTCTTTTGATGTATTGATTTTGATGTAAGTATCAAATAAAGAATCAGACATACCATTTAGGATGCATCCTCTACAAGTGTAGTCATCGTTGTCCCACTTTTGTCTTTGATGCACTTCCTCATTTGTATCATCTTCTTTTTCTTCTGGTCTTGGTGTTGTGAGTACATAGAACACATTGAGGGATGTAAGTAAAATCTTCATCTTCTGTTGCCACCTTAGGAAGTTCCCTCCATCGAACCTCTCCAACTTTTGGAAGTTGAATGCCAATTCTTTCAATGTTTCCATCTTCATGGTTTCTGAAAATTAAGTCTTAAGATTGTTGAACAAAAAAGTAAAAAATGTGGGATTACAGATCTTGTCCACTTGGGGTAGTATGAAGATGAAAAACTTGAACTTCTTCTTGGACTTCAACTTCTGGAACTGAACTTCTTTGATCACGAACAGTCACGAACAGTCACGAACTAAATGCAGAGAAAGACTTCAAGGCGTGCTGCTATAATGCCACTTTCCTTAAGACTTATTTCACCCCCACCAGTTATGGTATGCAACAGGGATTATAGAAATAGCCTCAGGATACAATGAAGTCAACTTGTTTAATATTACCTTGCACTTGTAATATTAAACCACTAAACACTTTAGACAAATACAAAAGTATTATGTCTTAGCCAAAGTTTTCTGCGGCAAACAATGTCTAAGAGACTTGTTTTCTATTTTGAGATTGGGAGAGGAAAAAGAATTCAGAATATTTTCGTTATATTTTTTCTGTCTTCTATATGTCTTCTTGAATGAACATTGTCATCTCTTTTATAGAGATAATTTCAAGATATGTGTTCTTTGGTTTGAATGACACAACCTTTCAATTGTGTTGTTTCATTTAAACAAACACATCATTCAGATTGTTCACAACCTCTCAAATTCAATGGTTATGTCCTTTAACCATTATGTAGTGAAAGATTACCCTTTGAATGAGGTTGCACCTATTCAAAGAAAACTAGTCGTTACAATTCATTTTACACTAGAGCAGTTGACTGCCATAAAAGGCAGTTGACTGCCCTTAGATTTCCAGGCAAGGAAGTCGGATGCCCGAAAATAGCATCCGAATGCCCTAGTGTATTTTTGAAACAGTATGCAACTTGCAGGAGGGCAGTCGACTGCCTTCATATGGAAGTCGACTGCCTTAAAGTATCTTAAAATCCGAGTATTCACATTGTATAGGCAGTTGACTGCCCTGTTTGGGCAGTTGACTGCCATCCGGGGAAGTCGACTGCCCTCCCCGGGCATCCGACTGCCCAAGTGCATTTTTCGGACAGAATACTTACTGCGCAAGGGCAGTTGACTGCCCTATATGGGCAGTTGACTGCCCTATAAAATTAGTAAAAATCATTTTAACATGATTTTACTTCACCCGGAGTCATACCAATCACTAGTTTTACTTGTACATTGATTAAACAACATTTTAATCAATCTTTTCACTTTATATTTTGAAATTTTCTAACAACATACGCATATATACGTATGTATAATATATGCATGCTGTCTGTTTTATCTTTCCTCTCTGCCACTTTTAATTGTATAATCAGATCTAGGTAGGTGGTAGTCTGGTATTTGGTTTCTTCTGCTTGAACTCATTTTCTTGTCTTAATCATTGTTCTTCAAGTGAGATACTGATCATAAGATTGAGAGCCAGTTAATGTAACAACTACACTAGCTAGAAACATCCATGCCTGATCTGCGCTACGCAGCATATATATTCTTATTATCAGCCTGCTTAGAGAGCTTTTACCGAGTGTAAACATGCATGTTGAAAGATAAAAATCAGGTTTCTCAATCAACAAATTAATGTATAGGAGCAGAACAATTGATTTGAATTCTTATTCCTACGCTCTGGTGGAGATTTATGGAGTTCGGTGTAAAACAAGGCGATCTAAGGCTTTATTTTGCAATTGATAAAGAAAAAAACACGTATTCTGCGAAGCAACCACAACTTAGTTTCCATAGATTTGAAAGTGCAACTGGAAAACTGGAACAAAACCCACTCCAGATTTTACTGACTTCGACATCATATGGAAAGCAGGCTGTAGGCCCTGAAATAAAGAGTCCAACAAGGCCTGCCCAGTTTCCAAAGATTACAAATGCGAAGTTGCAAATTTCATCTCTCTTAGGCCGACGGTGGCCACTACTTTTTATCAGGAATTGACCCTTCATCTTTATCTTTTTCTATCATGCCTGTACTGTAAAAAATCTTCTAGTTATCTCAAAACTAAAGCTTAAATCTGCATTAATGAATTAAAAAAAAAAATAAATCTGCATCTAGGGACATCTTAAAACCTTAAACTATGTGTGAAATTAAGACGAGAAACGAACGGTTGAATATTGCCACGTTTCTGTAACCAAAAAAAAAAAAAAGAATATTGCCACGTTTCTGTTTAGTATCAGTCCAAAAAAAAGGCCAATCACTAGGACACATCTAGTTTACAGCAACACCAAGTGTTCCTTATAGGTTGAGAATGACACATCTGGTTAGTTGGTTGCAGCTACTAGGAGACGTGTTTGTCGGTTATTGAATTGCTTTTGTAACTGACAGTCACGTTTGTCAGAAATGGCAAGAAAGAGATTTTATATTTTGCTACAGTACTGATGGGATTCTTCCACCTGGGGGTTTCTTTTTTTTTTTTTGGTGAATACCTGGGCGTTTCATTCTGTAGCTGTCTAGCTCACTCTCTTTCTTTACTGCCGGTATGTCCAAGTCAGGGTTTTTTTTTCTAATTTATTTTAGATTCAAATCAATGTTGTTTTAGCTTTTGTTTTCGGTAATCTCATTTGTATTCTTTGTTGTGATCTATGGCATTGTGAATTTGCTTTGTTAGATTAATAAAGAAACAAAGTTCGAATCTTGAGTTTGATCTTCACATAAAAATTGAAAAAAGAAATGAAAAAGGTAAACTTTATTGATGGATTTCTAAGATAAACATGGATTAGGTGAAAAAGGAAAAGCGTAAGGAAATTGGGAAAAAGGATGAACCTTTTGCTTGAAAAATGTAGTTTTTTGTTTTGATTTACTTGGTTGACTTCATGAAGGGTTACAGAGCAATCGGATTTGTTGAAAGATGGCTGAGGGTTCAGCTGCAGTTCCCAGTGCTGAGTTGCTGGAATGGCCAAAGAAAGATAAGCGTCGGTTCCTTCATGCTGTGTACCGTGTTGGTGATCTTGATCGTACCATTAAGTAAGTATGATTTCCTAGAGATAGATTGTTCTTAAATTTTTACTATACTTTAAGATCTGATGCTTGGATGTCCTCATTTGTGGTATAAATCTGTATTCAGGTTTTACACTGAGTGTTTTGGAATGAAGCTGTTGAGGAAAAGAGACATTCCTGAAGAGAAATATTCCAATGCCTTTCTTGGTTTTGGTCCAGAGGAGTCTCATTTCGTTGTGGAGTTGACGTACAGTATGTTTGTGCTTTCTTTATTCTTTTGTATGGAAATGTTCTCTGGAAATGGCTTTTGTTACATCTGTAATGCTTGGAGCTTGCAAATATTTGTTTCTTGATCAAACAGTTGACCCTAAGATTCCTTTCCTGCTACCGATTGTGGCATAGTTCAATGTAGTGAAGGAATTTATTGATAATGACAGAGGGCTTCTGAATTTAATTCTTGCTGTTCTCTTGAACTTCTATGACCTCTAAGAACTCTTATTTTTCTTTACAGATTATGGAGTAACTTCATATGATATTGGAACTGGTTTTGGCCATTTTGCAATTGCAACTCCTGATGTAAGTTCTGTACTTTTGGAATACTCAAGCGAAAGATTTGTTGCAAAATCTGATATGTATTCCACTTTTTACATTAGGTCTACAAAATGGTTGAGGACATCCGTGCAAAAGGTGGCAATATTACTAGAGAGCCTGGTCCAGTCAAAGGTGGATCTACTGTCATTGCTTTTGTGAAGGATCCTGATGGTTATGTTTTTGAGCTCATCCAAAGAGCTTCTACACCTGAGCCACTCTGTCAAGTAATGCTTCGTGTTGGTGATTTGGATCGCTCTGTCAAATTCTATGAAAAGGTAGTGCAATATAAACTTACCTTTTGCTTGAATTCATTTCTCTAATTAATCTTATTTTTCAATTTCAAAGCAAATTCATTGTGCTTTGAGTGCATGACTCACCTAAATGGAAGTTTTGACTTATTGGAGGATAGTCATAAGCAGGCTTTGCAGCTGATGGTTGCTTGTTGTCATTGCTCTCAACTGATTCTTTCTATGACTTTGTTAGTATTAATTTCTGTGCATTTCTCTGTTTATTTCTTTGCAGGCCCTGGGGATGAAGCTAGTAAAGAAGGTTGATAGGCCTGAATACAAGGTAAATTTTGTCCTACCTGGATTATTTTATTTAGTTTACTTAGCAGGAGATATGAAAGTTATCCTTTAGTTGTGGAAGAAGCCTACTAAATCTCTCATTTTTGTTGCGTACTCTTGACAGTACTCCATAGCCATGATGGGGTATGCAGAAGAACATGAGACTACTGTTCTTGAGCTGACTTGCAATTATGGGGTGACTGAATATACCAAGGGAAATGCATATGCACAGGTCAGTCTCTCTTTCTACTTTGCTATCGTCGCAACAGAAGTCTCTGCTACGTTTTCTTAATTTCTTCTTAAGAAATGGTTCCAATGCGCTTTTTGGTGATTATTGTCCTCATTCCAGGTTGCTATTAGTACTGATGATGTATACAAAAGTGGTGAGGTTGTGGAACATGTTACACAAGAGCTTGGGGGAAAGGTTACTCGAAAACCAGGGCCAATTCCCGGAATCAGCACTAAAATTACCTCTTTCCTGGATCCTGATGGCTGGAAAACAGTAAGTTTTTAGTAGTACTGGAAACTTACCATGCTGTCGTTTGCAAGACATTTGTAAGGAATAGGCATCGGGGTTTGGAATGTTCTTATAAGTGTTCTGACAATAGTCTTTTGGTTGGTTGAATGAACTGCAAGTGCTAATAGGCCAATATTTGTGTGCTGTTGTTCATATATCCTTCAGCTTGCCTTGGACATTTAACACTGGTAGAAAACTAAACAATGAAAACATTAACAGATCATGTGAAATACATCACATAGGTGTTTAGTTTGTAAAATAAACCAAGAATAGAATTTGAACATTCTATAACATCTGTAGTTTTGGTTGGTTTATATTAATTAAACCATAAATATAAACGTAGGAGTGATTCATGTTAGAAGAATCCTTTTATGCTGACAAGCTTATGATATGACTATGCTTCGTGTCTGCAGGTCCTGGTGGACAATGAAGACTTTCGGAAGGAACTCCAGGAGGCTGAGTAATCACGTGGCATAAAAGGCTGTGGATGCATTAAGCACATAGTCCTGCTACTATATGAATAAATAGTACTCAGTGGTACAAGTGAGCAATATGCCTGTTAAATTATGGTTGTTACAGGACTCGAGCCATTATCCACTCTCGTCTGTTCTGAATTCTAGTATGTTGTATAAATATCAGTAGGTTATGGAGCTACTTTTTTGCTTTAAATAGTCAGATTGAAGTTCACAATTTATAGCATTATTTTATAGGAGTTCAAAGTAAAACCTGGACCCTCTTGCCTTGATAATGTGAAGTCCTTCCTTTCCCTGAAAAGAACCGGGCCAGCTAAAGCGGAAAGGTAGCAATTTCCTCTCCCCTCCCACAATGCTTTTCCCTTCACTTTCTTTCCTTCCGCTTCTCCCACAATGGTTCTCCTTTCATCACTTTCTTTCCGTCTATTTTTCAACTGTACCAAGCACAGCCTTAGAGTTTCCAACGCTGAATGTAAGTTCTGCTCTGTGCCCCCACAACATTGCTTGCAGGTTCTAAACATTCCTTGCATGTTAAGAATGGGAAGGAACATGAGAGGTAAAGACACAGATAAATGGTAGCGGAGAGATAAAATAACCTTTTTATTTCGAAAGAGAAGAAGCCAATTGTTTCATGAATACGAGGGAATACCCTCAAGAGTTAATTGTGTTGTCTTTCATGAATGAAATATTACAACATAGCAAAACACTCCTGTTAGGAGGATGAAATAAAAAAGGAAAAAGGAGGAAAGTGAGTAAGCTTTCAACATATTCCAGGAAACTCTCCATCTGCAGCTGGGGCACGACTTGTAATGTACAAACCCTGTGGGTTGAACTGTCTCCATCTTGCAGGTTTGACAGATCAAAAAATATATTTGACTAAATGGCCTTCATTGAAGAGGTATCCGTCTATAGAGCTTTATCTATCGGATAGGAACCAAGGACACGGAGAAATCTAGCATATTCCTGCCAACAGCATGAATCATCTTCAGATTCAATCTCTCCGGGTTAATTGAAGGGAAAAAGAGTTCTAATTAAAACAAAAAATCTTGGGATGCGCGGGGAAGTCATGCTAGACTGTGGAAGCTAAGTGCTGCGTGGACAAGCTAATGTTTTTGTCACAAGTCAACCATACAGCAAGGAATTACAAGATGGAAGATAGTTAAGCATGCACCATAGACCAATGAGATTTTGATATGCTAAGAATTAAAGGTGAAGAAGCTTTAAAAGCTCGCGGGCAGATTACATGGCGGATCATGCAGTTCTTACATGTCAGTATTGTAGGAAACATGCTGACTTGAACAAGTTTAACCAAGCTGACATCAAGCTCTAATAAAACGAGAAAAAACTCAGATTGATCCAAATGAGACAATGAACGTAGCTAGCAGGTAAAGATGTGAAAGGTCATTGGCATCACATGGAAAGTTCAGCATGCATGCTCCATGCACTACTATTTATCCACACGTCTTGATAAAAACATGGATCTCAAGGGCTTCCAGAACTCAGGCCAAAAAATGGACTTTTGCTAAGAAAAATATGATCATTATAAGTTAAAGACATAATTAAAGAATGTGAGAGACAACTGATCACCTGTAACTGTCCCAATGCATTTTGGGCACGCGGTTCTGCCATGGAAGCTTCAAAGTCAATGTAGTAAAGATAGTCAAAGACCCTGGCACCAGCCATCAATCAGATTATAATATAGCATAAATTTTGCTGTTTATTTGTAATGACAATCTCTACATAGAAATTGTGTATTGTGCCATTTTGTTAAGGTGGTGCTGTAAATTTCTTTTTCTTTTTAACCTCCCATACCAGCTTCTTCTTTCCCACTGGTTTAACCTCTAATATTTATTAGGCATACCTTGAAAAACATTGCATCGATAAGATCTACTGCTCATTGATAGGTATATTTATTCTGGAATTACTAAGATCCAATTTACAGTAGCAGATCTCAATGAATATAACACTTACCTGGTACTCCCTTTGTCAGAATCATCTACAACTCTTAGAGGATGCCCTTTTTGTGGACGACTCTCTATCTGATAATCGCTCCAAAAGGCAAGATAACATTCAGAATCTTCTTACATTATGATGAGCAAAGACAGAACACTATGTTATAATTACCTTTGACAAATTAATACCCCTTAGAGAAAACACAGTCAAAGCTTTGAACAGCATGCCGGGACCTTCTTCTAGACTAAAAACAATGCTTGTCTGGAAATATTATCAACAAAAATGAAATATTAATCCGTCAAATAAAATATATGTGAGTAAATTCAAGGAGTTATACCTTATAAAGACAGTCAGTTCCTGGAATTATGGGTTCTCTAGCAAGAAGCAAAAACCTGGTTGTGTTATCATCGTTGTCCTGATGCATGAGATGAAGTCAGAGTCAGAGTTCATGAACATTGAAAACAGAAGAGCAATGCTATTTTACACAAGCCTCAAACATAGTCAGAGTTTATGAACATTGAGTGAACAAGCTTTGAGCTGGCTATGCATGAATCCTTATAGGTAACTCAGATCTCTCCAAAACAACGTGATTTAGAAGAAAATATAAACTGAGAGAGAAAGAAACAGAGTGAACACCAGAGAGATTGTTCAAAACACAAGTTGGATATCCATCAATCCAACTTCCCACCACCCAAAGGACATAGTGATAATAACTGCACGGAGGCAATTATAACAGATGTTTTAGTAATAGCAGACACTCTCTTTCTCTCACTTGCCTGCATTCTCTTTTCCAACCTAGCCATGTAAATCTGGGAGGTTATACTAATAAAATATTTTAACCTTATAGGCCATATAAATGCATAATCTTGTCCATTCTAAGCCTACTATACCAAAATCAATTAATTGTTAGAAGCCAGCATTCTGTTTCTTCAAGGAATCTATGTGGCACCAAAAAGGCACAAGAAAACTGAAGGTTTGACCTGGATTTTTTTTGCAAGAATGTCAAGCCCATATAGTGCTGCAGCTCGAGCACTTGCTATGGCGCTCATATCCCTTTTGCCACTTGAAGCAACCATCTGTTCCGGCATCATAGTAAGTGGAACATTACGAAAAAAACAAATGAACAAGAAATGACCAAAATATGACTCATGAGGAGATCAAATTAGCAGAAGAAGATCTCCTAATGTACCTGAGCAGCAGCGGCAGTATCATCAATATTAACTCTAATAATGTCCAATTCGGCAAGTGTCATCTCACACTGAGCAAATGCCTAAAAAAAAAGGTTGTTAGGAACGCTTAACACTTCTAGAATCTGAATACCCAATTTCAACTTGAAGGTTATCAGCGCAACAAATCAGTTATAACTCGAAGTATGCATATTTGACAAAGCAAATTCCCAAGTGATCTTAATATATTTTACTAGTATTTCCTGAAATATCAGGTAACTTCCAGAACAAACTAGAAACTATAATGATATGAAAGTTTGAAAATGATTAACCTGGGGTTGGCTTAAAACACACTTCACATCTTGTTTTCGAACACCAGGCAATGCCAAGAGGCAGTGATTAACAACCAACTGCACCTCCCTTACTATGTGTAACCTGTGCTGGAGGAGTAAGTCATAATTACGGTGGACGCTACCACCTACAGAATTCTCAATGGGGAGAACTGCTTTATCCACCAAGCAATGTTCAACTGCCTGTTAAAAGAATGCAACAATATAATGGAGACATTTCTGCAAAGAATCATCCAGTAAGAAATACCAATGAAGTACTTATCATACGAACATTGAATGTCGCTTCAAAATGGTCACATGGCACAGTCTCACAATTAGGGTATACTTTAAGGGCAGCATCCTCACTATATGCACCAGGGATTCCCTAAAATAAGTAATAGCCAATGTAAGTGCAGCAAGAGAGACATGGATGTTTAGTCGAAAAAGGAAGAAGTTTCAGACCTGATAAGCAACCCGGACATTTGAACCATCACCAGGAAATGTAGATAGTTCGGTTTCAGACAAGGGCTCTATAGAACAGATATATGTTCAATTTTAGAAATTGCATACCAAATCCATTTATGGTCCAAGTTATTGAAAGGTAATACACAACACCCTATAAAAGAATAATACGAGAATACTGGAAATAAATTATAGTGCATGCTGAAAACCAATGAATTTTATCTTTGCTTAATGGCACACTCATGTGTAGCTCTGACTCTGAACATTTAAATCAAATTTTAACAACTCAAGAAAATCACTAGATTCAAACCAATACATAATCCGACCCAATGAAAATAAATATTATCATATCAGACTAATCTAAAATCTAAAAAGGCAAGATATTCATTGGCTACAACTATGAATTAATCCGGCCTACTCCAATCCAGTAACAATTGTATTCCTTTATCCATACACTTCGTAATGTGTTAATTTGGGAGCCGCTCAAACCTAGAAACCTAGAACACCTCAAGCTCATCCATGTGAGAGCACCATCCCATTGGATTGGCATTATGCATGAGACTTGAATGTTTGAAAAAAGAATATTCCTAGTCATACATATACGTGTTGTCATAAGCTATCGCTCACAGAAAGTTAGAGATGCCCGATTCAGCATAAATCTTATGTGGAGCTTCAAACATAATTAAAGATCATAAGCATCGAAAGCCAGCAACATAGTCAATGTTAATTGCCAAGTAGCATATCTCATTTTGGACTTATTTTCCTGCCAAACCAATAGTTCCATGGGATCTAATAGTCCAAAACACTGCTTCCATGCAGGAAACAATAGCAACCATGTTCTATCTTTCCATACTTACATATCCTTGAAGCACATTCAAACAACTGACATTGAATATAATTGGTCTCATTTAAATGGCATTCTACATATCAAATAAAACATCATTCATCCTAATGCATGTTCCAAACTTCCAATTATCAGTCATTATGCGGATTGCAGTTATAAGCAGCTGTTTTTAAGGAACAAACTCATTCAAAATAGATCTTGCATTAAAGCAACAAATAGCTATAAACATTAGAATAGCGAACTGGTGTAATCTACGTTTCCCTCCAACATATTTTCGGGATCCTTTCCAATCTCAATCAAACATTTGCATCAAAATTGAAAGAAGAAAATTCTTTTCCTCTACAATTCAATTAATGCTAATCTACAGAGCAGAGCATAGCTACCATCACACTTACAATCCATAGAACAACAACCCAATAGAACAGATTATAACCAAACATTAGTTCAAAAAACTATAACCGAGTTTACTTACTAGGAAGAAGATTCAAGTCCTTGTGAAGCGCCCCGGAGGAAGTGTCCTGAGGTTGATCAATCTTCCCAGCCCGAGATGTTTCGTTCTGAGGAGTATAAGGCTTCTCATCTTCCACAGGAGTTATACCTCTTTGTGCTGAAGCACCCAAACAACGATATGCCATTTTGGGAGGCCTCAAATCCAACAGAATCCTACCTCGGCAAGACCCCAAATTTGGTGTCCCAAGATGAGACTGAGGCTTTTGAGCACAAACCCAGATTGGAGCAGACTTCAAAGCCATTAAACAAAAACAAATAACGTATAATGTGAATGTCCTACTATTTTTTATCAAAAGAAAAGCCAAAACTTCAATCTTTCAGTGAAACATAGTCATGAAGGAAGAAACAAGTTTGGTAGTGTTGGTGTTGATGAAGTGTTTTTGGTGAAACACTGTAAACGTCAACGGCGGTGGGCGAGAATGCTGGTTAAGAATTATGGACCCCACTGCACAAAAACACTAAAAAAAAGACAAACTTTTCTCTGTTCTTTTGCCTTTCCTTTCAACTGAGACTAAACGTACATTGAGCTGAGAAATCAAAACTAGGTACAAATTCAAATAACTGGATTTTCCTTCTAGATTAAATAGAGGTAGGTGGAACGGAAAGTTGGCTGCACGTTTCGTTTCTTATATTCGTGTTTGACGTCAAATAAAGAAAGGAAAGTAGGATGGTGCCATGGAGAATCCCATTTGTTCTTGTCCATGGAAAAACTTGCTTCTTTTCTGTGTTGTTTGACAATGAAGTGAAGGCTTGGACCTGGAACAGCTATTCCAACCAATATCTGTATTTTACTTATACATGAATACGATGCCTAGTCAGGCGAGCGGTTTTGGAAACTTGGAGCGGACTCCATTGGCTTGGCTTCCATACGCCAGAGCTAGCTTAAAACTTGGCCAAAGAGAAAGAAAAACATGGACTGAATATTTAATTAGGAAATTTGAAAAAAAACAATCCAAGGTAATTTTCTTCCAAAAGTCTTGGTGGCATCATTTAAGTAATTAAAAAAGTCTTAGGTAATAATTAAGGTATAATTTAAGATATCATGTTTTATTTTAGTTGTAATAATGATCCTACTAATTTGAGTTTAAGTAAAATTTCTTCGAAAATCTTAGATAATTATCACTGAAAGTCTTAAATAATTTTTTTGAAATTTTTTAGGTAATTTATAATTTAAGATTGTATATTTTATCTTATTTATAGTAACGATTGTACTAGTTTGAGTTTCGAAAATCTTCTTGGAAATTTTTTCGTAGCATCATTTACGTTTATAAATCATTATAGTATATCCTAAATTGGGCAATGATCTTAGTACTATATTCCATGAATGTTCTTCCTAATTCCTTCACACATTCGCTAAGTAGTGCAGAAATAGACATTCTTTTGCTGTTGTTTCTATGATCCTGTAAATTAGATGAGATCTTCAAAGTGAACAATCCGATTTGGTACAATTTTACCATTTAATGACAAATTTCCCTCAACATTTTCAGTTCGAGTTCATAGCAATTGGGCAAGGTTAAGCTCTTCGCTGGAGGTCAGCATCATTCCAGTTACCGTGGCTTTGTCAATCAACATAACTACAAGGTACGAAGCCCGCTAGAAGTGGGGTCTTTTTAATTTCGCCTGCAATAAAACAGCAATAATTGACAATATGATATTTCAAAAAAAAAAAAGAGAAAAAAATTGTAACAACTGGAAAAAATGAAATGGAAATATAATGATGAATCTGATAGTTTAACTTAAATGATTTATACAATTATTTGTAAAAAAAAGTGACATTTAAGTGTTTATTTTAATATAGATACTTCATTTTTTCAATTCTTAGATTATAATCTTCCCTATGCCAATCTGAAATTTGTTTTAACACCAACAACATTTATATTTTATTCTCATATTACCACTTTCCTTGAAATGAAAGAAACTAGTGGATATAGTTATGGGAAGTTGGTGTGGGATGGGATGATGGTCTGCAGAATATCACCATTCAACTAACCCTCATCTCTGAGCTTTCTTTATTTCTTAATTAACCTAATTCAATTCACGCTAGCAACTCTTCTGTTACTAGCTCAATACCAAGATAATGAACAAGTTGCTTGTAAGTTTTTGTAAATTAGGTGATGACTGAACTAAAGTCTTTTCCACCTTGTTCCAAACTTTGAATTTCTTCACTTTCTTTTTTTTAAATCAAGTCCAAGTTTGATATTCATAATTCAATTGTGGAGCCATGAGGTGGGGACTTTCACTTTCTATTTTTTTTTTTATAATAAAATGACAATAGTTGACAGGAAATGATTACAGGCATAATGAAATTAATGGAACTACAGGCTTGGCAACCCTGGATACATTGCATCAAAAAGAAAGGGAGAGAGTAAAGTGGGATTTCCTGCCCTTTCTGATGGCTGCATTTTCTGGCTGAAGGGTCAGGTTATAGTTCTACCAGGCTAACAGCGCTTTTACTTTCCTTATGTGGTTTTAGACTTTTTTGCTGTTCTTCAATTGATTGACAGACAAAGAAAGAAAAGACAATGGCCATGGCCCTTGTTGATTTGGACTATATCTTTGATTCCTGATTGCATGATTGCATCTGCCAGACTGCCCCCAGGCCACTGGGCCCAACCCTCCATACGAAACTTCACATATAAAGAAATGTTTATAAATTATAATCCAAGGGTTTTTTCAAGCGTTTTGATTTCCTTAAACAAACATTATTAATATCATCGAAGATTAAAAGAAATTAAAAGAATTTTGAAAAAAAAAAAGAAAAGAATGGTGATATAATATATATAGGCGCCCTTGGAGCAGCTGGTTGCAGCTATTCACAAGCGAGAAAATGTTGTTCCGATGGGGAAGTAAGTCATCGGAATCGGAGGGCTTTTCTTAGCCTTGCTTTCCTTTGATTTGGCATCACTACCTGCAGCTTTAACTTTGGTTGATGTTCGTGGACTATCCTCTCCCTCGGAAGCAACCTTATTAGAACCAGAGAAGCAACTGATGAAGCTAGTTAAGACCGCCATGGAAATTCGGTTAGCTTGCAGAAAATTCTGAAGATCGAATCTTTCTTTTGTAAAAGTAGTAGTAGTAGTAGTTTTGATTTTCCTAAGTTTGTTGAACATAATAATACCTAGTGGTCTCTTATATAAGCTTGCTGGGTTGTGGCCAGGTTTACCGGAGGAGGAAGGAAAGAGAGTTGAAGAATTTTCTTGCGTATTTCGTGGAAGAAGCTAACCAGGAGGCAGGATGCAAGCACCTGGACGAATCAGGTTGCTTTTGCTGCCTTCTCGGAAGAAAGTAGGCGTATGTGTTGTGTGTTTAGCGGGTCAAACAAGCTAAGGGTCAAGTTGAAAATTCAACAGATCACAGCAGAGGTTGAATTTTATTACTTGATGGCTAAGTTAGCAATCTAAAATCATTTCAATTCAAACACAGCGTAATAGTGACAATAATGCATCATCGGATAGTACTTGAGTTCCCTGTACTTTAGGCCACTGCTTAGCTAGCTTCATCCCTACTACTCGACTGCACTTTTGGCACTACGATAGTTCCATGCAGATGTTATTGATGATAAAAATCCAAAGAGAAAAGACAAGTAACAGTAAAGCAGCAAGGAGACGAAATTGTTTTGGGTTTGGGGTGTAAGCCAAGGAAGTGCAATCCGTTTAGGTTTGGGGTTTGGTTCTGTTGGCAGACATAGATCCCTGTTCTTAGTTGCACTTGGTCCCGACAAAAGCCTCTTCTTGGTTTCTTACGGCCCCAGCAAATCATTCCATTTCTGATTTCACTTCAATTATTTTTTGGGTCAAATTCTCACTGCCCTAGTTTTAAAATTTGGTCAATTCCCCTCTCTCTCCCTCTTTCTTTCTCTTCAGACAATTTAAGAGTGTAGCCAATCTAATTAGTAAAGAAAATCCCTCAAAATGCGTGGATTTAATATGGGCTTTTTGTTTAATAATAATTATTATTTGTGTTATATTAAATTATGTTTATATCGATTTAATTCGTTTTATTATTATAATTTTTTATTACTTAATCTAACATTATCAAATTTGCGTTGTTTTTTTAATGAGATAATTAACCCTGATCAAATAGGGAAAAAAAACACAAACCAAAGAGTTTAAAGTATTATTGTCCAAATGATTGACGTGATGGACTGCTGTTCCAAGCTTTTTTTAAGCATTCGAATTTTAGAAAATAATTGCATCAAAAGAGTTGAAGAAAAGGCTATCCCTTGACTCTGTGATTTCATTAATGCAGTTGGTAAAACAACCGCTAGATTGGAGGTGATTGTTAAGCCAGGGGGGAGCCGTCTAAAAAGATCAAGATCATAGAATTCATCAGTGGGACCGACCAACTGGCCCCGTGATCTCACCGGAGAGCACCATCAGTAATTCAGTACCATGCACCGCAGCTACACAATAACATCAATGTACAAAAATATAAAATAAAAAATTGGAAATGACAAAACAAAGAAGTGAGAACCGAAGGTAAAGCGAGGATGGGGGGTTTTGGTCTTGTAGACTGGACCTGTCTTAAACTCAAGCATCAACAAAAGCCGCGCCAGATTGCGTGTATCTCGTCCCTCTCTTTTCTTTTGCACGCGGCCCAATAAAATCATTTTCCTCAAAGACAATTTTACCCTCTCTCCCTATGCCATTGCTTCACGTTTTCATTTCTTTTTTCCTTCACTTCCTCAATTCAGAAAAGGCTCGCTCAAATTCGCGAAATCAAAGAGAAAGAGTACTGCAAACTGAAACGAAAATGTCCAGATCGTCATCGGCATCCATGACGATGCCGTGTCCGGCTATCAAACCGGAGGATTACAAACACAGCCCTGTACACTATGCCATTGTCTTGGGTGATCATACGACTTTGACTCGATTGATATCCACTCTACCAAAGCTAGCCGATCCTGCTCAGATCCACTCCGAGTGCGACTCACTGAGTCAAGAGCGTGTAGCCGACCAAATCTCCGCTGTTCTTGACCGCCGTGACGTCCCCTTCCGTGAAACTTCTCTCCACCTTGCTGTCCGCCTCAACGACGCCGTAGCTGCCAGGGCACTCGCAGCTGCTGGCGCTGACGTGTCGCTCCAGAACGCTGCAGGCTGGAATCCACTCCAGGAAGCTCTCTGTCGCCGAAGCTCCGAAATTGCGCTGGTTCTCCTGAAACTCCACCACCGGTCCGCCTGGTCCAAGTGGCGCCGCCGTTTACCTCGCTTAATCGCCGTCCTCCGCCGAATGCGTGACTTCTATATGGAAATATCCTTCCACTTCGAAAGCTCTGTAATTCCATTCGTTGGAAAAATCGCACCTTCCGATACCTACAAGATCTGGAAACGTGACGGTAACCTCCGAGCCGATACTTCATTAGCAGGCTTCGACGGTTTAAAAATCCAACGCGCCGATCAAAGCTTTCTCTTTTTCGGAGATGGCGATCACGTCCACAACATCCCTTGCGGCTCATTGCTAGTCCTCAACCGCGACGATCGCAAAATCTTCGACGCATTCGAAAATGCCGGAGCTCCCATGAGTGAATCTGACATTGCAGGATTTTGCTCCCAAACGAGCGTGTACCGGCCCGGAATGGACGTAACCAGAGCGGAACTCGTAGGAAGAACTAACTGGAGACGCCAAGAGAAAACAGAGAGCGTCGGTGAATGGAAAGCTAAAGTTTACGAAGTACAAAACGTGATCTTTAGCTTTAGGTCACGAAAAGTTGCGGGTTCGGAAAACGATGTCGCGGGAAGTGAGCAAGTGTTACCTTTAGAGCTTGACGAAGACGATGACGGTTTTTTGGTTTGTGAAAATCCGAATTTTGCCGTGCCCGATAGGAGAAGGCACAGTAGCTTTGTGAGAGAGGAGAGAGAGTGGATTTCAGTTGGGAGGAAGAGTGTGGATGTTTTCCCTTCCTCAGCTGCGGCGGCTGTGCCTCCTAGAAGATCGACGAGTTTTGCTACAGCGACAACGGTGGTGCCACCTCCGCAAACGAAGGAGAAAGAGTACGTGCGAAGTTTACGACCGTCTGTCTGGTTAACAGAACAGTTCCCATTAAAGAAAGAAGAATTGTTACCGTTACTTGACATTTTGGCTAATAAAGTGAAAGCTGTTCGACGGATGCGAGAGTTGTTGACTACCAAATTCCCGCCGGGAACATTTCCGGTCAAGGTAAGAACCAAGTTTGAGTTTTGTTTTTTTTTTTTTTGTGTGGGATCCACGTGGAAGTCTGTCTCCTTAGGACGGTGTCTCCTTTGAGTCTTTTGATGCTTAAGCAGGTAAGCGAGCCTGACCTTTGCTTGAGCACCATGACAAAAGCAAAAGGGAAGGATGGAAGTATGTTTAAGTTCTGTGCTTTGCTTTGTTTCCTTCTCTGATTAGTGCAGAAGCTTTTTTTGTGGGGAACTCTGTCTTCGGTCGGATTCGTCCACACTTCTCCCAATAGTATTTTTTAGATCCAACGGTGATTCCCCCATGGGACCCACATCATCCGAGGTTTCTTTTTCTTCTCAGGCCCTCGCGGGGCCCTGATTTTTGTTTGTTTATTTTATCATTGCTTTCTGGAGTTATGGTTAAGTACTGTTACGTCGCCCATGATCCATCGACGTTTTCTGGACAACACAAACCACTGTTGATGACGTGTCAGGATCATGGATGTCCAAGCAATCAGGTGGGACCAATGTTTTTGGATGGTTAAACCGTTAAACTGTCCTTTCCCGTTTGAATTATAGTAGGGAGTCGATCTTGTTTTCTTTTTGACTTAATGATTTGCAGACAAGGTGGGTGTTGACTGTTTTTGATTGGTTTAGCACTTCGGCTGCAAAGCATGATTATTTATGTGGTGGGGACAGGTTGCAATTCCGGTCGTCCCAACAGTGAGAGTGGTGATAACCTTCACAAAATTTGTCGAACTCCAATCAACAGAGCAATTCTACACTCCGCTGTCAAGTCCTAGACATTTTGCTTATGGAGGAGGCAGAGGCCAGACGGAGGAGGACCAAAAACCAGATAAGCATAATTCGTCATTACCATCATCGTCTTCATCGTGGTCGTCGACGGCATGGCTGAGGCGAAGCAATAGTCAATCAGTGTCTGCAAGCAAGCATCAGCAGCAGCAGCGGAGTTCTTCTTCGATCGCACAACAAGCGGATCCTTTTGCTATTCCTAGTGGATATACTTGGACTAGTGTTGATGATAAGTCCAGCAAATTGAAGAAATCTAAGTCCACTAGGAAATCAAAGTGAAATGTCTTCAAAGACAGATTGGTTCAATGATTGCGCTTTGTTAAAATTTGATTGTGTCGCAACTTGCAATTTATAATGTAGATATTGAGAATTTGGCAATCCTAAGATTTTAAGGTACATACAGATATACTATTGTCGATCTTCAAGATGATATTTAGACACAATGTCGTGATATGATATGAAAATAATACGAATAAAAAATACGAATATAACATGGAATAAAATTTAATAAAAATTGTATGTGAATATGATAAAAATTTTAAAAAATTTTGTACTTGACATATTGACACGTATTTTTTATATTTTATATTACATAAATATTGGCATAAAGTATTGGTTGAAAAGCATTTTCCCACATTAAGACATGTAGTACTATCCATTAGAGACGCTTGGGGTACATGGTACGACAGCAGCTCGTGCCTCTTAATCTACTGTTCCTTAATCATCTCTTTGCTATTCACGGCCTCTTTTCTTCACCAAGGAAAAGAGTCCTTGGCAGTAATTCATTTATTCCCACCAAGTATTGAAAAGCACTCGTTCAGGTTTATTGTTTTGGTAAACGGTAGAACATCTTGATAAGGTTAAAAGAAGTAATCAATTCACCTTGTTCTTCTTGGATAGCAAGCGCATTGAGGACATAGAATCCTGTTACAGTCATTAGGAATAGACCATTCATTCACTTGCAGTAAAGATGAGAAACCTAGAGCAGCGATTTAGCCCACTGCTGAGGCCCCATGATTTGTATAAATTCGGATCACATCTCTTGTAGTTGTTGCCTAGTTAGTATGATGCTATAGTCTACTACTGAACAGTCGACAGAGTACAAGTATCAGCACGTATCCAACAGTATAACAAGCATGCTTTGATTGAACCACGTCTCCTACATCGACTGTGGTCTGTGGGTATAGGATATGTTGAATAGCTTGTAATAAATACAAGGGAACAAGTTCCCACATTGCTTGTAAAAGTGTAAAGTGATTTATTTATAAAGGGAAATCAACTCTTGAGAGTAATTTGGAGTCAAAGAGGAAATGGGCTTTGACCATTTGGCTTGGGCTTGAGCTTGCTTGGCTTGGGTTTGGGCTAGAGCTTGGGCTATTTTAAAAAGTCAAAGATGGGCACTTGGGCTCTTGGCTCTTTGATTTAATCCGAATTTTTTATTTTTTATTTTTGCCAGAAATATTTTAAATTCTTTTTGAATTTAAAAATTGTTTTAAACTGTTCAACAGACATATTTTCAGTTATATGTCTGGAACAGTTATGTCTGAAAAATGAATGGTTGTTGTTTAACAGACAATCACAACCATTCATTTAAGCCTCTTCACATTCTATATAAGTGTTGATTTTCCAGAAACTCTTTACTTTACATTCTGACTTTTCACAATTTTCTGAAGGCTTTGTTGTATCCTGGGGTAACTTGCTTCTGTGTGAGGCAATATTACACTCAAGAAAGTGTAATTCTACACGCCTCAAAGCCATATACTCTGTTTATTTTCTAACTATTTGAGTGTAATATTGTTTTTTGATATGGCAATGGTTACCAATCCTGTGTTTATCAATCAACAAGATCCTGTCAAGTTGAACCAGTTTGATGGGACAAACTTCACCAGATGGAAGGACAAGATGAAGTTTCTGTTGACAACTTTGAAGGTGTCCTATGTTCTGGATCCAAATCTGCAGCCACTGGCAGACCCTACACCAGATGACACAGATACAGTGAAGGAAGAAAGAAAGAAACGTGCAGAAGATGAACTGGTGTGTCGTGGTCACATCCTCAACTCTCTTACAGACAGACTTTATGATTTATACTCCAATTATACATCACCAAGAGAGATCTGGACTGCCTTGGAAACAAAATACCAGAACGAGAAAAAAGGTACAGATAAATTCCTGGCATTAAATTATTTTGATTTCAAGATGACTGATAACATGCCAGTCATGGATCAAGTCCATGAACTACAAATACTGGTTTCCAGACTTAGAGATTTGGAAGTGATCATTCCTGACACTTTACAAATCGGAGCAATTCTGTCCAAGTTGCCTCCGTCATGGAACAATTACAGAAAAAAGGTTCTGCAGACACCAGAAAGTTTCACACTGGAAAAATTTCAGACTCATCTGCAAATTGAGTGTGAAACTCGACTCAGAGATGAAAAACTCCAGAAAGAGAAGGCTGTGAATTCAAATGGGAATTCACAAGTAAATGCCATAGGGAGCAATTCTGGAAAGTCTGCAAACAAGTCTGGAACGAATCAGAACAAATTCAAAGTCCAGAAAACTGGTGGATTTAAGAAGTTTAACAACAACAAGAAGAACAAGGCCTGCTTTCATTGTGGAAAGAAGGGACACTACATTAAAGAATGTAGAGTCAAAATTGCAGAAGACAAGAAGAATAAAGACAATGGTTCTAAACAATCTGCTCAAGCCAATATGGTTGTTGAAGATGACATGAACTTTGTTGCCATGGTTACTGAATTGAACATGGCAACAAGTGAAGGAACCATGGAGTGGTTTCTTGATTCTGGAGCCACAATTCATGTATGCAACAACAAGGAATTCTTCAGCACTTACACTGAAGAAAACAGTGAAGTTTTTATGGGAAACCATGCTCCTGTCAAAGTGCTGGGAAAAGGGAGTGTGATGCTTAACTTCACTTCTGGACAGAAACTAACTCTTCTCAATGTGCACCATGTTCCTGATGTCAAGAGGAACTTAGTTTCTGCAAATCTGTTGTGCAAGAGAGGCTTTAAGATTGTTTTAGAATCTGATAAGTTTGTAATATCTAAGAATGGTGTGTTTGTAGGAAAGGGATATTCCCTTGATGGCATGTTCAAACTCAGTATTAATAAAATAAATATTGCTTCTGCTTATATCGTTGAATCTTCTATTCTGTGGCATGCTAGATTAGGACATTTAAATTATGCTATGATTAAATACATGACAAACCATGATTATATTTCTTGTAAGCATGATCACCATGATAAGTGTCAAATCTGTGTAGAAGCTAAGATTACAAGAAAGCCTTTTCCTAAAGTGGAACATGAAACAAAATTGCTGGAACTAGTTCATTCGGATATTTGTGAATTAAATGGAAAATTGACTAGAGGAGGAAATAGATATTTTATAACTTTTATAAATAATTGTTCACGTTTTACTAGTATTTATTTACTAAGAAACAAGGATGAAGCTTTTGATAAATTTAAGGAATTTAAATCTAAAGTAGAGAATCAAAAGGAAAGAAAAATTAAAATTATAAGGAGTGATAGAGGTGGTGAATATTTCTCAACTGAATTTGATAAGTTCTGTGAAGATCATGGAATAATTCACCAAAGATCAGCTCCTTTTACACCCCAACATAATGGTTTGGCGGAAAGGAAAAACAGGACCCTAGTTGATATGGTAAATGCAATGATTTTAAATGCTGGATTACCTTTCAACTTGTGGGGTGAAGCTTTGCTTACTGCCTCTTACATACATAATAGGGTTCCTTCAAAGAAGACACATATCTCACCATATGAAGTCTGGAATGGAAGGAAGCCAAATTTAAGTTATTTTAAAGTGTGGGGGTGTATTGCTTATTATAGACTTCCTGACTCTCAAAGGACTAAATTAGGTTCAAGAGGAATTAAATCTGTTTTTGTAGGTTATGCACAAAATTCAAAAGCATATAGATTACTAGATTTAGAATCTAATGTTATTGTAGAGTCTATACATGTTGAATTTTTTGAAAATAGTTTTGTAAAAAATCAAGTTAGGCATGAACCAGAAAATGATCAAAATATGTCTACTGCCTATGATTCCTTAGTCAAACGTAAGGAAATAAGTGAACCATCTGAACCAAGAAGAAGTCAGAGGCCAAGAAAAGAAAAACATCTTGATTCTGATTTTATTTCTCCTGATCATATTACCTTTCTAGTTGAAGGTAGTAGAGATAGAATTATGAGAAAAATGAAGATATTATTAAACATTGAAGATGAGCCCAAAACTTTGAGTGAAGCTTTGACTTCAAGAGATTCAGCTTTCTGGCAAGAAGCTGTAAATGATGAAATGGACTCTATCATGTCTAATAATACGTGGATTCTGGTATACTTACCTCCAGGATCAAAGCCTATTAAAAATAAATGGTTTTTCAGGGGAAAGTATAATTCTGATGGTACTATACAAACCTTTAAAGCAAGATTAGTTGCTAAAGGTTTTACTCAAAAGAAAGGCTTAGATTATTTTGATACTTATGCTCCAGTAGCTAGAATAACGTCTATTAGAATTCTTTTTGCTCTAGCTTCTATATTTAAGTTGCATATTCACCAAATGGATGTTAAAACTGCATTTTTAAACGGTGATTTAAAAGAAGAAGTTTATATGGAACAACCCGAAGGGTTTGTTTTACCTGGAAATGAACATAAAGTTTGCAAGCTTGTTAAATCTTTATATGGTCTTAAACAAGCTCCTAAACAATGGCATGAGAAATTTGATTCTGCTATTTTATCCTTTGGTTTTAGGCATAATTCTGCTGATAAATGTATTTATTCTAAATTTACTAGTGATTATGGAGTGATTGTTTGTTTATATGTGGATGATATGCTTATATTTGGTACTAACATGCTTGGTATAAATGAGACTAAGAATTTTCTTACCTCTAAATTTAAGATGAAAGATCTTAATCAAGTAGATACAATTTTAGGAATTAAAATTACAAAGAATGATAATGGATTTTCATTGAATCAAACTCATTACATAGAAAAGCTGTTAGATAAATATCAATATCTTAAAATAAAAGAATATAGTACTCCATATGATTCAAGTGTGAAACTTGTCAAGAATGATGCTAGACCAATAGAACAATTAAAGTATGCTAGTGTTATAGGAAGCTTGATGTATGCTATGCATTGTACTAGACCTGATATTGCTTACACGGTATGTAAGTTGTCAAGATTTACAAGTAATCCTAGTATAGCTCATTGGAGGGCAGTTGAAAGGGTACTTGGTTACCTTAAAAGAACTGCCAAATTAAGGTTGTGCTATACAGGATTTCCTGCTGTTTTAGAGGGTTATTGATGAACAAAAAGTTATATTCTCGCAAGTGCACGAATCAGGATAGTATAGCGTGCAAGTACAAGAGTCGATCCCACAGAGATTTGCTAAATTTATTCAATTAAAATTCAACTACTTATCCAATATAAGCCAATAAAAAAGAATTATCTAAGTATCTAATTAACTAATGGAATTAATTAACCTAATAAAACAAATAAATTCACCAGTCGAGAAAAGCCTAGGAATTTGATTTCACCAATACATTGCAATTTTATGTCTTCAATCCTAAAAATCTCAATTCAATTCTAAGGTTCATTCTTCCTAATATATGATCACTCTGTTTGATGGCAGCTATAATCAAGTATTTTTAATCATTAATTACCTATGATGTGTAGCATAATCAATGACTAAAAATCCATTAAGAACAGAAGAACATCTAACAAGAACCAAATAAATATTCTAGCTTGATGTATGCATCAAATATTTATTCAATCATTCAAGAGAGCTATACATGGCTTAGCATATGATGTGTACCCTTACCATGTCTCAAACAATCAATTAACTTATATTAAAGGTGGCCAATCAATAACACAAATTAAAAGATTGAATTAATCACAATGAATGATACTAGAATTTTAGAATTGATCAATTAATCATAAAGATATAAAATATACAAGTAGGCTCAATCAAATTCCTAGTAAATAAATTAGTTCATGTTTAATATAGCAAAACACATTATCAAACTAATAAAAGTCATGCTTAATCAAACACTAACTAATTTAAAATAAAATATTGTATGAATCTAATAATGCAACTTAACTAAAAATAAAAGTACTGTAGCATCCCCTTTTTCTGCATGATTCTCCATGGAATTCTTTTGACAGCAAATTACTCTTGCTAGTGGAGCACGCATGAGGTGACATGAGCATCAAAACAACTCATCACTTGAACTTTGAGCAGCAGTTGTTCACGGGTCTGTGCGCAGCAACTCAAATTCGGTCCTTATGCTTCAAGGTTTGGTTCGGTACTACTCCAAATTCCAGCAACAAATCAGGTGCCACGAGAGGTTGCGGCTGCCTACTTCTAGCGACTCACAGTAGACAGCTTGAAGCTTCAACAACCCATGCCGTGTGCCACAACTATCCACGTCCCAGGCACCACGCAGCAAAACAACAAAATAAAGCCAAGACCGAGACCCCTTTAAGCTCTGTTCTGCCCAGCAAACAATTCTGCAAAATAAAAAGAAACACAGCAGCAGAAAGAAAAAAAAAACACTAACAGCTCAGTACCAATCCTCACTTCCCTTCTGTTCTCTGTTTGTTTTCTCCTTGTGTCTTGATTTTTTTTTTCTCCTTGTGTCTTGATTTTTTTTTTCTCCCCCAAAATTGCTCTCCCTTCTTTTCTGCAATTGCTCTATATGCTTTTTTTTTTCTGTGTCTACTGCCCCTTTCCTTTTATAATTTTTCTTCTAAGATTTTAGGGTTTCTTTTTAATCAAGCAATAAATCTCAGCCCTTTATTTTATTTTAATCCTATGGTCCAAAAGTCTTTAAAACAAATCAGAATTTAATATAACTTCAAACAATATATTTTCCAAAATTTATTCAAATTACATAAATTATTGTTTGATTTCACTCAATAACTTCCAAAATTAATTCCAAATCACTTTCTCTAAATTAATTCACAAGATACATTAAACAATTAATTTTACACAAGAATATAGCAATAAATGTGGTAATAAATAATAAAATAATATAACAAATATATTATTATCAGTTATTCAGATGCAAGCTGGATAACAAAAGCTGGTGATAATATATCAACTACAGGTTGGATATTTACACTAGCTGGTGGTGCTGTAAGTTGGGCATCTAAGAAACAAACATGTCATGCACACTCAACTATGGAAGCTGAGTTTATAGCTTTAGCAGCTGCTGGTAAGGAAGCTGAGTGGCTAAGAAATATGTTGTTTGAAATTGAGTTGTGGCCACAACCAATGCCACCTCTTTCCTTACATTGTGATAGTGAGGCTACTATGTCTAGTGCTTTTAATAACATTTATAATGGTAAGTCTAGACATATAAGCCTAAGGCATGACTATGTTAGAGAGTTAATCTCAAATGGTACCATTACGATCATATATGTAAAGTCTGCAGAAAATTTGGCAGATCCTCTTACTAAAGCTTTGCCAAGGGATAAAGTGTGGAGGACTGCATGTAGTATGGGACTAATACATAACCCTTGAGACACCAATAATGGTAACCCAACTTTGAATTACCAAATCGGTAATTACTAAAGTTTAATGGGTAATAACAAGTTATTGATCAGTGTCTGTTGTGGCACTTATAATAGGAGTCTCATACTTGAATTACAAGTGAATGCCACTGTTACATTGAGAGGTTGAGTTTAAGCTCTTAATGGAGATTATTCTGAAAATTGTCCAAAGTAATAGGGACAATAAAAGGATCTCCACCTATGTGAATATGAAGTGGTGCCGCTTCAACAAGAGTATAAGGGTTTTACTCTTGAAATATTCACAGAAACTGGATTGCTAGCACATGGCCATTGAAATAGTGCTAGGAGCAAGTAAGAGTTTGTGAAAAGTGACAAATTGATGTGTGTGGTACTTTCGATCCTAATAGTAAGAAGTCATGGTTTAATCTTAGGACACTATGTACTTTTATTAGCATCCTAAAGTACTTACACTAATTGAAGGTTTAAATCAATAAGATACCTTCTTGTATGCATCATATTTGTTGTATTACAAGCTAGTGGGAGATTGTTGAATAGCTTGTAATAAATACAAGGGAACAAGTTCCCACATTGCTTGTAAAAGTGTAAAGTGATTTATTTATAAAGGGAAATCAACTCTTGAGAGTAATTTGGAGTCAAAGAGGAAATGGGCTTTGACCATTTGGCTTGGGCTTGGGCTTGAGCTTGCTTGGCTTGGGCTTGGGTTTGGGCTAGAGCTTGGGCTATTTTAAAAAGTCAAAGATGGGCACTTGGGCTCTTGGCTCTTTGATTTAATCCGAATTTTTTATTTTTTATTTTTGCCAGAAATATTTTAAATTCTTTTTGAATTTAAAAATTGTTTTAAACTGTTCAACAGACATATTTTCAGTTATATGTCTGGAACAGTTATGTCTGAAAAATGAATGGTTGTTGTTTAACAGACAATCACAACCACTCATTTAAGCCTCTTCACATTCTATATAAGTGTTGATTTTCCAGAAACTCTTTACTTTACATTCTGACTTTTCACAATTTTCTGAAGGCTTTGTTGTATCCTGGGGTAACTTGCTTCTGTGTGAGGCAATATTACACTCAAGAAAGTGTAATTCTACACGCCTCAAAGCCATATACTCTGTTTATTTTCTAACAGGATATGTTAATTTTCCATAGGATATGAAACATAGCATGATTTCTAGGATTGAATCAATGTTTTTGTTTAGCCTAAAGCCTCTATGGACATTTTCTGAAAAATCCATTCTCTACTCTCTGTTTGTGTCTCCCTCGATCTGTGTGTCGACTAAAAACGTTCAAAAACTGGGCAGCCTTAAGCTTAGCTAATGAGCAAAGCTTAAAAACAATATTGAAACTTCGATAGATAAGATCACTTTGAATCTGGGATTTTTTTTTAAATTGTTATATATTTCATTGAATCATCCTTTTCAACAGCATCCATAATCAGCGTTTGTATAAATAAGCAGAGTCTTGTTGCTGAAGTAACTGCAACTTTTAAACATGCAAAAGATGATCGAACATTCATCTGTTTCTATATCAAGCAATAACTACCAAGCAGCTGTCATCAAAGAATAATAATTGATTAATAAAAACAATATCAAAGAACTACCAGCTCTCGGATAATATACACACACAAGAAGATTTGAAAAAGCAAATTTAGACATCTAATCTTTTATATGTATACAACTAATTTGGAGCCTCTAGTCCTTTGGTCTTATATATATATATATATATATATATGAATTTATATATGATGCACTGACAGTGTATAGTTTCTATACACTGTCAATGCACCAGAGGTTGACACCTCATCAATAGACCCTTATATGCAAATATAAATAAATTTTTTAAATTTGCCCATAAGGGCCTATTGATGAGGTGTCAACCTCTGATGCATTGACAGTGTATAGAAACTATACACTGTCAGTGCATCATATACAAACTCTATATATATATAAAAGCAAATCTAGATCTTTGGTCATTTATATTTACACATACAAGAAAATCTGAACTTTAAGCCCTTAATACATACACGCACACAACCAATCTCTGTCTGTGGTCTTTTATATAAATAAAAGTAAGCCAACTTTAAGCCTTTGGTCCTTTATATATGCAAGTAAATCTAAAATTTTGGCCATTTATATATATGCAAGGAAGTTTGAGCCCTTGATATTAATATATATATATATATAAAGAGTTTATATACGATGCACTGACAGTGTATAGTTTCTATACACTGTCAATGCATCAGAGGTTGGCACCTCATCAATAGCCCTTATGGGCAAATAAAAAAAATTTATTTATATTTGCATATAAGGGCCTAATGATGAGGTGTCAATGTCACATCTCGTGACCACATCTTTTCTCGTAAAATACACAACTTATCCGGTTGGGCTGTCTGTGATACTTCACTTTTCATATTAATTTAATTATTAAATATAAAAATAAGTAATATTAATTACATCCCCTATCTTAATTCATAAGGAAGTAGTACTGTAGATAAGTCTAAATACAAAAAATAAATGATCATACCTTATTAAATAAATCAAGCTGTCGCATCGTCTCCAAATGCGCAGCCGAAATCCCTTAGGTGTCAGACTCTTAGTCTTCAAAAACTTGAAATGTTAAAATTAAGGGGTGAGCAAACCACGGCTCAGTAAGAGAGTTATATGCAACACTTGATATCTAGCTATCTATATGCTGAAAATACTTTTTCACTTTCTTTTTAAATCTTTATAGCTGGCTCTAGGCTTACATGTAGGAAGGATACTACAGTCGGCTAGGGATCCGGATGGAGTAAGGCAGGTATTTTGAAATACCTGTCTTGTCCCGGAACCTAGAAGCAACTGTAGAGAGTACTATATTCCTCTTTTTCAAAACGATAACATTTACGTTTTCACAGAATAAACCACTTATTTCTTTTCACTTCAGTATAATTTAAAACACGTGAAAGTTCCGTAATAAAACAGTAGTTTCTTTCACTACAATTAAAACACGTGACAGTACGGTGGTTTGTAAATATCCAAGTCATTGGATAACCACTTCTGCAATTATTTCTATCTTAGAAATAATTTCATGTTATTCTTTTTGAATAAACATTAATTTCTCTTTAATTCAATAACCGTATCTTACAGTTCAGTAAAACAGTATCTTGATACGGTACAGTCAGAAAACAGTAAACAATAGCTACCAATTCAGTAAACAGTAAACAATATAAATATGGTAGCTTTCAGTTCAATATCATGGAGACCAGGCAACACCCTAAATATATCATACTATAATAATATCATCCCAAAATAGGGAAAACACATGAAATCTATGACCATAATGTAATGCCCAGGCTCACAGTCCCGTAGGACCCTCACTGGCGCATTACTTAAGGGGATCACTATCCCTCTGCACTAACACGTGACACATGAGCATGATATGGGCCCTAACAGTCTCAAAACAGTAAACACGTGATATCAACACCATTTATGAAATCAATTCCACTGAATATAATTTCAATCAATCCACAAATGTTCATAAGGAAAATATTTTCATCTTATGAAAACAGTTTATAAAATAATCACTGTAAAACATAAAAGGTCATAACTGTCCTTTTTCACCGTAAAACATATACGCACGTTTTTTCGTGCTTTCACTCGAAAACATAGTTTTCAAAATCATCAGAATTCAAATTAATTATTTTTATGATTTATGGAAAATTAAAATATTTATTTTCCAAATCAACACTCCCGTCCCGTGTTTTCTCTGTAAACACATGCGGAGACCTTCTAGTCTCAAAACACTGTTTTCCAGCTTTAATTACCTTTATGGAATTTTCTATAAACACTTATTTTCACAATTAAACCCATAAAGGTTATTTATAAAATCAAATGAATATTTGAAGAAATATTATTAAAATATTCACTTTGGTCCTTTTCATTTTTCACCTTGCTTCACGTGAAATATCACCTATCGGGATAAATTTAGGTGATTTCCTTTTTCACTATTCTCAAAACATGAATATTTTAAAATTAATTATCAGTATATTCATGTTTTATGAAAACTAAACGATTTCTCGATTTTCGTGTTGAAAATCGTTTCTCGTGATGAAAAATCATTTATTATCATTTTTGGTAATTTTTTCAATAATTTTCGGCAGTATAACGGCTGCCGATTGGCTAGCCTCCTGCACGGAAAATACAATTTAAATCTCAACCGGTAAATCACCACAATTCCAAACCAATAAATCACCACAATTTTTCAAAAATCACTGTCAATTGCATTTATAAAATTTAAATGCATAATTTAAAACATGTGTGTCGATATCCTTACAGGCTGCACATGCCTCCCTTACCTGTCTCGGGTCGGCGACTGCCTCTCGAAGGTCGCGCCCGTGTTCACCTCGCCCGATTTCATCAGTTCGGTCATCGAGGGAATTTTATGGAAATTAAATTCTAAAATTTAGAATTTTTCCATAATTATTTAAATAAATAAATTATTTAAATAATTTAACATTTTTCGGGATTTCTTACCAATTCCCGTAATTCTCGGGTTTTCGAATTCTCGGGATTTCCCGTAATTTTCGAAATTCTCCTTTTTCTCTCTCTTTCTTCTTTTTCCTTTTTTCTTTCTTTCTTTTCCTCTTTCTTTTCTTTTCTTTTTCTTTCTTTCTTTTCTTTTCTTTTTCTTTTTCCTTTTCTTTTCTTTTTCTTTTCCTTTCCCGTCAGACCGGTCAGTGTCCCTCCTCGCCGGTTCCTTGCCGGCGGCCGGTTCTCCGGCGGTTCACTGGCTCCTCAGGTGGCCGACGGCACGGCGAAGCTACCGGTGCCCTCCGTTTGCCCTGGATCGGCGGCACGGCGGCGGATTGAGTCAATTTTCCTACGGTTTCTTCTGCCTCTTCGCCGGCCTTCCTCCGCCTTTCACCGCGCCTCCGGTGGCATCCATCCTCTTCCTCTCCCTCCGATGATGCTTCGGTGGCAGTGGCGGTGGCCAATTCCGCCGGCACCGCCGTCTGCCATTTTTCCTTTTCTCTCGGCTTCCACCGAAAATTTCCTTCTGTTTCTGATTCCGTTTCCTTCCGTTTCTCCTTTCTTCCGTCGGTCACCGGCTTCTCTCTCCATCGGCGCCGTCCTCCCTCGTCTCTCCTCTCTTCTCCGATCGCCGACAGTGGTCGGCTGCTCACCGAGAAATCGGGATTCTTCCCGATTTTCCATTCTGTTTTCTCTTTTTTTTTTACTATATAATATATATTATACTTATAATATAACATATATTATATTTATATTATATATATATTACACATAATATTATTATTATATATAGTATAGTACTATATATATGTATTTACAAAATATATATTTAGTATATATATGTGTATATATATTTATATTTGTTCACTTTAATTTACATAACATTTATATATTTTGATATAAATGAAATAATACTATATATATATATTGTATTTACAATATATATTGTATTTACCTTGAATTATATATATACAGTAAATGTAAATCAAAGATTTACCAATTTTTATTATTAAGGTTTTTGAGACTGTTTGGATCATTACCCCAGTCAATTGGTCTGAGGACTTTGAGAATTTGAGCAGTTGAATGGGTGATAAAGTCTGGTTGGTCTTTGTTGGCATAATGTTTGATTGCCAAGGAACCTGTTTCAATCAAAATATTTTCATAAAAACTTTGAGGTTTTTGTTGATCCCATGATTTGTATTTACAATATATATATATATATATATATATATATTTTCTTCCTCATTTTCTTATTTAATTTGAATTTTCATTTATCCAAATTAAATTTCCTCCATATAATTTATCAATTCCTTAACTTCATTATTTACGGAATTTCCAACAATATTCCATCTTGTAAATAATTCCTTTATTTACTTTAATTTATCTTTCGCATTTAAAATTAAATTTCCGAATAAATAATATAAAAATTCAGAAATTTGCGGTTATCACAGTCAACATCTGATGCATTGACAGTGTATAGAAACTATACACTGTCAGTACATCATATATAAATCTATACATAAAATAAAGCAAGTTTGAGCCTATAATCCTTTACACACACACACACACACACACACACACACACATAAGAAAATTTAAGCCTCTGGGCATTTATATATATAAGCAAATATGGAGCTCAAGTTCTTTATATATATAAAAGCAAATTTGGACCTCTAATTGCTTATATTTATACATACAAGCAAATCTGAAATTCTGGCCTTTAATTTATATACACAAACAACCAATCTAGACTTTTGGTCTTTTATATAGATAAAAGCAAGCAAACTTTGTGGTCATTTATATATAAAACAAATATAGACTTTTGACCTTATATATATATACACACACACACACACACACACAAAAGAAAATTTCAATCTCTAGTTTTATATATTTATATATGGATTTATATATGATGCACTGACAGTGTATAGTTTCTATACACTGTCAATGCATAAGAGGTTGACACTTCATCAATAGGCCCGTATATGCAAATATAAATAAATTTTTTTAATTTGCCCATAAGGGCCTATTGATGAGGTGTCAATCTCTGATGCATTGACAGTGTATAGAAACTATACACTGTCAGTGCATCATATACAAACTCTTTATATATATATATATATATATATATATATATATATATATATATATATATATATAAAAACAAATTTAGGCTTCCAATCCTATATACTTATATATATAAGTAAATTTAAGCTTTTGGCACCTTTTTTTTTTTTTTGGTGAATGGCTTTTGGCACTTTGATTCTTTATATATGTATAGTTGCCCTTAATATATACACACACAAAACCAATCCGGGCTTTTGGTTCCTTATATATATAAAAGTAAGTCAACATTGAGCCTTCGTTTATATAATCAAATTTATACCTCTAATCCTTTTATACATGCGTGTGTGTTTGTATTGTAAACGCAAATTTGTATCTTTGGCTCTTTATATATACAAGAAAATATGAAAATCATTTTTTTTTATATATAAACAAATTTGAATCTCTAACCCTTTATGTGTAGATAAGAAAATTTGAACCTTTGGTTCTTTATAAATATAAGCAAATTTAAGACTTTAGTTTATATATATTATATATATATATATTATATATATATATATATATATAAAATCATATATGGACTTTTGGCCCTTTGATATTTTATATATATAAGCAAATATAGACCTTTAGCTCTTAATAAATATTCACAACCAAGCTGGGTCTCTTGTTTTTTATATATCTAAAAGCGTGCCAACTATTGATCTTTGGTCTTTTTTATATACAATCAAGTAGTTAGAAGAAATTGAAATAAACTTTTCTTTTAGACGTTTGGACAGGATTCGAGTTTTGAAGTTTTTACTGTTAAGAGGGTTTTACTGTTTATCACTCTTATCCCAAACAAAATTAATATTAGACCGTAAACAAATGATATTACTTGCACTTATACAAAAAAAATTGAAATTTTGATCTTTTATATATATAAAAACAACTCCGAACTTTTAGTTCTTTATATAAATAAAAGCAAAATTGTGCTTATGCTCATTTATATTCATATATATATGCAATGAATCTAGGCCTGTTGTCACACACAAAATACATACATATACATAGATATATATATGTAAAAGCAAGCTTAAGGTTTTTAATTTCATTGGTAATTAAATTACTTAACAGTTAAGACTTAAGAGACAACCATTTTCCCCTTTAGAAACTTCTTTGGAAATGGGTATCTTTCTTCAGATGTCATATCTAGGTACAGAATGAACATATGATGCCATACTCGAGAAGATGGAAAATAAAATTTCTCGCTTTATTAGGTAATGGGATTTGGAAACATGTGATTTGTCAAGTCCTTCTAAAAGATGGTAAAATGGGATTAAAGACAACCCATGATCGATCCTCTCTTTATTTCAAGTGGATCTATGCTGCTGTTCGTTCGCAGTGGGACTATGAGTTGGGTTGTACTACGCCTCTGGGAAGTTTTTTTTTTTTAATCACATGTATCTTCATTAATTTTACGGTTTAAGATTAATTATGTTTAGATTGAGAATGATAAACAATAAAATTTTTTTAACAGTATAATTTCAAGATTTGAACTATATTTAAATATTTGAAAAAATTCCTTTTTTTTTACTTTTTTTTAAGTATTTGTTGAGGAAAGTTTTTGTTTTACTATCCTTGCCTTAACCTCACTTTCTTGTCTTTTATTCTCTTACGTGTAGAATTGATTTCTAATTATTTTGAATATATATTTAATATTTGGCATCCACAAGAAAACCAATGGATAAGCACTAAGCAGGATTATAAAACCAAAGCAACTGGCATTGAGGGGGGCGAAGAAATTCAGGTTGAGGGGTATGCAAGGGTTTAACATTGGTGAATAAAGCCAACAAGAAAGCTGGATTTAGTAAAGCCAAAATGAAAACAAGAAAACAAAAAATTCTTGAATTATGAATAATTAAAGTCATATCGTAAGTCACAATTCATTGACAACAAAAGAAATATAACAAAGTCACTCAATCGAGCACCTAGCTGGGCAGATCCATAGAGCTGGCTGCCTAACCAGGAGGATATTTTACCAACCTCATCTCTACTTTTGAAAACGGCTGAATCCCAATCTTTCAAGATAGAACAGTCTGTGTCAAGCAACTACCTTTTGTTTCGGAATTCACTGTTGAATATTTTGTTGGTCTTGATTCGTGACTGTGCAGCAACAAGAAGTCAGCTCATTCAGATTCCAGACTGTCGGAGATTTCAATGATAAGCTAAGTAGCAAACCTTAATCAAATATTGAGGTGTTTGAATATTTTAAGGAGAAAAACCTCATTTAAGGGATTAAAAAAAAAAAGAAAGACCCAATTTAATTCTTTTTATTATTTCAATTATGAGAATCTAGCAACTTGCAAGAATCATCAAACCATAAATATAATTAATATATAAAAGGCTGGCAGATCAAAGAGCCAACGGCATTGCACTTCGCATTTGGTCAAAACAAAGATGAAATTTCTTTTCTTACTTTTCACTTTACGCTGGCATTTAGTTCAAATCAGGAAATTTTGGTTAGCACACAGATTCTATGTTTTTCCTCTTCTTTTCCCAAAATGCACCGCCCAAATACTTCATAGGCAACATAGACTCTCTTCAGCTACTATAATTAGGTAGAAGATGAACATATGATATGAATATGATGCTTCTCTAGGAAAAGATGGTATCAATTATTATTATTATTATTATTAATAAGAAAAACAAATAGCGAAGATGCTAGAAGGAAGTTGCTTCTGATGATGAGAACAAGTGAGTTGGCAAGTCCTTTAAATACAGGACAAGACAAGCCCTCTCCAAGTGGTCCCTTGTTTATTACGTTTTTAAAGCTGCTTGAGCAGAGAAATCTCATAATTGCTCTTCTGCTGCATTTAATCAAAGTTTCTCAGGCACAGCAGCTCTTGTTAATCATCACCAGGTACTCTCTTTTATCAAGCCTCTCTGTTTTACTTATTTGTCTTCTCATTTCTGCTGCCGATAACAGACCTCATGTACTCTCATTTCTTCTATTGCTTAGATAATTTTCTTAATCTGCAAATACTTTGATTACTAGGCATAACTTAAGATCCTGTATATCTACTGCTTTAAGCTCTTGGTCTTCGTATTAAACTTTGACAATATGTATGATACATGCTAAGCACGATATATACACGTAGAGAAAGAGAAAGTTTCAAAATAAAGGATCTATGCATCACTGAAGAAGACACTACAATATTTGGCTGAAGAGATGGGTTAAAAATCTTTTCTTGGCTCGCAGCATTACTTTTCTGCTTTATTGCATTTGAAACACAGTTATGATCATTGGGATTGGTACCATAAACTTGTATTTTGCTTTGATTTTAGGATACGAAGATTCCATGGCGAGTGAGGCACCGAGCTGGGCTGATCAATGGGGCGCCGGAGGGATTGGTGCCATGGAAGAAGACGACGCTGCAGCCAAGAAAGATAATGGCAACAAGAAATCCGAAGGAAAAAGTGGGTTAAATAAAGCCAAAACAGCGGCTCTGATGGGTGCCAAGAAATTCAAGCTCGGCGCTTCCAGGGGCATAACATGGGTCAAGAATAAATGTCAGAAAAAGGACTCCTCCAAGCGAGTATAAAAATACGCACCAGAACAGTGTTTTTGTTAGAAATTGTTTGTTTAGTTCAAGATTTCAAGCACCTTAATTAGCAAAGGCTTAGATGTATTCCTCGTTCTGCAAATGTGTGGCACTTGAATGAAGCAATAGAAGGTTTGTTTCAGGTTGGAAGGTAGATACATGGAGCTGTCCAACCCGTCCCTACCCTTGAAAATGGCTGGATAACAATCGTTCGAGATTGAAATCATATCTAACAACTACTGATTTGTCACCTCACCTCACGATTTTTTGCAATGTATCATTCAATAATTAAGACACTGTTTGAGCAAATTTTAGCCTTGGTGCACAAAGCACCAATATCCACATTTACAAACCAAAGTATTTGAAGGGAAGAACAACGCCAATTCTTGCAAGGAGCATACAAAGAAATTATCTTCATCTTTCTCTTCCTTGGAAATCACAGACATCAAGGCAACGGCAACCAAATAAAAAAGAATTAAGCCTCGTCTAGAGAATAAAAAATTGACGTGTTTTTCTCATAATATAGTATCACTAACAAAGAGCATATAAAAATTTTATATTTAATGTGTGGACACAAATTTTAACACAAAATTTTTATATCTTACACTATAAAAATATGATTTTATATAAAATTAATACGAATTTTATACATAAATTATCATATCCAGTAATACTCACTAGTAAGAGAAAAGTATGTTCTTCGCAAAGACAAATATAACTTTCTCAGCACTAAGCTTAATTCCTCTACGAACAACATAAACAAAATTGCCCCAGTGTCTTACTAGCCATAGAAATGGTTATAAAATCAAATTAATTTATGCTCTTCGTTTATAATACCTTTGGTCGTAGAATTAATTAAACCTTTCCATTCACGAAAATGCTGCCAACGCTATGAGCACAAAATCACAGAAGACGACCACAGATGTGAGAACGCGTGGCAGATTGAGATAGGCCCATCAAATGCCCGCCCAACGCAAAATTTCCCCCGAAATTCTCTCTTTCTTTTTTTTTTTTGGTGATAAAACGTAGTATATAAATGAACATAATATACCCCTAGGTGGGGTTACATCTAACAAGTTTGGGGCAGCTATAGCCCATAGAGTCATACAATAACAAAAGTTTAACACATTCAGGGGGAGACTCAAACAGAACAAAATGAGTCTCTAAGTCTTTTCCCAATTTAGCGAGGCTGTCAGCACACGAATTTGCTTATCTAAATATGTGGGAGATCGAGGCTTGTTCCAGTTGCAGCAGTAATTTCCTACAATCAGAAACAATAGGGCTATAAGTATGGGAAGAAGGGACATCCTCAAGAACAAATCTTACCACGTTGATTGAATTAGTTTCAATAATAAGTTTATTAAACCCTCTGTCAACAGCGATCTAAAGTCCTTCTCTAATTTCCAGAGTTCGGCGCACGTACTAGAACTGATTCCAACATTTCTAGAAAACCCACAAATCCAATTACCGTATGCATCTCTGAATATACCTCCCGCCCCAGCTTTGCCTGGGTGGCCGCTCTTAGCCCCATCAGTATTGAGTTTCACAAATTCTCCAGGTGATGTTTTCCAGTGAATGTCAATAGGAGTTCTTTTAATAATAAGCTTAGTTTTCCCTGTGATTGCCCAGAATTCTTTAGCTAAGTTGATAGCTTTGGTAGTTGTATTCCCAATAGTTTCACGGATCCCTTCAAAGATGATTTTGTTTCTTCCAGTCCATATCATCCAAATAGCAAAAGAGAAAATAGTACTCCACGGGATTTCCATGAAAAGTGAGATCTCTTTAGAAATGATATTTTTTTGAATCCATCTTGCTATATCTTCTTGGTATGAGGGCTCCATGTTCTCAGGCATGTTGAGAATGTTCCACAATTCTTTAATTTCTTCACAATCTCGGAAGCAATGTGCAACTGATTCTTCCTCCTTATTGCAACGAGGGTAGATGGGTGATATAGGGAGGCCTCTCTGAACAATAACATGTCTGGTAGCAATTTTCATATGTGTGCATTGCCAGAGAAGAAATTTAATTTTTGGCAAGGTCATTAATTTCCAGATCACATTCCAGTTTAAGTTGGGATCAGATGTTTCTCCTTTATCCAATTTATATGCTGAAGCAGCTGTGAATAGCCCAGATGGAGAAAACTTCCATGCAATGTTGTCGTTAGCGAGACTCTTGTTTTGTGTAGGAATAACTCTAATTTTTTGCTCAATATCAGTATAAATGGGGGCATTGAGCACTTCAAGGTTCCAAGCTCCTTTCGAAGATAAAACATCTTTGACAAGAAGATTATAATCTTCTGGCATCCACAGACCGAACACAATAGAATTTAACACCCCATCTCCTGTCCAATCATCGATCCAAAATAAAGTTTGATTACTAGATTTGACTACCCAACGGATACCTTTCTCTAAGATATCTTTTGCTTTTCTCATTCCTGTCCAAATGGGTGAGCCAGCTTTTTTAATAAAGACGTTGTCCCTAGAGTACCTCACTTTGAGAATATTGACCCATGTGCTATCCTAATCAGTTAATAGGCACCATCCCAGTTTAGCCATATTAGCTTTATTGAGGGAATGCATATCTTAGATTCCTAGGCCTCCTACGGAGATAGGTTGGGTCACTGTATTCCAGCCAATCATGTGCATCTTTTTCTTTTCTGCTGTTGACACCTAAAGAAAGTTGCGTGAGATTCTGTTTATTTCTTCACAAGTGCTTCTCGGTAGGTAAGTGCCCTGCATATAATAATTAGGAATGGCACTAATAACAGAATTGATCAGTACTGTTCTTCCAGCAATGGAAAGAACACTAGCTTTCCACCCAGCCAGTTTCTTTTCAACTTTATCTATGATGAATCGAAAAGTGGAATAGTTCTTTTTCTTAGATATAGGAAAACCTAAGTACTTCCCAATCTCATTAGTGTGGGACATGTTTAAAATTGCGCTAAGAGAAACCCTACTATCAACTTCTATGTTGTCAGAGAAGAGAATGGTTGACTTATGTTCATTGACTTTCTGACCCGACATTAGGCAGAATTCATTCATGACCTTTTTCATTGCTTCACAAGTTGCTTTAGTAGCTTTACCCATGAATAATAGGTTGTCAGCAAAGAACAAGTGTGATAGCATGGGTCCACGACGACCTATTTTGATAGGTGCCCACTTCTTATCCTTGCATGTTTCATGAACTTTTAGAGATAGAAATTCCATGCAAAGAATAAAAATATAAGGGGATAGAGGGTCTCCTTGTCTTATGCCCCTAGAAGGTGTGATTTTTTCACTCTTTTCACCATTGATAAGGATGGTCATTGAGGTAGAGGTAATGCAAGACAGAATCAGCTCAATCCAACTCTGAAGAAATCTGAAAAAAGTGAGAACTTCACGAATAAAGCTCCATTCTAACCTATCATATGCCTTTTCTAGGTCAATCTTAACCAACATTAAACCCTGTCTTCCTTTCTTTCGTTTAAGCAATTGGATGATTTCTTGAGCAATTATCACGTTGTCTTGAGCCCTTCTCCCAGCAATGAAACTTGCTTGTGAAGGGTTGATGATTCTGGATAGTAAGGGTCTTAGTCTACTGACAAGGACTTTAGTGATGGCCTTGTATATCGTGTTACAAAGGCTAATGGGTCGAAATTGAGAAATGGTTTCTGCAGCCTGAGATTTAGGAATAAGACATAGGAGACATTCATTCAGTTTTTCAGTTATTTTTCCTAACCTAAGGGCATGATCCACCAACTTAAAAATAGATTCTCTAACCACATTCCAACAGTGTTGGTAGAAAATGGGGTGAAGACCATCCGGTCCTGGGGCTTTGTGTGGTTTCATGGACTTAACTGCTTTGAGAACCTCTCCCAAGGTTAATTCCTCTTTATTCTCTCTTTCATTCTTTCGTGTCTCGACGTTTCTTTCCTAAAATTTCTTCGTCATCTCTATTTTTGCATATCTTCTAGGGCTTTTTGTCGTCGCATCGCATTTTCCTAATCTATCGGGCGAGTCCTAGAGAATTCGCGACAGAGCTCGAATTTAACTTCAAGCTCTCTGATCTCCATGTATCCCATGGATTGACATGCAGTAAAAGAAAGAAAATATAGATCGACTCACTATGTTGTGTCGAATTTGTTGCTGCTGCTTAGATCCCGTGGTCTCGATGTAGAGAGCCTCCGATTTGGTCTAGAGTAATGAGAAGGGGGCGACTGGCGGTTCGACTCCAAGAAAAGGCTTCAAAGGGTCCGAGTCTTGGCTTTTCTTACAATGTCGTTTGCTTCGACTCAGTACGTCACACTTTCATCCTTCTGCCCTATTTTTATCGATATATCTACGAATTTTTATGCATATCGTATATTTCTCCATATTCGCGTATATTTGTACTTACATTTTTCCTTAATGTACTCTGAATTTGTTATCCTTATTGTTCCTTCTGCACTATTTTTTATCAATATATCTAGGAATTTGTACGCATATCGTATAGTTCTCTATATTCGCGTATATTTATATATATTGTTTCCTAATCGTATTATGAATTTATTATCAATATTGTTCCTTCTGCCCTATTTTTTCAATATATCTAGGAATTTGTACGCATATAGTATATTACTCCATAATGGCGTGCGCGTATATATATATATATATTTATATAATTAAAGAAACAATAATATACCTTTGTTGATTTAGGTATTTCATTTTGAGAATATGATGTTGACAAATTTTTTTATTTCGTGGACTGAAGTTAATTTGTTTGTTCCTTTCTATTGTAAATTTCACATCTCAAATCCTGTTGCTAGTAGGTTCCTTCTTTTTTCTATTGAATTTTAATGTAAGAACTTTAAAGGTTGTATTCACTACTAAAACTTTTAATATAATACTGATTTCAATTTCATGTAATGATTTTTACAGATTTTGATTTCCTTTTAAGCAGGAAAAGTTCTATTCTCATGCACCCCTCGAAGTTCTGGTTCTCAGTCTCGTGACACTCCACCAAAAAGAGGTAACTCAGTGCTCATTAAAATTTGGAAATTTATAATGAAATTCTTGTTGTTCTTGTATATATCTTTAGGGTTTGTAATAGCATTTAGATTACCATTTTTAATACAGTTGTTTACTTGTTTCTTCATTGTAGACAATGGTATTCCAAATGAGGACTGGGTCATTAGTTCATTAAATGAGAATGTTAATGAGTTTGGAACAAATAAAGATGGCAGTACCTGGTATTGAGAATTGAGATAGCGGAGAGGACTTTGGTGAAAATGGATACTGATGTAGATGGACAAGAATGGGTGGTCGACCCCATGATGGTTCCTTTACTATCTTCATATGGTAATATGACACAAACCATATCATGCTTTGTTTTATCAAAAAAGATTGAGATATGTTAGATAAAGAAATTTCTACAACATTTCTTTTGATATTCTTTATGAGAATGCTTTAACTGATTTTGAGATTATAAAGTTTTCTTAGGGTCCATTTGGTAGGTGTATTTCATTTTTTCAAAAATATTTTCCACATTTTTGAGTGTTTGGTACACGTAAAACATTTTCGGTCAATGAAAAATCTTTAAGGATTTTGAGAACTTGTCTTCCCCTTTTCAACAGAGGAAGACAATTTCCAAACCTATGCTACTCTCAAGAAAAAAACCCTCACTGAAACTCAACTTAATCTATAGTGGATTAAAACAACAAACAACAGAAAATATTTTTCAGTACATCAACCAAACAACAGAAAATATTAGTTTTTTCAAAAAATCAAATTTTCAGAAATCATTTTCTGAAAATCATTTTACGCGAACCAAACGGAACTTTACTCTCTTTATATTTTCCTATTTGGTCAGACCTTCCCACCTCAAGCACTTTACACATATTATATTAAAATTTCTACTTAGATAATATGCAAGATAGACAGATAAATGAACTAAGACTGAATTGGGAACTAAATGGGGAGATAAGTGCAAAGAGAAGTTCTATGATGGAACTGGTGCACGTAAAGGGGATACATGGCATGTATCTTCGAGTGCCAATGGTATCTATACTTATTTCATTCTATCTTCGTGTGATGCATAATTTGATTGCTTTAAAATTTAGCTGGTAAATAAGATTCATTTGGTCATTTTAATTTCCTAGTTGGCAGCAATCAATGTTCATATTTTTCATTCTGTTGAAACTTTGGACAGGTAACCATATTGATTATCCTTGTTGGCTCATACCTGGTGCAAGTTTGTTTCAAAACTCTTTTTTTTTTTGTGTTATTCAAAACTTTGCTCTTAAGAAGACCACCATAGGAGTAGGGCAGAAACCTGTGGTAGATCTTAAGTCAGTTTTCATAATGGAATATTGCTGAACTGTTAGGTTGGTCAGGAACATGGGGTGTGGAGCATTTCAGAAATGGGTATGGAATAGTTTTTAAAACCTTATGTTAACTAGAATTTCCATGTTTTTGCTGCTCATTTTCTCATGCTAAATATTAAAAACTGGACTGCGTCTTTTATTTCTCGTGTCTTTCTGTCTGATGCATTGTATACGGGAGAGACTAATTTCCTTTTCCTTTTAAGCACTTAAGTTCACAAATATGGGAAGAGCACAACTGGTGAAAGCTGGGATATAGTTTTTGATGAGGAGATGTATTATGAGTAAAAGCATGCCCTTTTTTTCATTGTTAAAACAGTTCTAAAATATGTTATTTTCTTGTAAATGTGAGAATAAAAGTATGTGTCAGATTTTAAAGATGGAAGTGGTTAGCAACAGAAATATGACAAATTTTCAATTTTTCGGCAGGACTGAATCTCATTATGGGTGGGCAGTTGTGGTGGGCCGACTCAAGCTAGTTGCTAATCATCCAACTCGGGAGAGGCCGCTTTGATTTTGGGTCCTCACCATCACCAGAAGATGATGACCAATCTGACGTGCCTCCCTCTTCGCAATGAGGGGCTATTCTTTAACCCCCTACATTTTGGTTTAGGTGGTTGGTTTAAGTTAATTAATCTCAATCATATTGGTTAGAACTTGTGTAAATGAACATTTTGGATTATCATGTTGGATTTATTCATTCTTTCGATGGTCAGCGCATCCCACTTTTGGAGATTGCGTTGATGCTGGCTGGTAAAATTCAAATTTTGCCAGGCCGGGTAGGTAAGTCAGATTCGAATGTTAATTTTCTTAGAATTGTTGTTTTGTTTATTCTGTTTAGGGCTTTTTAATTATGGATTATACATGCATGAAAAGGAAAATAACGACTGATTTGGCGAGAAAAATATTGGTAGGTGTTGGTGAATGCAAGTCATTGTGCATCGCTTAAGATTAAATAGTTGGGCTTGATAGAATATGATTTGGGTGTTACATTACGTTAAATTAATATACATGAGTCAATTGTGAGCCTGTCGGTTTTAGGTCAAGTAATTAGCTCACAAGTTTTATCCAAGTAACTAGGCTCTGATCGGTGTGATTGGAAATCCAACTCACATGTCTGGAGCGCAAAACTGGACCATGAAGATTTTACTCAAGCCTGGTTCGCCCAAAACATTGTAATCTACGTTGGCCTCAAAAATGTTGTGGTAGAAGTTTACGGGCTTAGTTTGGGTCATAATCGAAAAAGTTTGACCAAATCTAGGGCCCCATCTTAACGGTGGCCCATCTAAGTTTTGAAGGATAGATTTATCAGAGTAGATGCCACATACTACTGTATTATCTACCTTCAGTACTAGAAAAGCAAACTTGATAAAGAGCAAACCACAAAAGCTTAGCCTAGAGGGAATCTTTTGTGCATGCAAACGGAAGTGAGAGTTTCAGTTTCCATCGACAGTAGGAAGATTAAAATAAAAACACACGGATCCTACCATCCAAAAGGGTTTGCAAGGACTACATTCGAATAAACTTAACAATAAATAAAAAGAGATAAACTTATGCAACACAATGGTCCATGACCTCAGGACTGCCATCATTGACCTTTCCTTGTGTATCGACTGTGACCTCGACATTGATCTCAGCGTCAGCAGCATCGCCCTTAACATTGGCACCCAGAGTGTCTAAGAAATCAGCGAGTGCCTTTTGTACCGCTTCATGCAGAGCCTCCCCTCCCCTCCTCAGTATGACCAGTTCCTCCTTCATCTTCTCCACCTTAGATTTCAAGTCGGTGACGAGGAGATCTAAGTTAAGCTCATTAGCCTTGGATTGCTTCAACTCCCCCTTTAGCGAGTGAATCTTCTTGCGGTAGAAGCTGTATTTATTGGAAGGCTTCTTGAGTTGTTCCTTGGCTTTAGTGGCATGAGCTGAATTGACTCAGCAAGGAGAATTCACATTCTCTTCATCTAGAATAATAACACATCGTGTGAGCTGCAAGAAATCAAAGTAACAAATAGACTAAGTCACGAAAAAGGGAAAGAACACACAACCTTCAGGGGAGCATACGTTTGGCTTTTTTTTGGGCAACCAACTCGTCCTTACTAGGGACCTCTTCCACTTCCAACACACAACCTTGGGTTGTTCGGGGCTGAGGTGCTGGAGGCTGGCCAGATCTAACCCCAAGAGTCGATTGAGTTGCTGGCTGGATATGGTCAGAAATGTGGAACTCATTGGCCTTGTCTGCACCACGAAAACACAAAAGATTTAATTAATAATTCAGCTCAAAATAAATAAACGAAAAAACAGTGTAAATTACCAAGCCTTCCTCGAGACCCGACCTGATTCAAAACTTCAAGAGAAGTTAGGAGCTTAGCGTCTAGAAGGACCATTCCGTAATCTCTCAACTTATTAATTTCTTGGTAAGCCTTACGCTCCTCACCAACAATTTCACTCACCTCGTCCGTACCATCTCACATTCGACCTCGATTATTACTGACCTCTCATTCCCCAAAATTGATCAAACTAAAAAAATGTACTTTTCAAATTTTATTTGAAGAAGGAATATTACTGAATAATTTCTTACGAGGCCGAGCTGTTATGTAATACCAACTCTTATCTACATGAAAAAAAGGACTTAAACAATGCAAAAGATAGAGGGAATCCTAAACCTTCACAAAGAACCACAAAACCAACGATATGACACCAATTATTGGGAAGAAGCTAAGAAGGAGCTAAACCATAAAAATTTAGGAGTTTGGCAATGAAGGGATGAAGAGGAAATCTCAAGCTTGAAAGAACAGCATCACAATAAACTCACAGCCTAGTTTTACCTCGAAATTGCGTAACCCTATCAGTGTAATGAGGGGGATCTATTTTCAGATCAGGAGACACATATTGACGTCGCGGAGCTCGGCAAAGTCTCTCTTAGTGAACATGTATATTACTTGAACTTGGCCTGAATTTGGACCCCTGCAGCGTGAAGATTTTCATCTAGGGCCTGTTTTTCTTCGGCTTTCATCGGCTGGAACTACCACAGCCGTTTGGACATATGTTCTATCGGGACCTCAGTTGGACTAGCCAAAGCCACAGACGCTAAGTCCTCAGACTACCCAGCCAGCTCAGCTAACTCATCCCCACTATTCAAGCCTAAAAGTCCATTCACCTCGTCCGCTAAAAGTCCTTTTAGCTATTTACATAGATTGATAGCATATGCTAAAAGTAAAGGGGAACCGAATATGTTCTCACCGCTGTAAGTCATATAAAGAAAACCATCTTCATCCTTGTTTTCCTCGTAAATTGCAGACATTAAGGCAGCTGCAACCAAATAAAAAAGAAATAAACCTCACGAGCAGCACAGGAAATTGTAATAGGATATATTGCTCGAAGCTAATATATTATCACTCACCAGTAGGAGGCTGAACGTTCTTCACAAAGACAAAAATAGCTTTCTCAGCACTAAGCTTAATCTTTTCACGGAGAGCACGAACAAATCGCTCCATAGTCGAACAAGGAAAACCAAGTTGGCTGAAGCCATAATCAAAGAAGAATATATGTTAAGAGAAACAGTGACCAGTGTAATTGTAGGATATCTTGTTCGATTCTTAAAAATCCAATAAGATTGTGCAAATAAATGACATAAGACATCGTTCACTACAAAACAAGCTTGGCAAATAACATGTTGAATAACAACAATAGTGAGGCATTGCTGTTTCCATGTTCATTATAGATTACAATCACTCTTCTTCCTGCACATCTTAGCAGGAGACTTTAGAAGCATGCCATAGATTAGACAAAAGCTTCTGGAAAACAAAAACCTTAAAGAAAAAGTGTGATTGCAGTTATAATGCTATAAACAAAAATTTAACTTTAATAAAGGCAAATGCTACTAACATATTATTATAAATATCAGGAACGTCACTGCTTTCAGCCTTCTCCACAATGACCTGCATGGTTGCCCATAAGCATAGAAGAATATTAAAAGAATAATAGAGAATAAAAATGTCCAATAGAAAGGGAAGATAGTAACTTAAATATTCTTACAGGAATTCTGCCCGGTTTCTTCTCCAGTATGAGGGAAGCTTTAGCCTGCCTCTCTTCTGAGAAATAGAACGGGACAAGTATAAAGAAAATTTTATTAGCTAAACAAAATCAGAGACGAGCAGTGGAGATAACAGCAGGGATAAGAGCAGCAATGACAGAAATAACTTTGAAATTAAAAAAAATATATATATATATATATATATAGTAGAACATGGAATATAAATTTAGGCAACCATGTAGCAAAAAGACAACTTTCATGTTTCATCATGTTTTACTCTTTTAAGACTTGCAACTGCTTTAACCGGGAGCATATGCAGACCACCTAAACAAGCGGACTTAGGAGAATCAATATAACATAGAACATCTCATGAATTCCACTCTCCTATTGATACAAGGTTTCATAAACAATACCGAATTTCTAATAACTCAGTACAATATTCCACAACAATATAGCAGATTCTGAGTAAGCCCTCAACAATAAAAAAAAAAGACACGATATTTAAACCAAAAGCAAAATTAAAACAAATAATACACAAATCAAATATTAATGCAACAATTAAGCAAAAATTTCAACAAAATTCTTAAAGGCAAAAGAGAGACAAAAGACGTATAAAAATAAGGGATCAATGAAACTCACCCAAAGAATGTTCATCATTGAAGGAACTTTTTGCCATTGCAAAATTCGATCCCTGATCGAAGCATCACAAAAATTTCAACCTTTTTCTAAATTAGAGAAAAAATAAAAGCGAAAACTTATATAAAAGTAAAAAGGATTGAAAAACTACATCAAAAAAACATACGCAACACAAAACAACAAAGGGAGCTTTTGAGAAATGAGGGCCTCAATTAAAAAAGAACCCAACTGATTGATTGATCGATAGAGAGAAAAAGTAAAAGACCATCGAAAAATTACATCAGAAAAACATACCCAACACGAAACAACAAAGGGAGCTTTATGAAATGAGCCGATTGATTGATCAGTAGAGAGAAAAAGAGTCGGCTTCGGGCAATTCTTAAACCATTAACGAACCAATCAAAAGAACCAGTCAAAGGAAAGTGTGGGTCCAAAGACGTACTTGTAAGGGTTTACTTGAATTCGAGTCCAACATAATGAAACCTAAGCTTTGGGGAATTTCTAAATGGATTTTTTCTCGATTGGATTCCCCCGGTAATAATGAATCTACTTCGGGCCTGGCAGGATTAGCCTATGAAAGGAAGCCAATTCAGGCTTTTTGGTTGAAGTTAGGGCTTGAATGGGCTGGCATGAGCACCAAATGAGGCTGTTCTATTATTTATGGGCTTATAGCCAACAAGACTGGACCAACAAACTTGTATTTATTTTTATTTTATGAAATATAAGGGTAAAAGTAATAGATAATGATTTTTTACATAAGTTTATATTTGATGCATCCACAGTATATAAATTTTATATTTTGTCATTAAATCATATCACGACATCTCATTAATTAGTAAATTTAAAAATATTTATTTTGAATGACTCTTCGTTTTAAATATATTAATTAATGATAATGCATAAAATATAAATTCCTTTTACAATCTAAAAAAGGATTATTTTTTGTTTATCTAAATGAATGTGATAATAAAGATAGTGGACAAAATGGTTGACATATTAACTTTACTTTTTTGGTGGTCTATTATATTTAGATGTTCTTTGTCTTTTATTTCCCAAAATCAATTCTTTCTGATATTTATTTCTTGATCAAGTTGAACTTGTGATTATAGGAGGTAAAATGCATTGGCTATTCTCAGTAAAAGTCTTTGGTTTGGTTATATGTCAAGATGTATATCTTGAATGTGAAGAAACTTTTAGTTGAAATAGCCAGCTAATACTCTCACACTTTTTCTTTTCTTCTTTCTAATTTGCTTAAGAGGTTACCCTTTCAATTAGATGTTAAAATATTGAGAAATATGTATGATATATGCATGGTTCCATTGAATTCTTGAAGAAAAGAAATACACAAAAGGGTCTAAAGTATTGAAAATTTTTACTATCTTTCTCTTCAATTATCAATGTATTACTAATTTAGAAGCTAAAAAGCATCAGTTTGGTTTAAGAAAATAAAGCTGTTTTCTGTTTTCATTTTCATAGAAAATAGAAAACATGAAAGAAAACATGTTTGGTTAAAGAAATTGAAAATAAAATTTTAGAAAATGAAAATGAAAATGGGCTTAGATTTAGAAAACAAAAAAAATGATGTTTTCATCTTTTTCAATGAAAATGACTTGAGAGAATTGGAAAAGGGGAAAACACGGGTTTTTAAAAAATTTTAAACTCTTAGTTAAAGGTCTTAGGTTCGACATGTCATATATGCAAAATTATATCTTTTATTAGGTTTTTTCTATTTATTTTTCTTTTGTCGTTCCCTGTCTTCTGCCGTTGCCTGCTCTTCATCTGCACATTCTTTGGTATACTTCTGCTCTTCCACTCATATGTTAGCTGAGTTCTTTAACGGGCATAATTTCTTTTTTGGTGTGTTTGCTCTCTTCTTTTGTGATTGCAAGATATACCCAGATTTTAGAAAGGTTGCAGAATTAGGGATGGTTGCTTTCTTTTATGAAATTTTCAACTTCTTTGTTGTCTGTATTTCAGACTTACCAACACATTTCAAAATATGTGAAATTTATGCTTTTATTAGGATTCTTAAAGTTTAATGCAGTTGTTTGGTCCTCAGAATTCGGTAGGTGTGATTCACTTTGCAGTTTTATTTGAATATGACATATTTGTCTTCAAATGCATTATGCATTTCAAATCTGTTGGTTATCATTGTTATCGAATTAAATAGTTATTAATGTCTCTTTGCCTCTGTGCATGTATAGATTTCTATATGCAAAAATGAATATTCCTGGAAATGAATCAAGTCATTGATGATCTAAAATGTAGAAAAATGAGAAGGACAAGAAGGTTAAGTGAATAAGTATGTGAAATAAATATAGAAGTGAGAAGTACAGATATGTATGGCAATATTTACCCTTGTTAGTATTATTGAGATTAAATACCAATAGAGCATCTCTTCCAGCAAATTTTAATATGCTATACGACTTTAGTTTGATTCCTGTATGGCTAGGGAGGCATGGCATCATCCAGGCTCTTTGTTTCCGTATAAAACTTTTTATGTTAGTGATTTCACAGAAAGTAATGCAATAGTACAACCCAAATGTGTTTGTTTAATGGTTTATGAATTAATGCACAGAACTTGTTTTGTCTCAGAGTTGGCATGAAGCTTTTCTAATTAGCATGTAGTCGGCATTTCTACCGGTGTTTTAGGTCAGGAAGAACATGGAACATCTCTGCTACCTCTACTTGATTGTACATGTTTTCTGGAAGTATCAAAAGGCTGACTTCATAGCTTTGCACACCTGATTATGTAACAGCAAGACAGGTAAGGGGTGACATTCTGTGGAGATAGAACTAAAAATAATGCACGTGTTGGAAAACAAGCAAAACGATGAGCGAAATTCTCAATTTCCTTTGGTATTTTTATATCCATTCCATGTACTGGCACTGTATTTCACACCAGAATTTAAAAGCTTGAAACTAGTCTAACTTCAATTTGAATACCGTAAACTTGTATCAATAATAGTCAAACTGTTAAGGGTTACTGGACAAGCAAGTATATTCCAAAGCCTGATAATATCATCAATATTATACCCACCAAACCGAGACAAGCTTCCAAATGAATCTTGTCTTGCTATTTATTTATATATATATATATATATATTATATATTATATATAATATTTGTTTGTTACATATATATATATATATATATATATATATATTTATCTGTTATATACATTTGTTGGATTTATGTTCCTATTGTCTACTTATTATTTTCTGTTTGGTTCATGAAAATATTTTAACATTCATTTGTCTTGCTATTTATTTATATATTATATATAAAATATTTGTTTGTTACATATATATATATATATATATATGTATATATATTTACTGTGCATAATTTCATTAGGTTGGAAGCTGAAAAAGATGAATTATTTGAAAAGGGTAAAAAAGAATATGTGCATGAGTTTGATGATGCAGAAGCAACTTCTGCCAGTTCGAGCAACGAGCAAATTACATTTGATATGTCACAAGCAGCTGAAATAGCTCAATTTAGAGAAGAGATTGCAACGTCTTTATGGAATAATTATAGACAAAATTGAGATTTCAAAAACCCATAACTATTGGTTTGGAAGTGTTGTTAGTTGTTTGGTACTAAAATACATTTTAATAATTTGAATTATTGTGTTTATTTCATTTATAATTTATTTTTATTACTTAGTTACATTTTACTTTGTTTTCAAAAGTTATAATTTAATTTAATTTTTTAGAAATTGTTTTTCATATTTATTGTTTTGAAAATGTAAATACCAAACACATTTTCTATATTTTCATTTTTAAAAACATATTTTCATTTTCGTGTACCAAAAAAATTTTTCAAAATTCAGAAAACAGAAAATGAAAACTTATTTTCAGAAAATAAAAATAGAAAATAAAAACAAAAAATATTTTCATAAACCAAACGAAGCTTAAATTTCTTTACTCATCAACCGAACACGTATACAAACGTTCATAAGCTCAGCGATGATTTTTATTTTACCCTGGATGAAATTGAATGCATTCTGCCTCCTTTTATTTTATGAAACCTGACATGACACATGTCCCAAGAAAAACCAGTGTAAAATACTAATGTCAAAATCAGAATTCACAACTTTGTGTAACATAGAGTAGCATTCTAGACAATTTTTTTTTGGTTTCTAGTTAATTTTAAGACGACAGATTTATCAGAGGCTTTGATGCCATATATTACTGTATTATCTACCTTCAGTACTAAAAAAGCAGACCTAATAAAGAGCAAACCACAAAAGCTTAGCCTTGAGGGGAATCTTTACATCTCTCTTTTGTATGTGCAAATGGAAGAGAGAGTTTCAGTTTCCATCGACAGCAGAAAGTATCAGATCTTGGAAAGAGTATGCATTAAGCATAGTAGAGGAGACAGCAAGTCAAGGTCCACAGAGCAGGTAACTCCATTTAAGAGCTTCTGGTCGGTCCACTGTAAGTAATCTCACTCTTTAACACTCTCTGCCCTCTGCGCCCATGAGCCTTTAATTGTGGCCACGAATTGCAAACACTGCGCCATCAGCAACAGGAGACGAAGAAGAAGGGCTTTGCAAGGAGGAGGAAACATCAAGCTTGAAGAAAAGATGGTTAACCAAGTCTTCTCTCCCCCTTTCAGCAGCTGCTTTATGATTTCACATCTTTTGACAGAAATGATATGAACCAACCAACGTCAAAGGTCTCTGAGAAGTTACTGCACATGAAAAAGTAAGAATTGTCACATAATCTTGACAACAACTAAATCCCTCCATAATTTTCCCTATTTAAATACAGATACCTGCACGAAATTACAGTAAAAATTGTCACATAACATCATGAAAATTGAATCCATGCAGAATATACTCCATTCAAATATGGATAGCTACACAAAATTACCAATTCAAATGAAAAGTGTCTTCTATTCCATTACCTGCCTGGCGTCCTTCCAAATGGATTTTTGGTGCAGCTTTGGAACAACAATTACCCCGATTCTTTGCAGGTTCAAGCCAGGTACCAAGTGGGATGCATAACAGCTTCAGCTTCTGCAATACAATCAATACATTAATGCTTTTGACTGCATAGGGTATCTCAGCAATTTCATAATTGTCCAAAGCAGGGTAAAAACCCTAAATCATTTCTATTCTTTCATCATTACACTGGATTTGAGGTTTCAAGAAACATAAAGTTTCAACAAAAAAACATAGAATTATTTAATCAAACAGGAGAATAAATAAATAATTGATTATACTCACTCCCAAATTCGGCGCCGGCATTACCGCATAGAATTTAGCATTTCTCGAACTCCTTATATCATAACCTAGTTTTCCTCGACTACTCTTTCTCAAAAATAATATCGCAAATTATGAAGAACATTAAGAGTTAGAATCCAATGAAACCTAAACAAAACGCAACTCATAATCACACTAAAATTATAAAGAATAATACAAGTAAAGAGGGAACCGTAACTAGAATATGGAAAACTGACCTCTATTGCTAATTAGATCCTCAACGACTGCGGTAAAGTACGCGAAGGAAAAAAATATTTAAGTTCCACGTAGACCTAATCAAACATATTTTAACGCAAATCGGTATTAAAGAAAAAAAAGAAAGAGGAAGTATAGAAATTTGGTTGTCGCGCGACAGTAGTCGAATTCGTTAGGAGAAAAAGCGAGAAAGCAAATACAGAGATCTGGTGGTGGCGAATATGAAAGAATCATCGGATTCGTGAGCGAGAAAGGAAATGATAGTGAAGAGGATTAGAAGACCAGCGGAGATGACGGATTAGGTATTATTTTAGGTTTTAGGGCTCTGCGATAGGTCGATGAAGGAGAAGAAAACATGAGAATCGAATGAAGAAGAAAACGTAATAAAGAAAGAGATCCTCAGGTCGTTGAAACGAGATGAATTTTGAGTGGGCCGTGGGGAGTGGGCGCTGGTGAGCCGCTTCTTCAGTTTCCATTTTTTTTTTTGATCTATTAAGTATATATATTTTTTTGGATAAAATCTATTGAGTATATTTTTAAAGGTTAAAATATAATATTCAATTGCATTAGCCAAAAAATATATTACATTCTACCCTTGAAATTGGCTGGATAAGCCCATGCAAGATACAAGAGTCTGATTCGTCTCCTCAACTCACGATTCTTTGCAATCATTCAACACTGATGCTTCATTTTATCCCCCAACCATTTGTCTAATTTCAGTATTTGATACTGTTTATTTTAACCATTTATCCAATATCTACATTTACAAACCAAAGTTTTTCACGGTTTAGAATACAGAATAATTCAAGAACAAGCCAATGCCAAGTCTTGTAATAACATAAATAGAAACATAAAAATACAACTGAAAATCACTGATAAAGTTAGTTTCAGCCATTCAATTTATACAAAATAAAAATTTCAAGTTCAACCGGTTAAAAATCGTCACTGTCAAGATAGAGCATTGGCATAAGTGGCACCAACTAGAATTTACAGCTTTCCTTTTAGCTATTTACATGGATTGACAGCATTAGGCTAAAAGTAAAGGCAAACCGAATGTGTTCTCACCGCTGTAAGTCATATAAAGAAAACCATCTTCATCCTTGTTTTCCTCATAAATTGCAGACATTAAGACAGCTGCAACCAAATAAAAAATAAATCAACCTCAGGAGCAGCACAAGAAATTGTAATAGGATATATTGCTTGAAGCTAATATATTATCACTCACCGGGAGGAGGGAGAGTGTTCTTCACAAAGACAAATATAGCTTTCTCAGCACTAAGCTTAATCCTTTTACGGACAACATAAACAAATTGCCCCACAGTCAAATCAGCAGGAAGAAGATACCTGAAGCCGTAATCAAAGAAGAATATATACTAAGAGAAACAGTGACCAGTCTAATTGTAGGATATCTCGTTCAGTTCTTAAAAAATCCAATAAGATTGGGCAAATATATGACATTAGACATCATTCACTAAAAAGCAAGTTTGGCAACATGTTGAAAAACCAAAATAATGAGGCATTGCTGTTTCCATGTTCATCACAGATTATAATCAATCTTCTTCCTGCACATCTAAGCAGGACACTTTAGAAGCATACCAAAGATTAGAAAATAGCTTCTGGAAAACAAAAACTTCAAAGAAAAAAGTGTGATTGCAGTTATATTACTATAAAAGAAAATTTAACTTTAATAAGAGCAAATGCAACTAACTTCTTTTTATCAATATTAGGAATCTCACTCCTTTCAGCCTTCTCCACAATGACCTGCATGGTTGCCCATAAGCATAGAAGAATATTAAAAGAATAATAGAGGATAAAAATGTTCAGTAGAAATGGAAGATAGTAACTTAAATATTCATACAGGAATTCTATCCGGATACTTTTCCCTGATGCGGGAAGCTTCAGCCTGCCTCTTTTCTGAGAATTGAAAATTTTAAGAAGGGAAAGTATAATTAAACTTTTATTAGTTTAATTAGATCAGAGAACAAGAGCAGCAATGACAGAAATAACTTGGAAATAAAAAAAGATTTGCAGGATATGGAATGTAAATTTACACAACCATGTAGCAGACGGACAACTTTCACGTTTCAAGTTTCATCAAGTTTTGCTCTCTTCAGAACTTGCAAAATGCAACTGCTTTAACCGGGAGCATATACAATCCACTAAACAAGTGAACTTAGGATCAATATAATATAGACCACCTCATGAATTCCATAAAGAACTCTCTCCGATTGATCCAAGTTTTCATAAACAATACCGAATTTCTAATAACTCAGTACGATATTTGTAACATCCCAAGTTCACAAATACATAATATTCACTTATAATATACACTATCTTACCGGTTGGACTGTTTGTGGTGCTTAACAACTTCTAACGCTTTTATAAAAATTAGTACACTTAATTTCTTGTACTAGCATGAGAGTATGAATTATTAAATTATTTTCTTAAAATGAATATACATTCCCTTCTATTTAATGTAGTACTGTACAATTTTACTGAATATATAAAAGAGAATAATGTACCTTCGATATCGAAAAATTGCTGACTCTAGCAGTCGATAGTCCTTGGAAGTTAATTCTCTTAATCCAAGATCAACAATCTGTGGAGTGAAAAATAAGGGTGAGCGACAACGTGCTCAGTAAGGATGGTGTATGCTGCGGTATACATCAAAACTATATTTTCCAAAACACTTATTTTTCCTTAACAGTGAACCCAATAAGGAAAACAATGGATGAAATCAACAGTTTTTAATATTCAAATCACTGGCTAAACAGTTTACAATATTATATAATAAAGAATAAAAAGGATTCAACAAATCCTCTTAGAAATCATCGGGTTGAGACTAGGCATCACCCTATAAGTAAATCATGCTATCATCGTTCCCCCTCCCCCTTGCGAGAACGGAATAATCATCCCAACAGGGATATAGTAGATCTATGGCTACAATATATAGGTGGTCCTTGGGTCCACTTGCCAGGTGACCTTGAGACCTCTGATGACTTGGCGGGTCCATCAGACTCATAACTCATAATGCATGAAACTAGGGGCCTAAAGTCTCAAAATCAACTTTATATTTAAATCGTTTAAATAAATAATAATTCCAACAAGGTATTATTCTCAGTTCTGTAAAGAAAATGTAAAATTGAAACCTGTTCACCATGGTCAACTCGCCCATCAAGGCTCGCCCATGGTCAACTCGCCAGTATGGTGAATTAGTATTCGCCCGCCAATCCTTAGCGGTTAAAAATAAGTTAAACTGGCTCGCCTTCAATGTCTCGCCCAAATCAGTTCGCCCATTTGGCATTGCCTATGGTCAACTCGCCCAAGGCGGAATTGCCATGGTCAACTCGCCCATTTCATGAAAACCTGGGTCGCTCACCCCAAAACAACATTAAAAAGGGTTCGCCCGAAATGGCTCGCACGGTTTTCTATTTAAAACAAGATCACTTGCCCAAACATCATAAAAGATTTAGCTCGCTCGCCCGCCCTAAGTAGTTCGCCCAACAAACAACACAGGGGTGGGTTTCTTTGAAGCTCGCCCAAATTAAAACAATTATCAAACAAAATGCATGTCATAAATCAAAGCATTTTCTCAGTATTTTCATACAATTTTAACTCCACAGGACATGCATTCACTTCAAACACATCTCCCCTTACCTCATCTGATGAAGCCTTGCTTCCCGCCCGCCTTATCAATTCTCACTTCCAGCTGCAAAGTAAAATATTAATACCATTAATATTTTCTTCTCGAATATTTTCTAAAACTATTAAGATTTTCTAACACTTTGGCGAGATTCTGTGACTACTCTAAGCTCGCCATTCGCCCAACAGAGCTCGCCAGTCGTCATTGGGCTTACACGTGGTAACTCTCCCAGTCCTATTCGCCATTCAATTATTGGCTTATTCTGGGAGCTCGCCCAACATAGGAGCTCGCCCAACTTGCGACTCGCCTATTTCACTCTTTTGGCGATCATCAAGTCTAGACATTTTGGGCGACCATAAGTCCTCGCCCATTTGGACAATCATTCTGACTATCCAAACATATTGGCGAACACGTTCATTGTGACTCATACAATTCATTTAGCTCGCCTCATCCTTTGGGCGAGTTTCCTAATTCCTTTCTCGCCTATTTGGCGAACTCAAATTCGCCCATCATGTATCTTCTTCTCACGTTACATATGCATTCACAACAGCTTATATTCAACCATTGGCAACCCCAACCATTAAGAATTTAACCATGTTAACTTACTATATACTTTCATGCCAAATAATATACCTATTCATCTCCAACTTAACATATCATCACTATAATTCAAGGATTAAATACATACAATGTTGGCTGGAAATTCCCTTACCTTTGTGTAACCAAACCTGCACAACTCCAAATTGTTGCTGTTGTTTCCTCCCTTGTCAGTCCTTCCCTTCTTAGTTTCTTGGATGGTTTGAGGGTGAAGGAAAGTTTGTAGAGGAGTATTAGATGGTTAGTTAGCAGGAGGTTGTAATTTTTGCTAATTAAACGAGAAAGAGATAAAAGGAAACACAGTCGAAATGAGGAGCAAGACAACCTGAGTATTTTCGATCAAGGAGAAAATTGTGTTTGTTTCACTTAGTCTCCTGTATATATATATATTCTACCGTCAGGGTCTTATAGCCCCTTATCCCTTCCTTCATCATTACCTTGTCTTATAACTCATTAAATGATGAAGAAAAATGATAATTCAAAGGGATGGCATGGTGAAATTTTCTACAGCTCATTAAATGTTCAAGAAAATTCCAGCCAAAAAGGGATGGCTAGGGGAAGTCTATTGCTGCAGTTTTGACAAATTTTCTTTCCTTTTTCTCTTCTTTTCTCCTTCCTCTTCTTGCCACTTCCAGCCAGCCACTATAATTGACCTTTTTGTCTCATCTTTTCCTTATCATTAATTACCTAAACCGATTGTAAAGGAAAGCAAAGTGGCGTGAAGTCCATTTATAGCCTCTTATATTGACTTTCCTCTCTTCTTCTCTAGTCTACACCACTTCCAGCCACTATCATTGACTTTGTTATATTTCATTTGTTCAACCTTTCATTTAATGTTTTCACACTTCTACCTTTTTATCAAGATTATATCTTATCTATCTCTTGTTGCAACTTTAATGTTTGTTTTTTCTTTCTTTTATACACCATACCATAATTCATAATTCCCAAAAATTAAAATAAAGAGTGGAAATTCACATTCAATAATTTCTTAAATTTCCATAAAGGAATTTATTTCCACTACCAATCATGTACAAATATGGTATATAGTATAATAAAATTCGGATCTTACAATATTCCACCACAAGGTAGCAGATTCTGACTAAGCCCTCAACAATGAAGAAAAAAGACATGATATTTGAACCAAAAGAAAATAATTCAAAAAAAAAGAAAAGAACACACAAATCAAATATTAATGCAACAATAATTCAATCAAGTAAAGTTTTCAACAAAATTCTTTAAGGCAAAAGAGAGACAAAAGAACAGATAAAAATAAGGGATCAATGAAACTCACCCAAACGATGCTCAAGTTTGAAGGAACTTTCAATGAAGCAGCACAATCATCCATGACCTCAAGACTGCCATCATTGACTTTCCTTGTGTAGCAACTGCGACCTCCACATTGGCATGTTTAGTCGCAGCAACAAGCTCGGAGTATGTTAGAAATTTGCGAGTGCCTCCTGTGTCGCTACACGACAAACCTCCTCTCTCCTCCTTAGAACGGGCCAATTCCCACTTCAGTTTCTCCACCTTGGATTTAAGCTTGATCAGGAGGAGCTCAGACTTACGCTCATTAGCCTTTAATTGCTTCAACTTCTTCATTAGCAAATGACTATGAATGCGGTAGAATCTGTATTTCTTGGAAAGCTTCTTGTACTGCTCATTGGATTTAGTGGCATGAGCTAAAGTGACCCTAGAATACTGCAGGCTCTAATTTCGACTGAGCAATGAGAATCCACTTTCTCTTCATCTAGAATAACCACACATCGGGTAAGTCGCGAGAAAACAAAGTAACAAATAGACTCACGAAATAAGGATAAAACACACAACCTTTAGGAGGGAGCATAGATTTGGCTATTTCTTGGGCGTGGGCAACCAAGGAGTCGCTAGAATCACTGTCCGTAGATGCTAACTCTTTCCTCTTGGATTTGCTCGATTGACCATGGGTAATCTAAGAGGAAGGAGTTAGCATCTACGGACAGTGATTCTAGCAACTCCTTGGCTGCCCACGCCCAAGAAATAGCTGATTCTATGTTCCCCTCTGAAGGTTGTGTGCTCTTTCCCTATTTCGTGAGTCTATTTGTTACTTTGTTTTCTCGCGACTTACACGATGTGTGGTTATTCTAGATGAAGAGAAAGTGGATTCTCATTGCACAGTCGAAATTAGCAATGAGCAGTACAAGAAGCTTTACATTAACTGCAGCTTCTACCGCATGCGGAGTTATTTGCTAAAGAATAAGTTGAAGAAGTGCAAGGCTAATGAGCACAAGTCCAAGCTCCTCATGAATGAACTTGAATCCGAGATGGAGAAGCTGAAGCAGGAACTGGCCCGTTCTATGGACGAGAGGAGGCTTGTCATGTAGCGACACAGGAGGCACTTGCTAATTTCTAAGACACTTCAATGGACCAACCAGAAGCTCTTAAATGGAGTTACCTAATGGACCAGTAGCTCTGCTCTGTGGTTGTTGACTTGTTGTATCCTCTACTATGTTTAATGCATACTCTCTCCAAGATCTGATATCTTTCTGCTGTCAATGGAAATTGAAACTCTCTTCCATTTGCATATACAAAAGAGAGATATGTAAAGATTCCCCTCTAGGCACCATCTCATTGAAAAAAAGGACTTAAACAATGCAAGAGATAGAGGGAATCCTAAACCTTCACAAAAACCACGAAACCAACGGTATGACGCCAACTATTGGGAAGAAGCTGAAAAAGAGCTAAACCATAAAAATTTAGAAGTTCGGCAATGAAGGGATGAAAAAGGAAATCTCAAGCCTGAAAGAACAGCATTACGATAGACTCACAACCTAGTTTTATCTCGGAATTGCATAACCCTATCAGTGTAATTAAAGAGATGTATTTTCAGATCAGGAGAAACGTGCTGATCGTTGCAGAGCTCGGCGAAGTCCCTCTTAATGAATAGGTTAGGACACACCTCAGGAAAGGCTCCCTCTTTAAGGCACTCATCACACTCAAGAAGGCCTTGCGAGATGAGGCCATTTTGACTTGAACTTGGTCGAGGTCATGAATTTGGAGCTCCGCAGTGCGAAGATTTTCATCTAAGGCCTATTTTTCTTCAGTTGTCATCTACTGGAACCGCCATAGCCCTTTGGACATACGTTCTATCGGGACCTCGGCTGGACTAGCCGAAGCTACAAACGCTAAGTCCTCAGACTCCCCAGCCAGCTAGGCTAACTCATCCCCACTATTCAAGCCTAAAAGTCCACTCACGTCGTTCGCTAAAAGTCCTTTAAGCCATTTACATAGATTGATAGCATTATGCTAAAAGTAAAGGGAAACCGAATGTGTTCTCACCGCTGTAAGTCACATAAAGAAAACCATCTTCATCCTTGTTTTCCTCATAAATTTCAGACATTAAGGCAACTGCAACCAAATAAAAAAGAAATAAACCTCATGAGCAGCACAGGAAATTGTAATAGGATATATTCCTTGAAGCTAATATATTATCACTCACCAGTAGGAAGGAGAGTGTTCTTCACAAGGACAAATATAGCTTTCTCAGCACTAAGCTTAATCCTTTTACAGACAACATAAACAAATTGCTCCACAGTCAAATTAGCAGAAACAAGATACCTGAAGCCACATAATCAAAGAAGAATATATATATATATATTAAGAGAAACAGTGACCGGTGTAATTGTAGGATATCTTGTTCGATTCTTAAAAATCCAATAAGATTGAGCAAATAAATGACATAAGACATCATTCACTACAAAGCAAGTTTGGCAAATAACACGTTAAATAACAAGATGTGTGAGGCATTGCTGTTTCCATGTCCATTACAGATCACAATCAATCTTCTTCGTGCACATCTCAGCAAGAGACTTTAGAAGCATGCCAAAGATTAGAGAAAAGCTTCTGGAAAACATAAACATGAAAACGTGTGATTGCAGTTATAATACTATAAACGAAAATTTAACTCTAATAAGGGCAAATGCTACTAACATCTTTCTATCAACATCAGGAATGTCACTCCTTTCAGCCTTCTCCACAATGACCTGCATGGTTGCATATACGCATAGAAGAATATTAAAAGAATAATAGAGGATAAAAATGTCCAGCAGACAGGGAAGATAGTAACTTAAATATTCTTACAGGAATTCTGTCTGGATATTTCTCCCTCTTGCAGGAAGCTTCAGCCTGCCTCCATTCCCAGAAATAGAGAGGGACAAGTATAAAGAAAATTTTATTTGCTTAACAACATCAGAGAACAAGAGCAGCAGAGATATTTAATAATAAACAATACCACATTTCTAATAACTCAGTACAATATACACAATAATACAATAGTTTTGACAAAGCCCTCAACAATAAAGAATAAGAAATGATATTTAAACCAAAAGCAAAATCAAAACAAATAATACACAAATCAAATTTTAATGCAACAATAATTCAATTAAGCAAAATTTTCAACAAAATTCTTAAAGGCAAAAGAGAGACAAAAGACATGTAAAAATAAGGGATCAATGAAACTCACCCAAAGGATGTTCAAGCTTGAAGGAACTTTTCGCCATTGCAAAATTCGATCCCTGATCGAAATATCACAAAAATTTCAATCTTTTTCTAAATTAGAGAAAAAATAAAAGTGAAAACTTCTATAAAAGTAAAAGACCATCGAAAAATTACATCAGAAAAACATACCCAACACGAAACAACAAAAGAAGCTTTAAGAAATGAGGGTTTCAATTAAAAAAGAACCCGATTGATTAATTGATCGATAGAGAGAAAAAGTAAAAGACCATCGAAAAATTACATTAGAAAAACATATCCAACGTGAAACAACAAATGGAGCTTTAAGAAATGAGTCGATTGATTGATTGATCGATAGAGAGAAAAAAGGTGAAAAATTTTAAACCTACCTTTTACCCCCCATCTCTTCATTGAGTTACTATTCATCACTGACAGAAATGGAGTATAAATAGTAGAAAAATTTGATTCAAACTCAATAAAAATTTAAATATTTATAATTTTTTTATTTTGGTTTATTTAATCGTCTAACTTTGTGTTAGAGTTTTATTTTATATTTTGAAAAAACAAAAAATAAAAAATAAATAAGATATTTAATAGATAAATTATATATTATCATTTTCATTTAAATAATTATCTTGATTTATTTTTATTTTTAATAAATAATATTTATAATTTTTTAAGGGTAAAAAGTACCCATGCGTAGAAAGGGTATCTTCTGGTGTGTGTGTGTGTGTATATATATATATATAAATTTTCAGGGTCGGTTTCCAGCAAAGAAATTTATGAGAAGATGGCAAACTTAAAGTAGTGTTTGGTTAATGAAATGGAATAAAAGGGGAATGAAATAAAATACGTGGAATCACAATTCTTAACCCATTAACGAATCAATTAAAGGATAATGTGGTTCCAAAGGCAATGGCCTGAAAAGAAAATTCGTTCAGCCGAACCAAACGGCTTGCAAGGGTTTTCTTGAATTCGAGGCCTACATGATGAAACCCAAGCTTTGGGGAATTTCTAAATGGATTTTTTCTCGATTGGATTGTCCTGTAACAAGGAATCTACTTCGGGCCTGGCAGGATTAGCCTATGAAACGAATCCAATTGAGGCTTTTTGGTTGAAGTTAAGGCTCGAATGAGCTGGCATGAGCACCTAACGAGGTTGTTCTATTATTTATGGGCTTATAGCCAACAGGACTGAACCAACAAACTTGAATTTCTTATTTATTTATTATGAAATATAAATGAAAAAGTAATAGATAATGATTTTTTACAATAGTTTATATTTGATGCATCTGCAGTATATAAATTTTATATTTTGTCATTAAATCATATCACGACATCTCATTAATTAGTAAATTTAAAAATATTTATTTTGAATGACTCTTCGTTTACTTGCGTTCCGTGCAAGTTTTGTGCAAGTTTACTTGCACTATGGTTTGATGTTCACGCAAGTTTACTTGCGCGACGGCTAGCTTTGCGCAAGCATTGCGCAAATAAACTTACTCAACCCAGATTAAAAAAAGTGGGTTAAAATAGTCAATTTAGATGTTGTTTTAATGTGTTTTTTCTTCGGTGGGATAAATTTAGTAAAAAATGAAATATATTTAGAATCTCTCGTCCAGTAGACAAGGAATATATTAACTTAAATATTCTTACAGGAATTCTGTCCGGATATTTCTCCCTCCTACGGGAAGCTTCTGCCTGCATCCATTCTAAGAAACAAAAGTACAATTATAAAGAAAATTTTATTCGCTTAACAACATCAGAGAACAAGAGCAGCAGAGATATTTAATAATAAACAATACCACATTTATTTTATAATTATAAATATTTAAATTTTTATTGAGTTTGAATCAAATTTGCCAGTATCAAGATAAATCCAAATTAGGTAATCCTCCATCACTACTCTTTTTTTATTTTTATTTTTTCGAAATCTTTAAATGTTTAATATTGAAATTATTTATATATTATTTTATTCTCTATTTAATAATTTTCGATTTTCATAATTAATGAAAATATTTTGAATTTGATTCGTAAATTTATTTTTATAATTATTTTGTGTTTATTTGTGATTAATTTTTAAAAATTGATCCTTTGAATTTATTGCTTTATTTTATAATTTTATCATTTTTTTAAAATTTTATATTATTTGTAATATTTTTAGATTTTCCGTTTGCTTGCCACATATCTTTTTGTTTTTGAAAAAGGTAAAATCATAACATAAAGTTTTAATTTTTTAATTATTAAAGCATTAGTTTTAATTAATAAAAAAAGATGAATTTATTAAAATATTAGTTTTAATAACTCATTAGTTTTAATTTTTTATTAATAAAATATTAATTTCTAATTAAAAAATCTTAATCTATTAATTAATTAAATATAAAAAAAATATTAGTTTTAACTTTTTGAAATAATAGAATTGAGTGACAAATGTAAGAGGGTGAGTCTCTTAAAAATAATATGAAAGACAACAATTAATTGTTCTACTTTTATATGAGAATAAACTTTGCTAGCAAATTTAACTTTTAAATAAAGTGGATTTTTTTTTATTTTAAGCAAACAAATATGATTGCTACAAAAAGGGAGTTATATATATATATATATATATATATATATATATATATATATATATATATATATATATATATAAAAACAAATGAGCAAGTGGCTTAATGAGAAGTAGAGATGGCAATGAGTACAATTTAAATGGGTATCCGATGCTATTCGATCCATTTAAATAAGGTTAGGGTAGTGTATAATCGAGTTCGGATAGTGAAATAATTACTCGTCACGGGTTCCGATAGTTACCTTAGAGTACCCGCTATCCGAATCTGATTATAAATAATAATTAATTAATAATACAATATTTATATTTTTTATATATAAATTATTTATTATTAATGTTTTATTTAATTAAATTAAATCATTATATATTATAATTATGATATTTAACTTTAATTTATTTTTATGAGCTAAATTAAATTTATTAATATAATGTTTTAATTAAGTTATTCCAAAATTGATTTCAAATTTAAATTTAAAAGTCCAACTTTGACTTAATAAATGGGTAGTTTAACGGGATCGGGTAGTTAAACAGGTATTTTATATTTTATAAGGTTAAGGTTCGGGTATCATAAATAAAAATAATCGGGTAGTTCTATGGATCCGTGCAAGTTTCGTGCAAGTTTACTTGCACTATGGTTTGATTTTCACGCAAGTTTACTTGCGCGACGGCTAGCTTCGCGCAAGTATTGTGCAAATAAACTTACTCAACCCAGATGAAAAAAAATGGGTTAAAATAGTAAATTTAGATGTTGTTTTAATGGGTTAAAATAGTACTTTTAAAACATATACTGTAAATCATATCAGGTCTAGAGTTCATATCAAATCAAACTATACTCTAGACCGCATATCATGCCATGTTCGACACAAAATCACATATAAATCATATAAGTGTCGAAATCATATCTCATGGACTTTTGAAAACATGTTTAAAACATGTACTGTTTCAAAACATATTTCATTTCAAATCTGTTTCATGTACAGTATAAATCATGTCAAGTCTAGAGTTCATATCAATAAAATCATACTCTAGACTTCATATCATATTGGCTAGAGACTAGGCTAGATCCCTATCATCTCTCTATCAATAAAGACTTAAATCACTGTAGCTAGTAGTGAAAATCATGTCATCGTCCCTTGGAAACTAACTAGGGCGCTATTTATGGCCATAGACCTCATCTCTCTCAGCCCCACTGATCAGGCGTGACTGAGACCTGTCCACGACTATTGTCGGACAAGCATCTCTCTGCCTAATGAGCAAAGCTCCAATTAGGCGGTTTCCACTATGCTTTATTGAATTTCACTCTTTTAGGGTGCCTACAGTCTCATAAAACATTTAAATCTATAACTTTTTTTTTTTAAATATCATGTAAAGCATATGGTAAAATTCTGTATGAGACTTCATATATTAGAATATATATATCTACCATATACTTTCATTTCAAAACAAATCAATACTTTTCAGTATTCATAGAAACATTATTATAATGTTTCAAGTTATAAGAAGGCACGCTTAAATGCGACGCTATAAAACATTTCAGTATGCAGCTTTGGTAATATTTTTATCAATTACACAGAAGCGATTCATTTAACTTATCACCATCAATTATTCAATTTCAAGACTTTCTTTCTGTCAAATCAGTAAATCACTATTCAAATCATTCAAGATTCATTTCATTCAATATACAGATTGCTCAATACTCTAATTATTCAATAACCATATCATTTGGCATTCAAACCATTCGGTGTTTCAATATCCTTTTTCGATAATTATCGACTATAATAATCATTTGTACATTTCATTATCGATACTAAAACCACATCATCAGTGTGAATCCTCTTAGTATCTATGAGCATTTAAATATCATGTTTCCATATAGCCATCATGATACTGAAATTATGAAATACTAATATCCTCATTCGATATCTATTCCAGAGTCGACATCGAGGATCATAGAACCACAAGATCAATAATCGCTTATCAAATTCATTTATAGTTTGACCTATTGGTATACCTTCAGAATTTTTGACTTGCGGTTCAATTTCATTTATTATCATAAAATCATATCAAAATCCCCAATTCACTTTTCATATGGTCTGTAGAATGTAATATCATGCTAGAATTATATATAAAACATCATCAATTCAATTTTTTTGATTGGCAATTTACCCACTTAAAAGAATTTTCCAATTTCCACTATCCACAGTGTTTTCAATCATTTAAGTCGCCTGGCGACTATCCATATTATTGCAAAAATCTCAGTTCATACCACTAAGACGGTCCATTTATTTGAATCTATCAATTCTATAATCATCACTCGATTGATAATTCCGCAATTCTATCATTCAACCGTCTAAATCACAACTTCAATTTTTCTCTTTTAAGTTGTATCCAATAATCATCGTCATTTTTATCCGTGACCCGTCTAATAAATGATTCCACCTCAATCTCCACTTGACACCATTTGTGGTATTAAACTTACTTGAATTTATCGATTCTATAAGGTGTAACCATATAATTCATCACATTATCGTGTTCAACGATCCATCTTCTCATCGATTTCAATATCAAAATTTTCCGGTAATACCATAAAGTCCTTTCAATGTTTCTTTTTCAATAATTATTTCCAAAATTCCATTTACGTGAGAAACTTAAATCTTTTTCCTCAACGTTTTCCTAGGAATTTCGGCAGCATAACGGCTTAATTTCCTCAAAACCTCCTGCAAGAAAACACAATTATATCGCAGCCGTTGTTCCGCACAATTCCTATATCTCTACTAAGACCCCTACCATCAGTTGTGGGTCCTCTTAGCATTTTTAACATTAATTCAGTTAATGCATCATATAAAAGAAATTCACAATTCCATTAAAATTCATTCCATCAATGCATCATGTCATAACGTTTCCTAGGGCTAGGTCGCTAGACATTAAACAAATGGAGTCGCCACCAATTCTTTTTTTTTAACCTAGGTGTGATTGGCCACCTAAATGACTCTAAGGATTGGTCTATATTTTAAGTTTTGGGTTCGGGAGTTCATTTACGTGTAGGGAAGGTTATAGCACCCCTACAACGCCCAAAGTTGGTACCATTTTAATCTTGTATTATTTTAACTTAGTCTTAGTTACATGGCCTTTAAATTTTATTGTTTAAATATTGAAAATTCTTTTAAAAATCCTCCATCATTCTGGATGAACTCTTAAAAGACTCTTCTCACCTCAAGAGTATTCAAGGGGTACCATTCGACTCCCTTGAAGAGGCTCCATCGTCGGAAGTATTTTAGAATTTTATTATTATTTTTATTTAATTATTTTTATTTATTTATTTAGTTTAAATATTATTTTGTATATATTATTTATTAATATTTTTAGGCTTATTGGTATTTAATATTGAGAATATCTCCTAAATTTTCCATCATTCTGGATAAACTTAAGAGAACCCTCTCACCTAGGAATTCCTCAAGTGTTACTCATTCGCAATCGCCTTGAGGATTCCATCATCGGAATTAATTAATAATTATTTTTATTATCTATTATTATCTTAGAGCATAGCATCCTTTTTTATTATTTATTTTATTTTATTTTATTTATTATTTGAAGAATAAAGTGTCAACATTTATTTTTGAAAACACCTTTTAAATCTTCCATCATTCTAGATAAACTTAAAAGGATCCTCTCACATAGAAATTCCTTGAGTGTTACTCATTCGCAATCGCCTCAAGGATTCCATCATCAGAACAATTTAATTTTATTCTTAACATTTTAAAATTTCTTAATATTTACTAGAAGTTTATTCTTTTAACTAACTAATTAATACTATTATTATTTTTATTTTAAATATTGCATCACTATTTATTGTTTTATCAAATTTTATTATCATTATTTATGATTCTTATTATTCATTAAAGTATGCACTTAATAAAAACGCACTAGCATAAAAAAATGGTACAGGAGACATACCAACTTTGCAATTGAAAATGCCCAAATGAACTTCACGTGGATCCAAGTCAGTGTACTCCTATTATGAATTGATGTACTGTTGAGAATCAGCGGGCAGTGAAGGTTGTAACTCAATTGTCGACCCCTGCTAGCCTGATTCTCTTATTGTCCACTGACGCTGCTAAATCCTAATACTGTCTTGACGTGAATGTCGCCAGTATTTGCCTCCGTTCGCTTGCTCCAGATGTTGCTCGGTCGAGACACCTCACCGTGGAAACGTCGTGAGCTTGAGGAAGTTTGTAACTATTGCTATGTAATTCAGCAATTTTTGGTGATATGTTTCTTGATGTTTTTTGCTTTTTTTCCTGAATTTTTCTCCGAGGATTCTTGTACTGCTCCCCCCCCCTCAAGTTATAGGGTTAACCCCTTGTTATAGTCATAAACTTGTTAGAGTCCTAATACAACTCAATCTATTCTATTAATTATCCCTTATTTTTAATATTTTATCTATTTAATTCTTATGTTAATCCTAATCTAACTTTATCAAATATAATATTAATATAAATAATTATCCTAAAAAAAATCTAATTATCCTATCCTAAAATTAATTTTATTTTATTTTCTTTTCTTATCTCTTCTTTTTTCTTCTTTTTTTTTATCATCATTCCTAAATCCTATTTAAACTTTCAATTTACTGATTAATGTTAATTCTAAACTTAAAAATTCTAATTTAATTCTAGCCTAACTCTAAATTGTTAAATTAAAATACAATGTCACCCAATCCAATTAATTATTTTTATAAATTAAGATTCCGGACAAAATAAGGTGTCTACACATCATATAAAAATCATAAAATCCCACATACAATATGATGCTACTAATGCTTTATAAAAGTATCTTACCTATTCGCCAAGCTTAGCGCACTTTTCGATTTTCGAGCCTTGCCGAACTCCACCATTCGTCTCATTTTCGTCTTGCTGCAATTTCAAAAATTGACATATATTTTCATTTAGAAAATAATCCAAGAATTTCTAATAAATTCCATAGACATATAGCGAAAAAGGCTTTTAATTTTCCTTACCCATTTCTTCTTCTTCTTTCTTTTCCTTTTCCTTTCCTTTTCTTTTCTTTTTCTTTCCTTTTCTTTTCTTTTCTTTTCTTCTTTCTTTTCTTTCTTCTTTCTTTCTTTTTTCTCTTTCTTTTCTGTTCTGTTTTTTTTCTGGCCTGAACCGGTTCGGACCGGTTCAGTGTGAGATCCCCAATTTCCATGTATTCCTCCATGTATGTAAAGTACTTCAATCTAATATGATTAAATAAATATGAAGTTAATGTGTAATTGATGCATAAATAATATATGATTGATGTATGGAACATGTAAGGAATAAATAGAATGGGAAGTAAAATAGTCAAATAAATTATGTTGATATCAGGAAAATAAATGGAATAGGAGAAAGAAGAAAATCAGAAAACATGATTGGTGATTAAATGGATGAGTCCTATGGAAGAGGAATTAAATGATGGTCAAATGGGTCAAATAGTCTTGAGTCAAGGGCTGAGATGAATTAAGAGATGAGCATGCAATTAATGCAAGTGCATGACTCATCATCTCCATCAGCTATCACCAACGTCAGCCACTCTTCCAGCCCTCTCCATCGTTCCACCTCCAATCTTCCAAGTTTCCATTCAAAGCTACCTTGACAAACCCCCTCATCCATCCATCGATTCACTTAGTTGGTTGAATGAAAAACGATCTTTGCCACTAGACTAAGAGATATCTGAAGTTTGGTGGATTGATTTCAAGTATTGGAAGAGATCTCAAAGTTTGAAATTGTGGTCTCTAGTGAAGGTAAGAGAAGAAGATGATTCTTGCAATTTCGTTAATGAATTGGAGTTGTACTAAGTTGATATGACGTATGTATGATGATTGTTTAAAGGTTTAAATTGATTTAATGGTTTCAGATTTGAAGAAGTAAAAGCTAGGGTTACGCGCCAAGTGATTTCGCGTTTCCGAAGGAATCGAGGTAAGAAATTTATGTAACGGACGTAAGGCGGCTATGTCCGCATGTTTTATGATGTTTTTACATACTTTGGAGAGAAGCACCAGTTGATTTTGTGCAGGAAAAGATGCATTTTCGGACTTGTCTCTTAGTACCAATTAGGCTAGGGGCAGCCGACTGCCATAAAGGGAAGTCGACTGCCTAGAGACAATCAAAACGTCGTTTTCCGAAAATCGATGCAAACCAGTCGACTGCTATGTAAGCCAGTCGACTGCTATTTACCCAGAAGCATTCTGTTTCAAACCAGTCGACTGCTATATGGACCAGTCGACTGCTATTTGCCAAATTGCATTCCGTTTCAAAACCAGCTGACTGCCTATATGACCAGTCGACTGCTAATTTTCCAGAAGCATTCTGTTTCAAAAACAGTCGACTGCTATATGGACCAGTCGACTGCCCTCATGTATTTTCAAAGATGAAAATATCAAAATTTTAAACGAAATTAATTTCGATAAAAGAAATTATGAAGGAGCAGTCGACTGCCCTATAAGACCAGTCGACTGCCATGTATGAAAAGAGCTTTCAAAGCTTATTTGATTAAAACACAAAAGTGTTTTCTGAACAAGTATATTATAAATGTTTTGAGACTATGGACTGCGTGATAATTATGCATTTCTGATGGCTGAGAGACTCTGATCAAGTCCTCAGTAATATGTATGTTAAGCGAGGAACCCTAGTCCGGTCCTCAAGGCCATAAGTGACACCTAACTAGTGCTCACTATGGTATTATTAAGGCAAGAGAGAATCCCTGACCTCTACATGGTATACCAATGTACTAATGCATGATTAAAGTCGTATAAATGGGAATGAACGGTTTATATGACAATGCAATCGCTTAAATATTGTACATAGTCTCCATCTATTTCAAAGTACAAGATGTATGTATGAAGAAGTATATGATGTATGTTTTAAAGTATGCATGAAGTATGATGTTTTAAAGAAAGAAGTATGATGCATGCTTTATAATGCTTTACATGACATTATAGAGCCAAGTAGGAAAAATGCATATAGAGGCATAGCACGCTCTTTTACATACTTTTCTTACTGAGCGTAAACTCACCCTTTTACGACCATTTTTCCTACAGATTACCTGAAGTGAACCCCGCTCCAACTAGAGGGGCTTGTTTTCGAAGAATTGAAGTGTACCTTCTCGATACGCTTCCCAATTAGTATAGAAGGTATACTCATATGTTTATGTATAGCAAATTTTAATTCAGCTACGGTACAGTACAAGTAGAAATAATGTATATAAGATGTCGGGGATATAAGTTAAGATGATGTATGAGATCCTGCGGAAATGGAATGATATTTATATATATCATTTTTATGTTTATGGAAATTGAATAGTATTTCATAAGCTATTAGATAATTAGCTTAAGAATAAGGAAAGAATGACACTGGATGAACTAAATCTAAATAAAGAAGGAAAAAGATAAGTGATAAGATGAAGTGACGGGGACGTCACATTCAGGCCGGTTCAGCTTTTGCTGGCCGGTTCGGTCACTGGCGGCCACCCATTCCGGCGGTTCAGCCACTCCACAGCTTGCCGAGGTTGCCACGAGGGCGGATCTGGTCTCCATTTCCCCAGCAGTGGCGCCGGTCGTGGCGAATCTGGAGGTGGGTTTTCGGTCTCTTCTCCTCCACGTTTCTCCTTCCTCCGTCGTCGTTCTTTCTCACCGGTGGTCTTCCTTCGCTTCCCCTCAGCTCCATCGAGATCGGGGTTGGGGTGGCGGTGCCTAGACCAGCCGGCACCGCCACTTCCCTCTTTTCTCTTTTCCTTCGGTTTCACCCGCTTCTCTCGTTCCGCTTCGCTTTTGTTTTTTTTTCCTTCTCCTTTCCCGTCGTCAACGCTGACGTCGGCATCGGTTCCCTCTCCTCAACTCGCCAGCAGCATCGCTGCCACTTCCTCCTCCCCGCGCCGGCCGGCTCTCCATTGTTTCTCTATTTGCTTCTCTTCTGTTTTAGTTAACATAAGAGAAGTGTGGGAATCGGGTTCCCCGATTCCCACTTCTTTTTTTTTTTAAAATTATATATTTATTATTATATATAATAATAACTATAATATATATAATTATTATACACCATAATTATATATATACACTATTCATAATATGTATTTAAATACATATTTTGTATCAAAATATATTTATATATATACTTTTTACACTTTTAACACAAAATAATATTTATATTTATCCAAGGTATATTTATATAATATCATTATATAAATATATCAAAATATTTTTATTTCTTATTAAGTTTTGGATTTCTAAATATCCAAAATTATTTTCTCCATTTTCTTATTTAATTTGGATTCCATTTATCCAAATTAAATTTCCTCCTTCATGTCTTATTTCCAATTTAATTTTTTTCCTTTTCATTTCTTATTTAATTTGGATTTCAATTTGTCCAATTAAATTTTCCGGATACCTTATATTTATTTAGAGAATTCTCAATCTTCACATAAAGTCTCAAAATCATATTTAATTTATAATAATTTCAAAAAGGTATTATTCTCATTTTCATAGAAATGTAATTTAAAATCTGTTCGCCCATGGTCAGCTCGCCCAATCTGGCTCGCCCATGGTAACTCGCCAATTGATTAACTCGCCAACTGGTCAACTCGCCCATTGCTCAACTCGTCCAAAAAGATTTCATATTTCTATTTTCAAAATAATTTATTATTTGTTGAGAAAAATACTCATAAATCAGTTCGCCATGTAGGGCTCGCCCAGTGCGGTGAACCTGTGTTCGCCCGCCAACCCTTGGCGATTAAAACAAATTAACCTGGCTCGCCCCAAGGCTCGCCCTATATGGCATTGCCATAGTCAGCTCGCCCAGGGAGGTACTCCATGGTCAACTCGACAAGGCGGCGAACTATTATTCGCCCGCCACCTAGCTTTTCAAAATCAAAAGTAGTTTGGCTCGTTCCCATAACAGCTCGCCCGCCTTTTATTTAAAGTAAGGGTCGCCCGCGCCCCAAACACATTAAAAAGGGTTCGCCCAACTTTGGCTTGCCCGGATTTCTCTTAAAACAAGGGAACTCGCCCAGGTTCTCATAAAAGAGAGCTCGCCACTTGGCTCGCCCAGATTTCTATTTAAAACAAAGCGACTCGCCCGCCCTTACCAGTTCACCCAACAAATATCTTATGGCGACTTGTAGCTCGCCCAAAATCAAAACACTTTATCAAACCAATGCATGTCAGAAAACAAAACAATTTCTAATATTTTTCTTAATATTTTTACTCCATAGGACATGCATTCACTTCACATACTACTTCCTTACCTCGTCTGATGAAGCCTTGCTTCTCGCCCGCCTTTTCTCAATTCCCGTCTGCACAAATTTATTAAAACTATTAATATTCCTTTTTCAAATATTTTCTAAACTATTTATATTTTCCTAATATTTGGGACACTTCCTGGAGCAGAGTGCTTTTTTGCCTCACTTAGCTTTATTTTGCTTGTTCCTTAGCTCTTCAACATTGGAGGAAAGGTTTGGCTAACTAAAAATGGAGTTTTCATGACTTATCTATGAGAGAAACGGAAGAATTAATGGTGAACTTGCAATGAACACAGAGTGGCGAGGAGTTTTCTGGAGAAGATAAAGTTGCTACGTTGATTCTTCTTCTCATATATTCCCCTTATATAGCCAAGTTAATTTTGTTAAAACCAACCACCTGTTTCCTTATCCTGTTTTCTTCATCATTACTCTGTCTTATAACTCATTAAATGATAGAGAAAAAATGACCATTCATTAAATGGCGAGGTGAAGCTTTTCCACAGTTCATTAAGGAAAGTCCATGCCACCTTTGTTTTCTTGCTGCAGTTTTGACTAATTTTCTTTCCTTTTTTCCCTTCTTTTCTCCTTCCTCTTCTCGCCACTTCCAGCCAGCCACTATAATTGACATTTTAGTCTCATCTTTTCCTATCATTAATTACTCAAACCGAATTGTCAAGGGGAACAAAGTGGCGTGAAGTCCACTTATAGCCTCTTATATTGACTTTCCTCTCTTCTTCTCTTCTTCCTCTCCACGCCAATACTAGCTACTATCATGAATTTTGTTTTATCTCATTTATTTCTTCATTTAATGCTTTCACATTTCAACCCAGATTTTCATTTTATTTCTCTTGCATTCTTTTCAACCTAATGCTTTCCATGCATCTCTAATACTCAACCCTCATTCATATACACCATATTGTAATTCATAACTTAAAATAAAGAGTGGAAATTCACATTCAATATTTCTTAAATTTCAATAAAGAAATTTATTTCCACTACTAATCATGTACAAATATGGTATATAGTACAATAAAATTCGGATCTTACACAATGAGTACAATATAAATAGGTATCCGGTGCTATTCGACCCATTTAAATAGGGTTAGGGTAGTGTATAATCGAGTTCGGATAGTGAAATTATTACTCGTCACGAGTTTCGATAGTTATCTTAGGGTACCCGCTACCCGAATCCGATTATAAATAATAATTAATTAATACAATATTTATATTTTATATATATAAATTATTTATTATTAATGTTTTATTTAATTAAATTAAATCATTATATATTATAATTATGATTTTTAACTTTAATTTATTTTTATGAGTTAAATTAAATTTATTAATATAATGTTTTAATTAAGTTATTCCAAAATTGATTTCAAATTTAAATTTAAAAGTCCAACTTTGACTTAATAAATGAGTAGTTTAACGGGATCGGGTAGTTAAACAGGTATTTTATATTTTATAAGGTTAAGGTTCGGGTACTATAAATAAAAATAATCGGGTTGTTAATCGGGTAGTTCTATGGATCCGTGCAAGTTTCTTGCAAGTTTACTTGCACTATGGTTTGATGTTCATGCAAGTTTACTTGCGCGACGGCTAGCTTCGCGCAAGTATTGCGCAAATAAACTTACTCAACCCAAATGAAAAAAATGGGTTAAAATAGTCAATTTAGATGTTGTTTTAATGGGTTTTTTCTTCGGTGGGATAAATTTAGTAAAAAATGGAATAGATTTAGAAGCTCTCGTCCAGTAGACAAGGAAGATAGTAACTTAAATATTCTTACAGGAATTCTGTCCGGATATTTCTTCCTCCTACGGGAAGCTTCTGCCTGCATCCATTCTAAGAAACAAAAAGGACAATTATAAAGAAAATTTTATTCGCTTAACAACATCAGAGAACAAGAGCAGCAGAGATATTTAATAATAAACAATACCACATTTATTTTATAATTATAAATATTTAAATTTTTATTGAGTTTGAATCAAATTTGCCAATATCAAGATAAATCCAACTTAGGTAATCCTCCATCACTACTCTTTTTTTATTTTTATTTTTTTGAAATCTTTAAATGTTTAATATTGAAATTATTTATATATTATTTTATTTTCTCTTTAATAATTTTCGATTTTCATAATTAATAAAAATATTTTGAATTTGATTCGTAAATTTATTTTTATAATTATTTTGTGTTTATTTGTGATTAATTTTTAAAAATTGATCCTTTGAATTTATTGCTTTATTTTATAATTTTATCATTTTTTAAATTTTTATATTATTTGTAATATTTTTAGATTTTCCGTTTGCTTGCCACATATCTTTTTGTTTTTGAAAAAGGTAAAATCATAACATAAAGTTTTAATTTTTTAATTATTAAAACATTAGTTTTAATTAATAAAAAAAGATGAATTTATTAAAATATTAGTTTTAATAACTCATTAATTTTAATTTTTTATTAATAAAATATTAATTTCTAATTAAAAAATCTTAATCTATTAATTAATTAAATATCAAAAAAATATTAGTTTTAATTGTTTGAAATAATAGAATTGAGTGACAAATGTGAGAGGATGAGTCTCTTAAAAATGATGTGAAAGGCAACAATTAATTGTCCTACTTTTATACGAGAATAAACTTTGTTAGCAAATTTAACTTTTAAATAAAGTGGATTTTTTTTATTTTAAGCAAACAAATATGATTGCTACAAAAAGGGAGTTTGTGAGACATAAAAAACATTATATATATATATATATATATATATATATATATATATATATATATATATATATATATAGAAACAAATGAACAAGTGGCTTAATGAGAAGTAGAGATGGCAATGAGTACAATATAAATGGGTATCCGGTGCTATTCGACCCATTTAAATAGGGTTAGGGTAGTGTATAATCGAGTTTGGATAGTGAAATTATTACTCGTCACGGGTTCCGATAATTACCTTAGGGTACCCACTACCCGAATCCGATTATAAATAATAATTAATTAATACAATATTTATATTTTTTATATATAAATTATTTATTATTAATGTTTTATTTAATTAAATTAAATCATTATATATTATAATTATGATTTTTAACTTTAATTTATTTTTATGAGTTAAATTAAATTTATTAATATAATGTTTTAATTAAGTTATTCTAAAATTGATTTCAAATTTAAATTTAAAAGTCCAACTTTGACTTAATAAATGGGTAGTTTAACGGGATTGGGTAGTTAAACAGGTATTTTATATTTTATAAGGTTAAGGTTCGGGTACCATAAATAAAAATAATCGGGTAGTTTATCGGGTGCGGGTATTATTAAAGTTAATCAGGTTCGGGTATCCCAAATTTAGCGGGTACCCGACCCATTTACATCCCTAAGAGAAGAGAGTCTGTGGATAATTTTATTAATATGTATAAATTAAAAACTAATATTTTATTAATTAAAACTAATTAAAAAAATGTTACGTTTGATAATATTTAAATATTTTACATATAATTGTCTTTTACATTTACTTGTTATTTTCATAAAAAGAGACCAGTGTGAAGCAATAAAAAGTCAAGGAGACAAATATATATATACTAGAAATAAACCCACACGACGCTGCGGGTCTATTTTTATTTTGTAATTTTTAAAGTTAATAAAATTGATTATTAGATAACAGTTATTGGTCATAAAAATATTTATTTCCTTCATATTGTTTAGTACAAAAGAAAAACATGTTTACTAAGGATAGAGTTTATATATCAAACAAAATGTCAAAAAATAATTTTTTGAGAAAATTGGATTAGCTTGAATTAAAAAAAATGCACAATACTTAAGTTAAATAGTATGACAAACAAATAATCTGTTCTAGAAACAAACAACTTAAGATAATTATGCTATAACAATAAAAAATAAAAGCACCAAAATATATATACGACATATTAGTTTAGACAATTTAACGAATAAGTAAAAAAAATTAGCGAAAAATGCTTTGTTTATAAAAAAATTAGCTAAGAATGCTTTATTCATATTATTAATCAAGTGCAAAGTTTTAAACACATCTGTAAGCATTTTTATTTTAAGAATAGCTAATTGAATTATTTATATTTACTACAAAGTACAATATGCATTATGCATTTGAAATCTGTTGGTTATCATTATTATCGAATTAAATAGTTATTAATGTCTCTTTGCCTCTGTGCATGTATAGATTTCTATATGCAAAAATGAATATTCCTGGAAATGAATCAAGTCATTGATGATCTAAAATGTAGAAAAATAAGAAGGACAAGAAGGTTAAGTGAATAAGTATGTGAAATAAATATAGAAGTGAGAAGTACAGATATGTATGGCAATATTTACCCTTGTTAGTATTATTGAGATTAAATACCAATAGAGCATCTCTTCCAGCAAATTTTAATATGCTATACGACTTTAGTTTGATTCCTGTATGGCTAGGGAGGCATGGCATCATCCAGGCTCTTTGTTCCCGTATAAAACTTTTTATGTTAGTGATTTCACAGAAAGTAATGCAATAGTACAACCCAAATGTGTTTGTTTAATGGTTTATGAATTAATGCACAGAACTTGTTTTGTCTCAGAGTTGGCATGAAGCTTTTCTAATTAGCATGTAGTTGGCATTTCTACGATGTTTTAGGTCAGGAAGAACATGGAACATCTCTGCTACCTCTACTTGATTGTACATGTTTTCTGGAAGTATCAAAAGGCTGACTTCATAGCTTTGCACACCTGATTATGTAACAGCAAGACAGGTAAGGGGTGACATTCTGTGGAGATAGAACTAAAAATAATGCACGTGTTGGAAAACAAGCAAAACGATGAGCGAAATTCTCAATTTCCTTTGGTATTTTTATATCCATTCCATGTACTGGCACTGTATTTCACACCAGAATTTAAAAGCTTGAAACTAGTCTAACTTCAATTTGAATACGTAAACTTGTATCAATAATAGTCAAACTGTTAAGGGTTACTGGACAAGCAAGTATATTCCAAAGCCTGATAATATCATCAATATTATACCCACCAAACCGAGACAAGCTTCCAAATGAATCTTGTCTTGCTATTTATTTTATATATATTATATATATTATATAAATATTTGTTTGTTACATATATATATATATATATATATATATATATTTTATGTTATATACATTCGTTGGATTTATGTTCCTATTGTCTACTTATTATTTTCTGTTTGGTTCATGAAAATATTTTAACATTCATTTGTCTTGCTATTTATTTATATATTATATATATAATATTTGTTTGTTACATATATATATATATATGTATATATATTTACTGTGCATAATTTCATTAGGTTGGAAGCTGAAAAAGATGAATTATTTGAAAAGGGTAAAAAAGAATATGTGCATGAGTTTGATGATGCACAAGCAACTTCTGCCAGTTCGAGCAACGAGCAAATTACATTTGATATGTCACAAGCAGCTGAAATAGCTCAATTTAGATAAGAGATTGCAACGTCTTTATGGAATAATTATAGACAAAATTGAGATTTCAAAAACCCATAACTATTGGTTTGGAGGTGTTGTTAGTTGTTTGGTACTAAAATACATTTTAATAATTTGAATTATTGTGTTTATTTCATTTATAATTTATTTTTATTACTTAGTTACATTTTACTTTGTTTTCAAAAGTTATAATTTAATTTAATTTTTTAGATATTGTTTTTCATATTTATTGTTTTGAAAATGTAAATACCAAACACATTTTCTATATTTTCATTTTTAAAAACATATTTTCATTTTCGTGAACCAAACAAATTTTTCAAAATTCAGAAAACAGAAAATGAAAACTTATTTTCAGAAAATAAAAATAGAAAATAAAAACAAAAAATATTTTCATAAACCAAACGAAGCCTAAATTTCTTTACTCATCAACCGAACACGTATACAAACGTTCATAAGCTCAGCGATGATTTTTATTTTACCCTAGATGAAATTGAATGCATTCTGCCTCCTTTTATTTTATGAAACCTGACATGACACATGTCCCAAGAAAAACCAGTGTAAAATACTAATGTCAAAATCAGAATTCACAACTTTGTGTAACATAGAGTAGCATTCTAGACAATTTTTTTTTGGTTTCTAGTTAATTTTAAGACGACAGATTTATCAGAGGCTTTGATGCCATATATTACTGTATTATCTACCTTCAGTACTAAAAAAGCAGACCTAATAAAGAGCAAACCACAAAAGCTTAGCCTTTAGGGGAATCTTTACATCTCTCTTTTGTATGTGCAAATGGAAGAGAGAGTTTCAGTTTCCATCGACAGCAGAAAGTATCAGATCTTGGAAAGAGTATGCATTAAGCATAGTAGAGGAGATAGCAAGTCAAGGTCCACAGAGCAAGTAACTCCATTTAAGAGCTTCTGGTCGGTCCACTGTAAGTAATCTCACTCTTTAACACTCTCTGCCCTCTGCGCCCATGAGCCTTTAATTGCGGCCACGAATTGCAAACACTGCGCCATCAGCAACAGGAGACGAAGAAGAAGGGCTTTGCAAGGAGGAGGAAACATCAAGCTTGAAGAAAATATGGTTAACCAAGTCTTCTCTCCCCCTTTCAGCAGCTGCTTTATGATTTCACATCTTTTGACAGAAATGATATGAACCAACCAACGTCAAAGGTCTCTGAGAAGTTACTGCACATGAAAAAGTAAGAATTGTCACATAATCTTGACAACAACTAAATCCCTCCATAATTTTCCCTATTTAAATACAGATACCTGCACGAAATTACAGTAAAAATTGTCACATAACATATTGAAAATTGAATCCATGCATAATATACTCCATTCAAATATGGATAGCCACGGTATCAAATAGCGGCCGCTAATCGAATAGCGGCCGCTATATCGCGGTAGCGGCTATCCACCGATTCACGACTGTGATTAAAAATCACGTTTGTAACGGCCGCTATTGGCCGTTACAAAACGGCATAACGGTGGATAGCGGCGATAACGGGCCGTTATCGCCGCTATCGCCGCTATCTCCGTTCTGTTGAATAAACTAAAGGTCTAAAAAAATAAAGAACAAAAACTTTTTAGAGTTCAGACTGAGATTGTGAGAGTGAGAGTTTGAGACAGTCGAATCTTACTGAGCATGAGGAAGGAATAAAATCAGAGCCAATATCACTATATCAGACCCGTGAGGCCGTGCCCGTGACTGCTACTCTGCTAGTGCTTGCTTTATCAGCATACACCACCACGGCACCACCACACAACACAAGTTCACAGTCACACACAGAACAGAACCACACAACACAACACACAGAACAGATCAACAGAGACACTCAGAGTCTCAGACACAGAGTCACAGAGAGTAGCATCAAGCGATTCAAGCAGCCATCAACAACAAACAAAGCAACAGGAAGACAACAACCAACATCAACAGGTAAGCAAGATGATGAAAGTATGAAACATGAAATGAAAATATAGTTAAAAACTTTAAAATTTCCATAAGATTTTGGATTGGCGTCGGGAAAGGGAGGTGATCTGTGAGTGTGAGGGGCGACATGGGTCAGCTGAGGGACGGGTTGCCTGAGATGTTGCCAGTTTCACAACCAGATGGCTTCCGGCGGCTGTGGGCCTGTGGCTTCTTGACGTATTTCAGATTTCAGGGCAGTGTCGGTGAGCGATGGGACCGACGACGATGGGTGCTGTGAGTCTGTCACTCTTGTGAGAGGGATCTTGGTCAGATCGGAACGGTCGGAATCATGCCTGAGTGGGTGACTATGAGAGATTCGCGAGAAGGGGGCAAGGGGCTGCGACTGCGAGAGAGACTGAGAGGCCAAAGAGGGTTTCGATTGTGAGCCGTGAAAGATGAAAATCAAATTCAATGGGCACTTAGGCAGAGACAATGGGTTGGGTTTGGGTGGGTTTGGCTGTTGGGAATTGGATTGGGATATGGTGAATTTTTGGGTGGGTAGGCTAGGCCGGTTGGTGGGTGGGTGGGTGGGTTTTTATAAATATTCTATTTACTTTTTTTTTGCTAAAGAATTTTAATATTTTAATTTTTAGGAATTAATATTTGGTAATTTTTTAAATAATATTAGGTAATGATAAATTTAAATTATTAATGTAATTTTTTTAGTAAAATCTGTAATGTAATTAAATATATGGTATTAAATATTATTATAACTTAAGAAAAAATAATATTGATATTTGATTAGGTTTAAGTTAATTGATAGTAGCAAATTAGTATTCAAACATGATTAATTTTTTAATAAGTTAATTGATAATGTAAATATCATCAATTAAATTATTTTTACTTATTAAAGTAAGTAAATTAAATGAATTATTTTTACTTATTAAAGTAATGAATTGAGTAATCAAATGTGCAATAGGACAAATATTCTGAGCTATGCATTGTAGTATGTTTGTATATCATATTTGTTGTCTATGAGTTTTCTTTTATCAAAAATAACAAAAGTAGTTTTCTTTGGCAAAAAAAAAAGTAATGAATTAAGTAAATGTAATGAATTAAATTATATTTACTTATTAAAAGTAAATTATTTTTACTTATTAAGTTAATTAATAATGTAAATGTAAAATAAATAAATTAATGTTACTTATTAGAGGGATGAATATGTGATTGATTAATTGTTCAAATTCAATTTTTATTTATATATGAAAAATGTGATGACTCTATCACATTTTTTGTATTATTATTTGTTTAACAGAAAATGTCAAACATGTCACAACATGAGGAGTTTCCAAGTAAAGGATTAGAAGGTGCGTCAAGTGATGATATTGGTTGGCATTTCGAAATCCCTGTACCAAATACAAGAGGAAATGTGTCTTGTAAACTTTGCGGGAAAGTTATAAAAGGAGGAATAACACGCTTCAAGGAGCATATTGCTCATAAGACTGGCAATGTTGCACCATGCCCCAATGTTACCGGTATGTTATAAATATTATGTTAATTTTTCAATAAAGATTATAAAATTACGTTAACATGTACAACTAATTTTTTTTATTTTTCTTAACTGTATTGTTAAAAGGTATTGTTAGAGAAGTATGATGAAACTCCTCCAAGAAAGTAAAAAAAAAAAATTGATAACAAAAAGAGAAAAGATGAATTCCTTTCTCAATTAAGAGGAGAGGAAGATTATGGTTACGAAGGATTCATAGATGAAGATACTGCTATAAGACGAGTCCATGCAAGAAAGTGTTCAATCACAACATGAGTGGCATATGAGGCAAGAATTTAGGCAAAGAACTGGTGGTTTCAATAATACTTATGAAGAGGGACGAAGCTCTCATGGCTCAGCTGCTGACTATTTTGATCAAAGAACAAGAAAATCCACTCCAAGTGACTCTGAATTTTCATTAAGAGGAGCTATACCTGAATTGGTTAGAAGCAAGAGTTTAAAGCAACCGAAGTTAAGTGATTCTTTTCTGAAGACATTAAGAAAGAAGCTGGGTGAATCAGTGTCCAAATTTTTGATATACAATCGACTTCCTTTTCAGTTATCAAACTCTCCATGGTTGCACAATTTAGTTTCTGTAGCAGCAGAAATTGGGCAAAATGTAAAGCTTCCAACACCTTATGAGGTTTCTGAAGTATATTTGGAATCAGAGTATCAACAAGTCAAAGAATGGGTTGATGGATTAAAGGTTCATTGGAAAGAATTAGGTGCTACCTTAATGTGTGATGGGTGGACCAACAGCCTGAATCATATGCATATAATAAATTTTCTAGTTTATTGTAGTAAAGGGACCATTTTTTGGAAATCTGTGAATGTCTCTAGTGTTTCTACTAGAGATACTAATTTTTACTACAAATTATTAGATCAAGCTGTGGAAGAAATCGGAGAGCAATATATTGTTCAGATAGTTACCGATAATGAGGCAGCACTTAAGGCTGCTGGAAAAAAATTAATGTTGAAAAGAAAACATTTGTTTGGACTGCCTGTTCCGCTCATTGCTTGGATTTATGCCTTGAAGATATTGGGAAGAAGCAAAGCGTGGAAAAAGTGTTGGAGGAGGCGAAGAAAGTCACATGTTTCATATACAATCATATTTGGACAGTTAACTTGATGAAGAAATATACTCAAGGAAAGCAAATACTTCATCCTGCTCTCACCCGATTTGCCACTCATTTCATCCAATTACAAGAAATAACAAAGCATAAACAAGGTTTGAGAGAAATGTTCAATTCAAAGGTTAGTACTTAATAATTAGTACAATTATTTAAATCTAGTTTTGTTTTTTATATCTTGTTTAAATTTTAATTTAAAATATACAGGAATTTAAAGAATCTAAATGGGGGCAATAAAAGTCGGGACCTGCTTATGAAGCAAAAAAAATTATTTTGGGAAAAGATTTTTGGAGAAAAGCAAATGAAATAATAAAAGTTTATGAGCCTTTGGTAAAAGTATTGCGCCTTTTGGATGGTGATGAAAAACCAACAATGGGCTTTATTTATGAGGCAGTGGATAGAGCTAAACGGACAATTGCACAAGAATGTCGATACTTCACTGAATATGAAAGGATTATCGACAATAGATGGACATTTATGCATTCTCACTTGCATTCAGCTGGTAAGTAGACTAAAAATGTGGATTGTAATTAAAATAACAATTTTATGTTATATTCTTAAATTGCTTATATATTTATTTTTTATTGCTTATTTTTTTTATTGTTATGAACTATGTTTAGGTTATTATCTTAATCCCCAATTTCAATATGGTGTGAAATCTTCGTCGGATGTGTTAATAGAAACAAGAGAAGGTATAAAAGCAGTGATAGAAAGACTAGAACCTTCTCTGGATAATCAAATCCAGATGACTAATCACGTTAGTGTTTACCACTATTTTATACTTGAAAAATTTACTCTATGTATCAGAAATCTAATTACCTTTTTGCATTTATTTAATAATTGTAATGTTTTATCAATGTAGTTGTTTGCATTTCAAGATAAAAGAGAAACATTCGGTACGCCACAAGCACAGAGAGCTTGGAAGCAAATGAATCCAGGTAAATAATTAATTAAATAGTTTTAATTTCTTTAATATTATTTAATTATATTGGTATTAAATTTATTTTAAATTATTTTATGCAGCTGAATGGTGGATTATATATGGCACATGTGTTCCTGAATTGCAAAGAATAGCAGTTAAAGTGCTTAGTCAGACAACTTCTGCATCTAATTGTGAAAGAAATTGGAGCACATTTAGCTATATACATACCAAGATAAGAAACAGGTTGAAATATGAAAGACTTCATAAGATGGTATACACTTATTACAATATGAGGCTAAGGATGAGACATCAAAAAAGGAGGAGTATTGATGAGATAAATGATAGTTTCAATCCTATTAGCCTAGACCATATCTTTAAAGAAGATGATCCACTTTCAGAATGGCTACAAGAGAAAGAAAATCCTTTGTTAGATGGGCAAAACTCTGATTGGTTGCCTCCTGATAATTCTGATGATGAAATGAATGTTGAACAATCATATCAATCAGGAGAACAAAATCTGCCTCATTCAAGTTCAAGCCGATCACCAACTCAGAGTGATGATGATGAGGGTTCAAGTCCAACTGGTGGTCATGGTAGTGGTGCTGATTATAGTGGTGGTGCAAATGAAAATAGGCCTTTTAGTCCACTTGGAGGAGAATTTGGGCTTGCTGCTACCGTGGATTATTCCTTGATTTGTCAGAATATGGAGTACGTCCATCTATTGAATCTAGTGGGGATAGAAGTAGAGATAGAGCTCGATCAAAGGGTAAAGCCAAGAAGCACCAACATGATACTTCTGGAGGCAATTCATCTCGAAGATCAGCTTCTAGTAATGAATCATTTAGTAATCAAGGCTATTATCCATCAGGACCACCTTTACATTTTCAACCTCCTTATGGTTACTATCCACCTCCACAAGGTTATTATCCACCCCAGCCATATTCTAATTATCCTATGCCTTATTATCCCCAAATGTATCCACCACTACCCCAAATGTATCCACCACCCCAAATGTATCCACCACCGCCACAAATGTATCAAGAACAAAGATATGGTTCGAATTCTGGACAAAGGTCACGAAGATCAAGTCGTCATGGTTCTGAAAGTGAAGAGGGAGAATTTGATGCTCCTCGTCATTCCACTATATGGTAATCGGTAAGATTTAAAGTGTATTTTTTTTAGTTTCCTTGAATTGAATTTAACGAGTTCTATTTGTTAATTATTAATATTCGTAGAAATTCATGTGGAAGAGGAAAAAAAAGAAAAATATTGACATAATTAATTTAGATGAAAAAAGATTTGACAAAATTTAGATGAAAAAATTCCTCAATAATTTAGATAAAAAATAATTAATGCTAATTAATTAGTACATAATTATTTATCTCTATTTTGAATATTTGTTATTTTTTAATTATCATAAGTAATTTTTTAAATATGAATGTTTTATTATAATTGAAAAAATTATAAATAAACTTTTTTTCACATAAATAATAGACTTGAGGTATTATAAATTATTTTAAAAACTATAAAATAAGACTTTACATGATTATAATTAAAGTTACTACACTTTATATAGAATTGTGCGAAATTAAAAAAAATTCACGACCGCGATGACCGTGATGACCGCAATTACCGCCGCTATGTCCGCAACCGCGATAAACTCAACGCGACCGAAAACGCGATCGCGACCGCGATTTAAAACCATGCGGATAGCTACACAAAATTACCAATTCAAATGAAAATGTCTTCTATTCCATTACATGCCTGGCGTCCTTCCAAATGGATTTTTGGTGCAGCTTTGGAACAACAATTACCCCGATTCTTTGCAGGTTCAAGCCAGGTACCAAGTGGGATGCATAACAGCTTCAGCTTCTGCAATACAATCAATACATTAATGCTTTTGACTGCATAGGGTATCTCAGCAATTTCATAATTGTCCAAAGCAGGGTAAAAACCCTAAATCATTTCTATTCTTTCATCATTACACTGGATTTGAGGTTTCAAGAAACATAAAGTTTCAACAAAAAAACATAGAATTATTTAATCAAACAGGAGAATAAATAAATAATTGATTATACTCACTCCCAAATTCGGCGCCGGCATTACCGCATAGAATTTAGCATTTCTCGAACTCCTTATATCATAACCTAGTTTTCCTCGACTACTCTTTCTCAAAAATAATATCGCAAATTATGAAGAACATTAAGAGTTAGAATCCAATGAAACCTAAACAAAACGCAACTCATAATCACACTAAAATTATAAAGAATAATACAAGTAAAGAGGGAACCGTAACTAGAATATGGAAAACTGACCTCTATTGCTAATTAGATCCTCAACGACTGCGGTAAAGTACGCGAAGGAAAAAAATATTTAAGTTCCACGTAGACCTAATCAAACATATTTTAACGCAAATCGGTATTAAAGAAAAAAAAGAAAGAGGAAGTATAGAAATTTGGTTGTCGCGCGACAGTAGTCGAATTCGTTAGGAGAAAAAGCGAGAAAGCAAATACAGAGATCTGGTGGTGGCGAATATGAAAGAATCATCGGATTCGTGAGCGAGAAAGGAAATGATAGTGAAGAGGATTAGAAGACCAGCGGAGATGACGGATTAGGTATTATTTTAGGTTTTAGGGCTCTGCGATAGGTCGATGAAGGAGAAGAAAACATGAGAATCGAATGAAGAAGAAAACGTAATAAAGAAAGAGATCCTCAGGTCGTTGAAACGAGATGAATTTTGAGTGGGCCGTGGGGAGTGGGCGCTGGTGAGCCGCTTCTTCAGTTTCCATTTTTTTTTTTGATCTATTAAGTATATATTTTTTTTTGGATAAAATCTATTGAGTATATTTTTAAAGGTTAAAATATAATATTCAATTGCATTAGCCAAAAAATATATTACATTCTACCCTTGAAATTGGCTGGATAAGCCCATGCAAGATACAAGAGTCTGATTCGTCTCCTCAACTCACGATTCTTTGCAATCATTCAACACTGATGCTTCATTTTATCCCCCAACCATTTGTCTAATTTCAGTATTTGATACTGTTTATTTTAACCATTTATCCAATATCTACATTTACAAACCAAAGTTTTTCACGGTTTAGAATACAGAATAATTCAAGAACAAGCCAATGCCAAGTCTTGTAATAACATAAATAGAAACATAAAAATACAACTGAAAATCACTGATAAAGTTAGTTTCAGCCATTCAATTTATACAAAATAAAAATTTCAAGTTCAACCGGTTAAAAATCGTCACTGTCAAGATAGAGCATTGGCATAAGTGGCACCAACTAGAATTTACAGCTTTCCTTTTAGCTATTTACATGGATTGACAGCATTAGGCTAAAAGTAAAGGCAAACCGAATGTGTTCTCACCGCTGTAAGTCATATAAAGAAAACCATCTTCATCCTTGTTTTCCTCATAAATTGCAGACATTAAGACAGCTGCAACCAAATAAAAAATAAATCAACCTCAGGAGCAGCACAAGAAATTGTAATAGGATATATTGCTTGAAGCTAATATATTATCACTCACCGGGAGGAGGGAGAGTGTTACAAAGACAAATATAGCTTTCTCAGCACTAAGCTTAATCCTTTTACGGACAACATAAACAAATTGCCCCACAGTCAAATCAGCAGGAAGAAGATACCTGAAGCCGTAATCAAAGAAGAATATATACTAAGAGAAAGAGTGACCAGTCTAATTGTAGGATATCTCGTTCAGTTCTTAAAAAATCCAATAAGATTGGGCAAATATATGACATTAGACATCATTCACTAAAAAGCAAGTTTGGCAACATGTTGAAAAACCAAAATAATGAGGCATTGCTGTTTCCATGTTCATCACAGATTATAATCAATCTTCTTCCTGCACATCTAAGCAGGACACTTTAGAAGCATACCAAAGATTAGAAAATAGCTTCTGGAAAACAAAAACTTCAAAGAAAAAAGTGTGATTGCAGTTATATTACTATAAAAGAAAATTTAACTTTAATAAGGGCAAATGCAACTAACTTCTTTTTATCAATATTAGGAATCTCACTTCTTTCAGCCTTCTCCACAATGACCTGCATGGTTGCCCATAAGCATAGAAGAATATTAAAAGAATAATAGAGGATAAAAATGTTCAGTAGAAATGGAAGATAGTAACTTAAATATTCATACAGGAATTCTATCCGGATACTTTTCCCTGATGCGGGAAGCTTCAGCCTGCCTCTTTTCTGAGAATTGAAAATTTTAAGAAGGGAAAGTATAATTAAACTTTTATTAGTTTAATTAGATCAGAGAACAAGAGCAGCAATGACAGAAATAACTTGGAAATAAAAAAAGATTTGCAGGATATGGAATGTAAATTTACACAACCATGTAGCAGACGGACAACTTTCACGTTTCAAGTTTCATCAAGTTTTGCTCTCTTCAGAACTTGCAAAATGCAACTGCTTTAACCGGGAGCATATACAATCCACTAAACAAGTGAACTTAGGATCAATATAATATAGACCACCTCATGAATTCCATAAAGAACTCTCTCCGATTGATCCAAGTTTTCATAAACAATACCGAATTTCTAATAACTCAGTACGATATTTGTAACATCCCAAGTTCACAAATACATAATATTCACTTATAATATACACTATCTTACCGGTTGGACTGTTTGTGGTGCTTAACAACTTCTAACGCTTTTATAAAAATTAGTACACTTAATTTCTTGTACTAGCATGAGAGTATGAATTATTAAATTATTTTCTTAAAATGAATATACATTCCCTTCTATTTAATGTAGTACTGTACAATTTTACTGAATATATAAAAGAGAATAATGTACCTTCGATATCGAAAAATTGCTGACTCTAGCAGTCGATAGTCCTTGGAAGTTAATTCTCTTAATCCAAGATCAACAATCTGTGGAGTGAAAAATAAGGGGTGAGCGACAACGTGCTCAGTAAGGATGGTGTATGCTGCGGTATACATCAAAACTATATTTTCCAAAACACTTATTTTTCCTTAACAGTGAACCCAATAAGGAAAACAATGGATGAAATCAACAGTTTTTAATATTCAAATCACTGGCTAAACAGTTTACAATATTATATAATAAAGAATAAAAAGGATTCAACAAATCCTCTTAGAAATCATCGGGTTGAGACTAGGCATCACCCTATAAGTAAATCATGCTATCATCGTTCCCCCTCCCCCTTGCGAGAACGGAATAATCATCCCAACAGGGATATAGTAGATCTATGGCTACAATATATAGGTGGTCCTTGGGTCCACTTGCCAGGTGACCTTGAGACCTCTGATGACTTGGCGGGTCCATCAGACTCATAACTCATAATGCATGAAACTAGGGGCCTAAAGTCTCAAAATCAACTTTATATTTAAATCGTTTAAATAAATAATAATTCCAACAAGGTATTATTCTCAGTTCTGTAAAGAAAATGTAAAATTGAAACCTGTTCACCATGGTCAACTCGCCCATCAAGGCTCGCCCATGGTCAACTCGCCAGTATGGTGAATTAGTATTCGCCCGCCAATCCTTAGCGGTTAAAAATAAGTTAAACTGGCTCGCCTTCAATGTCTCGCCCAAATCAGTTCGCCCATTTGGCATTGCCTATGGTCAACTCGCCCAAGGCGGAATTGCCATGGTCAACTCGCCCATTTCATCAAAACCTGGGTCGCTCACCCCAAAACAACATTAAAAAGGGTTTGCCCGAAATGGCTCGCACGGTTTTCTATTTAAAACAAGATCACTTGCCCAAACATCATAAAAGATTTAGCTCGCTCGCCCGCCCTAAGTAGTTCGCCCAACAAACAACACAGGGGTGGGTTTCTTTGAAGCTCGCCCAAATTAAAACAATTATCAAACAAAATGCATGTCATAAATCAAAGCATTTTCTCAGTATTTTCATACAATTTTAACTCCACAGGACATGCATTCACTTCAAACACATCTCCCCTTACCTCATCTGATGAAGCCTTGCTTCCCGCCCGCCTTATCAATTCTCACTTCCGGCTGCAAAGTAAAATATTAATACCATTAATATTTTCTTCTCGAATATTTTCTAAAACTATTAAGATTTTCTAACACTTTGGCGAGATTCTGTGACTACTCTAAGCTCGCCATTCGCCCAACAGAGCTCGCCAGTCGTCATTGGGCTTACACGTGGTAACTCGCCCAGTCCTATTCGCCATTCAATTATTGGCTTATTCTGGGAGCTCGCCCAACATAGGAGCTCGCCCAACTTGCGACTCGCCTATTTCACTCTTTTGGCGATCATCAAGTCTAGACATTTTGGGCGACCATAAGCCCTCGCCCATTTGGACAATCATTCTGACTATCCAAACATATTGGCGAACACGTTCATTGTGACTCATACAATTCATTTAGCTCGCCTCATCCTTTGGGCGAGTTTCCTAATTCCTTTCTCGCCTATTTGGCGAACTCAAATTCGCCCATCATGTATCTTCTTCTCACGTTACATATGCATTCACAGCAGCTTATATTCAACCATTGGCAACCCCAACCATTAAGAATTTAACCATGTTAACTTACTATATACTTTCATGCCAAATAATATACCTATTCATCTCCAACTTAACATATCATCACTATAATTCAAGGATTAAATACATACAATGTTGGCTGGAAATTCCCTTACCTTTGTGTAACCAAACCTGCACAACTCCAAATTGTTGCTGTTGTTTCCTCCCTTGTCAGTCCTTCCCTTCTTAGTTTCTTGGATGGTTTGAGGGTGAAGGAAAGTTTGTAGAGGAGTATTAGATGGTTAGTTAGCAGGAGGTTGTAATTTTTGCTAATTAAACGAGAAAGAGATAAAAGGAAACACAGTCGAAATGAGGAGCAAGACAACCTGAGTATTTTCGATCAAGGAGAAAATTGTGTTTGTTTCACTTAGTCTCCTGTATATATATATATTCTACCGTCAGGGTCTTATAGCCCCTTATCCTTCCTTCATCATTACCTTGTCTTATAACTCATTAAATGATGAAGAAAAATGATAATTCAAAGGGATGGCATGGTGAAATTTTCTACAGCTCATTAAATGTTCAAGAAAATTCCAGCCAAAAAGGGATGGCTAGGGGAAGTCTATTGCTGCAGTTTTGACAAATTTTCTTTCCTTTTTCTCTTCTTTTCTCCTTCCTCTTCTTGCCACTTCCAGCCAACCACTATAATTGACCTTTTTGTCTCATCTTTTCCTTATCATTAATTACCTAAACCGATTGTAAAGGAAAGCAAAGTGGCGTGAAGTCCATTTATAGCCTCTTATATTGACTTTCCTCTCTTCTTCTCTAGTCTACACCACTTCCAGCCACTATCATTGACTTTGTTATATTTCATTTGTTCATTTGTTTTCTTCATTTGTTCAACATTTCATTTAATGTTTTCACACTTCTACCTTTTTATCAAGATTATATCTTATCTATCTCTTGTTGCAACTTTAATGTTTGTTTTTTCTTTCTTTTATACACCATACCATAATTCATAATTCCCAAAAATTAAAATAAAGAGTGGAAATTCACATTCAATAATTTCTTAAATTTCCATAAAGGAATTTATTTCCACTACCAATCATGTACAAATATGGTATATAGTATAATAAAATTCGGATCTTACAATATTCCACCACAAGGTAGCAGATTCTGACTAAGCCCTCAACAATGAAGAAAAAAGACATGATATTTGAACCAAAAGAAAATAATTCAAAAAAAAAGAAAAGAACACACAAATCAAATATTAATGCAACAATAATTCAATCAAGTAAAGTTTTCAACAAAATTCTTTAAGGCAAAAGAGAGACAAAAGAACAGATAAAAATAAGGGATCAATGAAACTCACCCAAACGATGCTCAAGTTTGAAGGAACTTTCAATGAAGCAGCACAATCATCCATGACCTCAAGACTGCCATCATTGACTTTCCTTGTGTAGCAACTGCGACCTCCACATTGGCATGTTTAGTCGCAGCAACAAGCTCGGAGTATGTTAGAAATTTGCGAGTGCCTCCTGTGTCGCTACACGACAAACCTCCTCTCTCCTCCTTAGAACGGGCCAATTCCCACTTCAGTTTCTCCACCTTGGATTTAAGCTTGATCAGGAGGAGCTCAGACTTACGCTCATTAGCCTTTAATTGCTTCAACTTCTTCATTAGCAAATGACTATGAATGCGGTAGAATCTGTATTTCTTGGAAAGCTTCTTATACTGCTCATTGGATTTAGTGGCATGAGCTAAAGTGACCCTAGAATACTGCAGGCTCTAATTTCGACTGAGCAATGAGAATCCACTTTCTCTTCATCTAGAATAACCACACATCGGGTAAGTCGCGAGAAAACAAAGTAACAAATAGACTCACGAAATAAGGATAAAACACAACCTTCAGGAGGGAGCATAGATTTGGCTATTTCTTGGGCGTGGGCAACCAAGGAGTCGCTAGAATCACTGTCCGTAGATGCTAACTCTTTCCTCTTGGATTTGCTCGATTGACCATGGGTAATCTAAGAGGAAGGAGTTAGCATCTACGGACAGTGATTCTAGCAACTCCTTGGCTGCCCACGCCCAAGAAATAGCTGATTCTATGTTCCCCTCTGAAGGTTGTGTGCTCTTTCCCTATTTCGTGAGTCTATTTGTTACTTTGTTTTCTCGCGACTTACACGATGTGTGGTTATTCTAGATGAAGAGAAAGTGGATTCTCATTGCACAGTCGAAATTAGCAATGAGCAGTACAAGAAGCTTTACATTAACTGCAGCTTCTACCGCATGCGGAGTTATTTGCTAAAGAATAAGTTGAAGAAGTGCAAGGCTAATGAGCACAAGTCCAAGCTCCTCATGAATGAACTTGAATCCGAGATGGAGAAGCTGAAGCAGGAACTGGCCCGTTCTATGGACGAGAGGAGGCTTGTCATGTAGCGACACAGGAGGCACTTGCTAATTTCTAAGACACTTCAATAGACCAACCAGAAGCTCTTAAATGGAGTTACCTAATGGACCAGTAGCTCTGCTCTGTGGTTGTTGACTTGTTGTATCCTCTACTATGTTTAATGCATACTCTCTCCAAGATCTGATATCTTTCTGCTGTCAATGGAAATTGAAACTCTCTTCCATTTGCATATACAAAAGAGAGATATGTAAAGATTCCCCTCTAGGCACCATCTCATTGAAAAAAAGGACTTAAACAATGCAAGAGATAGAGGGAATCCTAAACCTTCACAAAAACCACGAAACCAACGGTATGACGCCAACTATTGGGAAGAAGCTGAAAAAGAGCTAAACCATAAAAATTTAGAAGTTCGGCAATGAAGGGATGAAAAAGGAAATCTCAAGCCTGAAAGAACAGCATTACGATAGACTCACAACCTAGTTTTATCTCGGAATTGCATAACCCTATCAGTGTAATTAAAGAGATGTATTTTCAGATCAGGAGAAACGTGCTGATCGTTGCAGAGCTCGGCGAAGTCCCTCTTAATGAATAGGTTAGGACACACCTCAGGAAAGGCTCCCTCTTTAAGGCACTCATCACACTCAAGAAGGCCTTGCGAGATGAGGCCATTTTGACTTGAACTTGGCCGAGGTCATGAATTTGGACCTCCGCAGTGCGAAGATTTTCATCTAAGGCCTATTTTTCTTCAGTTGTCATCTACTGGAACCGCCATAGCCCTTTGGACATACGTTCTATCGGGACCTCGGCTGGACTAGCCGAAGCTACAAACGCTAAGTCCTCAGACTCCCCAGCCAGCTAGGCTAACTCATCCCCACTATTCAAGCCTAAAAGTCCACTCACGTCGTTCGCTAAAAGTCCACTCACGTCGTTCGCTAAAAGTCCTTTAAGCCATTTACATAGATTGATAGCATTATGCTAAAAGTAAAGGGAAACCGAATGTGTTCTCACCGCTGTAAGTCACATAAAGAAAACCATCTTCATCCTTGTTTTCCTCATAAATTTCAGACATTAAGGCAACTGCAACCAAATAAAAAAGAAATAAACCTCATGAGCAGCACAGGAAATTGTAATAGGATATATTCCTTGAAGCTAATATATTATCACTCACCAGTAGGAAGGAGAGTGTTCTTCACAAGGACAAATATAACTTTCTCAGCACTAAGCTTAATCCTTTTACAGACAACATAAACAAATTGCTCCACAGTCAAATTAGCAGAAACAAGATACCTGAAGCCACATAATCAAAGAAGAATATATATATATATATATATATTAAGAGAAACAGTGACCGGTGTAATTGTAGGATATCTTGTTCGATTCTTAAAAATCCAATAAGATTGAGCAAATAAATGACATAAGACATCATTCACTACAAAGCAAGTTTGGCAAATAACACGTTAAATAACAAGATGTGTGAGGCATTGCTGTTTCCATGTCCATTACAGATCACAATCAATCTTCTTCGTGCACATCTCAGCAAGAGACTTTAGAAGCATGCCAAAGATTAGAGAAAAGCTTCTGGAAAACATAAACATGAAAACGTGTGATTGCAGTTATAATACTATAAACGAAAATTTAACTCTAATAAGGGCAAATGCTACTAACAGCTTTCTATCAACATCAGGAATGTCACTCCTTTCAGCCTTCTCCACAATGACCTGCATGGTTGCATATACGCATAGAAGAATATTAAAAGAATAATAGAGGATAAAAATGTCCAGCAGACAGGGAAGATAGTAACTTAAATATTCTTACAGGAATTCTGTCTGGATATTTCTCCCTCTTGCAGGAAGCTTCAGCCTGCCTCCATTCCCAGAAATAGAGAGGGACAAGTATAAAGAAAATTTTATTTGCTTAACAACATCAGAGAACAAGAGCAGCAGAGATATTTAATAATAAACAATACCACATTTCTAATAACTCAGTACAATATACACAATAATACAATAGTTTTGACAAAGCCCTCAACAATAAAGAATAAGAAATGATATTTAAACCAAAAGCAAAATCAAAACAAATAATACACAAATCAAATTTTAATGCAACAATAATTCAATTAAGCAAAATTTTCAACAAAATTCTTAAAGGCAAAAGAGAGACAAAAGACATGTAAAAATAAGGGATCAATGAAACTCACCCAAAGGATGTTCAAGCTTGAAGGAACTTTTCGCCATTGCAAAATTCGATCCCTGATCGAAATATCACAAAAATTTCAATCTTTTTCTAAATTAGAGAAAAAATAAAAGTGAAAACTTCTATAAAAGTAAAAGACCATCGAAAAATTACATCAGAAAAACATACCCAACACGAAACAACAAAAGAAGCTTTAAGAAATGAGGGTTTCAATTAAAAAAGAACCCGATTGATTAATTGATCGATAGAGAGAAAAAGTAAAAGACCATCGAAAAATTACATTAGAAAAACATATCCAACGTGAAACAACAAATGGAGCTTTAAGAAATGAGTCGATTGATTGATTGATCGATAGAGAGAAAAAAGGTGAAAAATTTTAAACCTACCTTTTACCCCCATCTCTTCATTGAGTTACTATTCATCACTGACAGAAATGGAGTATAAATAGTAGAAAAATGGATATATCTATTCACTTATACATATATATATATATATATATATATATATATATATATATATATATATATATTTATCTTCTTATCTCTTTATTGCTTGACACTTGTCTTTTTTATTGCTTAACACTTGTCTCTCTTTATTGCTTAACACTTGTCTCTTTTCATGAAAAGAACAATTAAATGTAAAATATTTAAATATTATTAAATGCAACAACTTTTTAATTAGTTTTAATTACTAATTCATTAGTTTTAATTAATAAATATTAGTTTTAATTTATAAATATTAATAAAATTATCTTTTAGACCCTCTTCTCATTAAGCTACGTTGCTCATTTATTTTTTTTTATAATGTTTTTTTATATCTCACAAACTCCCTTTTTGTAGCAATCATATTTATTTGTTTAAAATAAAAAGAATCCATTTTATTTAAAAGTTAAATTTGCTAGCAAATTTATTCTCATATAAAAGTAGAATAATTAATTGTTGTCTTTCACATCATTTTTAAGAGACACACCCTCTCACATTTGTCACTCAATTCTATTATTTCAAAAAGTTAAAACTAATATTTTTTTGATATTTAATTAATTAATAGATTAATATTTTTAATTAGAAATTAATATTTTATTAATAAAAATTAAAACTAATGAGTTATTAAAACTAATATTTTAATAATTAAAAAATTAAAACTTTATGTTATGATTTTACCTTTTAAAAAAAATGTGGCAAGCAAACAGAAAATCTAAAAATGTTGCAAATAATATAAAAATTATAAAATTATAAAATAATAAAATAAAGTAATAAATTCAAAGGATCAATTTTTTAAAATTAAACACAAATAAACACAAAATAATTATAAAAATAAATTTACGAATCAAATTCAAAATATTTTCATTAATTATGAAAATAAAAAATTATTAAAGAGAAAATAAAATAATATATAAATAATTTCAATATTAAACATTTAAAGATTTCGAAAAAAATAAAAAGAAAGAGTTGTGGTGGAGGATTACCTAATTTGGATTTATCTTGATACTGGCAAATTTGATTCAAACTCAATAAAAATTTAAATATTTATAATTTTTTTATTTTGGTTTATTTAATCGTCTAACTTTGTGTTAGAGTTTTATTTTATATTTTGAAAAAACAAAAAATAAAAAATAAATAAGATATTTAATAGATAAATTATATATTATCATTTTCATTTAAATAATTATCTTGATTTATTTTTATTTTTAATAAATAATATTTATAATTTTTTAAGGGTAAAAAGTACCCATGCGTAGAAAGGGTATCTTCTGGTGTGTGTGTGTGTGTGTATATATATATATATATAAATTTTCAGGGTCGGTTTCCAGCAAAGAAATTTATGAGAAGATGGCAAACTTAAAGTAGTGTTTGGTTAATGAAATGGAATAAAAGGGGAATGAAATAAAATACGTGGAATCACAATTCTTAACCCATTAACGAATCAATTAAAGAATAATGTGGTTCCAAAGGCAATGGCCTGAAAAGAAAATTCGTTCAGCCGAACCAAACGGCTTGCAAGGGTTTTCTTGAATTCGAGGCCTACATGATGAAACCCAAGCTTTGGGGAATTTCTAAATGGATTTTTTCTCGATTGGATTGTCCTGTAACAAGGAATCTACTTCGGGCCTGGCAGGATTAGCCTATGAAACGAATCCAATTGAGGCTTTTTGGTTGAAGTTAAGGCTCGAATGAGCTGGCATGAGCACCTAACGAGGTTGTTCTATTATTTATGGGCTTATAGCCAACAGGACTGAACCAACAAACTTGAATTTCTTATTTATTTATTATGAAATATAAATGAAAAAGTAATAGATAATGATTTTTTACAATAGTTTATATTTGATGCATCTGCAGTATATAAATTTTATATTTTGTCATTAAATCATATCACGACATCTCATTAATTAGTAAATTTAAAAATATTTATTTTGAATGACTCTTCGTTTACTTGCGTTCCGTGCAAGTTTTGTGCAAGTTTACTTGCACTATGGTTTGATGTTCACGCAAGTTTACTTGCGCGACGGCTAGCTTTGCGCAAGCATTGCGCAAATAAACTTACTCAACCCAGATTAAAAAAAGTGGGTTAAAATAGTCAATTTAGATGTTGTTTTAATGTGTTTTTTCTTCGGTGGGATAAATTTAGTAAAAAATGAAATATATTTAGAATCTCTCGTCCAGTAGACAAGGAATATATTAACTTAAATATTCTTACAGGAATTCTGTCCGGATATTTCTCCCTCCTACGGGAAGCTTCTGCCTGCATCCATTCTAAGAAACAAAAGTACAATTATAAAGAAAATTTTATTCGCTTAACAACATCAGAGAACAAGAGCAGCAGAGATATTTAATAATAAACAATACCACATTTATTTTATAATTATAAATTTTAAATTTTTATTGAGTTTGAATCAAATTTGCCAGTATCAAGATAAATCCAAATTAGGTAATCCTCCATCACTACTCTTTTTTTATTTTTATTTTTTCGAAATCTTTAAATGTTTAATATTGAAATTATTTATATATTATTTTATTCTCTATTTAATAATTTTCGATTTTCATAATTAATGAAAATATTTTGAATTTGATTCGTAAATTTATTTTTATAATTATTTTGTGTTTATTTGTGATTAATTTTTAAAAATTGATCCTTTGAATTTATTGCTTTATTTTATAATTTTATCATTTTTTTAAAATTTTATATTATTTGTAATATTTTTAGATTTTCCGTTTGCTTGCCACATATCTTTTTGTTTTTGAAAAAGGTAAAATCATAACATAAAGTTTTAATTTTTTAATTATTAAAGCATTAGTTTTAATTAATAAAAAAAGATGAATTTATTAAAATATTAGTTTTAATAACTCATTAGTTTTAATTTTTTATTAATAAAATATTAATTTCTAATTAAAAAATCTTAATCTATTAATTAATTAAATATAAAAAAATATTAGTTTTAACTTTTTGAAATAATAGAATTGAGTGACAAATGTAAGAGGGTGAGTCTCTTAAAAATAATGTGAAAGACAACAATTAATTGTTCTACTTTTATATGAGAATAAACTTTGCTAGCAAATTTAACTTTTAAATAAAGTGGATTTTTTTTTATTTTAAGCAAACAAATATGATTGCTACAAAAAGGGAGTTTTATATATATATATATATATATATATATATATATATATATATATATATAATATATATATATATATATATATATATAAACAAATGAGCAAGTGGCTTAATGAGAAGTGGAGATGGCAATGAGTACAATTTAAATGGGTATCCGGTGCTATTCGATCCATTTAAATAAGGTTAGGGTAGTGTATAATCGAGTTCGGATAGTGAAATAATTACTCGTCACGGGTTCCGATAGTTACCTTAGAGTACCCGCTATCCGAATCTGATTATAAATAATAATTAATTAATACAATATTTATATATTTTATATATAAATTATTTATTATTAATGTTTTATTTAATTAAATTAAATCATTATATATTATAATTATGATATTTAACTTTAATTTATTTTTATGAGCTAAATTAAATTTATTAATATAATGTTTTAATTAAGTTATTCCAAAATTGATTTCAAATTTAAATTTAAAAGTCCAACTTTGACTTAATAAATGGGTAGTTTAACGGGATCGGGTAGTTAAACAGGTATTTTATATTTTATAAGGTTAAGGTTCGGGTATCATAAATAAAAATAATCGGGTAGTTCTATGGATCCGTGCAAGTTTCGTGCAAGTTTACTTGCACTATGGTTTGATTTTCACGCAAGTTTACTTGCGCGACGGCTAGCTTCGCGCAAGTATTGTGCAAATAAACTTACTCAACCCAGATGAAAAAAAATGGGTTAAAATAGTAAATTTAGATGTTGTTTTAATGGGTTAAAATAGTACTTTTAAAACATATACTGTAAATCATATCAGGTCTAGAGTTCATATCAAATCAAACTATACTCTAGACCGCATATCATGCCATGTTCGACACAAAATCACATATAAATCATATAAGTGTCGAAATCATATCTCATGGACTTTTGAAAACATGTTTAAAACATGTACTGTTTCAAAACATATTTCATTTCAAATCTGTTTCATGTACAGTATAAATCATGTCAAGTCTAGAGTTCATATCAATAAAATCATACTCTAGACTTCATATCATATTGGCTAGAGACTAGGCTAGATCCCTATCATCTCTCTATCAATAAAGACTTAAATCACTGTAGCTAGTAGTGAAAATCATGTCATCGTCCCTTGGAAACTAATTAGGGCGCTATTTATGGCCATAGACCTCATCTCTCTCAGCCCCACTGATCAGGCGTGACTGAGACCTGTCCACGACTATTGTCGGACAAGCATCTCTCTGCCTAATGAGCAAAGCTCCAATTAGGCGGTTTCCACTATGCTTTATTGAATTTCACTCTTTTAGGGTGCCTACAGTCTCATAAAACATTTAAATCTATAACTTTTTTTTTTTAAATATCATGTAAAGCATATGGTAAAATTCTGTATGAGACTTCATATATTAGAATATATATATCTACCATATACTTTCATTTCAAAACAAATCAATACTTTTCAGTATTCATAGAAACATTATTATAATGTTTCAAGTTATAAGAAGGCACGCTTAAATGCGATGCTATAAAACATTTCAGTATGCAGCTTTGGTAATATTTTTATCAATTACACAGAAGCGATTCATTTAACTTATCACCATCAATTATTCGATTTCAAGACTTTCTTTCTGTCAAATCAGTAAATCACTATTCAAATCATTCAAGATTCATTTCATTCAATATACAGATTGCTCAATACTCTAATTATTCAATAACCATATCATTTGGCATTCAAACCATTCGGTGTTTCAATATCCTTTTTCGATAATTATCGACTATAATAATCATTTGTACATTTCATTATCGATACTAAAACCACATCATCAGTGTGAATCCTCTTAGTATCTATGAGCATTTAAATATCATGTTTCCATATAGCCATCATGATACTGAAATTATGAAATACTAATATCCTCATTCGATATCTATTCCAGAGTCGACATCGAGGATCATAGAACCACAAGATCAATAATCGCTTATCAAATTCATTTATAGTTTGACCTATTGGTATACCTTCAGAATTTTTGACTTGCGGTTCAATTTCATTTATTATCATAAAATCATATCAAAATCCCCAATTCACTTTTCATATGGTCTGTAGAATGTAATATCATGCTAGAATTATATATAAAACATCATCAATTCAATTTTTTTGATTGGCAATTTACCCACTTAAAAGAATTTTCCAATTTCCACTATCCACAGTGTTTTCAATCATTTAAGTCGCCTGGCGACTATCCATATTATTGCAAAAATCTCAGTTCATACCACTAAGACGGTCCATTTATTTGAATCTATCAATTCTATAATCATCACTCGATTGATAATTCCGCAATTCTATCATTCAACCGTCTAAATCACAACTTCAATTTTTCTCTTTTAAGTTGTATCCAATAATCATCGTCATTTTTATCCGTGACCCGTCTAATAAATGATTCCACCTCAATCTCCACTTGACACCATTTGTGGTATTAAACTTACTTGAATTTATCGATTCTATAAGGTGTAACCATATAATTCATCACATTATCGTGTTCAACGATCCATCTTCTCATCGATTTCAATATCAAAATTTTCCGGTAATACCATAAAGTCCTTTCAATGTTTCTTTTTCAATAATTATTTCCAAAATTCCATTTACGTGAGAAACTTAAATCTTTTTCCTCAACGTTTTCCTAGGAATTTCGGCAGCATAACGGCTTAATTTCCTCAAAACCTCCTGCAAGAAAACACAATTATATCGCAGCCGTTGTTCCGCACAATTCCTATATCTCTACTAAGACCCCTACCATCAGTTGTGGGTCCTCTTAGCATTTTTAACATTAATTCAGTTAATGCATCATATAAAAGAAATTCACAATTCCATTAAAATTCATTCCATCAATGCATCATGTCATAACGTTTCCTAGGGCTAGGTCGCTAGACATTAAACAAATGGAGTCGCCACCAATTCTTTTTTTTTTTAACCTAGGTGTGATTGGCCACCTAAATGACTCTAAGGACTGGTCTATATTTTAAGTTTTGGGTTCGGGAGTTCATTTACGTGTAGGGAAGGTTATAGCACCCCTACAACGCCCAAAGTTGGTACCATTTTAATCTTGTATTATTTTAACTTAGTCTTAGTTACATGGCCTTTAAATTTTATTGTTTAAATATTGAAAATTCTTTTAAAAATCCTCCATCATTCTGGATGAACTCTTAAAAGACTCTTCTCACCTCAAGAGTATTCAAGGGGTACCATTCGACTCCCTTGAAGAGGCTCCATCGTCGGAAGTATTTTAGAATTTTATTATTATTTTTATTTAATTATTTTTATTTATTTATTTATTTTAAATATTATTTTGTATATATTATTTATTAATATTTTTAGGCTTATTGGTATTTAATATTGAGAATATCTCCTAAATTTTCCATCATTCTGGATAAACTTAAGAGAACCCTCTCACCTAGGAATTCCTCAAGTGTTACTCATTCGCAATCGCCTTGAGGATTCCATCATCGGAATTAATTAATAATTATTTTTATTATCTATTATTATCTTAGAGCATAGCATCCTTTTTTATTATTTATTTTATTTTATTTTATTTATTATTTGAAGAATAAAGTGTCAACATTTATTTTTGAAAACACCTTTTAAATCTTCCATCATTCTGGATAAACTTAAAAGGATCCTCTCACATAGAAATTCCTTGAGTGTTACTCATTCGCAATCGCCTCAAGGATTCCATCATCAGAACAATTTAATTTTATTCTTAACATTTTAAAATTTCTTAATATTTACTAGAAGTTTATTCTTTTAACTAACTAATTAATACTATTATTATTTTTATTTTAAATATTGCATCACTATTTATTGTTTTATCAAATTTTATTATCATTATGTATGATTCTTATTATTCATTAAAGTATGCACTTAATAAAAACGCACTAGCATAAAAAAATGGTACAGGAGACATACCAACTTTGCAATTGAAAATGCCCAAATGAACTTCACGTGGATCCAAGTCAGTGTACTCCTATTATGAATTGATGTACTGTTGAGAATCAGCGGGCAGTGAAGGTTGTAACTCAATTGTCGACCCCTGCTAGCCTGATTCTCTTATTGTCCACTGACGCTGCTAAATCCTAATACTGTCTTGACGTGAATGTCGCCAGTATTTGCCTCCGTTCGCTTGCTCCAGATGTTGCTCGGTCGAGACACCTCACCGTGGAAACGTCGTGAGCTTGAGGAAGTTTGTAACTATTGCTATGTAATTCAGCAATTTTTGGTGATATGTTTCTTGATGTTTTTTGCTTTTTTTCCTGAATTTTTCTCCGAGGATTCTTGTACTGCTCCCCCCCTCAAGTTATAGGGTTAACCCCTTGTTATAGTCATAAACTTGTTATAGTCCTAATACAACTCAATCTATTCTATTAATTATCCCTTATTTTTAATATTTTATCTATTTAATTCTTATGTTAATCCTAATCTAACTTTATCAAATATAATATTAATATAAATAATTATCCTAAAAAAATCTAATTATCCTATCCTAAAATTAATTTTATTTTATTTTCTTTTCTTATCTCTTCTTTTTTCTTCTTTTTTTTTTATCATCATTCCTAAATCCTATTTAAACTTTCAATTTACTGATTAATGTTAATTCTAAACTTAAAAATTCTAATTTAATTCTAGCCTAACTCTAAATTGTTAAATTAAAATACAATGTCACCCAATCCAATTAATTATTTTTATAAATTAAGATTCCGGACAAAATAAGGTGTCTACACATCATATAAAAATCATAAAATCCCACATACAATATGATGCTACTAATGCTTTATAAAAGTATCTTACCTATTCGCCAAGCTTAGCGCACTTTTCGATTTTCGAGCCTTGCCGAACTCCACCATTCGTCTCATTTTCGTCTTGCTGCAATTTCAAAAATTGACATATATTTTCATTTAGAAAATAATCCAAGAATTTCTAATAAATTCCATAGACATATAGCGAAAAAGGCTTTTAATTTTCCTTACCCATTTCTTCTTCTTCTTTCTTTTCCTTTTCCTTTCCTTTTCTTTTCTTTTTCTTTCCTTTTCTTTTCTTTTCTTTTTCTTTTCTTTTCTTTTCTTTTTTCTCTTTCTTTTCTGTTCTGTTTTTTTTCTGGCCTGAACCGGTTCGGACCGGTTCAGTGTGAGATCCCCAATTTCCATGTATTCCTCCATGTATGTAAAGTACTTCAATCTAATATGATTAAATAAATATGAAGTTAATGTGTAATTGATGCATAAATAATATATGATTGATGTATGGAACATGTAAGGAATAAATAGAATGGGAAGTAAAATAGTCAAATAAATTATGTTGATATCAGGAAAATAAATGGAATAGGAGAAAGAAGAAAATCAGAAAACATGATTGGTGATTAAATGGATGAGTCCTATGGAAGAGGAATTAAATGATGGTCAAATGGGTCAAATAGTCTTGAGTCAAGGGCTGAGATGAATTAAGAGATGAGCATGCAATTAATGCAAGTGCATGACTCATCATCTCCATCAGCTATCACCAACGTCAGCCACTCTTCCAGCCCTCTCCATCGTTCCACCTCCAATCTTCCAAGTTTCCATTCAAAGCTACCTTGACAAACCCCCTCATCCATCCATCGATTCACTTAGTTGGTTGAATGAAAAACGATCTTTGCCACTAGACTAAGAGATATCTGAAGTTTGGTGGATTGATTTCAAGTATTGGAAGAGATCTCAAAGTTTGAAATTGTGGTCTCTAGTGAAGGTAAGAGAAGAAGATGATTCTTGCAATTTCGTTAATGAATTGGAGTTGTACTAAGTTGATATGACGTATGTATGATGATTGTTTAAAGGTTTAAATTGATTTAATGGTTTCAGATTTGAAGGAGTAAAAGCTAGGGTTACGCGCCAAGTGATTTCGCGTTTCCGAAGGAATCGAGGTAAGAAATTTATGTAACGGACGTAAGGCGGCTATGTCCGCATGTTTTATGATGTTTTTACATACTTTGGAGAGAAGCACCAATTGATTTTGTGCAGGAAAAGATGCATTTTCGGACTTGTCTCCTAGTACCAATTAGGCTAGGGGCAGCCGACTGCCATAAAGGGAAGTCGACTGCCTAGAGACAATCAAAACGTCGTTTTCCGAAAATCGATGCAAACCAGTCGACTGCTATGTAAGCCAGTCGACTGCTATTTACCCAGAAGCATTCTGTTTCAAACCAGTCGACTGCTATATGGACCAGTCGACTGCTATTTGCCAAATTGCATTCCGTTTCAAAACCAGCTGACTGCCTATATGACCAGTCGACTGCTAATTTTCCAGAAGCATTCTGTTTCAAAAACAGTCGACTGCTATATGGACCAGTCGACTGCTCTCATGTATTTTCAAAGATGAAAATATCAGAATTTTAAACGAAATTAATTTCGATAAAAGAAATTATGAAGGAGCAGTCGACTGCCCTATAAGACCAGTCGACTGCCATGTATGAAAAGAGCTTTCAAAGCTTATTTGATTAAAACACAAAAGTGTTTTCTGAACAAGTATATTATAAATGTTTTGAGACTATGGACTGCGTGATAATTATGCATTTCTGATGGCTGAGAGACTCTGATCAAGTCCTCAGTAATATGTATGTTAAGCGAGGAACCCTAGTCCGGTCCTCAAGGCCATAAGTGACACCTAACTAGTGCTCACTATGGTATTATTAAGGCAAGAGAGAATCCCTGACCTCTACATGGTATACCAATGTACTAATGCATGATTAAAGTCGTATAAATGGGAATGAACGGTTTATATGACAATGCAATCGCTTAAATATTGTACATAGTCTCCATCTATTTCAAAGTACAAGATGTATGTATGAAGAAGTATATGATGTATGTTTTAAAGTATGCATGAAGTATGATGTTTTAAAGAAAGAAGTATGATGCATGCTTTATAATGCTTTACATGACATTATAGAGCCAAGTAGGAAAAATGCATATAGAGGCATAGCACGCTCTTTTACATACTTTTCTTACTGAGCGTAAACTCACCCTTTTACGACCATTTTTCCTACAGATTACCTGAAGTGAACCCCGCTCCAACTAGAGGGGCTTGTTTTCGAAGAATTGAAGTGTACCTTCTCGATACGCTTCCCAATTAGTATAGAAGGTATACTCATATGTTTATGTATAGCAAATTTTAATTCAGCTACGGTACAGTACAAGTAGAAATAATGTATATAAGATGTCGGGGATATAAGTTAAGATGATGTATGAGATCCTGCGGAAATGGAATGATATTTATATATATCATTTTTATGTTTATGGAAATTGAATAGTATTTCATAAGCTATTAGATAATTAGCTTAAGAATAAGGAAAGAATGACACTGGATGAACTAAATCTAAATAAAGAAGGAAAAAGATAAGTGATAAGATGAAGTGATGGGGACGTCACATTCAGGCCGGTTCAGCTTTTGCTGGCCGGTTCGGTCACTGGCGGCCACCCATTCCGGCGGTTCAGCCACTCCACAGCTTGCCGAGGTTGCCACGAGGGCGGATCTGGTCTCCATTTCCCCAGCAGTGGCGCCGGTCGTGGCGAATCTGGAGGTGGGTTTTCGGTCTCTTCTCCTCCACGTTTCTCCTTCCTTCGTCGTCGTTCTTTCTCACCGGTGGTCTTCCTTCGCTTCCCCTCAGCTCCATCGAGATCGGGGTTGGGGTGGCGGTGCCTAGACCGGCCGGCACCGCCACTTCCCTCTTTTCTCTTTTCCTTCGGTTTCACCCGCTTCTCTCGTTCCGCTTCGCTTTTGTTTTTTTTTCCTTCTCCTTTCCCGTCGTCAACGCTGACGTCGGCATCGGTTCCCTCTCCTCAACTCGCCAGTAGCATCGCTGCCACTTCCTCCTCCCCGCGCCGGCCGGCTCTCCATTGTTTCTCTATTTGCTTCTCTTCTGTTTTAGTTAACATAAGAGAAGTGTGGGAATCGGGTTCCCCGATTCCCACTTCTTTTTTTTTAAAATTATATATTTATTATTATATATAATAATAACTATAATATATATAATAATAACTATAATATATATAATTATTATACACCATAATTATATATATACACTATTCATAATATGTATTTAAATACATATTTTGTATCAAAATATATTTATATATATACTTTTTACACTTTTAACACAAAATAATATTTATATTTATCCAAGGTATATTTATATAATATCATTATATAAATATATCAAAATATTTTTATTTCTTATTAAGTTTTGGATTTCTAAATATCCAAAATTATTTTCTCCATTTTCTTATTTAATTTGGATTTCCATTTATCCAAATTAAATTTCCTCCTTCATGTCTTATTTCCAATTTAATTTTTTTCCTTTTCATTTCTTATTTAATTTGGATTTCAATTTGTCCAATTAAATTTTCCGGATACCTTATATTTATTTAGAGAATTCTCAATCTTCACATAAAGTCTCAAAATCATATTTAATTTATAATAATTTCAAAAAGGTATTATTCTCATTTTCATAGAAAATGTAATTTAAAATCTGTTCGCCCATGGTCAGCTCGCCCAATCTGGCTCGCCCATGGTAACTCACCAATTGATTAACTCGCCAACTGGTCAACTCGCCCATTGCTCAACTCGTCCAAAAAGATTTCATATTTCTATTTTCAAAATAATTTATTATTTGTTGAGAAAAATACTCATAAATCAGTTCGCCATGTAGGGCTCGCCCAGTGCGGTGAACCTGTGTTCGCCCGCCAACCCTTGGCGATTAAAACAAATTAACCTGGCTCGCCCCAAGGCTCGCCCTATATGGCATTGCCATAGTCAGCTCGCCCAGGGAGGTACTCCATGGTCAACTCGACAAGGCGGCGAACTATTATTCGCCCGCCACCTAGCTTTTCAAAATCAAAAGTAGTTTGGCTCGTTCCACAACAGCTCGCCCGCCTTTTATTTAAAGTAAGGGTCGCCCGCCCCAAACACATTAAAAAGGGTTCGCCCAACTTTGGCTTGCCCGGATTTCTCTTTAAAACAAGGGAACTCGCCCAGGTTCTCATAAAAGAGAGCTCGCCACTTGGCTCGCCCAGATTTCTATTTAAAACAAAGCGACTCGCCCGCCCTTACCAGTTCACCCAACAAATATCTTATGGCGACTTGTAGCTCGCCCAAAATCAAAACACTTTATCAAACCAATGCATGTCAGAAAACAAAACAATTTCTAATATTTTTCTTAATATTTTTACTCCATAGGACATGCATTCACTTCACATACTACTTCCTTACCTCGTCTGATGAAGCCTTGCTTCTCGCCCGCCTTTCTCAATTCCCGTCTGCACAAATTTATTAAAACTATTAATATTCCTTTTTCAAATATTTTCTAAACTATTTATATTTTCCTAATATTTGGGACACTTCCTGGAGCAGAGTGCTTTTTTGCCTCACTTAGCTTTATTTTGCTTGTTCCTTAGCTCTTCAACATTGGAGGAAAGGTTTGGCTAACTAAAAATGGAGTTTTCATGACTTATCTATGAGAGAAACGGAAGAATTAATGGTGAACTTGCAATGAACACAGAGTGGCGAGGAGTTTTCTGGAGAAGATAAAGTTGCTACGTTGATTCTTCTTCTCATATATTCCTCCTTATATAGCCAAGTTAATTTTGTTAAAACCAACCACCTGTTTCCTTATCCTGTTTTCTTCATCATTACTCTGTCTTATAACTCATTAAATGATAGAGAAAAAATGACCATTCCATTAAATGGCGAGGTGAAGCTTTTCCACAGTTCATTAAGGAAAGTCCATGCCACCTTGTTTTCTTGCTGCAGTTTTGACTAATTTTCTTTCCTTTTTCCCTTCTTTTCTCCTTCCTCTTCTCGCCACTTCCAGCCAGCCACTATAATTGACATTTTAGTCTCATCTTTTCCTATCATTAATTACTCAAACCGAATTGTCAAGGGGAACAAAGTGGCGTGAAGTCCACTTATAGCCTCTTATATTGACTTTCCTCTCTTCTTCTCTTCTTCCTCTCCACGCCAATACTAGCTACTATCATGAATTTTGTTTTATCTCATTTATTTCTTCATTTAATGCTTTCACATTTCAACCCAGATTTTCATTTTATTTCTCTTGCATTCTTTTCAACCTAATGCTTTCCATGCATCTCTTAATACTCAACCCTCATTCATATACACCATATTGTAATTCATAACTTAAAATAAAGAGTGGAAATTCACATTCAATATTTCTTAAATTTCAATAAAGAAATTTATTTCCACTACTAATCATGTACAAATATGGTATATAGTACAATAAAATTCGGATCTTACACAATGAGTACAATATAACTAGGTATCCGGTGCTATTCGACCCATTTAAATAGGGTTAGGGTAGTGTATAATCGAGTTCGGATAGTGAAATTATTACTCGTCACGGTTTCGATAGTTATCTTAGGGTACCCGCTACCCGAATCCGATTATAAATAATAATTAATTAATACAATATTTATATTTTATATATATAAATTATTTATTATTAATGTTTTATTTAATTAAATTAAATCATTATATATTATAATTATGATTTTTAACTTTAATTTATTTTTATGAGTTAAATTAAATTTATTAATATAATGTTTTAATTAAGTTATTCCAAAATTGATTTCAAATTTAAATTTAAAAGTCCAACTTTGACTTAATAAATGAGTAGTTTAACGGGATCGGGTAGTTAAACAGGTATTTTATATTTTATAAGGTTAAGGTTCGGGTACTATAAATAAAAATAATCGGGTTGTTAATCGGGTAGTTCTATGGATCCGTGCAAGTTTCTTGCAAGTTTACTTGCACTATGGTTTGATGTTCATGCAAGTTTACTTGCGCGACGGCTAGCTTCGCGCAAGTATTGCGCAAATAAACTTACTCAACCCAAATGAAAAAAATGGGTTAAAATAGTCAATTTAGATGTTGTTTTAATGGGTTTTTTCTTCGGTGGGATAAATTTAGTAAAAAATGGAATAGATTTAGAAGCTCTCGTCCAGTAGACAAGGAAGATAGTAACTTAAATATTCTTACAGGAATTCTGTCCGGATATTTCTTCCTCCTACGGGAAGCTTCTGCCTGCATCCATTCTAAGAAACAAAAAGGACAATTATAAAGAAAATTTTATTCGCTTAACAACATCAGAGAACAAGAGCAGCAGAGATATTTAATAATAAACAATACCACATTTATTTTATAATTATAAATATTTAAATTTTTATTGAGTTTGAATCAAATTTGCCAATATCAAGATAAATCCAACTTAGGTAATCCTCCATCACTACTCTTTTTTTATTTTTATTTTTTTGAAATCTTTAAATGTTTAATATTGAAATTATTTATATATTATTTTATTTTCTCTTTAATAATTTTCGATTTTCATAATTAATAAAAATATTTTGAATTTGATTCGTAAATTTATTTTTATAATTATTTTGTGTTTATTTGTGATTAATTTTTAAAAATTGATCCTTTGAATTTATTGCTTTATTTTATAATTTTATCATTTTTTAAATTTTTATATTATTTGTAATATTTTTAGATTTTCCGTTTGCTTGCCACATATCTTTTTGTTTTTGAAAAAGGTAAAATCATAACATAAAGTTTTAATTTTTTAATTATTAAAACATTAGTTTTAATTAATAAAAAAAGATGAATTTATTAAAATATTAGTTTTAATAACTCATTAATTTTAATTTTTTATTAATAAAATATTAATTTCTAATTAAAAAATCTTAATCTATTAATTAATTAAATATCAAAAAAATATTAGTTTTAATTGTTTGAAATAATAGAATTGAGTGACAAATGTGAGAGGATGAGTCTCTTAAAAATGATGTGAAAGGCAACAATTAATTGTCCTACTTTTATACGAGAATAAACTTTGTTAGCAAATTTAACTTTTAAATAAAGTGGATTTTTTTTATTTTAAGCAAACAAATATGATTGCTACAAAAAGGGAGTTTGTGAGACATAAAAAACATTATATATATATATATATATATATATATATATATATATATATATATATATATATATATATATATATATAAACAAATGAACAAGTGGCTTAATGAGAAGTAGAGATGGCAATGAGTACAATATAAATGGGTATCCGGTGCTATTCGACCCATTTAAATAGGGTTAGGGTAGTGTATAATCGAGTTTGGATAGTGAAATTATTACTCGTCACGGGTTCCGATAATTACCTTAGGGTACCCACTACCCGAATCCGATTATAAATAATAATTAATTAATACAATATTTATATTTTTATATATAAATTATTTATTATTAATGTTTTATTTAATTAAATTAAATCATTATATATTATAATTATGATTTTTAACTTTAATTTATTTTTATGAGTTAAATTAAATTTATTAATATAATGTTTTAATTAAGTTATTCTAAAATTGATTTCAAATTTAAATTTAAAAGTCCAACTTTGACTTAATAAATGGGTAGTTTAACGGGATTGGGTAGTTAAACAGGTATTTTATATTTTATAAGGTTAAGGTTCGGGTACCATAAATAAAAATAATCGGGTAGTTTATCGGGTGCGGGTATTATTAAAGTTAATCAGGTTCGGGTATCCCAAATTTAGCGGGTACCCGACCCATTTACATCCCTAAGAGAAGAGAGTCTAGTGGATAATTTTATTAATATGTATAAATTAAAAACTAATATTTTATTAATTAAAACTAATTAAAAAAATGTTACGTTTGATAATATTTAAATATTTTACATATAATTGTCTTTTACATTTACTTGTTATTTTCATAAAAAGAGACCAGTGTGAAGCAATAAAAAGTCAAGGAGACAAATATATATATACTAGAAATAAACCCACACGACGCTGCGGGTCTATTTTTATTTTGTAATTTTTAAAGTTAATAAAATTGATTATTAGATAACAGTTATTGGTCATAAAAATATTTATTTCCTTCATATTGTTTAGTACAAAAGAAAAACATGTTTACTAAGGATAGAGTTTATATATCAAACAAAATGTCAAAAAATAATTTTTTGAGAAAATTGGATTAGCTTGAATTAAAAAAAATGCACAATACTTAAGTTAAATAGTATGACAAACAAATAATCTGTTCTAGAAACAAACAACTTAAGATAATTATGCTATAACAATAAAAAATAAAAGCACCAAAATATATATACGACATATTAGTTTAGACAATTTAACGAATAAGTAAAAAAAATTAGCTAAAAATGCTTTGTTCATAAAAAAATTAGCTAAGAATGCTTTATTCATATTATTAATCAAGTGCAAAGTTTTAAACCCATCTGTAAGCATTTTTATTTTAAGAATAGCTAATTGAATTATTTATATTTACTACAAAGTACAATATGCATTATGCATTTGAAATCTGTTGGTTATCATTATTATCGAATTAAATAGTTATTAATGTCTCTTTGCCTCTGTGCATGTATAGATTTCTATATGCAAAAATGAATATTCCTGGAAATGAATCAAGTCATTGATGATCTAAAATGTAGAAAAATAAGAAGGACAAGAAGGTTAAGTGAATAAGTATGTGAAATAAATATAGAAGTGAGAAGTACAGATATGTATGGCAATATTTACCCTTGTTAGTATTATTGAGATTAAATACCAATAGAGCATCTCTTCCAGCAAATTTTAATATGCTATACGACTTTAGTTTGATTCCTGTATGGCTAGGGAGGCATGGCATCATCCAGGCTCTTTGTTCCCGTATAAAACTTTTTATGTTAGTGATTTCACAGAAAGTAATGCAATAGTACAACCCAAATGTGTTTGTTTAATGGTTTATGAATTAATGCACAGAACTTGTTTTGTCTCAGAGTTGGCATGAAGCTTTTCTAATTAGCATGTAGTTGGCATTTCTACCGATGTTTTAGGTCAGGAAGAACATGGAACATCTCTGCTACCTCTACTTGATTGTACATGTTTTCTGGAAGTATCAAAAGGCTGACTTCATAGCTTTGCACACCTGATTATGTAACAGCAAGACAGGTAAGGGGTGACATTCTGTGGAGATAGAACTAAAAATAATGCACGTGTTGGAAAACAAGCAAAACGATGAGCGAAATTCTCAATTTCCTTTGGTATTTTTATATCCATTCCATGTACTGGCACTGTATTTCACACCAGAATTTAAAAGCTTGAAACTAGTCTAACTTCAATTTGAATATCGTAAACTTGTATCAATAATAGTCAAACTGTTAAGGGTTACTGGACAAGCAAGTATATTCCAAAGCCTGATAATATCATCAATATTATACCCACCAAACCGAGACAAGCTTCCAAATGAATCTTGTCTTGCTATTTTTATTTATATATATATATATATATTATATATAATATTTGTTTGTTACATATATATATATATATATATATATATATTTATATGTTATATACATTCGTTGGATTTATGTTCCTATTGTCTACTTATTATTTTCTGTTTGGTTCATGAAAATATTTTAACATTCATTTGTCTTGCTATTTATTTATATATTATATATAATATTTGTTTGTTACATATATATATATATATGTATATATATTTACTGTGCATAATTTCATTAGGTTGGAAGCTGAAAAAGATGAATTATTTGAAAAGGGTAAAAAAGAATATGTGCATGAGTTTGATGATGCACAAGCAACTTCTGCCAGTTCGAGCAACGAGCAAATTACATTTGATATGTCACAAGCAGCTGAAATAGCTCAATTTAGATAAGAGATTGCAACGTCTTTATGGAATAATTATAGACAAAATTGAGATTTCAAAAACCCATAACTATTGGTTTGGAGGTGTTGTTAGTTGTTTGGTACTAAAATACATTTTAATAATTTGAATTATTGTGTTTATTTCATTTATAATTTATTTTTATTACTTAGTTACATTTTACTTTGTTTTCAAAAGTTATAATTTAATTTAATTTTTTAGATATTGTTTTTCATATTTATTGTTTTGAAAATGTAAATACCAAACACATTTTCTATATTTTCATTTTTAAAAACATATTTTCATTTTCGTGTACCAAACAAATTTTTCAAAATTCAGAAAACAGAAAATGAAAACTTATTTTCAGAAAATAAAAATAGAAAATAAAAACAAAAAATATTTTCATAAACCAAACGAAGCCTAAATTTCTTTACTCATCAACCGAACACGTATACAAACGTTCATAAGCTCAGCGATGATTTTTATTTTACCCTAGATGAAATTGAATGCATTCTGCCTCCTTTTATTTTATGAAACCTGACATGACACATGTCCCAAGAAAAACCAGTGTAAAATACTAATGTCAAAATCAGAATTCACAACTTTGTGTAACATAGAGTAGCATTCTAGACAATTTTTTTTTGGTTTCTAGTTAATTTTAAGACGACAGATTTATCAGAGGCTTTGATGCCATATATTACTGTATTATCTACCTTCAGTACTAAAAAAGCAGACCTAATAAAGAGCAAACCACAAAAGCTTAGCCTTTAGGGGAATCTTTACATCTCTCTTTTGTATGTGCAAATGGAAGAGAGAGTTTCAGTTTCCATCGACAGCAGAAAGTATCAGATCTTGGAAAGAGTATGCATTAAGCATAGTAGAGGAGATAGCAAGTCAAGGTCCACAGAGCAAGTAACTCCATTTAAGAGCTTCTGGTCGGTCCACTGTAAGTAATCTCACTCTTTAACACTCTCTGCCCTCTGCGCCCATGAGCCTTTAATTGCGGCCACGAATTGCAAACACTGCGCCATCAGCAACAGGAGACGAAGAAGAAGGGCTTTGCAAGGAGGAGGAAACATCAAGCTTGAAGAAAATATGGTTAACCAAGTCTTCTCTCCCCCTTTCAGCAGCTGCTTTATGATTTCACATCTTTTGACAGAAATGATATGAACCAACCAACGTCAAAGGTCTCTGAGAAGTTACTGCACATGAAAAAGTAAGAATTGTCACATAATCTTGACAACAACTAAATCCCTCCATAATTTTCCCTATTTAAATACAGATACCTGCACGAAATTACAGTAAAAATTGTCACATAACATCTTGAAAATTGAATCCATGCATAATATACTCCATTCAAATATGGATAGCCACGGTATCAAATAGCGGCCGCTAATCGAATAGCGGCCGCTATATCGCGGTAGCGGCTATCCACCGATTCACGACTGTGATTAAAAATCACGTTTGTAACGGCCGCTATTGGCCGTTACAAAACGGCATAACGGTGGATAGCGGCGATAACGGGCCGTTATCGCCGCTATCGCCGCTATCTCCGTTCTGTTGAATAAACTAAAGGTCTAAAAAATAAAGAACAAAAACTTTTTAGAGTTCAGACTGAGATTGTGAGAGTGAGAGTTTGAGACAGTCGAATCTTACTGAGCATGAGGAAGGAATAAAATCAGAGCCAATATCACTATATCAGACCCGTGAGGCCGTGCCCGTGACTGCTACTCTGCTAGTGCTTGCTTTATCAGCATACACCACCACGGCACCACCACACAACACAAGTTCACAGTCACACACAGAACAGAACCACACAACACAACACACAGAACAGATCAACAGAGACACTCAGAGTCTCAGACACAGAGTCACAGAGAGCAGCATCAAGCGATTCAAGCAGCCATCAACAACAAACAAAGCAACAGGAAGACAACAACCAACATCAACAGGTAAGCAAGATGATGAAAGTATGAAACATGAAATGAAAATATAGTTAAAAACTTTAAAAATTTCCATAAGATTTTGGATTGGCGTCGGGAAAGGGAGGTGATCTGTGAGTGTGAGGGGCGACATGGGTCGGCTGAGGGACGGGTTGCCTGAGATGCTGCCAGTTCGCAACCAGATGGCTTCCGGCGGCTGTGGGCCTGTGGCTTCTTGACGTATTTCAGATTTCAGGGCAGTGTCGGTGAGCGATGGGACCGACGACGATGGGTGCTGTGAGTCTGTCACTCTTGTGAGAGGGATCTTGGTCAGATCGGAACGGTCGGAATCATGCCTGAGTGGGTGACTATGAGAGATTCGCGAGAAGGGGGCAAGGGGCTGCGACTGCGAGAGAGACTGAGAGGCCAAAGAGGGTTTCGATTGTGAGCCGTGAAAGATGAAAATCAAATTCAATGGGCACTTAGGCAGAGACAATGGGTTGGGTTTGGGTGGGTTTGGCCGTTGGGAATTGGATTGGGATATGGTGAATTTTTGGGTGGGTAGGCTAGGCCGGTCTGGTGGGTGGGTGGGTGGGTTTTTATAAATATTCTATTTACTTTTTTTTTGCTAAAGAATTTTAATATTTTAATTTTTAGGAATTAATATTTGGTAATTTTTTAAATAATATTAGGTAATGATAAATTTAAATTATTAATGTAATTTTTTTAGTAAAATCTGTAATGTAATTAAATATATGGTATTAAATATTATTATAACTTAAGAAAAAATAATATTGATATTTGATTAGGTTTAAGTTAATTGATAGTAGCAAATTAGTATTCAAACATGATTAATTTTTTAATAAGTTAATTGATAATGTAAATATCATCAATTAAATTATTTTTACTTATTAAAGTAAGTAAATTAAATGAATTATTTTTACTTATTAAAGTAATGAATTGAGTAATCAAATGTGCAATAGGACAAATATTCTGAGCTATGCATTGTAGTATGTTTGTATATCATATTTGTTGTCTATGAGTTTTCTTTTATCAAAAATAACAAAAGTAGTTTTCTTTGGCAAAAAAAAAAGTAATGAATTAAGTAAATGTAATGAATTAAATTATATTTACTTATTAAAAGTAAATTATTTTTACTTATTAAGTTAATTAATAATGTAAATGTAAAATAAATAAATTAATGTTACTTATTAGAGGGATGAATATGTGATTGATTAATTGTTCAAATTCAATTTTTATTTATATATGAAAAATGTGATGACTCTATCACATTTTTTGTATTATTATTTGTTTAACAGAAAATGTCAAACATGTCACAACATGAGGAGTTTCCAAGTAAAGGATTAGAAGGTGCGTCAAGTGATGATATTGGTTGGCATTTCGAAATCCCTGTACCAAATACAAGAGGAAATGTGTCTTGTAAACTTTGCGGGAAAGTTATAAAAGGAGGAATAACACGCTTCAAGGAGCATATTGCTCATAAGACTGGCAATGTTGCACCATGCCCCAATGTTACCGGTATGTTATAAATATTATGTTAATTTTTCAATAAAGATTATAAAATTACGTTAACATGTACAACTAATTTTTTTTATTTTTCTTAACTGTATTGTTAAAAGGTATTGTTAGAGAAGTATGATGAAACTCCTCCAAGAAAGTAAAAAAAAAAAATTGATAACAAAAAGAGAAAAGATGAATTCCTTTCACAATTAAGAGGAGAGGAAGATTATGGTTACGAAGGATTCATAGATGAAGATACTGCTATAAGACGAGTCATGCAAGAAAGTGTTCAATCACAACATGAGTGGCATATGAGGCAAGAATTTAGGCAAAGAACTGGTGGTTTCAATAATACTTATGAAGAGGGACGAAGCTCTCATGGCTCAGCTGCTGACTATTTTGATCAAAGAACAAGAAAATCCACTCCAAGTGACTCTGAATTTTCATTAAGAGGAGCTATACCTGAATTGGTTAGAAGCAAGAGTTTAAAGCAACCGAAGTTAAGTGATTCTTTTCTGAAGACATTAAGAAAGAAGCTGGGTGAATCAGTGTCCAAATTTTTGATATACAATCGACTTCCTTTTCAGTTATCAAACTCTCCATGGTTGCACAATTTAGTTTCTGTAGCAGCAGAAATTGGGCAAAATGTAAAGCTTCCAACACCTTATGAGGTTTCTGAAGTATATTTGGAATCAGAGTATCAACAAGTCAAAGAATGGGTTGATGGATTAAAGGTTCATTGGAAAGAATTAGGTGCTACCTTAATGTGTGATGGGTGGACCAACAGCCTGAATCATATGCATATAATAAATTTTCTAGTTTATTGTAGTAAAGGGACCATTTTTTGGAAATCTGTGAATGTCTCTAGTGTTTCTACTAGAGATACTAATTTTTACTACAAATTATTAGATCAAGCTGTGGAAGAAATCGGAGAGCAATATATTGTTCAGATAGTTACCGATAATGAGGCAGCACTTAAGGCTGCTGGAAAAAAATTAATGTTGAAAAGAAAACATTTGTTTTGGACTGCCTGTTCCGCTCATTGCTTGGATTTATGCCTTGAAGATATTGGGAAGAAGCAAAGCGTGGAAAAAGTGTTGGAGGAGGCGAAGAAAGTCACATGTTTCATATACAATCATATTTGGACAGTTAACTTGATGAAGAAATATACTCAAGGAAAGCAAATACTTCATCCTGCTCTCACCTGATTTGCCACTCATTTCATCCAATTACAAGAAATAACAAAGCATAAACAAGGTTTGAGAGAAATGTTCAATTCAAAGGTTAGTACTTAATAATTAGTACAATTATTTAAATCTAGTTTTGTTTTTTATATCTTGTTTAAATTTTAATTTAAAATATACAGGAATTTAAAGAATCTAAATGGGGGCAATAAAAGTCGGGACCTGCTTATGAAGCAAAAAAAATTATTTTGGGAAAAGATTTTTGGAGAAAAGCAAATGAAATAATAAAAGTTTATGAGCCTTTGGTAAAAGTATTGCGCCTTTTGGATGGTGATGAAAAACCAACAATGGGCTTTATTTATGAGGCAGTGGATAGAGCTAAACGGACAATTGCACAAGAATGTCGATACTTCACTGAATATGAAAGGATTATCGACAATAGATGGACATTTATGCATTCTCACTTGCATTCAGCTGGTAAGTAGACTAAAAATGTGGATTGTAATTAAAATAACAATTTTATGTTATATTCTTAAATTGCTTATATATTTATTTTTTATTGCTTATTTTTTTTATTGTTATGAACTATGTTTAGGTTATTATCTTAATCCCCAATTTCAATATGGTGTGAAATCTTCGTCGGATGTGTTAATAGAAACAAGAGAAGGTATAAAAGCAGTGATAGAAAGACTAGAACCTTCTCTGGATAATCAAATCCAGATGACTAATCACGTTAGTGTTTACCACTATTTTATACTTGAAAAATTTACTCTATGTATCAGAAATCTAATTACCTTTTTGCATTTATTTAATAATTGTAATGTTTTATCAATGTAGTTGTTTGCATTTCAAGATAAAAGAGAAACATTCGGTACGCCACAAGCACAGAGAGCTTGGAAGCAAATGAATCCAGGTAAATAATTAATTAAATAGTTTTAATTTCTTTAATATTATTTAATTATATTGGTATTAAATTTATTTTAAATTATTTTATGCAGCTGAATGGTGGATTATATATGGCACATGTGTTCCTGAATTGCAAAGAATAGCAGTTAAAGTGCTTAGTCAGACAACTTCTGCATCTAATTGTGAAAGAAATTGGAGCACATTTAGCTATATACATACCAAGATAAGAAACAGGTTGAAATATGAAAGACTTCATAAGATGGTATACACTTATTACAATATGAGGCTAAGGATGAGACATCAAAAAAGGAGGAGTATTGATGAGATAAATGATAGTTTCAATCCTATTAGCCTAGACCATATCTTTAAAGAAGATGATCCACTTTCAGAATGGCTACAAGAGAAAGAAAATCCTTTGTTAGATGGGCAAAACTCTGATTGGTTGCCTCCTGATAATTCTGATGATGAAATGAATGTTGAACAATCATATCAATCAGGAGAACAAAATCTGCCTCATTCAAGTTCAAGCCGATCACCAACTCAGAGTGATGATGATGAGGGTTCAAGTCCAACTGGTGGTCATGGTAGTGGTGCTGATTATAGTGGTGGTGCAAATGAAAATAGGCCTTTTAGTCCACTTGGAGGAGAATTTGGGCTTGCTGCTACCGTGGATTATTCCTTGATTTGTCAGAATATGGAGTACGTCCATCTATTGAATCTAGTGGGGATAGAAGTAGAGATAGAGCTCGATCAAAGGGTAAAGCCAAGAAGCACCAACATGATACTTCTGGAGGCAATTCATCTCGAAGATCAGCTTCTAGTAATGAATCATTTAGTAATCAAGGCTATTATCCATCAGGACCACCTTTACATTTTCAACCTCCTTATGGTTACTATCCACCTCCACAAGGTTATTATCCACCCCAGCCATATTCTAATTATCCTATGCCTTATTATCCCCAAATGTATCCACCACTACCCCAAATGTATCCACCACCCCAAATGTATCCACCACCGCCACAAATGTATCAAGAACAAAGATATGGTTCGAATTCTGGACAAAGGTCACGAAGATCAAGTCGTCATGGTTCTGAAAGTGAAGAGGGAGAATTTGATGCTCCTCGTCATTCCACTATATGGTAATCGGTAAGATTTAAAGTGTATTTTTTTTAGTTTCCTTGAATTGAATTTAACGAGTTCTATTTGTTAATTATTAATATTCGTAGAAATTCATGTGGAAGAGGAAAAAAAAAGAAAAATATTGACATAATTAATTTAGATGAAAAAAGATTTGACAAAATTTAGATGAAAAAATTCCTCAATAATTTAGATAAAAAATAATTAATGCTAATTAATTAGTACATAATTATTTATCTCTATTTTGAATATTTGTTATTTTTTAATTATCATAAGTAATTTTTTAAATATGAATGTTTTATTATAATTGAAAAAATTATAAATAAACTTTTTTTCACATAAATAATAGACTTGAGGTATTATAAATTATTTTAAAAACTATAAAATAAGACTTTACATGATTATAATTAAAGTTACTACACTTTATATAGAATTGTGCGAAATTAAAAAAAATTCACGACCGCGATGACCGTGATGACCGCAATTACCGCCGCTATGTCCGCAACCGCGATAAACTCAACGCGACCGAAAACGCGATCGCGACCGCGATTTAAAACCATGCGGATAGCTACACAAAATTACCAATTCAAATGAAAAGTGTCTTCTATTCCATTACATGCCTGGCGTCCTTCCAAATGGATTTTTGGTGCAGCTTTGGAACAACAATTACCCCGATTCTTTGCAGGTTCAAGCCAGGTACCAAGTGGGATGCATAACAGCTTCAGCTTCTGCAATACAATCAATACATTAATGCTTTTGACTGCATAGGGTATCTCAGCAATTTCATAATTGTCCAAAGCAGGGTAAAAACCCTAAATCATTTCTATTCTTTCATCATTACACTGGATTTGAGGTTTCAAGAAACATAAAGTTTCAACAAAAAAACATAGAATTATTTAATCAAACAGGAGAATAAATAAATAATTGATTATACTCACTCCCAAATTCGGCGCCGGCATTACCGCATAGAATTTAGCATTTCTCGAACTCCTTATATCATAACCTAGTTTTCCTCGACTACTCTTTCTCAAAAATAATATCGCAAATTATGAAGAACATTAAGAGTTAGAATCCAATGAAACCTAAACAAAACGCAACTCATAATCACACTAAAATTATAAAGAATAATACAAGTAAAGAGGGAACCGTAACTAGAATATGGAAAACTGACCTCTATTGCTAATTAGATCCTCAACGACTGCGGTAAAGTACGCGAAGGAAAAAAATATTTAAGTTCCACGTAGACCTAATCAAACATATTTTAACGCAAATCGGTATTAAAGAAAAAAAAGAAAGAGGAAGTATAGAAATTTGGTTGTCGCGCGACAGTAGTCGAATTCGTTAGGAGAAAAAGCGAGAAAGCAAATACAGAGATCTGGTGGTGGCGAATATGAAAGAATCATCGGATTCGTGAGCGAGAAAGGAAATGATAGTGAAGAGGATTAGAAGACCAGCGGAGATGACGGATTAGGTATTATTTTAGGTTTTAGGGCTCTGCGATAGGTCGATGAAGGAGAAGAAAACATGAGAATCGAATGAAGAAGAAAACGTAATAAAGAAAGAGATCCTCAGGTCGTTGAAACGAGATGAATTTTGAGTGGGCCGTGGGGAGTGGGCGCTGGTGAGCCGCTTCTTCAGTTTCCATTTTTTTTTTTGATCTATTAAGTATATATTTTTTTTTGGATAAAATCTATTGAGTATATTTTTAAAGGTTAAAATATAATATTCAATTGCATTAGCCAAAAAATATATTACATTCTACCCTTGAAATTGGCTGGATAAGCCCATGCAAGATACAAGAGTCTGATTCGTCTCCTCAACTCACGATTCTTTGCAATCATTCAACACTGATGCTTCATTTTATCCCCCAACCATTTGTCTAATTTCAGTATTTGATACTGTTTATTTTAACCATTTATCCAATATCTACATTTACAAACCAAAGTTTTTCACGGTTTAGAATACAGAATAATTCAAGAACAAGCCAATGCCAAGTCTTGTAATAACATAAATAGAAACATAAAAATACAACTGAAAATCACTGATAAAGTTAGTTTCAGCCATTCAATTTATACAAAATAAAAATTTCAAGTTCAACCGGTTAAAAATCGTCACTGTCAAGATAGAGCATTGGCATAAGTGGCACCAACTAGAATTTACAGCTTTCCTTTTAGCTATTTACATGGATTGACAGCATTAGGCTAAAAGTAAAGGCAAACCGAATGTGTTCTCACCGCTGTAAGTCATATAAAGAAAACCATCTTCATCCTTGTTTTCCTCATAAATTGCAGACATTAAGACAGCTGCAACCAAATAAAAAATAAATCAACCTCAGGAGCAGCACAAGAAATTGTAATAGGATATATTGCTTGAAGCTAATATATTATCACTCACCGGGAGGAGGGAGAGTGTTCTTCACAAAGACAAATATAGCTTTCTCAGCACTAAGCTTAATCCTTTTACGGACAACATAAACAAATTGCCCCACAGTCAAATCAGCAGGAAGAAGATACCTGAAGCCGTAATCAAAGAAGAATATATACTAAGAGAAACAGTGACCAGTCTAATTGTAGGATATCTCGTTCAGTTCTTAAAAAATCCAATAAGATTGGGCAAATATATGACATTAGACATCATTCACTAAAAAGCAAGTTTGGCAACATGTTGAAAAACCAAAATAATGAGGCATTGCTGTTTCCATGTTCATCACAGATTATAATCAATCTTCTTCCTGCACATCTAAGCAGGACACTTTAGAAGCATACCAAAGATTAGAAAATAGCTTCTGGAAAACAAAAACTTCAAAGAAAAAAGTGTGATTGCAGTTATATTACTATAAAAGAAAATTTAACTTTAATAAGGGCAAATGCAACTAACTTCTTTTTATCAATATTAGGAATCTCACCTTTCAGCCTTCTCCACAATGACCTGCATGGTTGCCCATAAGCATAGAAGAATATTAAAAGAATAATAGAGGATAAAAATGTTCAGTAGAAATGGAAGATAGTAACTTAAATATTCATACAGGAATTCTATCCGGATACTTTTCCCTGATGCGGGAAGCTTCAGCCTGCCTCTTTTCTGAGAATTGAAAATTTTAAGAAGGGAAAGTATAATTAAACTTTTATTAGTTTAATTAGATCAGAGAACAAGAGCAGCAATGACAGAAATAACTTGGAAATAAAAAAAGATTTGCAGGATATGGAATGTAAATTTACACAACCATGTAGCAGACGGACAACTTTCACGTTTCAAGTTTCATCAAGTTTTGCTCTCTTCAGAACTTGCAAAATGCAACTGCTTTAACCGGGAGCATATACAATCCACTAAACAAGTGAACTTAGGATCAATATAATATAGACCACCTCATGAATTCCATAAAGAACTCTCTCCGATTGATCCAAGTTTTCATAAACAATACCGAATTTCTAATAACTCAGTACGATATTTGTAACATCCCAAGTTCACAAATACATAATATTCACTTATAATATACACTATCTTACCGGTTGGACTGTTTGTGGTGCTTAACAACTTCTAACGCTTTTATAAAAATTAGTACACTTAATTTCTTGTACTAGCATGAGAGTATGAATTATTAAATTATTTTCTTAAAATGAATATACATTCCCTTCTATTTAATGTAGTACTGTACAATTTTACTGAATATATAAAAGAGAATAATGTACCTTCGATATCGAAAAATTGCTGACTCTAGCAGTCGATAGTCCTTGGAAGTTAATTCTCTTAATCCAAGATCAACAATCTGTGGAGTGAAAAATAAGGGGTGAGCGACAACGTGCTCAGTAAGGATGGTGTATGCTGCGGTATACATCAAAACTATATTTTCCAAAACACTTATTTTTCCTTAACAGTGAACCCAATAAGGAAAACAATGGATGAAATCAACAGTTTTTAATATTCAAATCACTGGCTAAACAGTTTACAATATTATATAATAAAGAATAAAAAGGATTCAACAAATCCTCTTAGAAATCATCGGGTTGAGACTAGGCATCACCCTATAAGTAAATCATGCTATCATCGTTCCCCCTCCCCCTTGCGAGAACGGAATAATCATCCCAACAGGGATATAGTAGATCTATGGCTACAATATATAGGTGGTCCTTGGGTCCACTTGCCAGGTGACCTTGAGACCTCTGATGACTTGGCGGGTCCATCAGACTCATAACTCATAATGCATGAAACTAGGGGCCTAAAGTCTCAAAATCAACTTTATATTTAAATCGTTTAAATAAATAATAATTCCAACAAGGTATTATTCTCAGTTCTGTAAAGAAAATGTAAAATTGAAACCTGTTCACCATGGTCAACTCGCCCATCAAGGCTCGCCCATGGTCAACTCGCCAGTATGGTGAATTAGTATTCGCCCGCCAATCCTTAGCGGTTAAAAATAAGTTAAACTGGCTCGCCTTCAATGTCTCGCCCAAATCAGTTCGCCCATTTGGCATTGCCTATGGTCAACTCGCCCAAGGCGGAATTGCCATGGTCAACTCGCCCATTTCATCAAAACCTGGGTCGCTCACCCCAAAACAACATTAAAAAGGGTTTGCCCGAAATGGCTCGCACGGTTTTCTATTTAAAACAAGATCACTTGCCCAAACATCATAAAAGATTTAGCTCGCTCGCCCGCCCTAAGTAGTTCGCCCAACAAACAACACAGGGGTGGGTTTCTTTGAAGCTCGCCCAAATTAAAACAATTATCAAACAAAATGCATGTCATAAATCAAAGCATTTTCTCAGTATTTTCATACAATTTTAACTCCACAGGACATGCATTCACTTCAAACACATCTCCCCTTACCTCATCTGATGAAGCCTTGCTTCCCGCCCGCCTTATCAATTCTCACTTCCGGCTGCAAAGTAAAATATTAATACCATTAATATTTTCTTCTCGAATATTTTCTAAAACTATTAAGATTTTCTAACACTTTGGCGAGATTCTGTGACTACTCTAAGCTCGCCATTCGCCCAACAGAGCTCGCCAGTCGTCATTGGGCTTACACGTGGTAACTCGCCCAGTCCTATTCGCCATTCAATTATTGGCTTATTCTGGGAGCTCGCCCAACATAGGAGCTCGCCCAACTTGCGACTCGCCTATTTCACTCTTTTGGCGATCATCAAGTCTAGACATTTTGGGCGACCATAAGCCCTCGCCCATTTGGACAATCATTCTGACTATCCAAACATATTGGCGAACACGTTCATTGTGACTCATACAATTCATTTAGCTCGCCTCATCCTTTGGGCGAGTTTCCTAATTCCTTTCTCGCCTATTTGGCGAACTCAAATTCGCCCATCATGTATCTTCTTCTCACGTTACATATGCATTCACAGCAGCTTATATTCAACCATTGGCAACCCCAACCATTAAGAATTTAACCATGTTAACTTACTATATACTTTCATGCCAAATAATATACCTATTCATCTCCAACTTAACATATCATCACTATAATTCAAGGATTAAATACATACAATGTTGGCTGGAAATTCCCTTACCTTTGTGTAACCAAACCTGCACAACTCCAAATTGTTGCTGTTGTTTCCTCCCTTGTCAGTCCTTCCCTTCTTAGTTTCTTGGATGGTTTGAGGGTGAAGGAAAGTTTGTAGAGGAGTATTAGATGGTTAGTTAGCAGGAGGTTGTAATTTTTGCTAATTAAACGAGAAAGAGATAAAAGGAAACACAGTCGAAATGAGGAGCAAGACAACCTGAGTATTTTCGATCAAGGAGAAAATTGTGTTTGTTTCACTTAGTCTCCTGTATATATATATATTCTACCGTCAGGGTCTTATAGCCCCTTATCCTTCCTTCATCATTACCTTGTCTTATAACTCATTAAATGATGAAGAAAAATGATAATTCAAAGGGATGGCATGGTGAAATTTTCTACAGCTCATTAAATGTTCAAGAAAATTCCAGCCAAAAAGGGATGGCTAGGGGAAGTCTATTGCTGCAGTTTTGACAAATTTTCTTTCCTTTTTCTCTTCTTTTCTCCTTCCTCTTCTTGCCACTTCCAGCCACCACTATAATTGACCTTTTTGTCTCATCTTTTCCTTATCATTAATTACCTAAACCGATTGTAAAGGAAAGCAAAGTGGCGTGAAGTCCATTTATAGCCTCTTATATTGACTTTCCTCTCTTCTTCTCTAGTCTACACCACTTCCAGCCACTATCATTGACTTTGTTATATTTCATTTGTTCATTTGTTTTCTTCATTTGTTCAACATTTCATTTAATGTTTTCACACTTCTACCTTTTTATCAAGATTATATCTTATCTATCTCTTGTTGCAACTTTAATGTTTGTTTTTTCTTTCTTTTATACACCATACCATAATTCATAATTCCCAAAAATTAAAATAAAGAGTGGAAATTCACATTCAATAATTTCTTAAATTTCCATAAAGGAATTTATTTCCACTACCAATCATGTACAAATATGGTATATAGTATAATAAAATTCGGATCTTACAATATTCCACCACAAGGTAGCAGATTCTGACTAAGCCCTCAACAATGAAGAAAAAAGACATGATATTTGAACCAAAAGAAAATAATTCAAAAAAAAAGAAAAGAACACACAAATCAAATATTAATGCAACAATAATTCAATCAAGTAAAGTTTTCAACAAAATTCTTTAAGGCAAAAGAGAGACAAAAGAACAGATAAAAATAAGGGATCAATGAAACTCACCCAAACGATGCTCAAGTTTGAAGGAACTTTCAATGAAGCAGCACAATCATCCATGACCTCAAGACTGCCATCATTGACTTTCCTTGTGTAGCAACTGCGACCTCCACATTGGCATGTTTAGTCGCAGCAACAAGCTCGGAGTATGTTAGAAATTTGCGAGTGCCTCCTGTGTCGCTACACGACAAACCTCCTCTCTCCTCCTTAGAACGGGCCAATTCCCACTTCAGTTTCTCCACCTTGGATTTAAGCTTGATCAGGAGGAGCTCAGACTTACGCTCATTAGCCTTTAATTGCTTCAACTTCTTCATTAGCAAATGACTATGAATGCGGTAGAATCTGTATTTCTTGGAAAGCTTCTTATACTGCTCATTGGATTTAGTGGCATGAGCTAAAGTGACCCTAGAATACTGCAGGCTCTAATTTCGACTGAGCAATGAGAATCCACTTTCTCTTCATCTAGAATAACCACACATCGGGTAAGTCGCGAGAAAACAAAGTAACAAATAGACTCACGAAATAAGGATAAAACACAACCTTCAGGAGGGAGCATAGATTTGGCTATTTCTTGGGCGTGGGCAACCAAGGAGTCGCTAGAATCACTGTCCGTAGATGCTAACTCTTTCCTCTTGGATTTGCTCGATTGACCATGGGTAATCTAAGAGGAAGGAGTTAGCATCTACGGACAGTGATTCTAGCAACTCCTTGGCTGCCCACGCCCAAGAAATAGCTGATTCTATGTTCCCCTCTGAAGGTTGTGTGCTCTTTCCCTATTTCGTGAGTCTATTTGTTACTTTGTTTTCTCGCGACTTACACGATGTGTGGTTATTCTAGATGAAGAGAAAGTGGATTCTCATTGCACAGTCGAAATTAGCAATGAGCAGTACAAGAAGCTTTACATTAACTGCAGCTTCTACCGCATGCGGAGTTATTTGCTAAAGAATAAGTTGAAGAAGTGCAAGGCTAATGAGCACAAGTCCAAGCTCCTCATGAATGAACTTGAATCCGAGATGGAGAAGCTGAAGCAGGAACTGGCCCGTTCTATGGACGAGAGGAGGCTTGTCATGTAGCGACACAGGAGGCACTTGCTAATTTCTAAGACACTTCAATAGACCAACCAGAAGCTCTTAAATGGAGTTACCTAATGGACCAGTAGCTCTGCTCTGTGGTTGTTGACTTGTTGTATCCTCTACTATGTTTAATGCATACTCTCTCCAAGATCTGATATCTTTCTGCTGTCAATGGAAATTGAAACTCTCTTCCATTTGCATATACAAAAGAGAGATATGTAAAGATTCCCCTCTAGGCACCATCTCATTGAAAAAAAGGACTTAAACAATGCAAGAGATAGAGGGAATCCTAAACCTTCACAAAAACCACGAAACCAACGGTATGACGCCAACTATTGGGAAGAAGCTGAAAAAGAGCTAAACCATAAAAATTTAGAAGTTCGGCAATGAAGGGATGAAAAAGGAAATCTCAAGCCTGAAAGAACAGCATTACGATAGACTCACAACCTAGTTTTATCTCGGAATTGCATAACCCTATCAGTGTAATTAAAGAGATGTATTTTCAGATCAGGAGAAACGTGCTGATCGTTGCAGAGCTCGGCGAAGTCCCTCTTAATGAATAGGTTAGGACACACCTCAGGAAAGGCTCCCTCTTTAAGGCACTCATCACACTCAAGAAGGCCTTGCGAGATGAGGCCATTTTGACTTGAACTTGGCCGAGGTCATGAATTTGGACCTCCGCAGTGCGAAGATTTTCATCTAAGGCCTATTTTTCTTCAGTTGTCATCTACTGGAACCGCCATAGCCCTTTGGACATACGTTCTATCGGGACCTCGGCTGGACTAGCCGAAGCTACAAACGCTAAGTCCTCAGACTCCCCAGCCAGCTAGGCTAACTCATCCCCACTATTCAAGCCTAAAAGTCCACTCACGTCGTTCGCTAAAAGTCCACTCACGTCGTTCGCTAAAAGTCCTTTAAGCCATTTACATAGATTGATAGCATTATGCTAAAAGTAAAGGGAAACCGAATGTGTTCTCACCGCTGTAAGTCACATAAAGAAAACCATCTTCATCCTTGTTTTCCTCATAAATTTCAGACATTAAGGCAACTGCAACCAAATAAAAAAGAAATAAACCTCATGAGCAGCACAGGAAATTGTAATAGGATATATTCCTTGAAGCTAATATATTATCACTCACCAGTAGGAAGGAGAGTGTTCTTCACAAGGACAAATATAACTTTCTCAGCACTAAGCTTAATCCTTTTACAGACAACATAAACAAATTGCTCCACAGTCAAATTAGCAGAAACAAGATACCTGAAGCCACATAATCAAAGAAGATATATATATATATATATATATATTAAGAGAAACAGTGACCGGTGTAATTGTAGGATATCTTGTTCGATTCTTAAAAATCCAATAAGATTGAGCAAATAAATGACATAAGACATCATTCACTACAAAGCAAGTTTGGCAAATAACACGTTAAATAACAAGATGTGTGAGGCATTGCTGTTTCCATGTCCATTACAGATCACAATCAATCTTCTTCGTGCACATCTCAGCAAGAGACTTTAGAAGCATGCCAAAGATTAGAGAAAAGCTTCTGGAAAACATAAACATGAAAACGTGTGATTGCAGTTATAATACTATAAACGAAAATTTAACTCTAATAAGGGCAAATGCTACTAACAGCTTTCTATCAACATCAGGAATGTCACTCCTTTCAGCCTTCTCCACAATGACCTGCATGGTTGCATATACGCATAGAAGAATATTAAAAGAATAATAGAGGATAAAAATGTCCAGCAGACAGGGAAGATAGTAACTTAAATATTCTTACAGGAATTCTGTCTGGATATTTCTCCCTCTTGCAGGAAGCTTCAGCCTGCCTCCATTCCCAGAAATAGAGAGGGACAAGTATAAAGAAAATTTTATTTGCTTAACAACATCAGAGAACAAGAGCAGCAGAGATATTTAATAATAAACAATACCACATTTCTAATAACTCAGTACAATATACACAATAATACAATAGTTTTGACAAAGCCCTCAACAATAAAGAATAAGAAATGATATTTAAACCAAAAGCAAAATCAAAACAAATAATACACAAATCAAATTTTAATGCAACAATAATTCAATTAAGCAAAATTTTCAACAAAATTCTTAAAGGCAAAAGAGAGACAAAAGACATGTAAAAATAAGGGATCAATGAAACTCACCCAAAGGATGTTCAAGCTTGAAGGAACTTTTCGCCATTGCAAAATTCGATCCCTGATCGAAATATCACAAAAATTTCAATCTTTTTCTAAATTAGAGAAAAAATAAAAGTGAAAACTTCTATAAAAGTAAAAGACCATCGAAAAATTACATCAGAAAAACATACCCAACACGAAACAACAAAAGAAGCTTTAAGAAATGAGGGTTTCAATTAAAAAAGAACCCGATTGATTAATTGATCGATAGAGAGAAAAAGTAAAAGACCATCGAAAAATTACATTAGAAAAACATATCCAACGTGAAACAACAAATGGAGCTTTAAGAAATGAGTCGATTGATTGATTGATCGATAGAGAGAAAAAAGGTGAAAAATTTTAAACCTACCTTTTACCCCCATCTCTTCATTGAGTTACTATTCATCACTGACAGAAATGGAGTATAAATAGTAGAAAAATGGATATATCTATTCACTTATACATATATATATATATATATATATATATATATATATATATATATATATATATTTATCTTCTTATCTCTTTATTGCTTGACACTTGTCTTTTTTATTGCTTAACACTTGTCTCTCTTTATTGCTTAACACTTGTCTCTTTTCATGAAAAGAACAATTAAATGTAAAATATTTAAATATTATTAAATGCAACAACTTTTTAATTAGTTTTAATTACTAATTCATTAGTTTTAATTAATAAATATTAGTTTTAATTTATAAATATTAATAAAATTATCTTTTAGACCCTCTTCTCATTAAGCTACGTTGCTCATTTATTTTTTTTTATAATGTTTTTTTATATCTCACAAACTCCCTTTTTGTAGCAATCATATTTATTTGTTTAAAATAAAAAGAATCCATTTTATTTAAAAGTTAAATTTGCTAGCAAATTTATTCTCATATAAAAGTAGAATAATTAATTGTTGTCTTTCACATCATTTTTAAGAGACACACCCTCTCACATTTGTCACTCAATTCTATTATTTCAAAAAGTTAAAACTAATATTTTTTTGATATTTAATTAATTAATAGATTAATATTTTTAATTAGAAATTAATATTTTATTAATAAAAATTAAAACTAATGAGTTATTAAAACTAATATTTTAATAATTAAAAAATTAAAACTTTATGTTATGATTTTACCTTTTAAAAAAAATGTGGCAAGCAAACAGAAAATCTAAAAATGTTGCAAATAATATAAAAATTATAAAATTATAAAATAATAAAATAAAGTAATAAATTCAAAGGATCAATTTTTTAAAATTAAACACAAATAAACACAAAATAATTATAAAAATAAATTTACGAATCAAATTCAAAATATTTTCATTAATTATGAAAATAAAAAATTATTAAAGAGAAAATAAAATAATATATAAATAATTTCAATATTAAACATTTAAAGATTTCGAAAAAAATAAAAAGAAAGAGTTGTGGTGGAGGATTACCTAATTTGGATTTATCTTGATACTGGCAAATTTGATTCAAACTCAATAAAAATTTAAATATTTATAATTTTTTTATTTTGGTTTATTTAATCGTCTAACTTTGTGTTAGAGTTTTATTTTATATTTTGAAAAAACAAAAAATAAAAAATAAATAAGATATTTAATAGATAAATTATATATTATCATTTTCATTTAAATAATTATCTTGATTTATTTTTATTTTTAATAAATAATATTTATAATTTTTTAAGGGTAAAAAGTACCCATGCGTAGAAAGGGTATCTTCTGGTGTGTGTGTGTGTGTGTGTATATATATATATATATATAAATTTTCAGGGTCGGTTTCCAGCAAAGAAATTTATGAGAAGATGGCAAACTTAAAGTAGTGTTTGGTTAATGAAATGGAATAAAAGGGGAATGAAATAAAATACGTGGAATCACAATTCTTAACCCATTAACGAATCAATTAAAGAATAATGTGGTTCCAAAGGCAATGGCCTGAAAAGAAAATTCGTTCAGCCGAACCAAACGGCTTGCAAGGGTTTTCTTGAATTCGAGGCCTACATGATGAAACCCAAGCTTTGGGGAATTTCTAAATGGATTTTTTCTCGATTGGATTGTCCTGTAACAAGGAATCTACTTCGGGCCTGGCAGGATTAGCCTATGAAACGAATCCAATTGAGGCTTTTTGGTTGAAGTTAAGGCTCGAATGAGCTGGCATGAGCACCTAACGAGGTTGTTCTATTATTTATGGGCTTATAGCCAACAGGACTGAACCAACAAACTTGAATTTCTTATTTATTTATTATGAAATATAAATGAAAAAGTAATAGATAATGATTTTTTACAATAGTTTATATTTGATGCATCTGCAGTATATAAATTTTATATTTTGTCATTAAATCATATCACGACATCTCATTAATTAGTAAATTTAAAAATATTTATTTTGAATGACTCTTCGTTTACTTGCGTTCCGTGCAAGTTTTGTGCAAGTTTACTTGCACTATGGTTTGATGTTCACGCAAGTTTACTTGCGCGACGGCTAGCTTTGCGCAAGCATTGCGCAAATAAACTTACTCAACCCAGATTAAAAAAAGTGGGTTAAAATAGTCAATTTAGATGTTGTTTTAATGTGTTTTTTCTTCGGTGGGATAAATTTAGTAAAAAATGAAATATATTTAGAATCTCTCGTCCAGTAGACAAGGAATATATTAACTTAAATATTCTTACAGGAATTCTGTCCGGATATTTCTCCCTCCTACGGGAAGCTTCTGCCTGCATCCATTCTAAGAAACAAAAGTACAATTATAAAGAAAATTTTATTCGCTTAACAACATCAGAGAACAAGAGCAGCAGAGATATTTAATAATAAACAATACCACATTTATTTTATAATTATAAATTTTAAATTTTTATTGAGTTTGAATCAAATTTGCCAGTATCAAGATAAATCCAAATTAGGTAATCCTCCATCACTACTCTTTTTTTATTTTTATTTTTTCGAAATCTTTAAATGTTTAATATTGAAATTATTTATATATTATTTTATTCTCTATTTAATAATTTTCGATTTTCATAATTAATGAAAATATTTTGAATTTGATTCGTAAATTTATTTTTATAATTATTTTGTGTTTATTTGTGATTAATTTTTAAAAATTGATCCTTTGAATTTATTGCTTTATTTTATAATTTTATCATTTTTTTAAAATTTTATATTATTTGTAATATTTTTAGATTTTCCGTTTGCTTGCCACATATCTTTTTGTTTTTGAAAAAGGTAAAATCATAACATAAAGTTTTAATTTTTTAATTATTAAAGCATTAGTTTTAATTAATAAAAAAAGATGAATTTATTAAAATATTAGTTTTAATAACTCATTAGTTTTAATTTTTTATTAATAAAATATTAATTTCTAATTAAAAAATCTTAATCTATTAATTAATTAAATATAAAAAAATATTAGTTTTAACTTTTTGAAATAATAGAATTGAGTGACAAATGTAAGAGGGTGAGTCTCTTAAAAATAATGTGAAAGACAACAATTAATTGTTCTACTTTTATATGAGAATAAACTTTGCTAGCAAATTTAACTTTTAAATAAAGTGGATTTTTTTTTATTTTAAGCAAACAAATATGATTGCTACAAAAAGGGAGTTATATATATATATATATATATATATATATATATATATATATATATATATATATATATATATATATATATATAAAAACAAATGAGCAAGTGGCTTAATGAGAAGTGGAGATGGCAATGAGTACAATTTAAATGGGTATCCGTGCTATTCGATCCATTTAAATAAGGTTAGGGTAGTGTATAATCGAGTTCGGATAGTGAAATAATTACTCGTCACGGGTTCCGATAGTTACCTTAGAGTACCCGCTATCCGAATCTGATTATAAATAATAATTAATTAATACAATATTTATATTTTTATATATAAATTATTTATTATTAATGTTTTATTTAATTAAATTAAATCATTATATATTATAATTATGATATTTAACTTTAATTTATTTTTATGAGCTAAATTAAATTTATTAATATAATGTTTTAATTAAGTTATTCCAAAATTGATTTCAAATTTAAATTTAAAAGTCCAACTTTGACTTAATAAATGGGTAGTTTAACGGGATCGGGTAGTTAAACAGGTATTTTATATTTTATAAGGTTAAGGTTCGGGTATCATAAATAAAAATAATCGGGTAGTTCTATGGATCCGTGCAAGTTTCGTGCAAGTTTACTTGCACTATGGTTTGATTTTCACGCAAGTTTACTTGCGCGACGGCTAGCTTCGCGCAAGTATTGTGCAAATAAACTTACTCAACCCAGATGAAAAAAAATGGGTTAAAATAGTAAATTTAGATGTTGTTTTAATGGGTTAAAATAGTACTTTTAAAACATATACTGTAAATCATATCAGGTCTAGAGTTCATATCAAATCAAACTATACTCTAGACCGCATATCATGCCATGTTCGACACAAAATCACATATAAATCATATAAGTGTCGAAATCATATCTCATGGACTTTTGAAAACATGTTTAAAACATGTACTGTTTCAAAACATATTTCATTTCAAATCTGTTTCATGTACAGTATAAATCATGTCAAGTCTAGAGTTCATATCAATAAAATCATACTCTAGACTTCATATCATATTGGCTAGAGACTAGGCTAGATCCCTATCATCTCTCTATCAATAAAGACTTAAATCACTGTAGCTAGTAGTGAAAATCATGTCATCGTCCCTTGGAAACTAATTAGGGCGCTATTTATGGCCATAGACCTCATCTCTCTCAGCCCCACTGATCAGGCGTGACTGAGACCTGTCCACGACTATTGTCGGACAAGCATCTCTCTGCCTAATGAGCAAAGCTCCAATTAGGCGGTTTCCACTATGCTTTATTGAATTTCACTCTTTTAGGGTGCCTACAGTCTCATAAAACATTTAAATCTATAACTTTTTTTTTTTAAATATCATGTAAAGCATATGGTAAAATTCTGTATGAGACTTCATATATTAGAATATATATATCTACCATATACTTTCATTTCAAAACAAATCAATACTTTTCAGTATTCATAGAAACATTATTATAATGTTTCAAGTTATAAGAAGGCACGCTTAAATGCGATGCTATAAAACATTTCAGTATGCAGCTTTGGTAATATTTTTATCAATTACACAGAAGCGATTCATTTAACTTATCACCATCAATTATTCGATTTCAAGACTTTCTTTCTGTCAAATCAGTAAATCACTATTCAAATCATTCAAGATTCATTTCATTCAATATACAGATTGCTCAATACTCTAATTATTCAATAACCATATCATTTGGCATTCAAACCATTCGGTGTTTCAATATCCTTTTTCGATAATTATCGACTATAATAATCATTTGTACATTTCATTATCGATACTAAAACCACATCATCAGTGTGAATCCTCTTAGTATCTATGAGCATTTAAATATCATGTTTCCATATAGCCATCATGATACTGAAATTATGAAATACTAATATCCTCATTCGATATCTATTCCAGAGTCGACATCGAGGATCATAGAACCACAAGATCAATAATCGCTTATCAAATTCATTTATAGTTTGACCTATTGGTATACCTTCAGAATTTTTGACTTGCGGTTCAATTTCATTTATTATCATAAAATCATATCAAAATCCCCAATTCACTTTTCATATGGTCTGTAGAATGTAATATCATGCTAGAATTATATAAAACATCATCAATTCAATTTTTTTGATTGGCAATTTACCCACTTAAAAGAATTTTCCAATTTCCACTATCCACAGTGTTTTCAATCATTTAAGTCGCCTGGCGACTATCCATATTATTGCAAAAATCTCAGTTCATACCACTAAGACGGTCCATTTATTTGAATCTATCAATTCTATAATCATCACTCGATTGATAATTCCGCAATTCTATCATTCAACCGTCTAAATCACAACTTCAATTTTTCTCTTTTAAGTTGTATCCAATAATCATCGTCATTTTTATCCGTGACCCGTCTAATAAATGATTCCACCTCAATCTCCACTTGACACCATTTGTGGTATTAAACTTACTTGAATTTATCGATTCTATAAGGTGTAACCATATAATTCATCACATTATCGTGTTCAACGATCCATCTTCTCATCGATTTCAATATCAAAATTTTCCGGTAATACCATAAAGTCCTTTCAATGTTTCTTTTTCAATAATTATTTCCAAAATTCCATTTACGTGAGAAACTTAAATCTTTTTCCTCAACGTTTTCCTAGGAATTTCGGCAGCATAACGGCTTAATTTCCTCAAAACCTCCTGCAAGAAAACACAATTATATCGCAGCCGTTGTTCCGCACAATTCCTATATCTCTACTAAGACCCCTACCATCAGTTGTGGGTCCTCTTAGCATTTTTAACATTAATTCAGTTAATGCATCATATAAAAGAAATTCACAATTCCATTAAAATTCATTCCATCAATGCATCATGTCATAACGTTTCCTAGGGCTAGGTCGCTAGACATTAAACAAATGGAGTCGCCACCAATTCTTTTTTTTTTTAACCTAGGTGTGATTGGCCACCTAAATGACTCTAAGGACTGGTCTATATTTTAAGTTTTGGGTTCGGGAGTTCATTTACGTGTAGGGAAGGTTATAGCACCCCTACAACGCCCAAAGTTGGTACCATTTTAATCTTGTATTATTTTAACTTAGTCTTAGTTACATGGCCTTTAAATTTTATTGTTTAAATATTGAAAATTCTTTTAAAAATCCTCCATCATTCTGGATGAACTCTTAAAAGACTCTTCTCACCTCAAGAGTATTCAAGGGGTACCATTCGACTCCCTTGAAGAGGCTCCATCGTCGGAAGTATTTTAGAATTTTATTATTATTTTTATTTAATTATTTTTATTTATTTATTTATTTTAAATATTATTTTGTATATATTATTTATTAATATTTTTAGGCTTATTGGTATTTAATATTGAGAATATCTCCTAAATTTTCCATCATTCTGGATAAACTTAAGAGAACCCTCTCACCTAGGAATTCCTCAAGTGTTACTCATTCGCAATCGCCTTGAGGATTCCATCATCGGAATTAATTAATAATTATTTTTATTATCTATTATTATCTTAGAGCATAGCATCCTTTTTTATTATTTATTTTATTTTATTTTATTTATTATTTGAAGAATAAAGTGTCAACATTTATTTTTGAAAACACCTTTTAAATCTTCCATCATTCTGGATAAACTTAAAAGGATCCTCTCACATAGAAATTCCTTGAGTGTTACTCATTCGCAATCGCCTCAAGGATTCCATCATCAGAACAATTTAATTTTATTCTTAACATTTTAAAATTTCTTAATATTTACTAGAAGTTTATTCTTTTAACTAACTAATTAATACTATTATTATTTTTATTTTAAATATTGCATCACTATTTATTGTTTTATCAAATTTTATTATCATTATGTATGATTCTTATTATTCATTAAAGTATGCACTTAATAAAAACGCACTAGCATAAAAAAATGGTACAGGAGACATACCAACTTTGCAATTGAAAATGCCCAAATGAACTTCACGTGGATCCAAGTCAGTGTACTCCTATTATGAATTGATGTACTGTTGAGAATCAGCGGGCAGTGAAGGTTGTAACTCAATTGTCGACCCCTGCTAGCCTGATTCTCTTATTGTCCACTGACGCTGCTAAATCCTAATACTGTCTTGACGTGAATGTCGCCAGTATTTGCCTCCGTTCGCTTGCTCCAGATGTTGCTCGGTCGAGACACCTCACCGTGGAAACGTCGTGAGCTTGAGGAAGTTTGTAACTATTGCTATGTAATTCAGCAATTTTTGGTGATATGTTTCTTGATGTTTTTTGCTTTTTTTCCTGAATTTTTCTCCGAGGATTCTTGTACTGCTCCCCCCCTCAAGTTATAGGGTTAACCCCTTGTTATAGTCATAAACTTGTTATAGTCCTAATACAACTCAATCTATTCTATTAATTATCCCTTATTTTTAATATTTTATCTATTTAATTCTTATGTTAATCCTAATCTAACTTTATCAAATATAATATTAATATAAATAATTATCCTAAAAAAATCTAATTATCCTATCCTAAAATTAATTTTATTTTATTTTCTTTTCTTATCTCTTCTTTTTTCTTCTTTTTTTTTATCATCATTCCTAAATCCTATTTAAACTTTCAATTTACTGATTAATGTTAATTCTAAACTTAAAAATTCTAATTTAATTCTAGCCTAACTCTAAATTGTTAAATTAAAATACAATGTCACCCAATCCAATTAATTATTTTTATAAATTAAGATTCCGGACAAAATAAGGTGTCTACACATCATATAAAAATCATAAAATCCCACATACAATATGATGCTACTAATGCTTTATAAAAGTATCTTACCTATTCGCCAAGCTTAGCGCACTTTTCGATTTTCGAGCCTTGCCGAACTCCACCATTCGTCTCATTTTCGTCTTGCTGCAATTTCAAAAATTGACATATATTTTCATTTAGAAAATAATCCAAGAATTTCTAATAAATTCCATAGACATATAGCGAAAAAGGCTTTTAATTTTCCTTACCCATTTCTTCTTCTTCTTTCTTTTCCTTTTCCTTTCCTTTTCTTTTCTTTTTCTTTCCTTTTCTTTTCTTTTCTTCTTTCTTTTCTTTTCTTTTCTTTTTTCTCTTTCTTTTCTGTTCTGTTTTTTTTCTGGCCTGAACCGGTTCGGACCGGTTCAGTGTGAGATCCCCAATTTCCATGTATTCCTCCATGTATGTAAAGTACTTCAATCTAATATGATTAAATAAATATGAAGTTAATGTGTAATTGATGCATAAATAATATATGATTGATGTATGGAACATGTAAGGAATAAATAGAATGGGAAGTAAAATAGTCAAATAAATTATGTTGATATCAGGAAAATAAATGGAATAGGAGAAAGAAGAAAATCAGAAAACATGATTGGTGATTAAATGGATGAGTCCTATGGAAGAGGAATTAAATGATGGTCAAATGGGTCAAATAGTCTTGAGTCAAGGGCTGAGATGAATTAAGAGATGAGCATGCAATTAATGCAAGTGCATGACTCATCATCTCCATCAGCTATCACCAACGTCAGCCACTCTTCCAGCCCTCTCCATCGTTCCACCTCCAATCTTCCAAGTTTCCATTCAAAGCTACCTTGACAAACCCCTCATCCATCCATCGATTCACTTAGTTGGTTGAATGAAAAACGATCTTTGCCACTAGACTAAGAGATATCTGAAGTTTGGTGGATTGATTTCAAGTATTGGAAGAGATCTCAAAGTTTGAAATTGTGGTCTCTAGTGAAGGTAAGAGAAGAAGATGATTCTTGCAATTTCGTTAATGAATTGGAGTTGTACTAAGTTGATATGACGTATGTATGATGATTGTTTAAAGGTTTAAATTGATTTAATGGTTTCAGATTTGAAGGAGTAAAAGCTAGGGTTACGCGCCAAGTGATTTCGCGTTTCCGAAGGAATCGAGGTAAGAAATTTATGTAACGGACGTAAGGCGGCTATGTCCGCATGTTTTATGATGTTTTTACATACTTTGGAGAGAAGCACCAATTGATTTTGTGCAGGAAAAGATGCATTTTCGGACTTGTCTCCTAGTACCAATTAGGCTAGGGGCAGCCGACTGCCATAAAGGGAAGTCGACTGCCTAGAGACAATCAAAACGTCGTTTTCCGAAAATCGATGCAAACCAGTCGACTGCTATGTAAGCCAGTCGACTGCTATTTACCCAGAAGCATTCTGTTTCAAACCAGTCGACTGCTATATGGACCAGTCGACTGCTATTTGCCAAATTGCATTCCGTTTCAAAACCAGCTGACTGCCTATATGACCAGTCGACTGCTAATTTTCCAGAAGCATTCTGTTTCAAAAACAGTCGACTGCTATATGGACCAGTCGACTGCCTCATGTATTTTCAAAGATGAAAATATCAGAATTTTAAACGAAATTAATTTCGATAAAAGAAATTATGAAGGAGCAGTCGACTGCCCTATAAGACCAGTCGACTGCCATGTATGAAAAGAGCTTTCAAAGCTTATTTGATTAAAACACAAAAGTGTTTTCTGAACAAGTATATTATAAATGTTTTGAGACTATGGACTGCGTGATAATTATGCATTTCTGATGGCTGAGAGACTCTGATCAAGTCCTCAGTAATATGTATGTTAAGCGAGGAACCCTAGTCCGGTCCTCAAGGCCATAAGTGACACCTAACTAGTGCTCACTATGGTATTATTAAGGCAAGAGAGAATCCCTGACCTCTACATGGTATACCAATGTACTAATGCATGATTAAAGTCGTATAAATGGGAATGAACGGTTTATATGACAATGCAATCGCTTAAATATTGTACATAGTCTCCATCTATTTCAAAGTACAAGATGTATGTATGAAGAAGTATATGATGTATGTTTTAAAGTATGCATGAAGTATGATGTTTTAAAGAAAGAAGTATGATGCATGCTTTATAATGCTTTACATGACATTATAGAGCCAAGTAGGAAAAATGCATATAGAGGCATAGCACGCTCTTTTACATACTTTTCTTACTGAGCGTAAACTCACCCTTTTACGACCATTTTTCCTACAGATTACCTGAAGTGAACCCCGCTCCAACTAGAGGGGCTTGTTTTCGAAGAATTGAAGTGTACCTTCTCGATACGCTTCCCAATTAGTATAGAAGGTATACTCATATGTTTATGTATAGCAAATTTTAATTCAGCTACGGTACAGTACAAGTAGAAATAATGTATATAAGATGTCGGGGATATAAGTTAAGATGATGTATGAGATCCTGCGGAAATGGAATGATATTTATATATATCATTTTTATGTTTATGGAAATTGAATAGTATTTCATAAGCTATTAGATAATTAGCTTAAGAATAAGGAAAGAATGACACTGGATGAACTAAATCTAAATAAAGAAGGAAAAAGATAAGTGATAAGATGAAGTGAGGGGACGTCACATTCAGGCCGGTTCAGCTTTTGCTGGCCGGTTCGGTCACTGGCGGCCACCCATTCCGGCGGTTCAGCCACTCCACAGCTTGCCGAGGTTGCCACGAGGGCGGATCTGGTCTCCATTTCCCCAGCAGTGGCGCCGGTCGTGGCGAATCTGGAGGTGGGTTTTCGGTCTCTTCTCCTCCACGTTTCTCCTTCCTTCGTCGTCGTTCTTTCTCACCGGTGGTCTTCCTTCGCTTCCCCTCAGCTCCATCGAGATCGGGGTTGGGGTGGCGGTGCCTAGACCGGCCGGCACCGCCACTTCCCTCTTTTCTCTTTTCCTTCGGTTTCACCCGCTTCTCTCGTTCCGCTTCGCTTTTGTTTTTTTTTCCTTCTCCTTTCCCGTCGTCAACGCTGACGTCGGCATCGGTTCCCTCTCCTCAACTCGCCAGTAGCATCGCTGCCACTTCCTCCTCCCCGCGCCGGCCGGCTCTCCATTGTTTCTCTATTTGCTTCTCTTCTGTTTTAGTTAACATAAGAGAAGTGTGGGAATCGGGTTCCCCGATTCCCACTTCTTTTTTTTTAAAATTATATATTTATTATTATATATAATAATAACTATAATATAATATATATAATTATTATACACCATAATTATATATATACACTATTCATAATATGTATTTAAATACATATTTTGTATCAAAATATATTTATATATATACTTTTTACACTTTTAACACAAAATAATATTTATATTTATCCAAGGTATATTTATATAATATCATTATATAAATATATCAAAATATTTTTATTTCTTATTAAGTTTTGGATTTCTAAATATCCAAAATTATTTTCTCCATTTTCTTATTTAATTTGGATTTCCATTTATCCAAATTAAATTTCCTCCTTCATGTCTTATTTCCAATTTAATTTTTTTCCTTTTCATTTCTTATTTAATTTGGATTTCAATTTGTCCAATTAAATTTTCCGGATACCTTATATTTATTTAGAGAATTCTCAATCTTCACATAAAGTCTCAAAATCATATTTAATTTATAATAATTTCAAAAAGGTATTATTCTCATTTTCATAGAAAATGTAATTTAAAATCTGTTCGCCCATGGTCAGCTCGCCCAATCTGGCTCGCCCATGGTAACTCACCAATTGATTAACTCGCCAACTGGTCAACTCGCCCATTGCTCAACTCGTCCAAAAAGATTTCATATTTCTATTTTCAAAATAATTTATTATTTGTTGAGAAAAATACTCATAAATCAGTTCGCCATGTAGGGCTCGCCCAGTGCGGTGAACCTGTGTTCGCCCGCCAACCCTTGGCGATTAAAACAAATTAACCTGGCTCGCCCCAAGGCTCGCCCTATATGGCATTGCCATAGTCAGCTCGCCCAGGGAGGTACTCCATGGTCAACTCGACAAGGCGGCGAACTATTATTCGCCCGCCACCTAGCTTTTCAAAATCAAAAGTAGTTTGGCTCGTTCCACAACAGCTCGCCCGCCTTTTATTTAAAGTAAGGGTCGCCCGCCCCAAACACATTAAAAAGGGTTCGCCCAACTTTGGCTTGCCCGGATTTCTCTTTAAAACAAGGGAACTCGCCCAGGTTCTCATAAAAGAGAGCTCGCCACTTGGCTCGCCCAGATTTCTATTTAAAACAAAGCGACTCGCCCGCCCTTACCAGTTCACCCAACAAATATCTTATGGCGACTTGTAGCTCGCCCAAAATCAAAACACTTTATCAAACCAATGCATGTCAGAAAACAAAACAATTTCTAATATTTTTCTTAATATTTTTACTCCATAGGACATGCATTCACTTCACATACTACTTCCTTACCTCGTCTGATGAAGCCTTGCTTCTCGCCCGCCTTTCTCAATTCCCGTCTGCACAAATTTATTAAAACTATTAATATTCCTTTTTCAAATATTTTCTAAACTATTTATATTTTCCTAATATTTGGGACACTTCCTGGAGCAGAGTGCTTTTTTGCCTCACTTAGCTTTATTTTGCTTGTTCCTTAGCTCTTCAACATTGGAGGAAAGGTTTGGCTAACTAAAAATGGAGTTTTCATGACTTATCTATGAGAGAAACGGAAGAATTAATGGTGAACTTGCAATGAACACAGAGTGGCGAGGAGTTTTCTGGAGAAGATAAAGTTGCTACGTTGATTCTTCTTCTCATATATTCCTCCTTATATAGCCAAGTTAATTTTGTTAAAACCAACCACCTGTTTCCTTATCCTGTTTTCTTCATCATTACTCTGTCTTATAACTCATTAAATGATAGAGAAAAAATGACCATTCCATTAAATGGCGAGGTGAAGCTTTTCCACAGTTCATTAAGGAAAGTCCATGCCACCTTGTTTTCTTGCTGCAGTTTTGACTAATTTTCTTTCCTTTTTCCCTTCTTTTCTCCTTCCTCTTCTCGCCACTTCCAGCCAGCCACTATAATTGACATTTTAGTCTCATCTTTTCCTATCATTAATTACTCAAACCGAATTGTCAAGGGGAACAAAGTGGCGTGAAGTCCACTTATAGCCTCTTATATTGACTTTCCTCTCTTCTTCTCTTCTTCCTCTCCACGCCAATACTAGCTACTATCATGAATTTTGTTTTATCTCATTTATTTCTTCATTTAATGCTTTCACATTTCAACCCAGATTTTCATTTTATTTCTCTTGCATTCTTTTCAACCTAATGCTTTCCATGCATCTCTTAATACTCAACCCTCATTCATATACACCATATTGTAATTCATAACTTAAAATAAAGAGTGGAAATTCACATTCAATATTTCTTAAATTTCAATAAAGAAATTTATTTCCACTACTAATCATGTACAAATATGGTATATAGTACAATAAAATTCGGATCTTACACAATGAGTACAATATAACTAGGTATCCGGTGCTATTCGACCCATTTAAATAGGGTTAGGGTAGTGTATAATCGAGTTCGGATAGTGAAATTATTACTCGTCACGGGTTTCGATAGTTATCTTAGGGTACCCGCTACCCGAATCCGATTATAAATAATAATTAATTAATACAATATTTATATTTTATATATATAAATTATTTATTATTAATGTTTTATTTAATTAAATTAAATCATTATATATTATAATTATGATTTTTAACTTTAATTTATTTTTATGAGTTAAATTAAATTTATTAATATAATGTTTTAATTAAGTTATTCCAAAATTGATTTCAAATTTAAATTTAAAAGTCCAACTTTGACTTAATAAATGAGTAGTTTAACGGGATCGGGTAGTTAAACAGGTATTTTATATTTTATAAGGTTAAGGTTCGGGTACTATAAATAAAAATAATCGGGTTGTTAATCGGGTAGTTCTATGGATCCGTGCAAGTTTCTTGCAAGTTTACTTGCACTATGGTTTGATGTTCATGCAAGTTTACTTGCGCGACGGCTAGCTTCGCGCAAGTATTGCGCAAATAAACTTACTCAACCCAAATGAAAAAAATGGGTTAAAATAGTCAATTTAGATGTTGTTTTAATGGGTTTTTTCTTCGGTGGGATAAATTTAGTAAAAAATGGAATAGATTTAGAAGCTCTCGTCCAGTAGACAAGGAAGATAGTAACTTAAATATTCTTACAGGAATTCTGTCCGGATATTTCTTCCTCCTACGGGAAGCTTCTGCCTGCATCCATTCTAAGAAACAAAAAGGACAATTATAAAGAAAATTTTATTCGCTTAACAACATCAGAGAACAAGAGCAGCAGAGATATTTAATAATAAACAATACCACATTTATTTTATAATTATAAATATTTAAATTTTTATTGAGTTTGAATCAAATTTGCCAATATCAAGATAAATCCAACTTAGGTAATCCTCCATCACTACTCTTTTTTTATTTTTATTTTTTTGAAATCTTTAAATGTTTAATATTGAAATTATTTATATATTATTTTATTTTCTCTTTAATAATTTTCGATTTTCATAATTAATAAAAATATTTTGAATTTGATTCGTAAATTTATTTTTATAATTATTTTGTGTTTATTTGTGATTAATTTTTAAAAATTGATCCTTTGAATTTATTGCTTTATTTTATAATTTTATCATTTTTTAAATTTTTATATTATTTGTAATATTTTTAGATTTTCCGTTTGCTTGCCACATATCTTTTTGTTTTTGAAAAAGGTAAAATCATAACATAAAGTTTTAATTTTTTAATTATTAAAACATTAGTTTTAATTAATAAAAAAAGATGAATTTATTAAAATATTAGTTTTAATAACTCATTAATTTTAATTTTTTATTAATAAAATATTAATTTCTAATTAAAAAATCTTAATCTATTAATTAATTAAATATCAAAAAAATATTAGTTTTAATTGTTTGAAATAATAGAATTGAGTGACAAATGTGAGAGGATGAGTCTCTTAAAAATGATGTGAAAGGCAACAATTAATTGTCCTACTTTTATACGAGAATAAACTTTGTTAGCAAATTTAACTTTTAAATAAAGTGGATTTTTTTTATTTTAAGCAAACAAATATGATTGCTACAAAAAGGGAGTTTGTGAGACATAAAAAACATATATATATATATATATATATATATATATATATATATATATATATATATATATATATATAAACAAATGAACAAGTGGCTTAATGAGAAGTAGAGATGGCAATGAGTACAATATAAATGGGTATCCGGTGCTATTCGACCCATTTAAATAGGGTTAGGGTAGTGTATAATCGAGTTTGGATAGTGAAATTATTACTCGTCACGGGTTCCGATAATTACCTTAGGGTACCCACTACCCGAATCCGATTATAAATAATAATTAATTAATACAATATTTATATTTTTATATATAAATTATTTATTATTAATGTTTTATTTAATTAAATTAAATCATTATATATTATAATTATGATTTTTAACTTTAATTTATTTTTATGAGTTAAATTAAATTTATTAATATAATGTTTTAATTAAGTTATTCTAAAATTGATTTCAAATTTAAATTTAAAAGTCCAACTTTGACTTAATAAATGGGTAGTTTAACGGGATTGGGTAGTTAAACAGGTATTTTATATTTTATAAGGTTAAGGTTCGGGTACCATAAATAAAAATAATCGGGTAGTTTATCGGGTGCGGGTATTATTAAAGTTAATCAGGTTCGGGTATCCCAAATTTAGCGGGTACCCGACCCATTTACATCCCTAAGAGAAGAGAGTCTAGTGGATAATTTTATTAATATGTATAAATTAAAAACTAATATTTTATTAATTAAAACTAATTAAAAAAATGTTACGTTTGATAATATTTAAATATTTTACATATAATTGTCTTTTACATTTACTTGTTATTTTCATAAAAAGAGACCAGTGTGAAGCAATAAAAAGTCAAGGAGACAAATATATATATACTAGAAATAAACCCACACGACGCTGCGGGTCTATTTTTATTTTGTAATTTTTAAAGTTAATAAAATTGATTATTAGATAACAGTTATTGGTCATAAAAATATTTATTTCCTTCATATTGTTTAGTACAAAAGAAAAACATGTTTACTAAGGATAGAGTTTATATATCAAACAAAATGTCAAAAAATAATTTTTTGAGAAAATTGGATTAGCTTGAATTAAAAAAAATGCACAATACTTAAGTTAAATAGTATGACAAACAAATAATCTGTTCTAGAAACAAACAACTTAAGATAATTATGCTATAACAATAAAAAATAAAAGCACCAAAATATATATACGACATATTAGTTTAGACAATTTAACGAATAAGTAAAAAAAATTAGCTAAAAATGCTTTGTTCATAAAAAAATTAGCTAAGAATGCTTTATTCATATTATTAATCAAGTGCAAAGTTTTAAACCATCTGTAAGCATTTTTATTTTAAGAATAGCTAATTGAATTATTTATATTTACTACAAAGTACAATATGCATTATGCATTTGAAATCTGTTGGTTATCATTATTATCGAATTAAATAGTTATTAATGTCTCTTTGCCTCTGTGCATGTATAGATTTCTATATGCAAAAATGAATATTCCTGGAAATGAATCAAGTCATTGATGATCTAAAATGTAGAAAAATAAGAAGGACAAGAAGGTTAAGTGAATAAGTATGTGAAATAAATATAGAAGTGAGAAGTACAGATATGTATGGCAATATTTACCCTTGTTAGTATTATTGAGATTAAATACCAATAGAGCATCTCTTCCAGCAAATTTTAATATGCTATACGACTTTAGTTTGATTCCTGTATGGCTAGGGAGGCATGGCATCATCCAGGCTCTTTGTTCCCGTATAAAACTTTTTATGTTAGTGATTTCACAGAAAGTAATGCAATAGTACAACCCAAATGTGTTTGTTTAATGGTTTATGAATTAATGCACAGAACTTGTTTTGTCTCAGAGTTGGCATGAAGCTTTTCTAATTAGCATGTAGTTGGCATTTCTACCGATGTTTTAGGTCAGGAAGAACATGGAACATCTCTGCTACCTCTACTTGATTGTACATGTTTTCTGGAAGTATCAAAAGGCTGACTTCATAGCTTTGCACACCTGATTATGTAACAGCAAGACAGGTAAGGGGTGACATTCTGTGGAGATAGAACTAAAAATAATGCACGTGTTGGAAAACAAGCAAAACGATGAGCGAAATTCTCAATTTCCTTTGGTATTTTTATATCCATTCCATGTACTGGCACTGTATTTCACACCAGAATTTAAAAGCTTGAAACTAGTCTAACTTCAATTTGAATACCGTAAACTTGTATCAATAATAGTCAAACTGTTAAGGGTTACTGGACAAGCAAGTATATTCCAAAGCCTGATAATATCATCAATATTATACCCACCAAACCGAGACAAGCTTCCAAATGAATCTTGTCTTGCTATTTATTTTATATATATTATATATATTATATATAATATTTGTTTGTTACATATATATATATATATATATATATATATATATATTTATATGTTATATACATTTGTTGGATTTATGTTCCTATTGTCTACTTATTATTTTCTGTTTGGTTCATGAAAATATTTTAACATTCATTTGTCTTGCTATTTATTTATATATTATATATATAATATTTGTTTGTTACATATATATATATATATATGTATATATATTTACTGTGCATAATTTCATTAGGTTGGAAGCTGAAAAAGATGAATTATTTGAAAAGGGTAAAAAAGAATATGTGCATGAGTTTGATGATGCACAAGCAACTTCTGCCAGTTCGAGCAACGAGCAAATTACATTTGATATGTCACAAGCAGCTGAAATAGCTCAATTTAGATAAGAGATTGCAACGTCTTTATGGAATAATTATAGACAAAATTGAGATTTCAAAAACCCATAAAAAAAAAAAAAAAAAAAAAAAAAAAAAAAAAAAAAAAAAAAAAAAAACCATAAACTATTGGTTTGGAGGTGTTGTTAGTTGTTTGGTACTAAAATACATTTTAATAATTTGAATTATTGTGTTTATTTCATTTATAATTTATTTTTATTACTTAGTTACATTTTACTTTGTTTTCAAAAGTTATAATTTAATTTAATTTTTTAGATATTGTTTTTCATATTTATTGTTTTGAAAATGTAAATACCAAACACATTTTCTATATTTTCATTTTTAAAAACATATTTTCATTTTCGTGTACCAAACAAATTTTTCAAAATTCAGAAAACAGAAAATGAAAACTTATTTTCAGAAAATAAAAATAGAAAATAAAAACAAAAAATATTTTCATAAACCAAACGAAGCCTAAATTTCTTTACTCATCAACCGAACACGTATACAAACGTTCATAAGCTCAGCGATGATTTTTATTTTACCCTAGATGAAATTGAATGCATTCTGCCTCCTTTTATTTTATGAAACCTGACATGACACATGTCCCAAGAAAAACCAGTGTAAAATACTAATGTCAAAATCAGAATTCACAACTTTGTGTAACATAGAGTAGCATTCTAGACAATTTTTTTTTGGTTTCTAGTTAATTTTAAGACGACAGATTTATCAGAGGCTTTGATGCCATATATTACTGTATTATCTACCTTCAGTACTAAAAAAGCAGACCTAATAAAGAGCAAACCACAAAAGCTTAGCCTTTAGGGGAATCTTTACATCTCTCTTTTGTATGTGCAAATGGAAGAGAGAGTTTCAGTTTCCATCGACAGCAGAAAGTATCAGATCTTGGAAAGAGTATGCATTAAGCATAGTAGAGGAGATAGCAAGTCAAGGTCCACAGAGCAAGTAACTCCATTTAAGAGCTTCTGGTCGGTCCACTGTAAGTAATCTCACTCTTTAACACTCTCTGCCCTCTGCGCCCATGAGCCTTTAATTGCGGCCACGAATTGCAAACACTGCGCCATCAGCAACAGGAGACGAAGAAGAAGGGCTTTGCAAGGAGGAGGAAACATCAAGCTTGAAGAAAATATGGTTAACCAAGTCTTCTCTCCCCCTTTCAGCAGCTGCTTTATGATTTCACATCTTTTGACAGAAATGATATGAACCAACCAACGTCAAAGGTCTCTGAGAAGTTACTGCACATGAAAAAGTAAGAATTGTCACATAATCTTGACAACAACTAAATCCCTCCATAATTTTCCCTATTTAAATACAGATACCTGCACGAAATTACAGTAAAAATTGTCACATAACATCTTGAAAATTGAATCCATGCATAATATACTCCATTCAAATATGGATAGCCACGGTATCAAATAGCGGCCGCTAATCGAATAGCGGCCGCTATATCGCGGTAGCGGCTATCCACCGATTCACGACTGTGATTAAAAATCACGTTTGTAACGGCCGCTATTGGCCGTTACAAAACGGCATAACGGTGGATAGCGGCGATAACGGGCCGTTATCGCCGCTATCGCCGCTATCTCCGTTCTGTTGAATAAACTAAAGGTCTAAAAAAATAAAGAACAAAAACTTTTTAGAGTTCAGACTGAGATTGTGAGAGTGAGAGTTTGAGACAGTCGAATCTTACTGAGCATGAGGAAGGAATAAAATCAGAGCCAATATCACTATATCAGACCCGTGAGGCCGTGCCCGTGACTGCTACTCTGCTAGTGCTTGCTTTATCAGCATACACCACCACGGCACCACCACACAACACAAGTTCACAGTCACACACAGAACAGAACCACACAACACAACACACAGAACAGATCAACAGAGACACTCAGAGTCTCAGACACAGAGTCACAGAGAGCAGCATCAAGCGATTCAAGCAGCCATCAACAACAAACAAAGCAACAGGAAGACAACAACCAACATCAACAGGTAAGCAAGATGATGAAAGTATGAAACATGAAATGAAAATATAGTTAAAAACTTTAAAAATTTCCATAAGATTTTGGATTGGCGTCGGGAAAGGGAGGTGATCTGTGAGTGTGAGGGGCGACATGGGTCGGCTGAGGGACGGGTTGCCTGAGATGCTGCCAGTTCGCAACCAGATGGCTTCCGGCGGCTGTGGGCCTGTGGCTTCTTGACGTATTTCAGATTTCAGGGCAGTGTCGGTGAGCGATGGGACCGACGACGATGGGTGCTGTGAGTCTGTCACTCTTGTGAGAGGGATCTTGGTCAGATCGGAACGGTCGGAATCATGCCTGAGTGGGTGACTATGAGAGATTCGCGAGAAGGGGGCAAGGGGCTGCGACTGCGAGAGAGACTGAGAGGCCAAAGAGGGTTTCGATTGTGAGCCGTGAAAGATGAAAATCAAATTCAATGGGCACTTAGGCAGAGACAATGGGTTGGGTTTGGGTGGGTTTGGCCGTTGGGAATTGGATTGGGATATGGTGAATTTTTGGGTGGGTAGGCTAGGCCGGTCTGTGGGTGGGTGGGTGGGTTTTTATAAATATTCTATTTACTTTTTTTTTGCTAAAGAATTTTAATATTTTAATTTTTAGGAATTAATATTTGGTAATTTTTTAAATAATATTAGGTAATGATAAATTTAAATTATTAATGTAATTTTTTTAGTAAAATCTGTAATGTAATTAAATATATGGTATTAAATATTATTATAACTTAAGAAAAAATAATATTGATATTTGATTAGGTTTAAGTTAATTGATAGTAGCAAATTAGTATTCAAACATGATTAATTTTTTAATAAGTTAATTGATAATGTAAATATCATCAATTAAATTATTTTTACTTATTAAAGTAAGTAAATTAAATGAATTATTTTTACTTATTAAAGTAATGAATTGAGTAATCAAATGTGCAATAGGACAAATATTCTGAGCTATGCATTGTAGTATGTTTGTATATCATATTTGTTGTCTATGAGTTTTCTTTTATCAAAAATAACAAAAGTAGTTTTCTTTGGCAAAAAAAAAAGTAATGAATTAAGTAAATGTAATGAATTAAATTATATTTACTTATTAAAAGTAAATTATTTTTACTTATTAAGTTAATTAATAATGTAAATGTAAAATAAATAAATTAATGTTACTTATTAGAGGGATGAATATGTGATTGATTAATTGTTCAAATTCAATTTTTATTTATATATGAAAAATGTGATGACTCTATCACATTTTTTGTATTATTATTTGTTTAACAGAAAATGTCAAACATGTCACAACATGAGGAGTTTCCAAGTAAAGGATTAGAAGGTGCGTCAAGTGATGATATTGGTTGGCATTTCGAAATCCCTGTACCAAATACAAGAGGAAATGTGTCTTGTAAACTTTGCGGGAAAGTTATAAAAGGAGGAATAACACGCTTCAAGGAGCATATTGCTCATAAGACTGGCAATGTTGCACCATGCCCCAATGTTACCGGTATGTTATAAATATTATGTTAATTTTTCAATAAAGATTATAAAATTACGTTAACATGTACAACTAATTTTTTTTATTTTTCTTAACTGTATTGTTAAAAGGTATTGTTAGAGAAAGTATGATGAAACTCCTCCAAGAAAGTAAAAAAAAAAAATTGATAACAAAAAGAGAAAAGATGAATTCCTTTCACAATTAAGAGGAGAGGAAGATTATGGTTACGAAGGATTCATAGATGAAGATACTGCTATAAGACGAGTCATGCAAGAAAGTGTTCAATCACAACATGAGTGGCATATGAGGCAAGAATTTAGGCAAAGAACTGGTGGTTTCAATAATACTTATGAAGAGGGACGAAGCTCTCATGGCTCAGCTGCTGACTATTTTGATCAAAGAACAAGAAAATCCACTCCAAGTGACTCTGAATTTTCATTAAGAGGAGCTATACCTGAATTGGTTAGAAGCAAGAGTTTAAAGCAACCGAAGTTAAGTGATTCTTTTCTGAAGACATTAAGAAAGAAGCTGGGTGAATCAGTGTCCAAATTTTTGATATACAATCGACTTCCTTTTCAGTTATCAAACTCTCCATGGTTGCACAATTTAGTTTCTGTAGCAGCAGAAATTGGGCAAAATGTAAAGCTTCCAACACCTTATGAGGTTTCTGAAGTATATTTGGAATCAGAGTATCAACAAGTCAAAGAATGGGTTGATGGATTAAAGGTTCATTGGAAAGAATTAGGTGCTACCTTAATGTGTGATGGGTGGACCAACAGCCTGAATCATATGCATATAATAAATTTTCTAGTTTATTGTAGTAAAGGGACCATTTTTTGGAAATCTGTGAATGTCTCTAGTGTTTCTACTAGAGATACTAATTTTTACTACAAATTATTAGATCAAGCTGTGGAAGAAATCGGAGAGCAATATATTGTTCAGATAGTTACCGATAATGAGGCAGCACTTAAGGCTGCTGGAAAAAAATTAATGTTGAAAAGAAAACATTTGTTTTGGACTGCCTGTTCCGCTCATTGCTTGGATTTATGCCTTGAAGATATTGGGAAGAAGCAAAGCGTGGAAAAAGTGTTGGAGGAGGCGAAGAAAGTCACATGTTTCATATACAATCATATTTGGACAGTTAACTTGATGAAGAAATATACTCAAGGAAAGCAAATACTTCATCCTGCTCTCACCGATTTGCCACTCATTTCATCCAATTACAAGAAATAACAAAGCATAAACAAGGTTTGAGAGAAATGTTCAATTCAAAGGTTAGTACTTAATAATTAGTACAATTATTTAAATCTAGTTTTGTTTTTTATATCTTGTTTAAATTTTAATTTAAAATATACAGGAATTTAAAGAATCTAAATGGGGGCAATAAAAGTCGGGACCTGCTTATGAAGCAAAAAAAATTATTTTGGGAAAAGATTTTTGGAGAAAAGCAAATGAAATAATAAAAGTTTATGAGCCTTTGGTAAAAGTATTGCGCCTTTTGGATGGTGATGAAAAACCAACAATGGGCTTTATTTATGAGGCAGTGGATAGAGCTAAACGGACAATTGCACAAGAATGTCGATACTTCACTGAATATGAAAGGATTATCGACAATAGATGGACATTTATGCATTCTCACTTGCATTCAGCTGGTAAGTAGACTAAAAATGTGGATTGTAATTAAAATAACAATTTTATGTTATATTCTTAAATTGCTTATATATTTATTTTTTATTGCTTATTTTTTTTATTGTTATGAACTATGTTTAGGTTATTATCTTAATCCCCAATTTCAATATGGTGTGAAATCTTCGTCGGATGTGTTAATAGAAACAAGAGAAGGTATAAAAGCAGTGATAGAAAGACTAGAACCTTCTCTGGATAATCAAATCCAGATGACTAATCACGTTAGTGTTTACCACTATTTTATACTTGAAAAATTTACTCTATGTATCAGAAATCTAATTACCTTTTTGCATTTATTTAATAATTGTAATGTTTTATCAATGTAGTTGTTTGCATTTCAAGATAAAAGAGAAACATTCGGTACGCCACAAGCACAGAGAGCTTGGAAGCAAATGAATCCAGGTAAATAATTAATTAAATAGTTTTAATTTCTTTAATATTATTTAATTATATTGGTATTAAATTTATTTTAAATTATTTTATGCAGCTGAATGGTGGATTATATATGGCACATGTGTTCCTGAATTGCAAAGAATAGCAGTTAAAGTGCTTAGTCAGACAACTTCTGCATCTAATTGTGAAAGAAATTGGAGCACATTTAGCTATATACATACCAAGATAAGAAACAGGTTGAAATATGAAAGACTTCATAAGATGGTATACACTTATTACAATATGAGGCTAAGGATGAGACATCAAAAAAGGAGGAGTATTGATGAGATAAATGATAGTTTCAATCCTATTAGCCTAGACCATATCTTTAAAGAAGATGATCCACTTTCAGAATGGCTACAAGAGAAAGAAAATCCTTTGTTAGATGGGCAAAACTCTGATTGGTTGCCTCCTGATAATTCTGATGATGAAATGAATGTTGAACAATCATATCAATCAGGAGAACAAAATCTGCCTCATTCAAGTTCAAGCCGATCACCAACTCAGAGTGATGATGATGAGGGTTCAAGTCCAACTGGTGGTCATGGTAGTGGTGCTGATTATAGTGGTGGTGCAAATGAAAATAGGCCTTTTAGTCCACTTGGAGGAGAATTTGGGCTTGCTGCTACCGTGGATTATTCCTTGATTTGTCAGAATATGGAGTACGTCCATCTATTGAATCTAGTGGGGATAGAAGTAGAGATAGAGCTCGATCAAAGGGTAAAGCCAAGAAGCACCAACATGATACTTCTGGAGGCAATTCATCTCGAAGATCAGCTTCTAGTAATGAATCATTTAGTAATCAAGGCTATTATCCATCAGGACCACCTTTACATTTTCAACCTCCTTATGGTTACTATCCACCTCCACAAGGTTATTATCCACCCCAGCCATATTCTAATTATCCTATGCCTTATTATCCCCAAATGTATCCACCACTACCCCAAATGTATCCACCACCCCAAATGTATCCACCACCGCCACAAATGTATCAAGAACAAAGATATGGTTCGAATTCTGGACAAAGGTCACGAAGATCAAGTCGTCATGGTTCTGAAAGTGAAGAGGGAGAATTTGATGCTCCTCGTCATTCCACTATATGGTAATCGGTAAGATTTAAAGTGTATTTTTTTTAGTTTCCTTGAATTGAATTTAACGAGTTCTATTTGTTAATTATTAATATTCGTAGAAATTCATGTGGAAGAGGAAAAAAAAAGAAAAATATTGACATAATTAATTTAGATGAAAAAAGATTTGACAAAATTTAGATGAAAAAATTCCTCAATAATTTAGATAAAAAATAATTAATGCTAATTAATTAGTACATAATTATTTATCTCTATTTTGAATATTTGTTATTTTTTAATTATCATAAGTAATTTTTTAAATATGAATGTTTTATTATAATTGAAAAAATTATAAATAAACTTTTTTTCACATAAATAATAGACTTGAGGTATTATAAATTATTTTAAAAACTATAAAATAAGACTTTACATGATTATAATTAAAGTTACTACACTTTATATAGAATTGTGCGAAATTAAAAAAAATTCACGACCGCGATGACCGTGATGACCGCAATTACCGCCGCTATGTCCGCAACCGCGATAAACTCAACGCGACCGAAAACGCGATCGCGACCGCGATTTAAAACCATGCGGATAGCTACACAAAATTACCAATTCAAATGAAAATTGTCTTCTATTCCATTACATGCCTGGCGTCCTTCCAAATGGATTTTTGGTGCAGCTTTGGAACAACAATTACCCCGATTCTTTGCAGGTTCAAGCCAGGTACCAAGTGGGATGCATAACAGCTTCAGCTTCTGCAATACAATCAATACATTAATGCTTTTGACTGCATAGGGTATCTCAGCAATTTCATAATTGTCCAAAGCAGGGTAAAAACCCTAAATCATTTCTATTCTTTCATCATTACACTGGATTTGAGGTTTCAAGAAACATAAAGTTTCAACAAAAAAACATAGAATTATTTAATCAAACAGGAGAATAAATAAATAATTGATTATACTCACTCCCAAATTCGGCGCCGGCATTACCGCATAGAATTTAGCATTTCTCGAACTCCTTATATCATAACCTAGTTTTCCTCGACTACTCTTTCTCAAAAATAATATCGCAAATTATGAAGAACATTAAGAGTTAGAATCCAATGAAACCTAAACAAAACGCAACTCATAATCACACTAAAATTATAAAGAATAATACAAGTAAAGAGGGAACCGTAACTAGAATATGGAAAACTGACCTCTATTGCTAATTAGATCCTCAACGACTGCGGTAAAGTACGCGAAGGAAAAAAATATTTAAGTTCCACGTAGACCTAATCAAACATATTTTAACGCAAATCGGTATTAAAGAAAAAAAAGAAAGAGGAAGTATAGAAATTTGGTTGTCGCGCGACAGTAGTCGAATTCGTTAGGAGAAAAAGCGAGAAAGCAAATACAGAGATCTGGTGGTGGCGAATATGAAAGAATCATCGGATTCGTGAGCGAGAAAGGAAATGATAGTGAAGAGGATTAGAAGACCAGCGGAGATGACGGATTAGGTATTATTTTAGGTTTTAGGGCTCTGCGATAGGTCGATGAAGGAGAAGAAAACATGAGAATCGAATGAAGAAGAAAACGTAATAAAGAAAGAGATCCTCAGGTCGTTGAAACGAGATGAATTTTGAGTGGGCCGTGGGGAGTGGGCGCTGGTGAGCCGCTTCTTCAGTTTCCATTTTTTTTTTTGATCTATTAAGTATATATTTTTTTTTGGATAAAATCTATTGAGTATATTTTTAAAGGTTAAAATATAATATTCAATTGCATTAGCCAAAAAATATATTACATTCTACCCTTGAAATTGGCTGGATAAGCCCATGCAAGATACAAGAGTCTGATTCGTCTCCTCAACTCACGATTCTTTGCAATCATTCAACACTGATGCTTCATTTTATCCCCCAACCATTTGTCTAATTTCAGTATTTGATACTGTTTATTTTAACCATTTATCCAATATCTACATTTACAAACCAAAGTTTTTCACGGTTTAGAATACAGAATAATTCAAGAACAAGCCAATGCCAAGTCTTGTAATAACATAAATAGAAACATAAAAATACAACTGAAAATCACTGATAAAGTTAGTTTCAGCCATTCAATTTATACAAAATAAAAATTTCAAGTTCAACCGGTTAAAAATCGTCACTGTCAAGATAGAGCATTGGCATAAGTGGCACCAACTAGAATTTACAGCTTTCCTTTTAGCTATTTACATGGATTGACAGCATTAGGCTAAAAGTAAAGGCAAACCGAATGTGTTCTCACCGCTGTAAGTCATATAAAGAAAACCATCTTCATCCTTGTTTTCCTCATAAATTGCAGACATTAAGACAGCTGCAACCAAATAAAAAATAAATCAACCTCAGGAGCAGCACAAGAAATTGTAATAGGATATATTGCTTGAAGCTAATATATTATCACTCACCGGGAGGAGGGAGAGTGTTCTTCACAAAGACAAATATAGCTTTCTCAGCACTAAGCTTAATCCTTTTACGGACAACATAAACAAATTGCCCCACAGTCAAATCAGCAGGAAGAAGATACCTGAAGCCGTAATCAAAGAAGAATATATACTAAGAGAAAGAGTGACCAGTCTAATTGTAGGATATCTCGTTCAGTTCTTAAAAAATCCAATAAGATTGGGCAAATATATGACATTAGACATCATTCACTAAAAAGCAAGTTTGGCAACATGTTGAAAAACCAAAATAATGAGGCATTGCTGTTTCCATGTTCATCACAGATTATAATCAATCTTCTTCCTGCACATCTAAGCAGGACACTTTAGAAGCATACCAAAGATTAGAAAATAGCTTCTGGAAAACAAAAACTTCAAAGAAAAAAGTGTGATTGCAGTTATATTACTATAAAAGAAAATTTAACTTTAATAAGGGCAAATGCAACTAACTTCTTTTTATCAATATTAGGAATCTCACTTCTTTCAGCCTTCTCCACAATGACCTGCATGGTTGCCCATAAGCATAGAAGAATATTAAAAGAATAATAGAGGATAAAAATGTTCAGTAGAAATGGAAGATAGTAACTTAAATATTCATACAGGAATTCTATCCGGATACTTTTCCCTGATGCGGGAAGCTTCAGCCTGCCTCTTTTCTGAGAATTGAAAATTTTAAGAAGGGAAAGTATAATTAAACTTTTATTAGTTTAATTAGATCAGAGAACAAGAGCAGCAATGACAGAAATAACTTGGAAATAAAAAAAGATTTGCAGGATATGGAATGTAAATTTACACAACCATGTAGCAGACGGACAACTTTCACGTTTCAAGTTTCATCAAGTTTTGCTCTCTTCAGAACTTGCAAAATGCAACTGCTTTAACCGGGAGCATATACAATCCACTAAACAAGTGAACTTAGGATCAATATAATATAGACCACCTCATGAATTCCATAAAGAACTCTCTCCGATTGATCCAAGTTTTCATAAACAATACCGAATTTCTAATAACTCAGTACGATATTTGTAACATCCCAAGTTCACAAATACATAATATTCACTTATAATATACACTATCTTACCGGTTGGACTGTTTGTGGTGCTTAACAACTTCTAACGCTTTTATAAAAATTAGTACACTTAATTTCTTGTACTAGCATGAGAGTATGAATTATTAAATTATTTTCTTAAAATGAATATACATTCCCTTCTATTTAATGTAGTACTGTACAATTTTACTGAATATATAAAAGAGAATAATGTACCTTCGATATCGAAAAATTGCTGACTCTAGCAGTCGATAGTCCTTGGAAGTTAATTCTCTTAATCCAAGATCAACAATCTGTGGAGTGAAAAATAAGGGGTGAGCGACAACGTGCTCAGTAAGGATGGTGTATGCTGCGGTATACATCAAAACTATATTTTCCAAAACACTTATTTTTCCTTAACAGTGAACCCAATAAGGAAAACAATGGATGAAATCAACAGTTTTTAATATTCAAATCACTGGCTAAACAGTTTACAATATTATATAATAAAGAATAAAAAGGATTCAACAAATCCTCTTAGAAATCATCGGGTTGAGACTAGGCATCACCCTATAAGTAAATCATGCTATCATCGTTCCCCCTCCCCCTTGCGAGAACGGAATAATCATCCCAACAGGGATATAGTAGATCTATGGCTACAATATATAGGTGGTCCTTGGGTCCACTTGCCAGGTGACCTTGAGACCTCTGATGACTTGGCGGGTCCATCAGACTCATAACTCATAATGCATGAAACTAGGGGCCTAAAGTCTCAAAATCAACTTTATATTTAAATCGTTTAAATAAATAATAATTCCAACAAGGTATTATTCTCAGTTCTGTAAAGAAAATGTAAAATTGAAACCTGTTCACCATGGTCAACTCGCCCATCAAGGCTCGCCCATGGTCAACTCGCCAGTATGGTGAATTAGTATTCGCCCGCCAATCCTTAGCGGTTAAAAATAAGTTAAACTGGCTCGCCTTCAATGTCTCGCCCAAATCAGTTCGCCCATTTGGCATTGCCTATGGTCAACTCGCCCAAGGCGGAATTGCCATGGTCAACTCGCCCATTTCATCAAAACCTGGGTCGCTCACCCCAAAACAACATTAAAAAGGGTTTGCCCGAAATGGCTCGCACGGTTTTCTATTTAAAACAAGATCACTTGCCCAAACATCATAAAAGATTTAGCTCGCTCGCCCGCCCTAAGTAGTTCGCCCAACAAACAACACAGGGGTGGGTTTCTTTGAAGCTCGCCCAAATTAAAACAATTATCAAACAAAATGCATGTCATAAATCAAAGCATTTTCTCAGTATTTTCATACAATTTTAACTCCACAGGACATGCATTCACTTCAAACACATCTCCCCTTACCTCATCTGATGAAGCCTTGCTTCCCGCCCGCCTTATCAATTCTCACTTCCGGCTGCAAAGTAAAATATTAATACCATTAATATTTTCTTCTCGAATATTTTCTAAAACTATTAAGATTTTCTAACACTTTGGCGAGATTCTGTGACTACTCTAAGCTCGCCATTCGCCCAACAGAGCTCGCCAGTCGTCATTGGGCTTACACGTGGTAACTCGCCCAGTCCTATTCGCCATTCAATTATTGGCTTATTCTGGGAGCTCGCCCAACATAGGAGCTCGCCCAACTTGCGACTCGCCTATTTCACTCTTTTGGCGATCATCAAGTCTAGACATTTTGGGCGACCATAAGCCCTCGCCCATTTGGACAATCATTCTGACTATCCAAACATATTGGCGAACACGTTCATTGTGACTCATACAATTCATTTAGCTCGCCTCATCCTTTGGGCGAGTTTCCTAATTCCTTTCTCGCCTATTTGGCGAACTCAAATTCGCCCATCATGTATCTTCTTCTCACGTTACATATGCATTCACAGCAGCTTATATTCAACCATTGGCAACCCCAACCATTAAGAATTTAACCATGTTAACTTACTATATACTTTCATGCCAAATAATATACCTATTCATCTCCAACTTAACATATCATCACTATAATTCAAGGATTAAATACATACAATGTTGGCTGGAAATTCCCTTACCTTTGTGTAACCAAACCTGCACAACTCCAAATTGTTGCTGTTGTTTCCTCCCTTGTCAGTCCTTCCCTTCTTAGTTTCTTGGATGGTTTGAGGGTGAAGGAAAGTTTGTAGAGGAGTATTAGATGGTTAGTTAGCAGGAGGTTGTAATTTTTGCTAATTAAACGAGAAAGAGATAAAAGGAAACACAGTCGAAATGAGGAGCAAGACAACCTGAGTATTTTCGATCAAGGAGAAAATTGTGTTTGTTTCACTTAGTCTCCTGTATATATATATATTCTACCGTCAGGGTCTTATAGCCCCTTATCCCTTCCTTCATCATTACCTTGTCTTATAACTCATTAAATGATGAAGAAAAATGATAATTCAAAGGGATGGCATGGTGAAATTTTCTACAGCTCATTAAATGTTCAAGAAAATTCCAGCCAAAAAGGGATGGCTAGGGGAAGTCTATTGCTGCAGTTTTGACAAATTTTCTTTCCTTTTTCTCTTCTTTTCTCCTTCCTCTTCTTGCCACTTCCAGCCAACCACTATAATTGACCTTTTTGTCTCATCTTTTCCTTATCATTAATTACCTAAACCGATTGTAAAGGAAAGCAAAGTGGCGTGAAGTCCATTTATAGCCTCTTATATTGACTTTCCTCTCTTCTTCTCTAGTCTACACCACTTCCAGCCACTATCATTGACTTTGTTATATTTCATTTGTTCATTTGTTTTCTTCATTTGTTCAACATTTCATTTAATGTTTTCACACTTCTACCTTTTTATCAAGATTATATCTTATCTATCTCTTGTTGCAACTTTAATGTTTGTTTTTTCTTTCTTTTATACACCATACCATAATTCATAATTCCCAAAAATTAAAATAAAGAGTGGAAATTCACATTCAATAATTTCTTAAATTTCCATAAAGGAATTTATTTCCACTACCAATCATGTACAAATATGGTATATAGTATAATAAAATTCGGATCTTACAATATTCCACCACAAGGTAGCAGATTCTGACTAAGCCCTCAACAATGAAGAAAAAAGACATGATATTTGAACCAAAAGAAAATAATTCAAAAAAAAAGAAAAGAACACACAAATCAAATATTAATGCAACAATAATTCAATCAAGTAAAGTTTTCAACAAAATTCTTTAAGGCAAAAGAGAGACAAAAGAACAGATAAAAATAAGGGATCAATGAAACTCACCCAAACGATGCTCAAGTTTGAAGGAACTTTCAATGAAGCAGCACAATCATCCATGACCTCAAGACTGCCATCATTGACTTTCCTTGTGTAGCAACTGCGACCTCCACATTGGCATGTTTAGTCGCAGCAACAAGCTCGGAGTATGTTAGAAATTTGCGAGTGCCTCCTGTGTCGCTACACGACAAACCTCCTCTCTCCTCCTTAGAACGGGCCAATTCCCACTTCAGTTTCTCCACCTTGGATTTAAGCTTGATCAGGAGGAGCTCAGACTTACGCTCATTAGCCTTTAATTGCTTCAACTTCTTCATTAGCAAATGACTATGAATGCGGTAGAATCTGTATTTCTTGGAAAGCTTCTTATACTGCTCATTGGATTTAGTGGCATGAGCTAAAGTGACCCTAGAATACTGCAGGCTCTAATTTCGACTGAGCAATGAGAATCCACTTTCTCTTCATCTAGAATAACCACACATCGGGTAAGTCGCGAGAAAACAAAGTAACAAATAGACTCACGAAATAAGGATAAAACACAACCTTCAGGAGGGAGCATAGATTTGGCTATTTCTTGGGCGTGGGCAACCAAGGAGTCGCTAGAATCACTGTCCGTAGATGCTAACTCTTTCCTCTTGGATTTGCTCGATTGACCATGGGTAATCTAAGAGGAAGGAGTTAGCATCTACGGACAGTGATTCTAGCAACTCCTTGGCTGCCCACGCCCAAGAAATAGCTGATTCTATGTTCCCCTCTGAAGGTTGTGTGCTCTTTCCCTATTTCGTGAGTCTATTTGTTACTTTGTTTTCTCGCGACTTACACGATGTGTGGTTATTCTAGATGAAGAGAAAGTGGATTCTCATTGCACAGTCGAAATTAGCAATGAGCAGTACAAGAAGCTTTACATTAACTGCAGCTTCTACCGCATGCGGAGTTATTTGCTAAAGAATAAGTTGAAGAAGTGCAAGGCTAATGAGCACAAGTCCAAGCTCCTCATGAATGAACTTGAATCCGAGATGGAGAAGCTGAAGCAGGAACTGGCCCGTTCTATGGACGAGAGGAGGCTTGTCATGTAGCGACACAGGAGGCACTTGCTAATTTCTAAGACACTTCAATAGACCAACCAGAAGCTCTTAAATGGAGTTACCTAATGGACCAGTAGCTCTGCTCTGTGGTTGTTGACTTGTTGTATCCTCTACTATGTTTAATGCATACTCTCTCCAAGATCTGATATCTTTCTGCTGTCAATGGAAATTGAAACTCTCTTCCATTTGCATATACAAAAGAGAGATATGTAAAGATTCCCCTCTAGGCACCATCTCATTGAAAAAAAGGACTTAAACAATGCAAGAGATAGAGGGAATCCTAAACCTTCACAAAAACCACGAAACCAACGGTATGACGCCAACTATTGGGAAGAAGCTGAAAAAGAGCTAAACCATAAAAATTTAGAAGTTCGGCAATGAAGGGATGAAAAAGGAAATCTCAAGCCTGAAAGAACAGCATTACGATAGACTCACAACCTAGTTTTATCTCGGAATTGCATAACCCTATCAGTGTAATTAAAGAGATGTATTTTCAGATCAGGAGAAACGTGCTGATCGTTGCAGAGCTCGGCGAAGTCCCTCTTAATGAATAGGTTAGGACACACCTCAGGAAAGGCTCCCTCTTTAAGGCACTCATCACACTCAAGAAGGCCTTGCGAGATGAGGCCATTTTGACTTGAACTTGGCCGAGGTCATGAATTTGGACCTCCGCAGTGCGAAGATTTTCATCTAAGGCCTATTTTTCTTCAGTTGTCATCTACTGGAACCGCCATAGCCCTTTGGACATACGTTCTATCGGGACCTCGGCTGGACTAGCCGAAGCTACAAACGCTAAGTCCTCAGACTCCCCAGCCAGCTAGGCTAACTCATCCCCACTATTCAAGCCTAAAAGTCCACTCACGTCGTTCGCTAAAAGTCCACTCACGTCGTTCGCTAAAAGTCCTTTAAGCCATTTACATAGATTGATAGCATTATGCTAAAAGTAAAGGGAAACCGAATGTGTTCTCACCGCTGTAAGTCACATAAAGAAAACCATCTTCATCCTTGTTTTCCTCATAAATTTCAGACATTAAGGCAACTGCAACCAAATAAAAAAGAAATAAACCTCATGAGCAGCACAGGAAATTGTAATAGGATATATTCCTTGAAGCTAATATATTATCACTCACCAGTAGGAAGGAGAGTGTTCTTCACAAGGACAAATATAACTTTCTCAGCACTAAGCTTAATCCTTTTACAGACAACATAAACAAATTGCTCCACAGTCAAATTAGCAGAAACAAGATACCTGAAGCCACATAATCAAAGAAGAATATATATATATATATATATATATATATTAAGAGAAACAGTGACCGGTGTAATTGTAGGATATCTTGTTCGATTCTTAAAAATCCAATAAGATTGAGCAAATAAATGACATAAGACATCATTCACTACAAAGCAAGTTTGGCAAATAACACGTTAAATAACAAGATGTGTGAGGCATTGCTGTTTCCATGTCCATTACAGATCACAATCAATCTTCTTCGTGCACATCTCAGCAAGAGACTTTAGAAGCATGCCAAAGATTAGAGAAAAGCTTCTGGAAAACATAAACATGAAAACGTGTGATTGCAGTTATAATACTATAAACGAAAATTTAACTCTAATAAGGGCAAATGCTACTAACAGCTTTCTATCAACATCAGGAATGTCACTCCTTTCAGCCTTCTCCACAATGACCTGCATGGTTGCATATACGCATAGAAGAATATTAAAAGAATAATAGAGGATAAAAATGTCCAGCAGACAGGGAAGATAGTAACTTAAATATTCTTACAGGAATTCTGTCTGGATATTTCTCCCTCTTGCAGGAAGCTTCAGCCTGCCTCCATTCCCAGAAATAGAGAGGGACAAGTATAAAGAAAATTTTATTTGCTTAACAACATCAGAGAACAAGAGCAGCAGAGATATTTAATAATAAACAATACCACATTTCTAATAACTCAGTACAATATACACAATAATACAATAGTTTTGACAAAGCCCTCAACAATAAAGAATAAGAAATGATATTTAAACCAAAAGCAAAATCAAAACAAATAATACACAAATCAAATTTTAATGCAACAATAATTCAATTAAGCAAAATTTTCAACAAAATTCTTAAAGGCAAAAGAGAGACAAAAGACATGTAAAAATAAGGGATCAATGAAACTCACCCAAAGGATGTTCAAGCTTGAAGGAACTTTTCGCCATTGCAAAATTCGATCCCTGATCGAAATATCACAAAAATTTCAATCTTTTTCTAAATTAGAGAAAAAATAAAAGTGAAAACTTCTATAAAAGTAAAAGACCATCGAAAAATTACATCAGAAAAACATACCCAACACGAAACAACAAAAGAAGCTTTAAGAAATGAGGGTTTCAATTAAAAAAGAACCCGATTGATTAATTGATCGATAGAGAGAAAAAGTAAAAGACCATCGAAAAATTACATTAGAAAAACATATCCAACGTGAAACAACAAATGGAGCTTTAAGAAATGAGTCGATTGATTGATTGATCGATAGAGAGAAAAAAGGTGAAAAATTTTAAACCTACCTTTTACCCCCATCTCTTCATTGAGTTACTATTCATCACTGACAGAAATGGAGTATAAATAGTAGAAAAATGGATATATCTATTCACTTATACATATATATATATATATATATATATATATATATATATATATATATATTTATCTTCTTATCTCTTTATTGCTTGACACTTGTCTTTTTTATTGCTTAACACTTGTCTCTCTTTATTGCTTAACACTTGTCTCTTTTCATGAAAAGAACAATTAAATGTAAAATATTTAAATATTATTAAATGCAACAACTTTTTAATTAGTTTTAATTACTAATTCATTAGTTTTAATTAATAAATATTAGTTTTAATTTATAAATATTAATAAAATTATCTTTTAGACCCTCTTCTCATTAAGCTACGTTGCTCATTTATTTTTTTTTATAATGTTTTTTTATATCTCACAAACTCCCTTTTTGTAGCAATCATATTTATTTGTTTAAAATAAAAAGAATCCATTTTATTTAAAAGTTAAATTTGCTAGCAAATTTATTCTCATATAAAAGTAGAATAATTAATTGTTGTCTTTCACATCATTTTTAAGAGACACACCCTCTCACATTTGTCACTCAATTCTATTATTTCAAAAAGTTAAAACTAATATTTTTTTGATATTTAATTAATTAATAGATTAATATTTTTAATTAGAAATTAATATTTTATTAATAAAAATTAAAACTAATGAGTTATTAAAACTAATATTTTAATAATTAAAAAATTAAAACTTTATGTTATGATTTTACCTTTTAAAAAAAATGTGGCAAGCAAACAGAAAATCTAAAAATGTTGCAAATAATATAAAAATTATAAAATTATAAAATAATAAAATAAAGTAATAAATTCAAAGGATCAATTTTTTAAAATTAAACACAAATAAACACAAAATAATTATAAAAATAAATTTACGAATCAAATTCAAAATATTTTCATTAATTATGAAAATAAAAAATTATTAAAGAGAAAATAAAATAATATATAAATAATTTCAATATTAAACATTTAAAGATTTCGAAAAAAATAAAAAGAAAGAGTTGTGGTGGAGGATTACCTAATTTGGATTTATCTTGATACTGGCAAATTTGATTCAAACTCAATAAAAATTTAAATATTTATAATTTTTTTATTTTGGTTTATTTAATCGTCTAACTTTGTGTTAGAGTTTTATTTTATATTTTGAAAAAACAAAAAATAAAAAATAAATAAGATATTTAATAGATAAATTATATATTATCATTTTCATTTAAATAATTATCTTGATTTATTTTTATTTTTAATAAATAATATTTATAATTTTTTAAGGGTAAAAAGTACCCATGCGTAGAAAGGGTATCTTCTGGTGTGTGTGTGTGTGTGTATATATATATATATAAATTTTCAGGGTCGGTTTCCAGCAAAGAAATTTATGAGAAGATGGCAAACTTAAAGTAGTGTTTGGTTAATGAAATGGAATAAAAGGGGAATGAAATAAAATACGTGGAATCACAATTCTTAACCCATTAACGAATCAATTAAAGAATAATGTGGTTCCAAAGGCAATGGCCTGAAAAGAAAATTCGTTCAGCCGAACCAAACGGCTTGCAAGGGTTTTCTTGAATTCGAGGCCTACATGATGAAACCCAAGCTTTGGGGAATTTCTAAATGGATTTTTTCTCGATTGGATTGTCCTGTAACAAGGAATCTACTTCGGGCCTGGCAGGATTAGCCTATGAAACGAATCCAATTGAGGCTTTTTGGTTGAAGTTAAGGCTCGAATGAGCTGGCATGAGCACCTAACGAGGTTGTTCTATTATTTATGGGCTTATAGCCAACAGGACTGAACCAACAAACTTGAATTTCTTATTTATTTATTATGAAATATAAATGAAAAAGTAATAGATAATGATTTTTTACAATAGTTTATATTTGATGCATCTGCAGTATATAAATTTTATATTTTGTCATTAAATCATATCACGACATCTCATTAATTAGTAAATTTAAAAATATTTATTTTGAATGACTCTTCGTTTACTTGCGTTCCGTGCAAGTTTTGTGCAAGTTTACTTGCACTATGGTTTGATGTTCACGCAAGTTTACTTGCGCGACGGCTAGCTTTGCGCAAGCATTGCGCAAATAAACTTACTCAACCCAGATTAAAAAAAGTGGGTTAAAATAGTCAATTTAGATGTTGTTTTAATGTGTTTTTTCTTCGGTGGGATAAATTTAGTAAAAAATGAAATATATTTAGAATCTCTCGTCCAGTAGACAAGGAATATATTAACTTAAATATTCTTACAGGAATTCTGTCCGGATATTTCTCCCTCCTACGGGAAGCTTCTGCCTGCATCCATTCTAAGAAACAAAAGTACAATTATAAAGAAAATTTTATTCGCTTAACAACATCAGAGAACAAGAGCAGCAGAGATATTTAATAATAAACAATACCACATTTATTTTATAATTATAAATTTTAAATTTTTATTGAGTTTGAATCAAATTTGCCAGTATCAAGATAAATCCAAATTAGGTAATCCTCCATCACTACTCTTTTTTTATTTTTATTTTTTCGAAATCTTTAAATGTTTAATATTGAAATTATTTATATATTATTTTATTCTCTATTTAATAATTTTCGATTTTCATAATTAATGAAAATATTTTGAATTTGATTCGTAAATTTATTTTTATAATTATTTTGTGTTTATTTGTGATTAATTTTTAAAAATTGATCCTTTGAATTTATTGCTTTATTTTATAATTTTATCATTTTTTTAAAATTTTATATTATTTGTAATATTTTTAGATTTTCCGTTTGCTTGCCACATATCTTTTTGTTTTTGAAAAAGGTAAAATCATAACATAAAGTTTTAATTTTTTAATTATTAAAGCATTAGTTTTAATTAATAAAAAAAGATGAATTTATTAAAATATTAGTTTTAATAACTCATTAGTTTTAATTTTTTATTAATAAAATATTAATTTCTAATTAAAAAATCTTAATCTATTAATTAATTAAATATAAAAAAATATTAGTTTTAACTTTTTGAAATAATAGAATTGAGTGACAAATGTAAGAGGGTGAGTCTCTTAAAAATAATGTGAAAGACAACAATTAATTGTTCTACTTTTATATGAGAATAAACTTTGCTAGCAAATTTAACTTTTAAATAAAGTGGATTTTTTTTTATTTTAAGCAAACAAATATGATTGCTACAAAAAGGGAGTTTTATATATATATATATATATATATATATATATATATATATATATTATATATATATATATATATATATATATATATATATAAACAAATGAGCAAGTGGCTTAATGAGAAGTGGAGATGGCAATGAGTACAATTTAAATGGGTATCCGGTGCTATTCGATCCATTTAAATAAGGTTAGGGTAGTGTATAATCGAGTTCGGATAGTGAAATAATTACTCGTCACGGGTTCCGATAGTTACCTTAGAGTACCCGCTATCCGAATCTGATTATAAATAATAATTAATTAATACAATATTTATATATTTTTATATATAAATTATTTATTATTAATGTTTTATTTAATTAAATTAAATCATTATATATTATAATTATGATATTTAACTTTAATTTATTTTTATGAGCTAAATTAAATTTATTAATATAATGTTTTAATTAAGTTATTCCAAAATTGATTTCAAATTTAAATTTAAAAGTCCAACTTTGACTTAATAAATGGGTAGTTTAACGGGATCGGGTAGTTAAACAGGTATTTTATATTTTATAAGGTTAAGGTTCGGGTATCATAAATAAAAATAATCGGGTAGTTCTATGGATCCGTGCAAGTTTCGTGCAAGTTTACTTGCACTATGGTTTGATTTTCACGCAAGTTTACTTGCGCGACGGCTAGCTTCGCGCAAGTATTGTGCAAATAAACTTACTCAACCCAGATGAAAAAAAATGGGTTAAAATAGTAAATTTAGATGTTGTTTTAATGGGTTAAAATAGTACTTTTAAAACATATACTGTAAATCATATCAGGTCTAGAGTTCATATCAAATCAAACTATACTCTAGACCGCATATCATGCCATGTTCGACACAAAATCACATATAAATCATATAAGTGTCGAAATCATATCTCATGGACTTTTGAAAACATGTTTAAAACATGTACTGTTTAAAAACATATTTCATTTCAAATCTGTTTCATGTACAGTATAAATCATGTCAAGTCTAGAGTTCATATCAATAAAATCATACTCTAGACTTCATATCATATTGGCTAGAGACTAGGCTAGATCCCTATCATCTCTCTATCAATAAAGACTTAAATCACTGTAGCTAGTAGTGAAAATCATGTCATCGTCCCTTGGAAACTAATTAGGGCGCTATTTATGGCCATAGACCTCATCTCTCTCAGCCCCACTGATCAGGCGTGACTGAGACCTGTCCACGACTATTGTCGGACAAGCATCTCTCTGCCTAATGAGCAAAGCTCCAATTAGGCGGTTTCCACTATGCTTTATTGAATTTCACTCTTTTAGGGTGCCTACAGTCTCATAAAACATTTAAATCTATAACTTTTTTTTTTTAAATATCATGTAAAGCATATGGTAAAATTCTGTATGAGACTTCATATATTAGAATATATATATCTACCATATACTTTCATTTCAAAACAAATCAATACTTTTCAGTATTCATAGAAACATTATTATAATGTTTCAAGTTATAAGAAGGCACGCTTAAATGCGATGCTATAAAACATTTCAGTATGCAGCTTTGGTAATATTTTTATCAATTACACAGAAGCGATTCATTTAACTTATCACCATCAATTATTCGATTTCAAGACTTTCTTTCTGTCAAATCAGTAAATCACTATTCAAATCATTCAAGATTCATTTCATTCAATATACAGATTGCTCAATACTCTAATTATTCAATAACCATATCATTTGGCATTCAAACCATTCGGTGTTTCAATATCCTTTTTCGATAATTATCGACTATAATAATCATTTGTACATTTCATTATCGATACTAAAACCACATCATCAGTGTGAATCCTCTTAGTATCTATGAGCATTTAAATATCATGTTTCCATATAGCCATCATGATACTGAAATTATGAAATACTAATATCCTCATTCGATATCTATTCCAGAGTCGACATCGAGGATCATAGAACCACAAGATCAATAATCGCTTATCAAATTCATTTATAGTTTGACCTATTGGTATACCTTCAGAATTTTTGACTTGCGGTTCAATTTCATTTATTATCATAAAATCATATCAAAATCCCCAATTCACTTTTCATATGGTCTGTAGAATGTAATATCATGCTAGAATTATATATAAAACATCATCAATTCAATTTTTTTGATTGGCAATTTACCCACTTAAAAGAATTTTCCAATTTCCACTATCCACAGTGTTTTCAATCATTTAAGTCGCCTGGCGACTATCCATATTATTGCAAAAATCTCAGTTCATACCACTAAGACGGTCCATTTATTTGAATCTATCAATTCTATAATCATCACTCGATTGATAATTCCGCAATTCTATCATTCAACCGTCTAAATCACAACTTCAATTTTTCTCTTTTAAGTTGTATCCAATAATCATCGTCATTTTTATCCGTGACCCGTCTAATAAATGATTCCACCTCAATCTCCACTTGACACCATTTGTGGTATTAAACTTACTTGAATTTATCGATTCTATAAGGTGTAACCATATAATTCATCACATTATCGTGTTCAACGATCCATCTTCTCATCGATTTCAATATCAAAATTTTCCGGTAATACCATAAAGTCCTTTCAATGTTTCTTTTTCAATAATTATTTCCAAAATTCCATTTACGTGAGAAACTTAAATCTTTTTCCTCAACGTTTTCCTAGGAATTTCGGCAGCATAACGGCTTAATTTCCTCAAAACCTCCTGCAAGAAAACACAATTATATCGCAGCCGTTGTTCCGCACAATTCCTATATCTCTACTAAGACCCCTACCATCAGTTGTGGGTCCTCTTAGCATTTTTAACATTAATTCAGTTAATGCATCATATAAAAGAAATTCACAATTCCATTAAAATTCATTCCATCAATGCATCATGTCATAACGTTTCCTAGGGCTAGGTCGCTAGACATTAAACAAATGGAGTCGCCACCAATTCTTTTTTTTTTTAACCTAGGTGTGATTGGCCACCTAAATGACTCTAAGGACTGGTCTATATTTTAAGTTTTGGGTTCGGGAGTTCATTTACGTGTAGGGAAGGTTATAGCACCCCTACAACGCCCAAAGTTGGTACCATTTTAATCTTGTATTATTTTAACTTAGTCTTAGTTACATGGCCTTTAAATTTTATTGTTTAAATATTGAAAATTCTTTTAAAAATCCTCCATCATTCTGGATGAACTCTTAAAAGACTCTTCTCACCTCAAGAGTATTCAAGGGGTACCATTCGACTCCCTTGAAGAGGCTCCATCGTCGGAAGTATTTTAGAATTTTATTATTATTTTTATTTAATTATTTTTATTTATTTATTTATTTTAAATATTATTTTGTATATATTATTTATTAATATTTTTAGGCTTATTGGTATTTAATATTGAGAATATCTCCTAAATTTTCCATCATTCTGGATAAACTTAAGAGAACCCTCTCACCTAGGAATTCCTCAAGTGTTACTCATTCGCAATCGCCTTGAGGATTCCATCATCGGAATTAATTAATAATTATTTTTATTATCTATTATTATCTTAGAGCATAGCATCCTTTTTTATTATTTATTTTATTTTATTTTATTTATTATTTGAAGAATAAAGTGTCAACATTTATTTTTGAAAACACCTTTTAAATCTTCCATCATTCTGGATAAACTTAAAAGGATCCTCTCACATAGAAATTCCTTGAGTGTTACTCATTCGCAATCGCCTCAAGGATTCCATCATCAGAACAATTTAATTTTATTCTTAACATTTTAAAATTTCTTAATATTTACTAGAAGTTTATTCTTTTAACTAACTAATTAATACTATTATTATTTTTATTTTAAATATTGCATCACTATTTATTGTTTTATCAAATTTTATTATCATTATGTATGATTCTTATTATTCATTAAAGTATGCACTTAATAAAAACGCACTAGCATAAAAAAATGGTACAGGAGACATACCAACTTTGCAATTGAAAATGCCCAAATGAACTTCACGTGGATCCAAGTCAGTGTACTCCTATTATGAATTGATGTACTGTTGAGAATCAGCGGGCAGTGAAGGTTGTAACTCAATTGTCGACCCCTGCTAGCCTGATTCTCTTATTGTCCACTGACGCTGCTAAATCCTAATACTGTCTTGACGTGAATGTCGCCAGTATTTGCCTCCGTTCGCTTGCTCCAGATGTTGCTCGGTCGAGACACCTCACCGTGGAAACGTCGTGAGCTTGAGGAAGTTTGTAACTATTGCTATGTAATTCAGCAATTTTTGGTGATATGTTTCTTGATGTTTTTTGCTTTTTTTCCTGAATTTTTCTCCGAGGATTCTTGTACTGCTCCCCCCCTCAAGTTATAGGGTTAACCCCTTGTTATAGTCATAAACTTGTTATAGTCCTAATACAACTCAATCTATTCTATTAATTATCCCTTATTTTTAATATTTTATCTATTTAATTCTTATGTTAATCCTAATCTAACTTTATCAAATATAATATTAATATAAATAATTATCCTAAAAAAATCTAATTATCCTATCCTAAAATTAATTTTATTTTATTTTCTTTTCTTATCTCTTCTTTTTTCTTCTTTTTTTTTTATCATCATTCCTAAATCCTATTTAAACTTTCAATTTACTGATTAATGTTAATTCTAAACTTAAAAATTCTAATTTAATTCTAGCCTAACTCTAAATTGTTAAATTAAAATACAATGTCACCCAATCCAATTAATTATTTTTATAAATTAAGATTCCGGACAAAATAAGGTGTCTACACATCATATAAAAATCATAAAATCCCACATACAATATGATGCTACTAATGCTTTATAAAAGTATCTTACCTATTCGCCAAGCTTAGCGCACTTTTCGATTTTCGAGCCTTGCCGAACTCCACCATTCGTCTCATTTTCGTCTTGCTGCAATTTCAAAAATTGACATATATTTTCATTTAGAAAATAATCCAAGAATTTCTAATAAATTCCATAGACATATAGCGAAAAAGGCTTTTAATTTTCCTTACCCATTTCTTCTTCTTCTTTCTTTTCCTTTTCCTTTCCTTTTCTTTTCTTTTTCTTTCCTTTTCTTTTCTTTTCTTCTTTCTTTTCTTTTCTTTTCTTTTTTCTCTTTCTTTTCTGTTCTGTTTTTTTTCTGGCCTGAACCGGTTCGGACCGGTTCAGTGTGAGATCCCCAATTTCCATGTATTCCTCCATGTATGTAAAGTACTTCAATCTAATATGATTAAATAAATATGAAGTTAATGTGTAATTGATGCATAAATAATATATGATTGATGTATGGAACATGTAAGGAATAAATAGAATGGGAAGTAAAATAGTCAAATAAATTATGTTGATATCAGGAAAATAAATGGAATAGGAGAAAGAAGAAAATCAGAAAACATGATTGGTGATTAAATGGATGAGTCCTATGGAAGAGGAATTAAATGATGGTCAAATGGGTCAAATAGTCTTGAGTCAAGGGCTGAGATGAATTAAGAGATGAGCATGCAATTAATGCAAGTGCATGACTCATCATCTCCATCAGCTATCACCAACGTCAGCCACTCTTCCAGCCCTCTCCATCGTTCCACCTCCAATCTTCCAAGTTTCCATTCAAAGCTACCTTGACAAACCCCTCATCCATCCATCGATTCACTTAGTTGGTTGAATGAAAAACGATCTTTGCCACTAGACTAAGAGATATCTGAAGTTTGGTGGATTGATTTCAAGTATTGGAAGAGATCTCAAAGTTTGAAATTGTGGTCTCTAGTGAAGGTAAGAGAAGAAGATGATTCTTGCAATTTCGTTAATGAATTGGAGTTGTACTAAGTTGATATGACGTATGTATGATGATTGTTTAAAGGTTTAAATTGATTTAATGGTTTCAGATTTGAAGGAGTAAAAGCTAGGGTTACGCGCCAAGTGATTTCGCGTTTCCGAAGGAATCGAGGTAAGAAATTTATGTAACGGACGTAAGGCGGCTATGTCCGCATGTTTTATGATGTTTTTACATACTTTGGAGAGAAGCACCAATTGATTTTGTGCAGGAAAAGATGCATTTTCGGACTTGTCTCCTAGTACCAATTAGGCTAGGGGCAGCCGACTGCCATAAAGGGAAGTCGACTGCCTAGAGACAATCAAAACGTCGTTTTCCGAAAATCGATGCAAACCAGTCGACTGCTATGTAAGCCAGTCGACTGCTATTTACCCAGAAGCATTCTGTTTCAAACCAGTCGACTGCTATATGGACCAGTCGACTGCTATTTGCCAAATTGCATTCCGTTTCAAAACCAGCTGACTGCCTATATGACCAGTCGACTGCTAATTTTCCAGAAGCATTCTGTTTCAAAAACAGTCGACTGCTATATGGACCAGTCGACTGCTCTCATGTATTTTCAAAGATGAAAATATCAGAATTTTAAACGAAATTAATTTCGATAAAAGAAATTATGAAGGAGCAGTCGACTGCCCTATAAGACCAGTCGACTGCCATGTATGAAAAGAGCTTTCAAAGCTTATTTGATTAAAACACAAAAGTGTTTTCTGAACAAGTATATTATAAATGTTTTGAGACTATGGACTGCGTGATAATTATGCATTTCTGATGGCTGAGAGACTCTGATCAAGTCCTCAGTAATATGTATGTTAAGCGAGGAACCCTAGTCCGGTCCTCAAGGCCATAAGTGACACCTAACTAGTGCTCACTATGGTATTATTAAGGCAAGAGAGAATCCCTGACCTCTACATGGTATACCAATGTACTAATGCATGATTAAAGTCGTATAAATGGGAATGAACGGTTTATATGACAATGCAATCGCTTAAATATTGTACATAGTCTCCATCTATTTCAAAGTACAAGATGTATGTATGAAGAAGTATATGATGTATGTTTTAAAGTATGCATGAAGTATGATGTTTTAAAGAAAGAAGTATGATGCATGCTTTATAATGCTTTACATGACATTATAGAGCCAAGTAGGAAAAATGCATATAGAGGCATAGCACGCTCTTTTACATACTTTTCTTACTGAGCGTAAACTCACCCTTTTACGACCATTTTTCCTACAGATTACCTGAAGTGAACCCCGCTCCAACTAGAGGGGCTTGTTTTCGAAGAATTGAAGTGTACCTTCTCGATACGCTTCCCAATTAGTATAGAAGGTATACTCATATGTTTATGTATAGCAAATTTTAATTCAGCTACGGTACAGTACAAGTAGAAATAATGTATATAAGATGTCGGGGATATAAGTTAAGATGATGTATGAGATCCTGCGGAAATGGAATGATATTTATATATATCATTTTTATGTTTATGGAAATTGAATAGTATTTCATAAGCTATTAGATAATTAGCTTAAGAATAAGGAAAGAATGACACTGGATGAACTAAATCTAAATAAAGAAGGAAAAAGATAAGTGATAAGATGAAGTGATGGGGACGTCACATTCAGGCCGGTTCAGCTTTTGCTGGCCGGTTCGGTCACTGGCGGCCACCCATTCCGGCGGTTCAGCCACTCCACAGCTTGCCGAGGTTGCCACGAGGGCGGATCTGGTCTCCATTTCCCCAGCAGTGGCGCCGGTCGTGGCGAATCTGGAGGTGGGTTTTCGGTCTCTTCTCCTCCACGTTTCTCCTTCCTTCGTCGTCGTTCTTTCTCACCGGTGGTCTTCCTTCGCTTCCCCTCAGCTCCATCGAGATCGGGGTTGGGGTGGCGGTGCCTAGACCGGCCGGCACCGCCACTTCCCTCTTTTCTCTTTTCCTTCGGTTTCACCCGCTTCTCTCGTTCCGCTTCGCTTTTGTTTTTTTTTCCTTCTCCTTTCCCGTCGTCAACGCTGACGTCGGCATCGGTTCCCTCTCCTCAACTCGCCAGTAGCATCGCTGCCACTTCCTCCTCCCCGCGCCGGCCGGCTCTCCATTGTTTCTCTATTTGCTTCTCTTCTGTTTTAGTTAACATAAGAGAAGTGTGGGAATCGGGTTCCCCGATTCCCACTTCTTTTTTTTTAAAATTATATATTTATTATTATATATAATAATAACTATAATATATATAATAATAACTATAATATATATAATTATTATACACCATAATTATATATATACACTATTCATAATATGTATTTAAATACATATTTTGTATCAAAATATATTTATATATATACTTTTTACACTTTTAACACAAAATAATATTTATATTTATCCAAGGTATATTTATATAATATCATTATATAAATATATCAAAATATTTTTATTTCTTATTAAGTTTTGGATTTCTAAATATCCAAAATTATTTTCTCCATTTTCTTATTTAATTTGGATTTCCATTTATCCAAATTAAATTTCCTCCTTCATGTCTTATTTCCAATTTAATTTTTTTCCTTTTCATTTCTTATTTAATTTGGATTTCAATTTGTCCAATTAAATTTTCCGGATACCTTATATTTATTTAGAGAATTCTCAATCTTCACATAAAGTCTCAAAATCATATTTAATTTATAATAATTTCAAAAAGGTATTATTCTCATTTTCATAGAAAATGTAATTTAAAATCTGTTCGCCCATGGTCAGCTCGCCCAATCTGGCTCGCCCATGGTAACTCACCAATTGATTAACTCGCCAACTGGTCAACTCGCCCATTGCTCAACTCGTCCAAAAAGATTTCATATTTCTATTTTCAAAATAATTTATTATTTGTTGAGAAAAATACTCATAAATCAGTTCGCCATGTAGGGCTCGCCCAGTGCGGTGAACCTGTGTTCGCCCGCCAACCCTTGGCGATTAAAACAAATTAACCTGGCTCGCCCCAAGGCTCGCCCTATATGGCATTGCCATAGTCAGCTCGCCCAGGGAGGTACTCCATGGTCAACTCGACAAGGCGGCGAACTATTATTCGCCCGCCACCTAGCTTTTCAAAATCAAAAGTAGTTTGGCTCGTTCCACAACAGCTCGCCCGCCTTTTATTTAAAGTAAGGGTCGCCCGCCCCAAACACATTAAAAAGGGTTCGCCCAACTTTGGCTTGCCCGGATTTCTCTTTAAAACAAGGGAACTCGCCCAGGTTCTCATAAAAGAGAGCTCGCCACTTGGCTCGCCCAGATTTCTATTTAAAACAAAGCGACTCGCCCGCCCTTACCAGTTCACCCAACAAATATCTTATGGCGACTTGTAGCTCGCCCAAAATCAAAACACTTTATCAAACCAATGCATGTCAGAAAACAAAACAATTTCTAATATTTTTCTTAATATTTTTACTCCATAGGACATGCATTCACTTCACATACTACTTCCTTACCTCGTCTGATGAAGCCTTGCTTCTCGCCCGCCTTTCTCAATTCCCGTCTGCACAAATTTATTAAAACTATTAATATTCCTTTTTCAAATATTTTCTAAACTATTTATATTTTCCTAATATTTGGGACACTTCCTGGAGCAGAGTGCTTTTTTGCCTCACTTAGCTTTATTTTGCTTGTTCCTTAGCTCTTCAACATTGGAGGAAAGGTTTGGCTAACTAAAAATGGAGTTTTCATGACTTATCTATGAGAGAAACGGAAGAATTAATGGTGAACTTGCAATGAACACAGAGTGGCGAGGAGTTTTCTGGAGAAGATAAAGTTGCTACGTTGATTCTTCTTCTCATATATTCCTCCTTATATAGCCAAGTTAATTTTGTTAAAACCAACCACCTGTTTCCTTATCCTGTTTTCTTCATCATTACTCTGTCTTATAACTCATTAAATGATAGAGAAAAAATGACCATTCCATTAAATGGCGAGGTGAAGCTTTTCCACAGTTCATTAAGGAAAGTCCATGCCACCTTGTTTTCTTGCTGCAGTTTTGACTAATTTTCTTTCCTTTTTCCCTTCTTTTCTCCTTCCTCTTCTCGCCACTTCCAGCCAGCCACTATAATTGACATTTTAGTCTCATCTTTTCCTATCATTAATTACTCAAACCGAATTGTCAAGGGGAACAAAGTGGCGTGAAGTCCACTTATAGCCTCTTATATTGACTTTCCTCTCTTCTTCTCTTCTTCCTCTCCACGCCAATACTAGCTACTATCATGAATTTTGTTTTATCTCATTTATTTCTTCATTTAATGCTTTCACATTTCAACCCAGATTTTCATTTTATTTCTCTTGCATTCTTTTCAACCTAATGCTTTCCATGCATCTCTTAATACTCAACCCTCATTCATATACACCATATTGTAATTCATAACTTAAAATAAAGAGTGGAAATTCACATTCAATATTTCTTAAATTTCAATAAAGAAATTTATTTCCACTACTAATCATGTACAAATATGGTATATAGTACAATAAAATTCGGATCTTACACAATGAGTACAATATAACTAGGTATCCGGTGCTATTCGACCCATTTAAATAGGGTTAGGGTAGTGTATAATCGAGTTCGGATAGTGAAATTATTACTCGTCACGGGTTTCGATAGTTATCTTAGGGTACCCGCTACCCGAATCCGATTATAAATAATAATTAATTAATACAATATTTATATTTTATATATATAAATTATTTATTATTAATGTTTTATTTAATTAAATTAAATCATTATATATTATAATTATGATTTTTAACTTTAATTTATTTTTATGAGTTAAATTAAATTTATTAATATAATGTTTTAATTAAGTTATTCCAAAATTGATTTCAAATTTAAATTTAAAAGTCCAACTTTGACTTAATAAATGAGTAGTTTAACGGGATCGGGTAGTTAAACAGGTATTTTATATTTTATAAGGTTAAGGTTCGGGTACTATAAATAAAAATAATCGGTTGTTAATCGGGTAGTTCTATGGATCCGTGCAAGTTTCTTGCAAGTTTACTTGCACTATGGTTTGATGTTCATGCAAGTTTACTTGCGCGACGGCTAGCTTCGCGCAAGTATTGCGCAAATAAACTTACTCAACCCAAATGAAAAAAATGGGTTAAAATAGTCAATTTAGATGTTGTTTTAATGGGTTTTTTCTTCGGTGGGATAAATTTAGTAAAAAATGGAATAGATTTAGAAGCTCTCGTCCAGTAGACAAGGAAGATAGTAACTTAAATATTCTTACAGGAATTCTGTCCGGATATTTCTTCCTCCTACGGGAAGCTTCTGCCTGCATCCATTCTAAGAAACAAAAAGGACAATTATAAAGAAAATTTTATTCGCTTAACAACATCAGAGAACAAGAGCAGCAGAGATATTTAATAATAAACAATACCACATTTATTTTATAATTATAAATATTTAAATTTTATTGAGTTTGAATCAAATTTGCCAATATCAAGATAAATCCAACTTAGGTAATCCTCCATCACTACTCTTTTTATTTATTTTTTTTTGAAATCTTTAAATGTTTAATATTGAAATTATTTATATATTATTTTATTTTCTCTTTAATAATTTTCGATTTTCATAATTAATAAAAATATTTTGAATTTGATTCGTAAATTTATTTTATAATTATTTTGTGTTTATTTGTGATTAATTTTTAAAAATTGATCCTTTGAATTTATTGCTTTATTTTATAATTTTATCATTTTTTAAATTTTTATATTATTTGTAATATTTTTAGATTTTCCGTTGCTTGCCACATATCTTTTTGTTTTTGAAAAAGGTAAAATCATAACATAAAGTTTTAATTTTTTAATTATTAAAACATTAGTTTTAATTAATAAAAAAAGATGAATTTTATTAAATTAGTTTTAATAACTCATTAATTTTAATTTTTTATTAATAAAATATTAATTTCTAATTAAAAAATCTTAATCTATTAATTAAAAATCAAAAAAATATTAGTTTTAATTGTTTGAAATAATAGAATTGAGTGACAAATGTGAGAGGATGAGTCTCTTAAAAATGATGTGAAAGGCAACAATTAATTGTCCTACTTTTATACGAGAATAAACTTTTTAGCAAATTTAACTTTTAAATAAAGTGGATTTTTTTTATTTTAAGCAAACAAATATGATTGCTACAAAAAGGGAGTTTGTGAGACATAAAAAACATTATATATATATATAAATATATATATATATATAATATAATATATATATATATATAGAAAACAAATGAACAAGTGGCTTAATGAGAAGTAGAGATGGCAATGAGTACAATATAAATGGGTATCCGGTGCTATTCGACCCATTTAAATAGGGTTAGGGTAGTGTATAATCGAGTTTGGATAGTGAAATTATTACTCGTCACGGGTTCCGATAATTACCTTAGGGTACCCGCTACCCGAATCCGATTATAAATAATAATTAATTAATACAATATTTATATTTTTATATATAAATTATTTATTATTAATGTTTTATTTAATTAAATTAAATCATTATATATTATAAATGATTTTTAACTTTAATTTATTTTTATGAGTTAAATTAAATTTATTAATAAATGTTTTAATTAAGTTATTCTAAAATTGATTTCAAATTTAAATTTAAAAGTCCAACTTTGACTTAATAAATGGGTAGTTTAACGGATTGGGTAGTTAAACAGGTATTTTATATTTTATAAGGTTAAGGTTCGGGTACCATAAATAAAAATAATCGGGTAGTTTATCGGGTGCGGGTATTATTAAAGTTAATCAGGTTCGGGTATCCCAAATTTAGCGGGTACCCGACCCATTTACATCCCTAAGAGAAGAGAGTCTGGTGGATAATTTTATTAATATGTATAAATTAAAAACTAATATTTTATTAATTAAAACTAATTAAAAAAATGTTACGTTTGATAATATTTAAATATTTTACATATAATTGTCTTTTACATTTACTTGTTATTTTCATAAAAAGAGACCAGTGTGAAGCAATAAAAAGTCAAGGAGACAAATATATATACTAGAAATAAACCCACACGACGCTGCGGGTCTATTTTTATTTTGTAATTTTTAAAGTTAATAAAATTGATTATTAGATAACAGTTATTGGTCATAAAAATATTTATTTCCTTCATATTGTTTAGTACAAAAGAAAAACATGTTTACTAAGGATAGAGTTTATATATCAAACAAAAATGTCAAAAAATAATTTTTTGAGAAAATTGGATTAGCTTGAATTAAAAAAAATGCACAATACTTAAGTTAAATAGTATGACAAACAAATAATCTGTTCTAGAAACAAACAACTTAAGATAATTATGCTATAACAATAAAAAATAAAAGCACCAAAATATATATACGACATATTAGTTAGACAATTTAACGAATAAGTAAAAAAAATTAGCGAAAAATGCTTTGTTTATAAAAAAATTAGCTAAGAATGCTTTATTCATATTATTAATCAAGTGCAAAGTTTTAAACATCTGTAAGCATTTTTATTTTAAGAATAGCTAATTGAATTATTTATATTTACTACAAAGTACAATATGCATTATGCATTTGAAATCTGTTGGTTATCATTATTATCGAATTAAATAGTTATTAATGTCTCTTTGCCTCTGTGCATGTATAGATTTCTATATGCAAAAATGAATATTCCTGGAAATGAATCAAGTCATTGATGATCTAAAATGTAGAAAAATAAGAAGGACAAGAAGGTTAAGTGAATAAGTATGTGAAATAAATATAGAAGTGAGAAGTACAGATATGTATGGCAATATTTACCCTTGTTAGTATTATTGAGATTAAATACCAATAGAGCATCTCTTCCAGCAAATTTTAATATGCTATACGACTTTAGTTTGATTCCTGTATGGCTAGGGAGGCATGGCATCATCCAGGCTCTTTGTTCCCGTATAAAACTTTTTGTTAGTGATTTCACAGAAAGTAATGCAATAGTACAACCCAAATGTGTTTGTTTAATGGTTTATGAATTAATGCACAGAACTTGTTTTGTCTCAGAGTTGGCATGAAGCTTTTCTAATTAGCATGTAGTTGGCATTTCTATCGGTGTTTTAGGTCAGGAAGAACATGGAACATCTCTGCTACCTCTACTTGATTGTACATGTTTTCTGGAAGTATCAAAAGGCTGACTTCATAGCTTTGCACACCTGATTATGTAACAGCAAGACAGGTAAGGGGTGACATTCTGTGGAGATAGAACTAAAAATAATGCACGTGTTGGAAAACAAGCAAAACGATGAGCGAAATTCTCAATTTCCTTTGGTATTTTTATATCCATTCCATGTACTGGCACTGTATTTCACACCAGAATTTAAAAGCTTGAAACTAGTCTAACTTCAATTTGAATACCGTAAACTTGTATCAATAATAGTCAAACTGTTAAGGGTTACTGGACAAGCAAGTATATTCCAAAGCCTGATAATATCATCAATATTATACCCACCAAACCGAGACAAGCTTCCAAATGAATCTTGTCTTGCTATTTATTTTTATATATATTATATATATTATATAAATATTTGTTTGTTACATATATATATATAATATATATATATATATTTATATGTTATATACATTTGTTGGATTTATGTTCCTATTGTCTACTTATTATTTTCTGTTTGGTTCATGAAAATATTTTAACATTCATTTGTCTTGCTATTTATTTATATATTATATATATAATATTTGTTTGTTACATATATATATATATATATGTATATATATTTACTGTGCATAATTTCATTAGGTTGGAAGCTGAAAAAGATGAATTATTTGAAAAGGGTAAAAAAGAATATGTGCATGAGTTTGATGATGCACAAGCAACTTCTGCCAGTTCGAGCAACGAGCAAATTACATTTGATATGTCACAAGCAGCTGAAATAGCTCAATTTAGATAAGAGATTGCAACGTCTTTATGGAATAATTATAGACAAAATTGAGATTTCAAAAACCCATAACTATTGGTTTGGAGGTGTTGTTAGTTGTTTGGTACTAAAATACATTTTAATAATTTGAATTATTGTGTTTATTTCATTTATAATTTATTTTTATTACTTAGTTACATTTTACTTTGTTTTCAAAAGTTATAATTTAATTTAATTTTTTAGATATTGTTTTTCATATTTATTGTTTTGAAAATGTAAATACCAAACACATTTTCTATATTTTCATTTTTAAAAACATATTTTCATTTTCGTGAACCAAACAAATTTTCAAAATTCAGAAAACAGAAAATGAAAACTTATTTTCAGAAAATAAAAATAGAAAATAAAAACAAAAAAATATTTTCATAAACCAAACGAAGCCTAAATTTCTTTACTCATCAACCGAACACGTATACAAACGTTCATAAGCTCAGCGATGATTTTTATTTTACCCTAGATGAAATTGAATGCATTCTGCCTCCTTTTATTTTATGAAACCTGACATGACACATGTCCCAAGAAAAACCAGTGTAAAATACTAATGTCAAAATCAGAATTCACAACTTTGTGTAACATAGAGTAGCATTCTAGACAATTTTTTTTTGGTTTCTAGTTAATTTTAAGACGACAGATTTATCAGAGGCTTTGATGCCATATATTACTGTATTATCTACCTTCAGTACTAAAAAAGCAGACCTAATAAAGAGCAAACCACAAAAGCTTAGCCTTGAGGGAATCTTTACATCTCTCTTTTGTATGTGCAAATGGAAGAGAGAGTTTCAGTTTCCATCGACAGCAGAAAGTATCAGATCTTGGAAAGAGTATGCATTAAGCATAGTAGAGGAGATAGCAAGTCAAGGTCCACAGAGCAAGTAACTCCATTTAAGAGCTTCTGGTCGGTCCACTGTAAGTAATCTCACTCTTTAACACTCTCTGCCCTCTGCGCCCATGAGCCTTTAATTGCGGCCACGAATTGCAAACACTGCGCCATCAGCAACAGGAGACGAAGAAGAAGGGCTTTGCAAGGAGGAGGAAACATCAAGCTTGAAGAAAATATGGTTAACCAAGTCTTCTCTCCCCCTTTCAGCAGCTGCTTTATGATTTCACATCTTTTGACAGAAATGATATGAACCAACCAACGTCAAAGGTCTCTGAGAAGTTACTGCACATGAAAAAGTAAGAATTGTCACATAATCTTGACAACAACTAAATCCCTCCATAATTTTCCCTATTTAAATACAGATACCTGCACGAAATTACAGTAAAAATTGTCACATAACATATTGAAAATTGAATCCATGCATAATATACTCCATTCAAATATGGATAGCCACGGTATCAAATAGCGGCCGCTAATCGGAATAGCGGCCGCTATATCGCGGTAGCGGCTATCCACCGATTCACGACTGTGATTAAAAATCACGTTTGTAACGGCCGCTATTGGCCGTTACAAAACGGCATAACGGTGGATAGCGGCGATAACGGGCCGTTATCGCCGCTATCGCCGCTATCTCCGTTCTGTTGAATAAACTAAAGGTCTAAAAAAATAAAGAACAAAAACTTTTTAGAGTTCAGACTGAGATTGTGAGAGTGAGAGTTTGAGACAGTCGAATCTTACTGAGCATGAGGAAGGAATAAAATCAGAGCCAATATCACTATATCAGACCCGTGAGGCCGTGCCCGTGACTGCTACTCTGCTAGTGCTTGCTTTATCAGCATACACCACCACGGCACCACCACACAACACAAGTTCACAGTCACACACAGAACAGAACCACACAACACAACACACAGAACAGATCAACAGAGACACTCAGAGTCTCAGACACAGAGTCACAGAGAGTAGCATCAAGCGATTCAAGCAGCCATCAACAACAAACAAAGCAACAGGAAGACAACAACCAACATCAACAGGTAAGCAAGATGATGAAAGTATGAAACATGAAATGAAAATATAGTTAAAAACTTTAAAATTTTCCATAAGATTTTGGATTGGCGTCGGGAAAGGGAGGTGATCTGTGAGTGTGAGGGGCGACATGGGTCAGCTGAGGGACGGGTTGCCTGAGATGTTGCCAGTTTCACAACCAGATGGCTTCCGGCGGCTGTGGGCCTGTGGCTTCTTGACGTATTTCAGATTTCAGGGCAGTGTCGGTGAGCGATGGGACCGACGACGATGGGTGCTGTGAGTCTGTCACTCTTGTGAGAGGGATCTTGGTCAGATCGGAACGGACGGAATCATGCCTGAGTGGGTGACTATGAGAGATTCGCGAGAAGGGGGCAAGGGGCTGCGACTGCGAGAGAGACTGAGAGGCCAAAGAGGGTTTCGATTGTGAGCCGTGAAAGATGAAAATCAAATTCAATGGGCACTTAGGCAGAGACAATGGGTTGGGTTTGGGTGGGTTTGGCTGTTGGGAATTGGATTGGGATATGGTGAATTTTTGGGTGGGTAGGCTAGGCCGGTCGGGTGGGTGGGTGGGTGGGTTTTTATAAATATTCTATTTACTTTTTTTTTGCTAAAGAATTTTAATATTTTAATTTTTAGGAATTAATATTTGGTAATTTTTTAAATAATATTAGGTAATGATAAATTTAAATTATTAATGTAATTTTTTTAGTAAAATCTGTAATGTAATTAAATATATGGTATTAAATATTATTATAACTTAAGAAAAAATAATATTGATATTTGATTAGGTTTAAGTTAATTGATAGTAGCAAATTAGTATTCAAACATGATTAATTTTTTAATAAGTTAATTGATAATGTAAATATCATCAATTAAATTATTTTTACTTATTAAAGTAAGTAAATTAAATGAATTATTTTTACTTATTAAAGTAATGAATTGAGTAATCAAATGTGCAATAGGACAAATATTCTGAGCTATGCATTGTAGTATGTTTGTATATCATATTTGTTGTCTATGAGTTTTCTTTTATCAAAAATAACAAAAGTAGTTTTCTTTGGCAAAAAAAAAAGTAATGAATTAAGTAAATGTAATGAATTAAATTATATTTACTTATTAAAAGTAAATTATTTTTACTTATTAAGTTAATTAATAATGTAAATGTAAAATAAATAAATTAATGTTACTTATTAGAGGGATGAATATGTGATTGATTAATTGTTCAAATTCAATTTTTATTTATATATGAAAAATGTGATGACTCTATCACATTTTTTGTATTATTATTTGTTTAACAGAAAATGTCAAACATGTCACAACATGAGGAGTTTCCAAGTAAAGGATTAGAAGGTGCGTCAAGTGATGATATTGGTTGGCATTTCGAAATCCCTGTACCAAATACAAGAGGAAATGTGTCTTGTAAACTTTGCGGGAAAGTTATAAAAGGAGGAATAACACGCTTCAAGGAGCATATTGCTCATAAGACTGGCAATGTTGCACCATGCCCCAATGTTACCGGTATGTTATAAATATTATGTTAATTTTTCAATAAAGATTATAAAATTACGTTAACATGTACAACTAATTTTTTTTATTTTTCTTAACTGTATTGTTAAAAGGTATTGTTAGAGAGAGTATGATGAAACTCCTCCAAGAAAGTAAAAAAAAAAATTGATAACAAAAAGAGAAAAGATGAATTCCTTTCTCAATTAAGAGGAGAGGAAGATTATGGTTACGAAGGATTCATAGATGAAGATACTGCTATAAGACGAGCCATGCAAGAAAGTGTTCAATCACAACATGAGTGGCATATGAGGCAAGAATTTAGGCAAAGAACTGGTGGTTTCAATAATACTTATGAAGAGGGACGAAGCTCTCATGGCTCAGCTGCTGACTATTTTGATCAAAGAACAAGAAAATCCACTCCAAGTGACTCTGAATTTTCATTAAGAGGAGCTATACCTGAATTGGTTAGAAGCAAGAGTTTAAAGCAACCGAAGTTAAGTGATTCTTTTCTGAAGACATTAAGAAAGAAGCTGGGTGAATCAGTGTCCAAATTTTTGATATACAATCGACTTCCTTTTCAGTTATCAAACTCTCCATGGTTGCACAATTTAGTTTCTGTAGCAGCAGAAATTGGGCAAAATGTAAAGCTTCCAACACCTTATGAGGTTTCTGAAGTATATTTGGAATCAGAGTATCAACAAGTCAAAGAATGGGTTGATGGATTAAAGGTTCATTGGAAAGAATTAGGTGCTACCTTAATGTGTGATGGGTGGACCAACAGCCTGAATCATATGCATATAATAAATTTTCTAGTTTATTGTAGTAAAGGGACCATTTTTTGGAAATCTGTGAATGTCTCTAGTGTTTCTACTAGAGATACTAATTTTTACTACAAATTATTAGATCAAGCTGTGGAAGAAATCGGAGAGCAATATATTGTTCAGATAGTTACCGATAATGAGGCAGCACTTAAGGCTGCTGGAAAAAAATTAATGTTGAAAAGAAAACATTTGCTTTGGACTGCCTGTTCCGCTCATTGCTTGGATTTATGCCTTGAAGATATTGGGAAGAAGCAAAGCGTGGAAAAAGTGTTGGAGGAGGCGAAGAAAGTCACATGTTTCATATACAATCATATTTGGACAGTTAACTTGATGAAGAAATATACTCAAGGAAAGCAAATACTTCATCCTGCTCTCACCCGATTTGCCACTCATTTCATCCAATTACAAGAAATAACAAAGCATAAACAAGGTTTGAGAGAAATGTTCAATTCAAAGGTTAGTACTTAATAATTAGTACAATTATTTAAATCTAGTTTTGTTTTTTATATCTTGTTTAAATTTTAATTTAAAATATACAGGAATTTAAAGAATCTAAATGGGGGCAATAAAAGTCGGGACCTGCTTATGAAGCAAAAAAAATTATTTTGGGAAAAGATTTTTGGAGAAAAGCAAATGAAATAATAAAAGTTTATGAGCCTTTGGTAAAAGTATTGCGCCTTTTGGATGGTGATGAAAAACCAACAATGGGCTTTATTTATGAGGCAGTGGATAGAGCTAAACGGACAATTGCACAAGAATGTCGATACTTCACTGAATATGAAAGGATTATCGACAATAGATGGACATTTATGCATTCTCACTTGCATTCAGCTGGTAAGTAGACTAAAAATGTGGATTGTAATTAAAATAACAATTTTATGTTATATTCTTAAATTGCTTATATATTTATTTTTTATTGCTTATTTTTTTTATTGTTATGAACTATGTTTAGGTTATTATCTTAATCCCCAATTTCAATATGGTGTGAAATCTTCGTCGGATGTGTTAATAGAAACAAGAGAAGGTATAAAAGCAGTGATAGAAAGACTAGAACCTTCTCTGGATAATCAAATCCAGATGACTAATCACGTTAGTGTTTACCACTATTTTATACTTGAAAAATTTACTCTATGTATCAGAAATCTAATTACCTTTTTGCATTTATTTAATAATTGTAATGTTTTATCAATGTAGTTGTTTGCATTTCAAGATAAAAGAGAAACATTCGGTACGCCACAAGCACAGAGAGCTTGGAAGCAAATGAATCCAGGTAAATAATTAATTAAATAGTTTTAATTTCTTTAATATTATTTAATTATATTGGTATTAAATTTATTTTAAATTATTTTATGCAGCTGAATGGTGGATTATATATGGCACATGTGTTCCTGAATTGCAAAGAATAGCAGTTAAAGTGCTTAGTCAGACAACTTCTGCATCTAATTGTGAAAGAAATTGGAGCACATTTAGCTATATACATACCAAGATAAGAAACAGGTTGAAATATGAAAGACTTCATAAGATGGTATACACTTATTACAATATGAGGCTAAGGATGAGACATCAAAAAAGGAGGAGTATTGATGAGATAAATGATAGTTTCAATCCTATTAGCCTAGACCATATCTTTAAAGAAGATGATCCACTTTCAGAATGGCTACAAGAGAAAGAAAATCCTTTGTTAGATGGGCAAAACTCTGATTGGTTGCCTCCTGATAATTCTGATGATGAAATGAATGTTGAACAATCATATCAATCAGGAGAACAAAATCTGCCTCATTCAAGTTCAAGCCGATCACCAACTCAGAGTGATGATGATGAGGGTTCAAGTCCAACTGGTGGTCATGGTAGTGGTGCTGATTATAGTGGTGGTGCAAATGAAAATAGGCCTTTTAGTCCACTTGGAGGAGAATTTGGGCTTGCTGCTACCGTGGATTATTCCTTGATTTGTCAGAATATGGAGTACGTCCATCTATTGAATCTAGTGGGGATAGAAGTAGAGATAGAGCTCGATCAAAGGGTAAAGCCAAGAAGCACCAACATGATACTTCTGGAGGCAATTCATCTCGAAGATCAGCTTCTAGTAATGAATCATTTAGTAATCAAGGCTATTATCCATCAGGACCACCTTTACATTTTCAACCTCCTTATGGTTACTATCCACCTCCACAAGGTTATTATCCACCCCAGCCATATTCTAATTATCCTATGCCTTATTATCCCCAAATGTATCCACCACTACCCCAAATGTATCCACCACCCCAAATGTATCCACCACCGCCACAAATGTATCAAGAACAAAGATATGGTTCGAATTCTGGACAAAGGTCACGAAGATCAAGTCGTCATGGTTCTGAAAGTGAAGAGGGAGAATTTGATGCTCCTCGTCATTCCACTATATGGTAATCGGTAAGATTTAAAGTGTATTTTTTTTAGTTTCCTTGAATTGAATTTAACGAGTTCTATTTGTTAATTATTAATATTCGTAGAAATTCATGTGGAAGAGGAAAAAAAAAAGAAAAATATTGACATAATTAATTTAGATGAAAAAAGATTTGACAAAATTTAGATGAAAAAATTCCTCAATAATTTAGATAAAAAATAATTAATGCTAATTAATTAGTACATAATTATTTATCTCTATTTTGAATATTTGTTATTTTTTAATTATCATAAGTAATTTTTTAAATATGAATGTTTTATTATAATTGAAAAAATTATAAATAAACTTTTTTTCACATAAATAATAGACTTGAGGTATTATAAATTATTTTAAAAACTATAAAATAAGACTTTACATGATTATAATTAAAGTTACTACACTTTATATAGAATTGTGCGAAATTAAAAAAAATTCACGACCGCGATGACCGTGATGACCGCAATTACCGCCGCTATGTCCGCAACCGCGATAAACTCAACGCGACCGAAAACGCGATCGCGACCGCGATTTAAAACCATGCGGATAGCTACACAAAATTACCAATTCAAATGAAAATGTCTTCTATTCCATTACATGCCTGGCGTCCTTCCAAATGGATTTTTGGTGCAGCTTTGGAACAACAATTACCCCGATTCTTTGCAGGTTCAAGCCAGGTACCAAGTGGGATGCATAACAGCTTCAGCTTCTGCAATACAATCAATACATTAATGCTTTTGACTGCATAGGGTATCTCAGCAATTTCATAATTGTCCAAAGCAGGGTAAAAACCCTAAATCATTTCTATTCTTTCATCATTACACTGGATTTGAGGTTTCAAGAAACATAAAGTTTCAACAAAAAAACATAGAATTATTTAATCAAACAGGAGAATAAATAAATAATTGATTATACTCACTCCCAAATTCGGCGCCGGCATTACCGCATAGAATTTAGCATTTCTCGAACTCCTTATATCATAACCTAGTTTTCCTCGACTACTCTTTCTCAAAAATAATATCGCAAATTATGAAGAACATTAAGAGTTAGAATCCAATGAAACCTAAACAAAACGCAACTCATAATCACACTAAAATTATAAAGAATAATACAAGTAAAGAGGGAACCGTAACTAGAATATGGAAAACTGACCTCTATTGCTAATTAGATCCTCAACGACTGCGGTAAAGTACGCGAAGGAAAAAAATATTTAAGTTCCACGTAGACCTAATCAAACATATTTTAACGCAAATCGGTATTAAAGAAAAAAAAGAAAGAGGAAGTATAGAAATTTGGTTGTCGCGCGACAGTAGTCGAATTCGTTAGGAGAAAAAGCGAGAAAGCAAATACAGAGATCTGGTGGTGGCGAATATGAAAGAATCATCGGATTCGTGAGCGAGAAAGGAAATGATAGTGAAGAGGATTAGAAGACCAGCGGAGATGACGGATTAGGTATTATTTTAGGTTTTAGGGCTCTGCGATAGGTCGATGAAGGAGAAGAAAACATGAGAATCGAATGAAGAAGAAAACGTAATAAAGAAAGAGATCCTCAGGTCGTTGAAACGAGATGAATTTTGAGTGGGCCGTGGGGAGTGGGCGCTGGTGAGCCGCTTCTTCAGTTTCCATTTTTTTTTTTGATCTATTAAGTATATATTTTTTTTTGGATAAAATCTATTGAGTATATTTTTAAAGGTTAAAATATAATATTCAATTGCATTAGCCAAAAAATATATTACATTCTACCCTTGAAATTGGCTGGATAAGCCCATGCAAGATACAAGAGTCTGATTCGTCTCCTCAACTCACGATTCTTTGCAATCATTCAACACTGATGCTTCATTTTATCCCCCAACCATTTGTCTAATTTCAGTATTTGATACTGTTTATTTTAACCATTTATCCAATATCTACATTTACAAACCAAAGTTTTTCACGGTTTAGAATACAGAATAATTCAAGAACAAGCCAATGCCAAGTCTTGTAATAACATAAATAGAAACATAAAAATACAACTGAAAATCACTGATAAAGTTAGTTTCAGCCATTCAATTTATACAAAATAAAAATTTCAAGTTCAACCGGTTAAAAATCGTCACTGTCAAGATAGAGCATTGGCATAAGTGGCACCAACTAGAATTTACAGCTTTCCTTTTAGCTATTTACATGGATTGACAGCATTAGGCTAAAAGTAAAGGCAAACCGAATGTGTTCTCACCGCTGTAAGTCATATAAAGAAAACCATCTTCATCCTTGTTTTCCTCATAAATTGCAGACATTAAGACAGCTGCAACCAAATAAAAAATAAATCAACCTCAGGAGCAGCACAAGAAATTGTAATAGGATATATTGCTTGAAGCTAATATATTATCACTCACCGGGAGGAGGGAGAGTGTTCTTCACAAAGACAAATATAGCTTTCTCAGCACTAAGCTTAATCCTTTTACGGACAACATAAACAAATTGCCCCACAGTCAAATCAGCAGGAAGAAGATACCTGAAGCCGTAATCAAAGAAGAATATATACTAAGAGAAAGAGTGACCAGTCTAATTGTAGGATATCTCGTTCAGTTCTTAAAAAATCCAATAAGATTGGGCAAATATATGACATTAGACATCATTCACTAAAAAGCAAGTTTGGCAACATGTTGAAAAACCAAAATAATGAGGCATTGCTGTTTCCATGTTCATCACAGATTATAATCAATCTTCTTCCTGCACATCTAAGCAGGACACTTTAGAAGCATACCAAAGATTAGAAAATAGCTTCTGGAAAACAAAAACTTCAAAGAAAAAAGTGTGATTGCAGTTATATTACTATAAAAGAAAATTTAACTTTAATAAGGGCAAATGCAACTAACTTCTTTTTATCAATATTAGGAATCTCACTCTTTCAGCCTTCTCCACAATGACCTGCATGGTTGCCCATAAGCATAGAAGAATATTAAAAGAATAATAGAGGATAAAAATGTTCAGTAGAAATGGAAGATAGTAACTTAAATATTCATACAGGAATTCTATCCGGATACTTTTCCCTGATGCGGGAAGCTTCAGCCTGCCTCTTTTCTGAGAATTGAAAATTTTAAGAAGGGAAAGTATAATTAAACTTTTATTAGTTTAATTAGATCAGAGAACAAGAGCAGCAATGACAGAAATAACTTGGAAATAAAAAAAGATTTGCAGGATATGGAATGTAAATTTACACAACCATGTAGCAGACGGACAACTTTCACGTTTCAAGTTTCATCAAGTTTTGCTCTCTTCAGAACTTGCAAAATGCAACTGCTTTAACCGGGAGCATATACAATCCACTAAACAAGTGAACTTAGGATCAATATAATATAGACCACCTCATGAATTCCATAAAGAACTCTCTCCGATTGATCCAAGTTTTCATAAACAATACCGAATTTCTAATAACTCAGTACGATATTTGTAACATCCCAAGTTCACAAATACATAATATTCACTTATAATATACACTATCTTACCGGTTGGACTGTTTGTGGTGCTTAACAACTTCTAACGCTTTTATAAAAATTAGTACACTTAATTTCTTGTACTAGCATGAGAGTATGAATTATTAAATTATTTTCTTAAAATGAATATACATTCCCTTCTATTTAATGTAGTACTGTACAATTTTACTGAATATATAAAAGAGAATAATGTACCTTCGATATCGAAAAATTGCTGACTCTAGCAGTCGATAGTCCTTGGAAGTTAATTCTCTTAATCCAAGATCAACAATCTGTGGAGTGAAAAATAAGGGGTGAGCGACAACGTGCTCAGTAAGGATGGTGTATGCTGCGGTATACATCAAAACTATATTTTCCAAAACACTTATTTTTCCTTAACAGTGAACCCAATAAGGAAAACAATGGATGAAATCAACAGTTTTTAATATTCAAATCACTGGCTAAACAGTTTACAATATTATATAATAAAGAATAAAAAGGATTCAACAAATCCTCTTAGAAATCATCGGGTTGAGACTAGGCATCACCCTATAAGTAAATCATGCTATCATCGTTCCCCCTCCCCCTTGCGAGAACGGAATAATCATCCCAACAGGGATATAGTAGATCTATGGCTACAATATATAGGTGGTCCTTGGGTCCACTTGCCAGGTGACCTTGAGACCTCTGATGACTTGGCGGGTCCATCAGACTCATAACTCATAATGCATGAAACTAGGGGCCTAAAGTCTCAAAATCAACTTTATATTTAAATCGTTTAAATAAATAATAATTCCAACAAGGTATTATTCTCAGTTCTGTAAAGAAAATGTAAAATTGAAACCTGTTCACCATGGTCAACTCGCCCATCAAGGCTCGCCCATGGTCAACTCGCCAGTATGGTGAATTAGTATTCGCCCGCCAATCCTTAGCGGTTAAAAATAAGTTAAACTGGCTCGCCTTCAATGTCTCGCCCAAATCAGTTCGCCCATTTGGCATTGCCTATGGTCAACTCGCCCAAGGCGGAATTGCCATGGTCAACTCGCCCATTTCATCAAAACCTGGGTCGCTCACCCCAAAACAACATTAAAAAGGGTTTGCCCGAAATGGCTCGCACGGTTTTCTATTTAAAACAAGATCACTTGCCCAAACATCATAAAAGATTTAGCTCGCTCGCCCGCCCTAAGTAGTTCGCCCAACAAACAACACAGGGGTGGGTTTCTTTGAAGCTCGCCCAAATTAAAACAATTATCAAACAAAATGCATGTCATAAATCAAAGCATTTTCTCAGTATTTTCATACAATTTTAACTCCACAGGACATGCATTCACTTCAAACACATCTCCCCTTACCTCATCTGATGAAGCCTTGCTTCCCGCCCGCCTTATCAATTCTCACTTCCGGCTGCAAAGTAAAATATTAATACCATTAATATTTTCTTCTCGAATATTTTCTAAAACTATTAAGATTTTCTAACACTTTGGCGAGATTCTGTGACTACTCTAAGCTCGCCATTCGCCCAACAGAGCTCGCCAGTCGTCATTGGGCTTACACGTGGTAACTCGCCCAGTCCTATTCGCCATTCAATTATTGGCTTATTCTGGGAGCTCGCCCAACATAGGAGCTCGCCCAACTTGCGACTCGCCTATTTCACTCTTTTGGCGATCATCAAGTCTAGACATTTTGGGCGACCATAAGCCCTCGCCCATTTGGACAATCATTCTGACTATCCAAACATATTGGCGAACACGTTCATTGTGACTCATACAATTCATTTAGCTCGCCTCATCCTTTGGGCGAGTTTCCTAATTCCTTTCTCGCCTATTTGGCGAACTCAAATTCGCCCATCATGTATCTTCTTCTCACGTTACATATGCATTCACAGCAGCTTATATTCAACCATTGGCAACCCCAACCATTAAGAATTTAACCATGTTAACTTACTATATACTTTCATGCCAAATAATATACCTATTCATCTCCAACTTAACATATCATCACTATAATTCAAGGATTAAATACATACAATGTTGGCTGGAAATTCCCTTACCTTTGTGTAACCAAACCTGCACAACTCCAAATTGTTGCTGTTGTTTCCTCCCTTGTCAGTCCTTCCCTTCTTAGTTTCTTGGATGGTTTGAGGGTGAAGGAAAGTTTGTAGAGGAGTATTAGATGGTTAGTTAGCAGGAGGTTGTAATTTTTGCTAATTAAACGAGAAAGAGATAAAAGGAAACACAGTCGAAATGAGGAGCAAGACAACCTGAGTATTTTCGATCAAGGAGAAAATTGTGTTTGTTTCACTTAGTCTCCTGTATATATATATATTCTACCGTCAGGGTCTTATAGCCCCTTATCCCTTCCTTCATCATTACCTTGTCTTATAACTCATTAAATGATGAAGAAAAATGATAATTCAAAGGGATGGCATGGTGAAATTTTCTACAGCTCATTAAATGTTCAAGAAAATTCCAGCCAAAAAGGGATGGCTAGGGGAAGTCTATTGCTGCAGTTTTGACAAATTTTCTTTCCTTTTTCTCTTCTTTTCTCCTTCCTCTTCTTGCCACTTCCAGCCAACCACTATAATTGACCTTTTTGTCTCATCTTTTCCTTATCATTAATTACCTAAACCGATTGTAAAGGAAAGCAAAGTGGCGTGAAGTCCATTTATAGCCTCTTATATTGACTTTCCTCTCTTCTTCTCTAGTCTACACCACTTCCAGCCACTATCATTGACTTTGTTATATTTCATTTGTTCATTTGTTTTCTTCATTTGTTCAACATTTCATTTAATGTTTTCACACTTCTACCTTTTTATCAAGATTATATCTTATCTATCTCTTGTTGCAACTTTAATGTTTGTTTTTTCTTTCTTTTATACACCATACCATAATTCATAATTCCCAAAAATTAAAATAAAGAGTGGAAATTCACATTCAATAATTTCTTAAATTTCCATAAAGGAATTTATTTCCACTACCAATCATGTACAAATATGGTATATAGTATAATAAAATTCGGATCTTACAATATTCCACCACAAGGTAGCAGATTCTGACTAAGCCCTCAACAATGAAGAAAAAAGACATGATATTTGAACCAAAAGAAAATAATTCAAAAAAAAAGAAAAGAACACACAAATCAAATATTAATGCAACAATAATTCAATCAAGTAAAGTTTTCAACAAAATTCTTTAAGGCAAAAGAGAGACAAAAGAACAGATAAAAATAAGGGATCAATGAAACTCACCCAAACGATGCTCAAGTTTGAAGGAACTTTCAATGAAGCAGCACAATCATCCATGACCTCAAGACTGCCATCATTGACTTTCCTTGTGTAGCAACTGCGACCTCCACATTGGCATGTTTAGTCGCAGCAACAAGCTCGGAGTATGTTAGAAATTTGCGAGTGCCTCCTGTGTCGCTACACGACAAACCTCCTCTCTCCTCCTTAGAACGGGCCAATTCCCACTTCAGTTTCTCCACCTTGGATTTAAGCTTGATCAGGAGGAGCTCAGACTTACGCTCATTAGCCTTTAATTGCTTCAACTTCTTCATTAGCAAATGACTATGAATGCGGTAGAATCTGTATTTCTTGGAAAGCTTCTTATACTGCTCATTGGATTTAGTGGCATGAGCTAAAGTGACCCTAGAATACTGCAGGCTCTAATTTCGACTGAGCAATGAGAATCCACTTTCTCTTCATCTAGAATAACCACACATCGGGTAAGTCGCGAGAAAACAAAGTAACAAATAGACTCACGAAATAAGGATAAAACACAACCTTCAGGAGGGAGCATAGATTTGGCTATTTCTTGGGCGTGGGCAACCAAGGAGTCGCTAGAATCACTGTCCGTAGATGCTAACTCTTTCCTCTTGGATTTGCTCGATTGACCATGGGTAATCTAAGAGGAAGGAGTTAGCATCTACGGACAGTGATTCTAGCAACTCCTTGGCTGCCCACGCCCAAGAAATAGCTGATTCTATGTTCCCCTCTGAAGGTTGTGTGCTCTTTCCCTATTTCGTGAGTCTATTTGTTACTTTGTTTTCTCGCGACTTACACGATGTGTGGTTATTCTAGATGAAGAGAAAGTGGATTCTCATTGCACAGTCGAAATTAGCAATGAGCAGTACAAGAAGCTTTACATTAACTGCAGCTTCTACCGCATGCGGAGTTATTTGCTAAAGAATAAGTTGAAGAAGTGCAAGGCTAATGAGCACAAGTCCAAGCTCCTCATGAATGAACTTGAATCCGAGATGGAGAAGCTGAAGCAGGAACTGGCCCGTTCTATGGACGAGAGGAGGCTTGTCATGTAGCGACACAGGAGGCACTTGCTAATTTCTAAGACACTTCAATAGACCAACCAGAAGCTCTTAAATGGAGTTACCTAATGGACCAGTAGCTCTGCTCTGTGGTTGTTGACTTGTTGTATCCTCTACTATGTTTAATGCATACTCTCTCCAAGATCTGATATCTTTCTGCTGTCAATGGAAATTGAAACTCTCTTCCATTTGCATATACAAAAGAGAGATATGTAAAGATTCCCCTCTAGGCACCATCTCATTGAAAAAAAGGACTTAAACAATGCAAGAGATAGAGGGAATCCTAAACCTTCACAAAAACCACGAAACCAACGGTATGACGCCAACTATTGGGAAGAAGCTGAAAAAGAGCTAAACCATAAAAATTTAGAAGTTCGGCAATGAAGGGATGAAAAAGGAAATCTCAAGCCTGAAAGAACAGCATTACGATAGACTCACAACCTAGTTTTATCTCGGAATTGCATAACCCTATCAGTGTAATTAAAGAGATGTATTTTCAGATCAGGAGAAACGTGCTGATCGTTGCAGAGCTCGGCGAAGTCCCTCTTAATGAATAGGTTAGGACACACCTCAGGAAAGGCTCCCTCTTTAAGGCACTCATCACACTCAAGAAGGCCTTGCGAGATGAGGCCATTTTGACTTGAACTTGGCCGAGGTCATGAATTTGGACCTCCGCAGTGCGAAGATTTTCATCTAAGGCCTATTTTTCTTCAGTTGTCATCTACTGGAACCGCCATAGCCCTTTGGACATACGTTCTATCGGGACCTCGGCTGGACTAGCCGAAGCTACAAACGCTAAGTCCTCAGACTCCCCAGCCAGCTAGGCTAACTCATCCCCACTATTCAAGCCTAAAAGTCCACTCACGTCGTTCGCTAAAAGTCCACTCACGTCGTTCGCTAAAAGTCCTTTAAGCCATTTACATAGATTGATAGCATTATGCTAAAAGTAAAGGGAAACCGAATGTGTTCTCACCGCTGTAAGTCACATAAAGAAAACCATCTTCATCCTTGTTTTCCTCATAAATTTCAGACATTAAGGCAACTGCAACCAAATAAAAAAGAAATAAACCTCATGAGCAGCACAGGAAATTGTAATAGGATATATTCCTTGAAGCTAATATATTATCACTCACCAGTAGGAAGGAGAGTGTTCTTCACAAGGACAAATATAACTTTCTCAGCACTAAGCTTAATCCTTTTACAGACAACATAAACAAATTGCTCCACAGTCAAATTAGCAGAAACAAGATACCTGAAGCCACATAATCAAAGAAGAATATATATATATATATATATATAAGAGAAACAGTGACCGGTGTAATTGTAGGATATCTTGTTCGATTCTTAAAAATCCAATAAGATTGAGCAAATAAATGACATAAGACATCATTCACTACAAAGCAAGTTTGGCAAATAACACGTTAAATAACAAGATGTGTGAGGCATTGCTGTTTCCATGTCCATTACAGATCACAATCAATCTTCTTCGTGCACATCTCAGCAAGAGACTTTAGAAGCATGCCAAAGATTAGAGAAAAGCTTCTGGAAAACATAAACATGAAAACGTGTGATTGCAGTTATAATACTATAAACGAAAATTTAACTCTAATAAGGGCAAATGCTACTAACAGCTTTCTATCAACATCAGGAATGTCACTCCTTTCAGCCTTCTCCACAATGACCTGCATGGTTGCATATACGCATAGAAGAATATTAAAAGAATAATAGAGGATAAAAATGTCCAGCAGACAGGGAAGATAGTAACTTAAATATTCTTACAGGAATTCTGTCTGGATATTTCTCCCTCTTGCAGGAAGCTTCAGCCTGCCTCCATTCCCAGAAATAGAGAGGGACAAGTATAAAGAAAATTTTATTTGCTTAACAACATCAGAGAACAAGAGCAGCAGAGATATTTAATAATAAACAATACCACATTTCTAATAACTCAGTACAATATACACAATAATACAATAGTTTTGACAAAGCCCTCAACAATAAAGAATAAGAAATGATATTTAAACCAAAAGCAAAATCAAAACAAATAATACACAAATCAAATTTTAATGCAACAATAATTCAATTAAGCAAAATTTTCAACAAAATTCTTAAAGGCAAAAGAGAGACAAAAGACATGTAAAAATAAGGGATCAATGAAACTCACCCAAAGGATGTTCAAGCTTGAAGGAACTTTTCGCCATTGCAAAATTCGATCCCTGATCGAAATATCACAAAAATTTCAATCTTTTTCTAAATTAGAGAAAAAATAAAAGTGAAAACTTCTATAAAAGTAAAAGACCATCGAAAAATTACATCAGAAAAACATACCCAACACGAAACAACAAAAGAAGCTTTAAGAAATGAGGGTTTCAATTAAAAAAGAACCCGATTGATTAATTGATCGATAGAGAGAAAAAGTAAAAGACCATCGAAAAATTACATTAGAAAAACATATCCAACGTGAAACAACAAATGGAGCTTTAAGAAATGAGTCGATTGATTGATTGATCGATAGAGAGAAAAAAGGTGAAAAATTTTAAACCTACCTTTTACCCCCATCTCTTCATTGAGTTACTATTCATCACTGACAGAAATGGAGTATAAATAGTAGAAAAATGGATATATCTATTCACTTATACATATATATATATATATATATATATATATATATATATATATATATTATCTTCTTATCTCTTTATTGCTTGACACTTGTCTTTTTTATTGCTTAACACTTGTCTCTCTTTATTGCTTAACACTTGTCTCTTTTCATGAAAAGAACAATTAAATGTAAAATATTTAAATATTATTAAATGCAACAACTTTTTAATTAGTTTTAATTACTAATTCATTAGTTTTAATTAATAAATATTAGTTTTAATTTATAAATATTAATAAAATTATCTTTTAGACCCTCTTCTCATTAAGCTACGTTGCTCATTTATTTTTTTTTATAATGTTTTTTTATATCTCACAAACTCCCTTTTTGTAGCAATCATATTTATTTGTTTAAAATAAAAAGAATCCATTTTATTTAAAAGTTAAATTTGCTAGCAAATTTATTCTCATATAAAAGTAGAATAATTAATTGTTGTCTTTCACATCATTTTTAAGAGACACACCCTCTCACATTTGTCACTCAATTCTATTATTTCAAAAAGTTAAAACTAATATTTTTTTGATATTTAATTAATTAATAGATTAATATTTTTAATTAGAAATTAATATTTTATTAATAAAAATTAAAACTAATGAGTTATTAAAACTAATATTTTAATAATTAAAAAATTAAAACTTTATGTTATGATTTTACCTTTTAAAAAAAATGTGGCAAGCAAACAGAAAATCTAAAAATGTTGCAAATAATATAAAAATTATAAAATTATAAAATAATAAAATAAAGTAATAAATTCAAAGGATCAATTTTTTAAAATTAAACACAAATAAACACAAAATAATTATAAAAATAAATTTACGAATCAAATTCAAAATATTTTCATTAATTATGAAAATAAAAAATTATTAAAGAGAAAATAAAATAATATATAAATAATTTCAATATTAAACATTTAAAGATTTCGAAAAAAATAAAAAGAAAGAGTTGTGGTGGAGGATTACCTAATTTGGATTTATCTTGATACTGGCAAATTTGATTCAAACTCAATAAAAATTTAAATATTTATAATTTTTTTATTTTGGTTTATTTAATCGTCTAACTTTGTGTTAGAGTTTTATTTTATATTTTGAAAAAACAAAAAATAAAAAATAAATAAGATATTTAATAGATAAATTATATATTATCATTTTCATTTAAATAATTATCTTGATTTATTTTTATTTTTAATAAATAATATTTATAATTTTTTAAGGGTAAAAAGTACCCATGCGTAGAAAGGGTATCTTCTGGTGTGTGTGTGTGTGTGTGTATATATATATATATATAATTTTCAGGGTCGGTTTCCAGCAAAGAAATTTATGAGAAGATGGCAAACTTAAAGTAGTGTTTGGTTAATGAAATGGAATAAAAGGGGAATGAAATAAAATACGTGGAATCACAATTCTTAACCCATTAACGAATCAATTAAAGAATAATGTGGTTCCAAAGGCAATGGCCTGAAAAGAAAATTCGTTCAGCCGAACCAAACGGCTTGCAAGGGTTTTCTTGAATTCGAGGCCTACATGATGAAACCCAAGCTTTGGGGAATTTCTAAATGGATTTTTTCTCGATTGGATTGTCCTGTAACAAGGAATCTACTTCGGGCCTGGCAGGATTAGCCTATGAAACGAATCCAATTGAGGCTTTTTGGTTGAAGTTAAGGCTCGAATGAGCTGGCATGAGCACCTAACGAGGTTGTTCTATTATTTATGGGCTTATAGCCAACAGGACTGAACCAACAAACTTGAATTTCTTATTTATTTATTATGAAATATAAATGAAAAAGTAATAGATAATGATTTTTTACAATAGTTTATATTTGATGCATCTGCAGTATATAAATTTTATATTTTGTCATTAAATCATATCACGACATCTCATTAATTAGTAAATTTAAAAATATTTATTTTGAATGACTCTTCGTTTACTTGCGTTCCGTGCAAGTTTTGTGCAAGTTTACTTGCACTATGGTTTGATGTTCACGCAAGTTTACTTGCGCGACGGCTAGCTTTGCGCAAGCATTGCGCAAATAAACTTACTCAACCCAGATTAAAAAAAGTGGGTTAAAATAGTCAATTTAGATGTTGTTTTAATGTGTTTTTTCTTCGGTGGGATAAATTTAGTAAAAAATGAAATATATTTAGAATCTCTCGTCCAGTAGACAAGGAATATATTAACTTAAATATTCTTACAGGAATTCTGTCCGGATATTTCTCCCTCCTACGGGAAGCTTCTGCCTGCATCCATTCTAAGAAACAAAAGTACAATTATAAAGAAAATTTTATTCGCTTAACAACATCAGAGAACAAGAGCAGCAGAGATATTTAATAATAAACAATACCACATTTATTTTATAATTATAAATTTTAAATTTTTATTGAGTTTGAATCAAATTTGCCAGTATCAAGATAAATCCAAATTAGGTAATCCTCCATCACTACTCTTTTTTTATTTTTATTTTTTCGAAATCTTTAAATGTTTAATATTGAAATTATTTATATATTATTTTATTCTCTATTTAATAATTTTCGATTTTCATAATTAATGAAAATATTTTGAATTTGATTCGTAAATTTATTTTTATAATTATTTTGTGTTTATTTGTGATTAATTTTTAAAAATTGATCCTTTGAATTTATTGCTTTATTTTATAATTTTATCATTTTTTTAAAATTTTATATTATTTGTAATATTTTTAGATTTTCCGTTTGCTTGCCACATATCTTTTTGTTTTTGAAAAAGGTAAAATCATAACATAAAGTTTTAATTTTTTAATTATTAAAGCATTAGTTTTAATTAATAAAAAAAGATGAATTTATTAAAATATTAGTTTTAATAACTCATTAGTTTTAATTTTTTATTAATAAAATATTAATTTCTAATTAAAAAATCTTAATCTATTAATTAATTAAATATAAAAAAATATTAGTTTTAACTTTTTGAAATAATAGAATTGAGTGACAAATGTAAGAGGGTGAGTCTCTTAAAAATAATGTGAAAGACAACAATTAATTGTTCTACTTTTATATGAGAATAAACTTTGCTAGCAAATTTAACTTTTAAATAAAGTGGATTTTTTTTTATTTTAAGCAAACAAATATGATTGCTACAAAAAGGGAGTTTTATATATATATATATATATATATATATATATATATATATATATATATATATATATATATATATATATATATATATATATATATATATATATATAAACAAATGAGCAAGTGGCTTAATGAGAAGTGGAGATGGCAATGAGTACAATTTAAATGGGTATCCGGTGCTATTCGATCCATTTAAATAAGGTTAGGGTAGTGTATAATCGAGTTCGGATAGTGAAATAATTACTCGTCACGGGTTCCGATAGTTACCTTAGAGTACCCGCTATCCGAATCTGATTATAAATAATAATTAATTAATACAATATTTATATATTTTATATATAAATTATTTATTATTAATGTTTTATTTAATTAAATTAAATCATTATATATTATAATTATGATATTTAACTTTAATTTATTTTTATGAGCTAAATTAAATTTATTAATATAATGTTTTAATTAAGTTATTCCAAAATTGATTTCAAATTTAAATTTAAAAGTCCAACTTTGACTTAATAAATGGGTAGTTTAACGGGATCGGGTAGTTAAACAGGTATTTTATATTTTATAAGGTTAAGGTTCGGGTATCATAAATAAAAATAATCGGGTAGTTCTATGGATCCGTGCAAGTTTCGTGCAAGTTTACTTGCACTATGGTTTGATTTTCACGCAAGTTTACTTGCGCGACGGCTAGCTTCGCGCAAGTATTGTGCAAATAAACTTACTCAACCCAGATGAAAAAAAATGGGTTAAAATAGTAAATTTAGATGTTGTTTTAATGGGTTAAAATAGTACTTTTAAAACATATACTGTAAATCATATCAGGTCTAGAGTTCATATCAAATCAAACTATACTCTAGACCGCATATCATGCCATGTTCGACACAAAATCACATATAAATCATATAAGTGTCGAAATCATATCTCATGGACTTTTGAAAACATGTTTAAAACATGTACTGTTTCAAAACATATTTCATTTCAAATCTGTTTCATGTACAGTATAAATCATGTCAAGTCTAGAGTTCATATCAATAAAATCATACTCTAGACTTCATATCATATTGGCTAGAGACTAGGCTAGATCCCTATCATCTCTCTATCAATAAAGACTTAAATCACTGTAGCTAGTAGTGAAAATCATGTCATCGTCCCTTGGAAACTAATTAGGGCGCTATTTATGGCCATAGACCTCATCTCTCTCAGCCCCACTGATCAGGCGTGACTGAGACCTGTCCACGACTATTGTCGGACAAGCATCTCTCTGCCTAATGAGCAAAGCTCCAATTAGGCGGTTTCCACTATGCTTTATTGAATTTCACTCTTTTAGGGTGCCTACAGTCTCATAAAACATTTAAATCTATAACTTTTTTTTTTTAAATATCATGTAAAGCATATGGTAAAATTCTGTATGAGACTTCATATATTAGAATATATATATCTACCATATACTTTCATTTCAAAACAAATCAATACTTTTCAGTATTCATAGAAACATTATTATAATGTTTCAAGTTATAAGAAGGCACGCTTAAATGCGATGCTATAAAACATTTCAGTATGCAGCTTTGGTAATATTTTTATCAATTACACAGAAGCGATTCATTTAACTTATCACCATCAATTATTCGATTTCAAGACTTTCTTTCTGTCAAATCAGTAAATCACTATTCAAATCATTCAAGATTCATTTCATTCAATATACAGATTGCTCAATACTCTAATTATTCAATAACCATATCATTTGGCATTCAAACCATTCGGTGTTTCAATATCCTTTTTCGATAATTATCGACTATAATAATCATTTGTACATTTCATTATCGATACTAAAACCACATCATCAGTGTGAATCCTCTTAGTATCTATGAGCATTTAAATATCATGTTTCCATATAGCCATCATGATACTGAAATTATGAAATACTAATATCCTCATTCGATATCTATTCCAGAGTCGACATCGAGGATCATAGAACCACAAGATCAATAATCGCTTATCAAATTCATTTATAGTTTGACCTATTGGTATACCTTCAGAATTTTTGACTTGCGGTTCAATTTCATTTATTATCATAAAATCATATCAAAATCCCCAATTCACTTTTCATATGGTCTGTAGAATGTAATATCATGCTAGAATTATATAAAACATCATCAATTCAATTTTTTTGATTGGCAATTTACCCACTTAAAAGAATTTTCCAATTTCCACTATCCACAGTGTTTTCAATCATTTAAGTCGCCTGGCGACTATCCATATTATTGCAAAAATCTCAGTTCATACCACTAAGACGGTCCATTTATTTGAATCTATCAATTCTATAATCATCACTCGATTGATAATTCCGCAATTCTATCATTCAACCGTCTAAATCACAACTTCAATTTTTCTCTTTTAAGTTGTATCCAATAATCATCGTCATTTTTATCCGTGACCCGTCTAATAAATGATTCCACCTCAATCTCCACTTGACACCATTTGTGGTATTAAACTTACTTGAATTTATCGATTCTATAAGGTGTAACCATATAATTCATCACATTATCGTGTTCAACGATCCATCTTCTCATCGATTTCAATATCAAAATTTTCCGGTAATACCATAAAGTCCTTTCAATGTTTCTTTTTCAATAATTATTTCCAAAATTCCATTTACGTGAGAAACTTAAATCTTTTTCCTCAACGTTTTCCTAGGAATTTCGGCAGCATAACGGCTTAATTTCCTCAAAACCTCCTGCAAGAAAACACAATTATATCGCAGCCGTTGTTCCGCACAATTCCTATATCTCTACTAAGACCCCTACCATCAGTTGTGGGTCCTCTTAGCATTTTTAACATTAATTCAGTTAATGCATCATATAAAAGAAATTCACAATTCCATTAAAATTCATTCCATCAATGCATCATGTCATAACGTTTCCTAGGGCTAGGTCGCTAGACATTAAACAAATGGAGTCGCCACCAATTCTTTTTTTTTTTAACCTAGGTGTGATTGGCCACCTAAATGACTCTAAGGACTGGTCTATATTTTAAGTTTTGGGTTCGGGAGTTCATTTACGTGTAGGGAAGGTTATAGCACCCCTACAACGCCCAAAGTTGGTACCATTTTAATCTTGTATTATTTTAACTTAGTCTTAGTTACATGGCCTTTAAATTTTATTGTTTAAATATTGAAAATTCTTTTAAAAATCCTCCATCATTCTGGATGAACTCTTAAAAGACTCTTCTCACCTCAAGAGTATTCAAGGGGTACCATTCGACTCCCTTGAAGAGGCTCCATCGTCGGAAGTATTTTAGAATTTTATTATTATTTTTATTTAATTATTTTTATTTATTTATTTATTTTAAATATTATTTTGTATATATTATTTATTAATATTTTTAGGCTTATTGGTATTTAATATTGAGAATATCTCCTAAATTTTCCATCATTCTGGATAAACTTAAGAGAACCCTCTCACCTAGGAATTCCTCAAGTGTTACTCATTCGCAATCGCCTTGAGGATTCCATCATCGGAATTAATTAATAATTATTTTTATTATCTATTATTATCTTAGAGCATAGCATCCTTTTTTATTATTTATTTTATTTTATTTTATTTATTATTTGAAGAATAAAGTGTCAACATTTATTTTTGAAAACACCTTTTAAATCTTCCATCATTCTGGATAAACTTAAAAGGATCCTCTCACATAGAAATTCCTTGAGTGTTACTCATTCGCAATCGCCTCAAGGATTCCATCATCAGAACAATTTAATTTTATTCTTAACATTTTAAAATTTCTTAATATTTACTAGAAGTTTATTCTTTTAACTAACTAATTAATACTATTATTATTTTTATTTTAAATATTGCATCACTATTTATTGTTTTATCAAATTTTATTATCATTATGTATGATTCTTATTATTCATTAAAGTATGCACTTAATAAAAACGCACTAGCATAAAAAAATGGTACAGGAGACATACCAACTTTGCAATTGAAAATGCCCAAATGAACTTCACGTGGATCCAAGTCAGTGTACTCCTATTATGAATTGATGTACTGTTGAGAATCAGCGGGCAGTGAAGGTTGTAACTCAATTGTCGACCCCTGCTAGCCTGATTCTCTTATTGTCCACTGACGCTGCTAAATCCTAATACTGTCTTGACGTGAATGTCGCCAGTATTTGCCTCCGTTCGCTTGCTCCAGATGTTGCTCGGTCGAGACACCTCACCGTGGAAACGTCGTGAGCTTGAGGAAGTTTGTAACTATTGCTATGTAATTCAGCAATTTTTGGTGATATGTTTCTTGATGTTTTTTGCTTTTTTTCCTGAATTTTTCTCCGAGGATTCTTGTACTGCCCCCCTCAAGTTATAGGGTTAACCCCTTGTTATAGTCATAAACTTGTTATAGTCCTAATACAACTCAATCTATTCTATTAATTATCCCTTATTTTTAATATTTTATCTATTTAATTCTTATGTTAATCCTAATCTAACTTTATCAAATATAATATTAATATAAATAATTATCCTAAAAAAATCTAATTATCCTATCCTAAAATTAATTTTATTTTATTTTCTTTTCTTATCTCTTCTTTTTTCTTTTTTTTTTTTATCATCATTCCTAAATCCTATTTAAACTTTCAATTTACTGATTAATGTTAATTCTAAACTTAAAAATTCTAATTTAATTCTAGCCTAACTCTAAATTGTTAAATTAAAATACAATGTCACCCAATCCAATTAATTATTTTTATAAATTAAGATTCCGGACAAAATAAGGTGTCTACACATCATATAAAAATCATAAAATCCCACATACAATATGATGCTACTAATGCTTTATAAAAGTATCTTACCTATTCGCCAAGCTTAGCGCACTTTTCGATTTTCGAGCCTTGCCGAACTCCACCATTCGTCTCATTTTCGTCTTGCTGCAATTTCAAAAATTGACATATATTTTCATTTAGAAAATAATCCAAGAATTTCTAATAAATTCCATAGACATATAGCGAAAAAGGCTTTTAATTTTCCTTACCCATTTCTTCTTCTTCTTTCTTTTCCTTTTCCTTTCCTTTTCTTTTCTTTTTCTTTCCTTTTCTTTTCTTTTCTTCTTTCTTTTCTTTTCTTTTCTTTTTTCTCTTTCTTTTCTGTTCTGTTTTTTTTCTGGCCTGAACCGGTTCGGACCGGTTCAGTGTGAGATCCCCAATTTCCATGTATTCCTCCATGTATGTAAAGTACTTCAATCTAATATGATTAAATAAATATGAAGTTAATGTGTAATTGATGCATAAATAATATATGATTGATGTATGGAACATGTAAGGAATAAATAGAATGGGAAGTAAAATAGTCAAATAAATTATGTTGATATCAGGAAAATAAATGGAATAGGAGAAAGAAGAAAATCAGAAAACATGATTGGTGATTAAATGGATGAGTCCTATGGAAGAGGAATTAAATGATGGTCAAATGGGTCAAATAGTCTTGAGTCAAGGGCTGAGATGAATTAAGAGATGAGCATGCAATTAATGCAAGTGCATGACTCATCATCTCCATCAGCTATCACCAACGTCAGCCACTCTTCCAGCCCTCTCCATCGTTCCACCTCCAATCTTCCAAGTTTCCATTCAAAGCTACCTTGACAAACCCCTCATCCATCCATCGATTCACTTAGTTGGTTGAATGAAAAACGATCTTTGCCACTAGACTAAGAGATATCTGAAGTTTGGTGGATTGATTTCAAGTATTGGAAGAGATCTCAAAGTTTGAAATTGTGGTCTCTAGTGAAGGTAAGAGAAGAAGATGATTCTTGCAATTTCGTTAATGAATTGGAGTTGTACTAAGTTGATATGACGTATGTATGATGATTGTTTAAAGGTTTAAATTGATTTAATGGTTTCAGATTTGAAGGAGTAAAAGCTAGGGTTACGCGCCAAGTGATTTCGCGTTTCCGAAGGAATCGAGGTAAGAAATTTATGTAACGGACGTAAGGCGGCTATGTCCGCATGTTTTATGATGTTTTTACATACTTTGGAGAGAAGCACCAATTGATTTTGTGCAGGAAAAGATGCATTTTCGGACTTGTCTCCTAGTACCAATTAGGCTAGGGGCAGCCGACTGCCATAAAGGGAAGTCGACTGCCTAGAGACAATCAAAACGTCGTTTTCCGAAAATCGATGCAAACCAGTCGACTGCTATGTAAGCCAGTCGACTGCTATTTACCCAGAAGCATTCTGTTTCAAACCAGTCGACTGCTATATGGACCAGTCGACTGCTATTTGCCAAATTGCATTCCGTTTCAAAACCAGCTGACTGCCTATATGACCAGTCGACTGCTAATTTTCCAGAAGCATTCTGTTTCAAAAACAGTCGACTGCTATATGGACCAGTCGACTGCTCTATGTATTTTCAAAGATGAAAATATCAGAATTTTAAACGAAATTAATTTCGATAAAAGAAATTATGAAGGAGCAGTCGACTGCCCTATAAGACCAGTCGACTGCCATGTATGAAAAGAGCTTTCAAAGCTTATTTGATTAAAACACAAAAGTGTTTTCTGAACAAGTATATTATAAATGTTTTGAGACTATGGACTGCGTGATAATTATGCATTTCTGATGGCTGAGAGACTCTGATCAAGTCCTCAGTAATATGTATGTTAAGCGAGGAACCCTAGTCCGGTCCTCAAGGCCATAAGTGACACCTAACTAGTGCTCACTATGGTATTATTAAGGCAAGAGAGAATCCCTGACCTCTACATGGTATACCAATGTACTAATGCATGATTAAAGTCGTATAAATGGGAATGAACGGTTTATATGACAATGCAATCGCTTAAATATTGTACATAGTCTCCATCTATTTCAAAGTACAAGATGTATGTATGAAGAAGTATATGATGTATGTTTTAAAGTATGCATGAAGTATGATGTTTTAAAGAAAGAAGTATGATGCATGCTTTATAATGCTTTACATGACATTATAGAGCCAAGTAGGAAAAATGCATATAGAGGCATAGCACGCTCTTTTACATACTTTTCTTACTGAGCGTAAACTCACCCTTTTACGACCATTTTTCCTACAGATTACCTGAAGTGAACCCCGCTCCAACTAGAGGGGCTTGTTTTCGAAGAATTGAAGTGTACCTTCTCGATACGCTTCCCAATTAGTATAGAAGGTATACTCATATGTTTATGTATAGCAAATTTTAATTCAGCTACGGTACAGTACAAGTAGAAATAATGTATATAAGATGTCGGGGATATAAGTTAAGATGATGTATGAGATCCTGCGGAAATGGAATGATATTTATATATATCATTTTTATGTTTATGGAAATTGAATAGTATTTCATAAGCTATTAGATAATTAGCTTAAGAATAAGGAAAGAATGACACTGGATGAACTAAATCTAAATAAAGAAGGAAAAAGATAAGTGATAAGATGAAGTGATGGGGACGTCACATTCAGGCCGGTTCAGCTTTTGCTGGCCGGTTCGGTCACTGGCGGCCACCCATTCCGGCGGTTCAGCCACTCCACAGCTTGCCGAGGTTGCCACGAGGGCGGATCTGGTCTCCATTTCCCCAGCAGTGGCGCCGGTCGTGGCGAATCTGGAGGTGGGTTTTCGGTCTCTTCTCCTCCACGTTTCTCCTTCCTTCGTCGTCGTTCTTTCTCACCGGTGGTCTTCCTTCGCTTCCCCTCAGCTCCATCGAGATCGGGGTTGGGGTGGCGGTGCCTAGACCGGCCGGCACCGCCACTTCCCTCTTTTCTCTTTTCCTTCGGTTTCACCCGCTTCTCTCGTTCCGCTTCGCTTTTGTTTTTTTTTCCTTCTCCTTTCCCGTCGTCAACGCTGACGTCGGCATCGGTTCCCTCTCCTCAACTCGCCAGTAGCATCGCTGCCACTTCCTCCTCCCCGCGCCGGCCGGCTCTCCATTGTTTCTCTATTTGCTTCTCTTCTGTTTTAGTTAACATAAGAGAAGTGTGGGAATCGGGTTCCCCGATTCCCACTTCTTTTTTTTTAAAATTTATATTTATTATTATATATAATAATAACTATAATATATATAATAATAACTATAATATATATAATTATTATACACCATAATTATATATATACACTATTCATAATATGTATTTAAATACATATTTTGTATCAAAATATATTTATATATATACTTTTTACACTTTTAACACAAAATAATATTTATATTTATCCAAGGTATATTTATATAATATCATTATATAAATATATCAAAATATTTTTATTTCTTATTAAGTTTTGGATTTCTAAATATCCAAAATTATTTTCTCCATTTTCTTATTTAATTTGGATTTCCATTTATCCAAATTAAATTTCCTCCTTCATGTCTTATTTCCAATTTAATTTTTTTCCTTTTCATTTCTTATTTAATTTGGATTTCAATTTGTCCAATTAAATTTTCCGGATACCTTATATTTATTTAGAGAATTCTCAATCTTCACATAAAGTCTCAAAATCATATTTAATTTATAATAATTTCAAAAAGGTATTATTCTCATTTTCATAGAAAATGTAATTTAAAATCTGTTCGCCCATGGTCAGCTCGCCCAATCTGGCTCGCCCATGGTAACTCACCAATTGATTAACTCGCCAACTGGTCAACTCGCCCATTGCTCAACTCGTCCAAAAAGATTTCATATTTCTATTTTCAAAATAATTTATTATTTGTTGAGAAAAATACTCATAAATCAGTTCGCCATGTAGGGCTCGCCCAGTGCGGTGAACCTGTGTTCGCCCGCCAACCCTTGGCGATTAAAACAAATTAACCTGGCTCGCCCCAAGGCTCGCCCTATATGGCATTGCCATAGTCAGCTCGCCCAGGGAGGTACTCCATGGTCAACTCGACAAGGCGGCGAACTATTATTCGCCCGCCACCTAGCTTTTCAAAATCAAAAGTAGTTTGGCTCGTTCCACAACAGCTCGCCCGCCTTTTATTTAAAGTAAGGGTCGCCCGCCCCAAACACATTAAAAAGGGTTCGCCCAACTTTGGCTTGCCCGGATTTCTCTTTAAAACAAGGGAACTCGCCCAGGTTCTCATAAAAGAGAGCTCGCCACTTGGCTCGCCCAGATTTCTATTTAAAACAAAGCGACTCGCCCGCCCTTACCAGTTCACCCAACAAATATCTTATGGCGACTTGTAGCTCGCCCAAAATCAAAACACTTTATCAAACCAATGCATGTCAGAAAACAAAACAATTTCTAATATTTTTCTTAATATTTTTACTCCATAGGACATGCATTCACTTCACATACTACTTCCTTACCTCGTCTGATGAAGCCTTGCTTCTCGCCCGCCTTTCTCAATTCCCGTCTGCACAAATTTATTAAAACTATTAATATTCCTTTTTCAAATATTTTCTAAACTATTTATATTTTCCTAATATTTGGGACACTTCCTGGAGCAGAGTGCTTTTTTGCCTCACTTAGCTTTATTTTGCTTGTTCCTTAGCTCTTCAACATTGGAGGAAAGGTTTGGCTAACTAAAAATGGAGTTTTCATGACTTATCTATGAGAGAAACGGAAGAATTAATGGTGAACTTGCAATGAACACAGAGTGGCGAGGAGTTTTCTGGAGAAGATAAAGTTGCTACGTTGATTCTTCTTCTCATATATTCCTCCTTATATAGCCAAGTTAATTTTGTTAAAACCAACCACCTGTTTCCTTATCCTGTTTTCTTCATCATTACTCTGTCTTATAACTCATTAAATGATAGAGAAAAAATGACCATTCCATTAAATGGCGAGGTGAAGCTTTTCCACAGTTCATTAAGGAAAGTCCATGCCACCTTGTTTTCTTGCTGCAGTTTTGACTAATTTTCTTTCCTTTTTCCCTTCTTTTCTCCTTCCTCTTCTCGCCACTTCCAGCCAGCCACTATAATTGACATTTTAGTCTCATCTTTTCCTATCATTAATTACTCAAACCGAATTGTCAAGGGGAACAAAGTGGCGTGAAGTCCACTTATAGCCTCTTATATTGACTTTCCTCTCTTCTTCTCTTCTTCCTCTCCACGCCAATACTAGCTACTATCATGAATTTTGTTTTATCTCATTTATTTCTTCATTTAATGCTTTCACATTTCAACCCAGATTTTCATTTTATTTCTCTTGCATTCTTTTCAACCTAATGCTTTCCATGCATCTCTTAATACTCAACCCTCATTCATATACACCATATTGTAATTCATAACTTAAAATAAAGAGTGGAAATTCACATTCAATATTTCTTAAATTTCAATAAAGAAATTTATTTCCACTACTAATCATGTACAAATATGGTATATAGTACAATAAAATTCGGATCTTACACAATGAGTACAATATAACTAGGTATCCGGTGCTATTCGACCCATTTAAATAGGGTTAGGGTAGTGTATAATCGAGTTCGGATAGTGAAATTATTACTCGTCACGGGTTTCGATAGTTATCTTAGGGTACCCGCTACCCGAATCCGATTATAAATAATAATTAATTAATACAATATTTATATTTTATATATATAAATTATTTATTATTAATGTTTTATTTAATTAAATTAAATCATTATATATTATAATTATGATTTTTAACTTTAATTTATTTTTATGAGTTAAATTAAATTTATTAATATAATGTTTTAATTAAGTTATTCCAAAATTGATTTCAAATTTAAATTTAAAAGTCCAACTTTGACTTAATAAATGAGTAGTTTAACGGGATCGGGTAGTTAAACAGGTATTTTATATTTTATAAGGTTAAGGTTCGGGTACTATAAATAAAAATAATCGGGTTGTTAATCGGGTAGTTCTATGGATCCGTGCAAGTTTCTTGCAAGTTTACTTGCACTATGGTTTGATGTTCATGCAAGTTTACTTGCGCGACGGCTAGCTTCGCGCAAGTATTGCGCAAATAAACTTACTCAACCCAAATGAAAAAAATGGGTTAAAATAGTCAATTTAGATGTTGTTTTAATGGGTTTTTTCTTCGGTGGGATAAATTTAGTAAAAAATGGAATAGATTTAGAAGCTCTCGTCCAGTAGACAAGGAAGATAGTAACTTAAATATTCTTACAGGAATTCTGTCCGGATATTTCTTCCTCCTACGGGAAGCTTCTGCCTGCATCCATTCTAAGAAACAAAAAGGACAATTATAAAGAAAATTTTATTCGCTTAACAACATCAGAGAACAAGAGCAGCAGAGATATTTAATAATAAACAATACCACATTTATTTTATAATTATAAATATTTAAATTTTTATTGAGTTTGAATCAAATTTGCCAATATCAAGATAAATCCAACTTAGGTAATCCTCCATCACTACTCTTTTTTTATTTTTATTTTTTTGAAATCTTTAAATGTTTAATATTGAAATTATTTATATATTATTTTATTTTCTCTTTAATAATTTTCGATTTTCATAATTAATAAAAATATTTTGAATTTGATTCGTAAATTTATTTTTATAATTATTTTGTGTTTATTTGTGATTAATTTTTAAAAATTGATCCTTTGAATTTATTGCTTTATTTTATAATTTTATCATTTTTTAAATTTTTATATTATTTGTAATATTTTTAGATTTTCCGTTTGCTTGCCACATATCTTTTTGTTTTTGAAAAAGGTAAAATCATAACATAAAGTTTTAATTTTTTAATTATTAAAACATTAGTTTTAATTAATAAAAAAAGATGAATTTATTAAAATATTAGTTTTAATAACTCATTAATTTTAATTTTTTATTAATAAAATATTAATTTCTAATTAAAAAATCTTAATCTATTAATTAATTAAATATCAAAAAAATATTAGTTTTAATTGTTTGAAATAATAGAATTGAGTGACAAATGTGAGAGGATGAGTCTCTTAAAAATGATGTGAAAGGCAACAATTAATTGTCCTACTTTTATACGAGAATAAACTTTGTTAGCAAATTTAACTTTTAAATAAAGTGGATTTTTTTTATTTTAAGCAAACAAATATGATTGCTACAAAAAGGGAGTTTGTGAGACATAAAAAACATTATATATATATATATATATATATATATATATATATATATATATATATATATATATATATATATATATATAAACAAATGAACAAGTGGCTTAATGAGAAGTAGAGATGGCAATGAGTACAATATAAATGGGTATCCGGTGCTATTCGACCCATTTAAATAGGGTTAGGGTAGGGTAGTGTATAATCGAGTTTGGATAGTGAAATTATTACTCGTCACGGGTTCCGATAATTACCTTAGGGTACCCACTACCCGAATCCGATTATAAATAATAATTAATTAATACAATATTTATATTTTTTATATATAAATTATTTATTATTAATGTTTTATTTAATTAAATTAAATCATTATATATTATAATTATGATTTTTAACTTTAATTTATTTTTATGAGTTAAATTAAATTTATTAATATAATGTTTTAATTAAGTTATTCTAAAATTGATTTCAAATTTAAATTTAAAAGTCCAACTTTGACTTAATAAATGGGTAGTTTAACGGGATTGGGTAGTTAAACAGGTATTTTATATTTTATAAGGTTAAGGTTCGGGTACCATAAATAAAAATAATCGGGTAGTTTATCGGGTGCGGGTATTATTAAAGTTAATCAGGTTCGGGTATCCCAAATTTAGCGGGTACCCGACCCATTTACATCCCTAAGAGAAGAGAGTCTAGTGGATAATTTTATTAATATGTATAAATTAAAAACTAATATTTTATTAATTAAAACTAATTAAAAAAATGTTACGTTTGATAATATTTAAATATTTTACATATAATTGTCTTTTACATTTACTTGTTATTTTCATAAAAAGAGACCAGTGTGAAGCAATAAAAAGTCAAGGAGACAAATATATATATACTAGAAATAAACCCACACGACGCTGCGGGTCTATTTTTATTTTGTAATTTTTAAAGTTAATAAAATTGATTATTAGATAACAGTTATTGGTCATAAAAATATTTATTTCCTTCATATTGTTTAGTACAAAAGAAAAACATGTTTACTAAGGATAGAGTTTATATATCAAACAAAATGTCAAAAAATAATTTTTTGAGAAAATTGGATTAGCTTGAATTAAAAAAAATGCACAATACTTAAGTTAAATAGTATGACAAACAAATAATCTGTTCTAGAAACAAACAACTTAAGATAATTATGCTATAACAATAAAAAATAAAAGCACCAAAATATATATACGACATATTAGTTTAGACAATTTAACGAATAAGTAAAAAAAATTAGCTAAAAATGCTTTGTTCATAAAAAAATTAGCTAAGAATGCTTTATTCATATTATTAATCAAGTGCAAAGTTTTAAACCCATCTGTAAGCATTTTTATTTTAAGAATAGCTAATTGAATTATTTATATTTACTACAAAGTACAATATGCATTATGCATTTGAAATCTGTTGGTTATCATTATTATCGAATTAAATAGTTATTAATGTCTCTTTGCCTCTGTGCATGTATAGATTTCTATATGCAAAAATGAATATTCCTGGAAATGAATCAAGTCATTGATGATCTAAAATGTAGAAAAATAAGAAGGACAAGAAGGTTAAGTGAATAAGTATGTGAAATAAATATAGAAGTGAGAAGTACAGATATGTATGGCAATATTTACCCTTGTTAGTATTATTGAGATTAAATACCAATAGAGCATCTCTTCCAGCAAATTTTAATATGCTATACGACTTTAGTTTGATTCCTGTATGGCTAGGGAGGCATGGCATCATCCAGGCTCTTTGTTCCCGTATAAAACTTTTTATGTTAGTGATTTCACAGAAAGTAATGCAATAGTACAACCCAAATGTGTTTGTTTAATGGTTTATGAATTAATGCACAGAACTTGTTTTGTCTCAGAGTTGGCATGAAGCTTTTCTAATTAGCATGTAGTTGGCATTTCTACCGATGTTTTAGGTCAGGAAGAACATGGAACATCTCTGCTACCTCTACTTGATTGTACATGTTTTCTGGAAGTATCAAAAGGCTGACTTCATAGCTTTGCACACCTGATTATGTAACAGCAAGACAGGTAAGGGGTGACATTCTGTGGAGATAGAACTAAAAATAATGCACGTGTTGGAAAACAAGCAAAACGATGAGCGAAATTCTCAATTTCCTTTGGTATTTTTATATCCATTCCATGTACTGGCACTGTATTTCACACCAGAATTTAAAAGCTTGAAACTAGTCTAACTTCAATTTGAATATCGTAAACTTGTATCAATAATAGTCAAACTGTTAAGGGTTACTGGACAAGCAAGTATATTCCAAAGCCTGATAATATCATCAATATTATACCCACCAAACCGAGACAAGCTTCCAAATGAATCTTGTCTTGCTATTTATTTATATATATATATATTATATATTATATATAATATTTGTTTGTTACATATATATATATATATATATATATATTTATATGTTATATACATTCGTTGGATTTATGTTCCTATTGTCTACTTATTATTTTCTGTTTGGTTCATGAAAATATTTTAACATTCATTTGTCTTGCTATTTATTTATATATTATATATATAATATTTGTTTGTTACATATATATATATATATATGTATATATATTTACTGTGCATAATTTCATTAGGTTGGAAGCTGAAAAAGATGAATTATTTGAAAAGGGTAAAAAAGAATATGTGCATGAGTTTGATGATGCACAAGCAACTTCTGCCAGTTCGAGCAACGAGCAAATTACATTTGATATGTCACAAGCAGCTGAAATAGCTCAATTTAGATAAGAGATTGCAACGTCTTTATGGAATAATTATAGACAAAATTGAGATTTCAAAAACCCATAACTATTGGTTTGGAGGTGTTGTTAGTTGTTTGGTACTAAAATACATTTTAATAATTTGAATTATTGTGTTTATTTCATTTATAATTTATTTTTATTACTTAGTTACATTTTACTTTGTTTTCAAAAGTTATAATTTAATTTAATTTTTTAGATATTGTTTTTCATATTTATTGTTTTGAAAATGTAAATACCAAACACATTTTCTATATTTTCATTTTTAAAAACATATTTTCATTTTCGTGTACCAAACAAATTTTTCAAAATTCAGAAAACAGAAAATGAAAACTTATTTTCAGAAAATAAAAATAGAAAATAAAAACAAAAAATATTTTCATAAACCAAACGAAGCCTAAATTTCTTTACTCATCAACCGAACACGTATACAAACGTTCATAAGCTCAGCGATGATTTTTATTTTACCCTAGATGAAATTGAATGCATTCTGCCTCCTTTTATTTTATGAAACCTGACATGACACATGTCCCAAGAAAAACCAGTGTAAAATACTAATGTCAAAATCAGAATTCACAACTTTGTGTAACATAGAGTAGCATTCTAGACAATTTTTTTTTGGTTTCTAGTTAATTTTAAGACGACAGATTTATCAGAGGCTTTGATGCCATATATTACTGTATTATCTACCTTCAGTACTAAAAAAGCAGACCTAATAAAGAGCAAACCACAAAAGCTTAGCCTTTAGGGGAATCTTTACATCTCTCTTTTGTATGTGCAAATGGAAGAGAGAGTTTCAGTTTCCATCGACAGCAGAAAGTATCAGATCTTGGAAAGAGTATGCATTAAGCATAGTAGAGGAGATAGCAAGTCAAGGTCCACAGAGCAAGTAACTCCATTTAAGAGCTTCTGGTCGGTCCACTGTAAGTAATCTCACTCTTTAACACTCTCTGCCCTCTGCGCCCATGAGCCTTTAATTGCGGCCACGAATTGCAAACACTGCGCCATCAGCAACAGGAGACGAAGAAGAAGGGCTTTGCAAGGAGGAGGAAACATCAAGCTTGAAGAAAATATGGTTAACCAAGTCTTCTCTCCCCCTTTCAGCAGCTGCTTTATGATTTCACATCTTTTGACAGAAATGATATGAACCAACCAACGTCAAAGGTCTCTGAGAAGTTACTGCACATGAAAAAGTAAGAATTGTCACATAATCTTGACAACAACTAAATCCCTCCATAATTTTCCCTATTTAAATACAGATACCTGCACGAAATTACAGTAAAAATTGTCACATAACATCTTGAAAATTGAATCCATGCATAATATACTCCATTCAAATATGGATAGCCACGGTATCAAATAGCGGCCGCTAATCGGAATAGCGGCCGCTATATCGCGGTAGCGGCTATCCACCGATTCACGACTGTGATTAAAAATCACGTTTGTAACGGCCGCTATTGGCCGTTACAAAACGGCATAACGGTGGATAGCGGCGATAACGGGCCGTTATCGCCGCTATCGCCGCTATCTCCGTTCTGTTGAATAAACTAAAGGTCTAAAAAAATAAAGAACAAAAACTTTTTAGAGTTCAGACTGAGATTGTGAGAGTGAGAGTTTGAGACAGTCGAATCTTACTGAGCATGAGGAAGGAATAAAATCAGAGCCAATATCACTATATCAGACCCGTGAGGCCGTGCCCGTGACTGCTACTCTGCTAGTGCTTGCTTTATCAGCATACACCACCACGGCACCACCACACAACACAAGTTCACAGTCACACACAGAACAGAACCACACAACACAACACACAGAACAGATCAACAGAGACACTCAGAGTCTCAGACACAGAGTCACAGAGAGCAGCATCAAGCGATTCAAGCAGCCATCAACAACAAACAAAGCAACAGGAAGACAACAACCAACATCAACAGGTAAGCAAGATGATGAAAGTATGAAACATGAAATGAAAATATAGTTAAAAACTTTAAAAATTTCCATAAGATTTTGGATTGGCGTCGGGAAAGGGAGGTGATCTGTGAGTGTGAGGGGCGACATGGGTCGGCTGAGGGACGGGTTGCCTGAGATGCTGCCAGTTCGCAACCAGATGGCTTCCGGCGGCTGTGGGCCTGTGGCTTCTTGACGTATTTCAGATTTCAGGGCAGTGTCGGTGAGCGATGGGACCGACGACGATGGGTGCTGTGAGTCTGTCACTCTTGTGAGAGGGATCTTGGTCAGATCGGAACGGTCGGAATCATGCCTGAGTGGGTGACTATGAGAGATTCGCGAGAAGGGGGCAAGGGGCTGCGACTGCGAGAGAGACTGAGAGGCCAAAGAGGGTTTCGATTGTGAGCCGTGAAAGATGAAAATCAAATTCAATGGGCACTTAGGCAGAGACAATGGGTTGGGTTTGGGTGGGTTTGGCCGTTGGGAATTGGATTGGGATATGGTGAATTTTTGGGTGGGTAGGCTAGGCCGGTCTGGTGGGTGGGTGGGTGGGTTTTTATAAATATTCTATTTACTTTTTTTTTGCTAAAGAATTTTAATATTTTAATTTTTAGGAATTAATATTTGGTAATTTTTTAAATAATATTAGGTAATGATAAATTTAAATTATTAATGTAATTTTTTTAGTAAAATCTGTAATGTAATTAAATATATGGTATTAAATATTATTATAACTTAAGAAAAAATAATATTGATATTTGATTAGGTTTAAGTTAATTGATAGTAGCAAATTAGTATTCAAACATGATTAATTTTTTAATAAGTTAATTGATAATGTAAATATCATCAATTAAATTATTTTTACTTATTAAAGTAAGTAAATTAAATGAATTATTTTTACTTATTAAAGTAATGAATTGAGTAATCAAATGTGCAATAGGACAAATATTCTGAGCTATGCATTGTAGTATGTTTGTATATCATATTTGTTGTCTATGAGTTTTCTTTTATCAAAAATAACAAAAGTAGTTTTCTTTGGCAAAAAAAAAAGTAATGAATTAAGTAAATGTAATGAATTAAATTATATTTACTTATTAAAAGTAAATTATTTTTACTTATTAAGTTAATTAATAATGTAAATGTAAAATAAATAAATTAATGTTACTTATTAGAGGGATGAATATGTGATTGATTAATTGTTCAAATTCAATTTTTATTTATATATGAAAAATGTGATGACTCTATCACATTTTTTGTATTATTATTTGTTTAACAGAAAATGTCAAACATGTCACAACATGAGGAGTTTCCAAGTAAAGGATTAGAAGGTGCGTCAAGTGATGATATTGGTTGGCATTTCGAAATCCCTGTACCAAATACAAGAGGAAATGTGTCTTGTAAACTTTGCGGGAAAGTTATAAAAGGAGGAATAACACGCTTCAAGGAGCATATTGCTCATAAGACTGGCAATGTTGCACCATGCCCCAATGTTACCGGTATGTTATAAATATTATGTTAATTTTTCAATAAAGATTATAAAATTACGTTAACATGTACAACTAATTTTTTTTATTTTTCTTAACTGTATTGTTAAAAGGTATTGTTAGAGAAAGTATGATGAAACTCCTCCAAGAAAGTAAAAAAAAAAAATTGATAACAAAAAGAGAAAAGATGAATTCCTTTCACAATTAAGAGGAGAGGAAGATTATGGTTACGAAGGATTCATAGATGAAGATACTGCTATAAGACGAGTCATGCAAGAAAGTGTTCAATCACAACATGAGTGGCATATGAGGCAAGAATTTAGGCAAAGAACTGGTGGTTTCAATAATACTTATGAAGAGGGACGAAGCTCTCATGGCTCAGCTGCTGACTATTTTGATCAAAGAACAAGAAAATCCACTCCAAGTGACTCTGAATTTTCATTAAGAGGAGCTATACCTGAATTGGTTAGAAGCAAGAGTTTAAAGCAACCGAAGTTAAGTGATTCTTTTCTGAAGACATTAAGAAAGAAGCTGGGTGAATCAGTGTCCAAATTTTTGATATACAATCGACTTCCTTTTCAGTTATCAAACTCTCCATGGTTGCACAATTTAGTTTCTGTAGCAGCAGAAATTGGGCAAAATGTAAAGCTTCCAACACCTTATGAGGTTTCTGAAGTATATTTGGAATCAGAGTATCAACAAGTCAAAGAATGGGTTGATGGATTAAAGGTTCATTGGAAAGAATTAGGTGCTACCTTAATGTGTGATGGGTGGACCAACAGCCTGAATCATATGCATATAATAAATTTTCTAGTTTATTGTAGTAAAGGGACCATTTTTTGGAAATCTGTGAATGTCTCTAGTGTTTCTACTAGAGATACTAATTTTTACTACAAATTATTAGATCAAGCTGTGGAAGAAATCGGAGAGCAATATATTGTTCAGATAGTTACCGATAATGAGGCAGCACTTAAGGCTGCTGGAAAAAAATTAATGTTGAAAAGAAAACATTTGTTTTGGACTGCCTGTTCCGCTCATTGCTTGGATTTATGCCTTGAAGATATTGGGAAGAAGCAAAGCGTGGAAAAAGTGTTAGAGGAGGCGAAGAAAGTCACATGTTTCATATACAATCATATTTGGACAGTTAACTTGATGAAGAAATATACTCAAGGAAAGCAAATACTTCATCCTGCTCTCACCTGATTTGCCACTCATTTCATCCAATTACAAGAAATAACAAAGCATAAACAAGGTTTGAGAGAAATGTTCAATTCAAAGGTTAGTACTTAATAATTAGTACAATTATTTAAATCTAGTTTTGTTTTTTATATCTTGTTTAAATTTTAATTTAAAATATACAGGAATTTAAAGAATCTAAATGGGGGCAATAAAAGTCGGGACCTGCTTATGAAGCAAAAAAAATTATTTTGGGAAAAGATTTTTGGAGAAAAGCAAATGAAATAATAAAAGTTTATGAGCCTTTGGTAAAAGTATTGCGCCTTTTGGATGGTGATGAAAAACCAACAATGGGCTTTATTTATGAGGCAGTGGATAGAGCTAAACGGACAATTGCACAAGAATGTCGATACTTCACTGAATATGAAAGGATTATCGACAATAGATGGACATTTATGCATTCTCACTTGCATTCAGCTGGTAAGTAGACTAAAAATGTGGATTGTAATTAAAATAACAATTTTATGTTATATTCTTAAATTGCTTATATATTTATTTTTTATTGCTTATTTTTTTTATTGTTATGAACTATGTTTAGGTTATTATCTTAATCCCCAATTTCAATATGGTGTGAAATCTTCGTCGGATGTGTTAATAGAAACAAGAGAAGGTATAAAAGCAGTGATAGAAAGACTAGAACCTTCTCTGGATAATCAAATCCAGATGACTAATCACGTTAGTGTTTACCACTATTTTATACTTGAAAAATTTACTCTATGTATCAGAAATCTAATTACCTTTTTGCATTTATTTAATAATTGTAATGTTTTATCAATGTAGTTGTTTGCATTTCAAGATAAAAGAGAAACATTCGGTACGCCACAAGCACAGAGAGCTTGGAAGCAAATGAATCCAGGTAAATAATTAATTAAATAGTTTTAATTTCTTTAATATTATTTAATTATATTGGTATTAAATTTATTTTAAATTATTTTATGCAGCTGAATGGTGGATTATATATGGCACATGTGTTCCTGAATTGCAAAGAATAGCAGTTAAAGTGCTTAGTCAGACAACTTCTGCATCTAATTGTGAAAGAAATTGGAGCACATTTAGCTATATACATACCAAGATAAGAAACAGGTTGAAATATGAAAGACTTCATAAGATGGTATACACTTATTACAATATGAGGCTAAGGATGAGACATCAAAAAAGGAGGAGTATTGATGAGATAAATGATAGTTTCAATCCTATTAGCCTAGACCATATCTTTAAAGAAGATGATCCACTTTCAGAATGGCTACAAGAGAAAGAAAATCCTTTGTTAGATGGGCAAAACTCTGATTGGTTGCCTCCTGATAATTCTGATGATGAAATGAATGTTGAACAATCATATCAATCAGGAGAACAAAATCTGCCTCATTCAAGTTCAAGCCGATCACCAACTCAGAGTGATGATGATGAGGGTTCAAGTCCAACTGGTGGTCATGGTAGTGGTGCTGATTATAGTGGTGGTGCAAATGAAAATAGGCCTTTTAGTCCACTTGGAGGAGAATTTGGGCTTGCTGCTACCGGTGGATTATTCCTTGATTTGTCAGAATATGGAGTACGTCCATCTATTGAATCTAGTGGGGATAGAAGTAGAGATAGAGCTCGATCAAAGGGTAAAGCCAAGAAGCACCAACATGATACTTCTGGAGGCAATTCATCTCGAAGATCAGCTTCTAGTAATGAATCATTTAGTAATCAAGGCTATTATCCATCAGGACCACCTTTACATTTTCAACCTCCTTATGGTTACTATCCACCTCCACAAGGTTATTATCCACCCCAGCCATATTCTAATTATCCTATGCCTTATTATCCCCAAATGTATCCACCACTACCCCAAATGTATCCACCACCCCAAATGTATCCACCACCGCCACAAATGTATCAAGAACAAAGATATGGTTCGAATTCTGGACAAAGGTCACGAAGATCAAGTCGTCATGGTTCTGAAAGTGAAGAGGGAGAATTTGATGCTCCTCGTCATTCCACTATATGGTAATCGGTAAGATTTAAAGTGTATTTTTTTTAGTTTCCTTGAATTGAATTTAACGAGTTCTATTTGTTAATTATTAATATTCGTAGAAATTCATGTGGAAGAGGAAAAAAAAGAAAAATATTGACATAATTAATTTAGATGAAAAAAGATTTGACAAAATTTAGATGAAAAAATTCCTCAATAATTTAGATAAAAAATAATTAATGCTAATTAATTAGTACATAATTATTTATCTCTATTTTGAATATTTGTTATTTTTTAATTATCATAAGTAATTTTTTAAATATGAATGTTTTATTATAATTGAAAAAATTATAAATAAACTTTTTTTCACATAAATAATAGACTTGAGGTATTATAAATTATTTTAAAAACTATAAAATAAGACTTTACATGATTATAATTAAAGTTACTACACTTTATATAGAATTGTGCGAAATTAAAAAAAATTCACGACCGCGATGACCGTGATGACCGCAATTACCGCCGCTATGTCCGCAACCGCGATAAACTCAACGCGACCGAAAACGCGATCGCGACCGCGATTTAAAACCATGCGGATAGCTACACAAAATTACCAATTCAAATGAAAAGTGTCTTCTATTCCATTACATGCCTGGCGTCCTTCCAAATGGATTTTTGGTGCAGCTTTGGAACAACAATTACCCCGATTCTTTGCAGGTTCAAGCCAGGTACCAAGTGGGATGCATAACAGCTTCAGCTTCTGCAATACAATCAATACATTAATGCTTTTGACTGCATAGGGTATCTCAGCAATTTCATAATTGTCCAAAGCAGGGTAAAAACCCTAAATCATTTCTATTCTTTCATCATTACACTGGATTTGAGGTTTCAAGAAACATAAAGTTTCAACAAAAAAACATAGAATTATTTAATCAAACAGGAGAATAAATAAATAATTGATTATACTCACTCCCAAATTCGGCGCCGGCATTACCGCATAGAATTTAGCATTTCTCGAACTCCTTATATCATAACCTAGTTTTCCTCGACTACTCTTTCTCAAAAATAATATCGCAAATTATGAAGAACATTAAGAGTTAGAATCCAATGAAACCTAAACAAAACGCAACTCATAATCACACTAAAATTATAAAGAATAATACAAGTAAAGAGGGAACCGTAACTAGAATATGGAAAACTGACCTCTATTGCTAATTAGATCCTCAACGACTGCGGTAAAGTACGCGAAGGAAAAAAATATTTAAGTTCCACGTAGACCTAATCAAACATATTTTAACGCAAATCGGTATTAAAGAAAAAAAAGAAAGAGGAAGTATAGAAATTTGGTTGTCGCGCGACAGTAGTCGAATTCGTTAGGAGAAAAAGCGAGAAAGCAAATACAGAGATCTGGTGGTGGCGAATACGAAAGAATCATCGGATTCGTGAGCGAGAAAGGAAATGATAGTGAAGAGGATTAGAAGACCAGCGGAGATGACGGATTAGGTATTATTTTAGGTTTTAGGGCTCTGCGATAGGTCGATGAAGGAGAAGAAAACATGAGAATCGAATGAAGAAGAAAACGTAATAAAGAAAGAGATCCTCAGGTCGTTGAAACGAGATGAATTTTGAGTGGGCCGTGGGGAGTGGGCGCTGGTGAGCCGCTTCTTCAGTTTCCATTTTTTTTTTTGATCTATTAAGTATATTTTTTTTTGGATAAAATCTATTGAGTATATTTTTAAAGGTTAAAATATAATATTCAATTGCATTAGCCAAAAAATATATTACATTCTACCCTTGAAATTGGCTGGATAAGCCCATGCAAGATACAAGAGTCTGATTCGTCTCCTCAACTCACGATTCTTTGCAATCATTCAACACTGATGCTTCATTTTATCCCCCAACCATTTGTCTAATTTCAGTATTTGATACTGTTTATTTTAACCATTTATCCAATATCTACATTTACAAACCAAAGTTTTTCACGGTTTAGAATACAGAATAATTCAAGAACAAGCCAATGCCAAGTCTTGTAATAACATAAATAGAAACATAAAAATACAACTGAAAATCACTGATAAAGTTAGTTTCAGCCATTCAATTTATACAAAATAAAAATTTCAAGTTCAACCGGTTAAAAATCGTCACTGTCAAGATAGAGCATTGGCATAAGTGGCACCAACTAGAATTTACAGCTTTCCTTTTAGCTATTTACATGGATTGACAGCATTAGGCTAAAAGTAAAGGCAAACCGAATGTGTTCTCACCGCTGTAAGTCATATAAAGAAAACCATCTTCATCCTTGTTTTCCTCATAAATTGCAGACATTAAGACAGCTGCAACCAAATAAAAAATAAATCAACCTCAGGAGCAGCACAAGAAATTGTAATAGGATATATTGCTTGAAGCTAATATATTATCACTCACCGGTAGGAGGGAGAGTGTTCTTCACAAAGACAAATATAGCTTTCTCAGCACTAAGCTTAATCCTTTTACGGACAACATAAACAAATTGCCCCACAGTCAAATCAGCAGGAAGAAGATACCTGAAGCCGTAATCAAAGAAGAATATATACTAAGAGAAACAGTGACCAGTCTAATTGTAGGATATCTCGTTCAGTTCTTAAAAAATCCAATAAGATTGGGCAAATATATGACATTAGACATCATTCACTAAAAAGCAAGTTTGGCAACATGTTGAAAAACCAAAATAATGAGGCATTGTTGTTTCCATGTTCATCACAGATTATAATCAATCTTCTTCCTGCACATCTAAGCAGGACACTTTAGAAGCATACCAAAGATTAGAAAATAGCTTCTGGAAAACAAAAACTTCAAAGAAAAAAGTGTGATTGCAGTTATATTACTATAAAAGAAAATTTAACTTTAATAAGGGCAAATGCAGTTAACTTCTTTTTATCAATATCAGGAATCTCACTCCTTTCAGCCTTCTCCACAATGACCTGCATGGTTGCCTATAAGCATAGAAGAATATTAAAAGAATAATAGAGGATAAAAATGTTCAGCAGAAAGGGAAGATAATAACTTAAATATTCATACAGTAATTCTATCCGGATACTTCTCCCTGATGCGGGAAGCTTCAGCCTGCCTCCTTTCTGAGAATTGAAAATTTTAAGAAGGGACAAGTATAAATAAAATTTTATTAGTTTAATCAGATCAGAGAACAAGAGCAGCAATGACAGAAATAACTTGGAAATAAAAAAAGATACAGCAGGATATGGAATGTAAACTTAGGCAACCATGTAGCAAACGGACAACTTTCATGTTTCATCATGTTTTGCTCCTTTCAGAACTTGCAAAATGCAACTGCTTTAACCGGGAGCATATACAATCCACTAAACAAGTGAACTTAGGATCAATATAACATAGAACATCTCATGAATTCCATAAAAACTCTCTCCGATTGATCCAAGTTTTCATAAACATACCGAATTTCTAATAACTCAGTAGATATTCCACCACAATGTAGCAGATTCTGACTAAGCCCTCAACAATGAAGAAAAAAGACATGATATTTAAACCAAAAAGAAAATAATTCAAAAAAAAAGAACACACAAATCAAATATTAATGCAACAATAATTCAATCAAGTAAAGTTCTCAAGAAAATTCTTCAAGCCAAAAGAGAGACAAAAGAACAGATAAAAATAAGGGATCAATGAAACTCACCCAAACGATGTTCAAGTTTGAAGGAACTTTCAATGAAGCAGCACAATCATCCATGACCTCAAGACTGCCATCATTGACCTTTCCTTGTGTAGCGACTGTGGCCTCCACATTGGCATGTTTAGTCACAGCAGCAAGCTCGGAGTATGTTAGAAATAACTCCGCATGCGGTAGAAGCTGCAGTTAATGTAAAGATTCTTGTACTGCTCATTGCGAATTTCGACTGAGCACTGAGAATTCACTTTCTTTTCATCTAGAATAACCACACATCGGGTAAGTCGCGAGAAAACAAAGTAAGTCATAGTAAAGGAGACAGCAAGTCAAGGACCACAGAGCAGAGCTACTGGTCCATTAGGTAACTCCATTTAAGAGCTTCTGGTCGGTCCACTGGAGTGTCTTAGAAATTAGCAAGTGCCTCCTGTGTCGCTACACGACAAGCCTCCTCTCCTCCTTAGAATGGGCCAGTTCCTGCTTTAGCTTCTCCGCCTCGGATACAAGTTCGTTCACAAGGAGCTTGGACTTACGCTCATTAGCCTTGCACTTCTTCAACTTCTTCTTTAGCAAATAACTCCGAATGCGGTAGAAGCTGTAGTTAATGTAAAGCTTATTGTACTGCTCATTGCGAATTTCGACTGAGCACTGAAAATTCACTTTCTCTTCATCTAGAATAACCGCACATCGTGTAAGTCGCGAGAAAACAAAGTAACAAATAGACTCACGAAATAGGGAAAGAACACACAACCTTCAGAGTGAACATAGAATTGGCTATTTGTTTGGCGTGGGCAACCAAGGAGTCGCTAGAATCACTGTCCGTAGATGCTAACTCCTTCCTCTTGGATTTGCTCAATTGACCTTGGGTCATTTGAGGCTGAAGTGCTAGGGGCTGGCCAGATCCAACCCCAAGAGTCAACTGAGTTGCTGGCTGGATATAGTCACCACTGGCCTTGTCTGCACCACGAAAACACAAAGGATTTAATTAATAATTCAGCTCAAAATAAACAAACAAAAAAACAGTCTAAATTACCAAGCCTTCTAGATGTTAAGCTTCTTACTTCTCCTGAGATTTTGAATTTGCTCGAGTCTCGAGCAAGGCTTGGTAATTTAAACTGTTCTTTCGTTTGTTTATTTTTAGTTGAATTATTAATTAAACCTTTTGTGTTTTCGTGGTGCAGACAAGGCCGGTGGTAACTATATCCAGCCAGTAACTCAGTTGACTCTTGGGGTTGGATCTGGCCAGCCCCTAGCACTTCAGCCTCAAATGACCCAAGGTCAATCGAGCAAATCCAAGAGGAAGGAGTTAGCATCTACGGACAATGATTCTAACGACTCCTTGGTTGCCCACGCCCAAGAAATAGCCGATTCTATGTTCCCTCTGAATGTTGTGTGTTCTTTCCCTATTTCGTGAGTCTATTTGTTACTTTGTTTTCTCACGACTTACACGATGTGTGGTTATTCTAGATGAAGAGAAAGTGAATTCTCAGTGCTCAATCGAAATTCGCAATGAGCAGTACAATAAGCTTTACATTAACTACAGCTTCTACCGCATGCGGAGTTATTTGCTAAAGAAGAAGTTGAAGAAGTGCAAGGCTAATGAGCGTAAGTCCAAGCTCCTTGTGAACGAACTTGTATCCGAGGTGGAGAAGCTGAAGCAGGAACTGGCCCATTCTAAGGAGGAGAGGAGTCTTGTCGTGTAGCGACACAAGAGGCACTTGCTAATTTCTAAGACACTCCAGTGGACCGACCAAAAGCTCTTAAATGGAGTTACCTAATGAACTGGTAGCTCTGCTCTGTGGTCCTTGACTTGCTGTCTCCTCTACTATGCTTAATGCATACTCTCTCCAAGATCTGATATCTTTCTGCTGTTGATGGAAACTGAAACTCTCTTCCATTTGCATATACAAAAGAGAGATATGTAAAGATTCCCTTCTAGGCACCATCTCATTGAAAAAAAGGACTTAAACAATGCAAGAGATAGAGGGAATCCTAAACCTTCATAAAAAACCACGAAACCAACGATATGACGCCAACTATTGGGAAGAAGCTGAAAAGGAGCTAAACCATAAAAATTTAGAAGTTCGGCAATGAAGGGATGAAAAGGAAATCTCAAGCCTGAAAGAACAGCATTACAATAGACTCACAACCTAGTTTTATCTCAGAATTGCATAACCCTATCAGTGTAATCAAAGAGATGTATTTTCAGATCAGGAGAAACACATTGACCGTTGCAGAGCTTAGCAAAGTCCCGCTTAGTGAACTGGTTAGGACACACCTCAGGAAAGGCTCCCTCTTTAAGGCCCTCATCACACTCAAGAAGGCCTTGCGAGATAAGGCCATTTTGACTTGAACTTGGCCGAGGTCATGAATTTGGACCTCCATAGAGCGAAGATTTTCATCTAAGGCCTATTTTTCTTCGGTTGTCATCGACTAGAACCACCATAGCCCTTTGGACATACGTTCTATCAGGACCTCGGCTGAACTAGCTGAAGCTACAGACGCTAAGTCCTCAGACTCCCCAGCCAGCTCGGCTAACTCATCCCCACTATTCAAGCCTAAAAGTCCACTCACCTCGTTCGCTAAAAGTCCTTTAAGCCATTTACATAGATTGATAGTATTATGCTAAAGGTAAAAGGGAACCGAATGTGTTCTCACCGCTGTAAGTCACATAAAGAAAACCATCTTCATCCTTGTTTCCTCATAAATTGCAGACATTAAGGCAACTGCAACCAAAAAAAAAAATAAACCTCACGAGCAACACAGGAAATTGTAATAGGATATATTGCTTGAAGCTAATATATTATCACTCACCAGTAGAAAGGAGAGTGTTCTTCACAAGGACAAATATAGCTTTCTCAGCACTAAGCTTAATCCTTTTACGGATAGCATAAACAAATTGCTCCACAGTCAAATCAGCAGGAACAAGATACCTGAAGCCACATAATCAAAGAATAATATATATTAAGAGAAACAGTGATCTGTGTAATTGTAGGATATCTTGTTCGATTCTTAAAAATCTAATAAGATTGAGCAAATAAATGACATAAGACATCATTCACTACAAAGCAAGTTTGACAAATAACACGTTAAATAACAAGATGTGTGAGGCATTGCTGTTTCCAGGTTCATTACAGATTACAATCAAGCTTCTTCCTGCACATCTTAGTAGGAGACTTTAGAAGCATGCCAAAGATTAGAGAAAAGCTTCTGGAAAACAAAAACTTTAAAGAAAACGTGTGATTGCAGTTATGATACTATAAATGAAAATTTAACTCTAATAAGGGCAAATGCTACTAACATCTTTCTATCAACATCAGGAATGTCACTCCTTTCAGCCTTCTCCACAATGACCTGCATGGTTGCGCATACGCATAGAGGAATATTAAAAGAATAATAGAGGATAAAAATGTCCAGCAGACAGGGAAGATAGTAACTTAAATATTCTTACAGGAATTCTGTCCGGATATTTCTCCCTCCTGCGGGAAACTTCAGCCTGCCTCCATTCTGAGAAATAGAAAGGTTCTCAGAAAGGGACAAGTATGAAGAAAATTTTATTTGCTTAACAACATCAGAGAACAAGAGCAGCAGAGATATTTAATAATAAACAATACCACATTTCTAATAACTCAATACAATATCCACAATAATACAGCAGTTCTGACAAAGCCCTCAACAACAAAGAAAAAGACATGATATTTAAACCAAAAGCAAAATCAAAACAAATAATACACAAATCAAATTTTAAAGCAACAATAATTCAATTAAGCAAAATTTTCAACAAAATTCTTGAAGGCAAAAGAGAGACAAAAGACATGTAAAAATAAGGGATCAATGAAACTCACCCAAAGGATGTTCAAGCTTAAAGGAACTTTTCGCCATTGCATAATTCAATCCCTGATCGAAACATCACAAAAATTTCAATCTTTTTCTAAATTAGAGAAAAAATAAAAGCGAAAACTTATATAAAAGTAAAAGACCATCGAAAAATTACATCAGAAAAACATACCCGATGCGAAACAACAAAGGGAGCTTTAAGAAATGAGCCGATTGATTGATTGATCGATAGAGAGAAAAAGGGTGAAAATGATACGATCTAAATGATGAAGCTCTTCTAATGACAGCAACAGAAAGCTATCACACAAGAAAATGAGATATGCCTTTTCCTTAACAGAGTCTAGAATTTCCAGATTATAAGAGGAGAGAAGGATAGAGTGAAGAACAGAAGAAATAAGATAGAATCTATTAGAGAAGAAATAAGAAAAAAGAGAGAGATTTGCAAACGTGTAACATATTCATCTATCTCATTCCCATGCATTTCAGTACTATTTAAAGACATCGAGCACAGCCAATACACGTGACTCTTATCAGACTTAATTCTAATTAGCCAATACTAATAAAACGACTGTGTTTCAACTTCCTTATTTTTGGCCTGTAACAGAAAAATTCTAAACCTACCCCTGTTTTTGCCTTTTTTACACCAATCTCTTCGTTGAGTTACTGTTCATCACTGATAAAATAGAGTGTGTGTATATATACTAGAAGATACCCCTGCTACGCACGGGTACTTTTTTTCTTTAAAAAAATTATAAATATTATTTATTAAAAATAATAATAAATCAAGATAATTATTTAAAAAATATTAATTTTTTAAATGAAAATGATAATATTTAATTTATCTATTAAACATCTTTTTTTTTCAAAATATAAAATAAAATTCTAACACAAAGTTAAAAAATTAAATAAACCAAAATAAAAAAATTATAAATATTTAAATTTTTACTGAGTTTGAATCAAATTTGCTAGTATCAAAAGAAATCAAGATTAGGTAATCCTCCATCACTACTCTTTCTTTTTATTTTTTCGAAATCTTTAAATGTTTAATATTGAAATTATCTATATATTATTTTATTTTCTCTTTAATAATTTACGATTTTCATAATAAATGAAAATATTTTGAATTTGATTCGTAAATTTATTTTTATAATTAATTTGTGTTTATTTGTGTTTAATTTTTAAAAATTGATCCTTTAAATTTATTGCTTTATTTTATAATTTTATCTTTTTTTTTAATTTTTATATTATTTGTAATATTTTTAGATTTTTTGTTTGCTTGCCACATATCTTTTTGTTTTTGAAAAAGGTAAAATCATAACATAAAGTTTTAATCTTTTAATTATTAAAATATTAGTTTTTAATAAATAAAATATGAATTTATTAAAATATTAGTTTTTACTAAATAAAATATGAATTTATTAAAATATTAGTTTTTAATTAATAAAATATGAATTTATTAAAATATTAGTTTTAATAACTCATTAATTTTAATTTTTTATTAATAAATATTAATTTCTAATTAAAAAATACTAATCTATTAATTAATTAAATATCAATAAAATATTAATTTTAACTTTTTGTATTAACAGAATTGAGTGACAAATAGTCTCTTAAAAATGATGTGAAAGACAATAATTAATTGTCCTACTTCTGTATGAGAATAAACTTTGCTAGCAAATTTAACTTTTTAAATAAAGTGGATTCTTTTTATTTTAAACAAACAAAGATGATTGCTACAAAAAGGGAGTTTGTGAGGCATAAAAAACATTATAAAAAAAGTAAATGAGCAACGTGGCTTAATGAGAAGAGATTCTGGAGGATAATTTTTATTAATATGTATAAATTAAAAACTAATATTTTATTAATTAAAATTAATTAAAAAAATTTTACATTTAATAATATTTAAATATTTTACATTTAATTGTTATTTTCATAAAAAGAGACAAGTGTTAAGCAATAAAGAGATAAGGGGACAAAAATATATATATACTAGATACAAACTCACGCGATGCTGGGGGTTTATTTTTATTTTGTAATTTTTAAAATTAGTAAAAGTGATTATTAGATAAAAAATTTATTGGTCATAAAAATATTTATTTCTTTCTTATTGTTTAGTACAAAAGAAAAAACATGTTTACTAAGAATAGAGTTCATATATCAAACAAAATGTCCTAAAATAATTTTTTGAGAAAATTGGATTAGCTTGAATTAAAAAAAATACACAATACTTAAGTTAAATAGTATGACAAACAGATAATCTGTTCTAAAAACAAACAAATTAAGATAATGATGCAATAACAATAAAAAGTAAAAACAGCAAAATATATATACGGCATAGTGGTTTAGGCAATTTAACAAAAAAATAACAAAAATTAACTAAAAATGCTTTGTTAATATTATTAATCAAGTGTAAGGTTTTAAACCCATCTGTAAGCATTTTTTTTAAGAATAACTAATTAAACTATTTATATTTGCTACAAAGTACAATATACAAAGTAAAAGTATTTTTTTCTAAAAAAGTTAGAGGTAAAAACCCTTTCATATAATAATTTTTATTTGAAAGCAAAATATATGCAAGTAGAAGAAGCAAATAGATAAAAATATAAAGTAATATCATAAAATAATAATAGAGGACTGAATTAAAAAGAGTTAAAAAGTCATATAAAAAACATGTTGAGGATTTAACTAAAAAAATTGTTGAGAAAAAAAAATAAAAGGACCTAAGTAAAAAAAATTGTTGATGGCAAAAAAAATAAATGAACAAGTGCCGCTCAAAGGGAGAAAAATAGAAAAAATATATTATAGTATAGATATAGATGTACCAAAAGAATCCCCGAAAAAAATTAGTGCAACTCAGGCCGGTTTGGATTGGAATTAAGATTCAATGATTACCAAACAGAGCAGCAGCAACAGAACAGAACAGAAGATTTTCTGAGGCTTGAAGGTTGAAGAACAGATAAATAAAAGGGGTTTTTAGTGCACTGTTAAGCTTCTAAAGGATTATATGCCAATAAATAACAGGGCACGGAATAGTTAAAAGCTGAAGAACGAATTCAAAGATAGGATAACGGAGAGAGCATAACCATTGAAAAGGTAAGAATTGAAGCTCTCATACGCTTGAAGAGAATGGTGGGGACGAGAAAGAGATGATATAAGGGAGAGTGTGCGGTGTGGTAAGGAAGGAAGGGCGGAGATTTAACAGTCAGATGAGTCTACGGCATTTTTTGGGCTTATCCTGCGATTTTCATTTCGTGGGAATTTTTTAATTTTTTATTATTTAGTAGTATTAAAATTCTAGAATACTTGCAAATATCAAAAATAAAAATATTAAAATTATTTCTTTAAAGAGAATAGTAAAAAGGGAAAATCATAAGCCAGTGCGGTCCCCGCCCCCGACGGTTCGCTTTCCATTGCAGGGTAGACTGGTAGAGTGAGCTGTAGCCTGGGGGATCCGTGCCTTGTCCGGGTCCACACAGTCGCTTCTAGCTCTGGACTCTAGTAGAAAACTGTTTGGCAGGAAAAAAAAAAAAAGAAAAATATATTCTTTTGAATTTTGATGGTAGTTGAAAAATATAAAAAATGAGTGAATTTATTTTTTCCATTTTTTTCAATATACTAACATTCAATAAAAAATTACTAAAAAACTTTTTTTTTCATTTTTCTTGTCTTTTACTTTTCTTTTTATTTCTTTCATTTTTCTTTTTAATTCTCTATCATTCAAATTACTTGATCACGTCTCTTGCATAGGATTAAATAATACAAAAAAAAGGTGCAGTTCTTGAAAGCCAAGGTGAAGTAATTAGACGTAATGGCTAATTGGTAGCACAGGGAGAATTATTAGATTTGTCCATTTGTTTTTGTACCGTGTTAAGATGTCAATAATTGTGTATTATTTGGTAATTTAGGTATAAATTTTGCATTTATATAGAATAAAAAATAAAAATTTTATATTAAAATTTGTATTAACATATTAAATACATTTTTTTTATTTTTATCAAATTTATATATAAATTTTGTCAAAATTTAATTTGTATATTTTTAAAAAAAATTTAATGTCACGTCATATTTAGAATTGTGGGATACAATGTATAAATTTGTCTTTGATCAAATTTAACAGTTGCCTGGTGCCCTTCGGTCTAACCAATATTTGTGCTATAATTGTTTTATTAGGAAAAAAAAAACTTGCAATAAGAATATTATATTTACTAGATATATACCTGCGTGATGTTACAGACCTATTTTTATTTTATAATTTTTAAAGTTCGTAAAATTGATTATTAGATAAGAATTGTTAATCTTAAGAAATATTTAATTCCTTCATATTGTTTAGTACAAAAGAGAAACATGTTTACTAAAGAAAGAGTTTATAAATCAAGCAATATGTCCAAAAATAATTTTTTGAGAACTTTGGATCAGCTTGGATTAAAGAAAAATACACGCTACTTAAGTTAAATAATATGACAAATAGATAATTTGTGCTAAAAACAAACAAATTAAGATAATGATACAACAACAATAAAATGTATAAGCACCAATATATATATATATATATATATATATACACACACACACACACACACACACACACACACGGCATAGTGATTCAAACAATTTAACAAAGAAGTAAGAAAAATTAGTTAAGAATGCTTTGTTCATATTATTAATCAAGTGTAAGGTTTTAAATCCACCTGTAAGTATTTTTATTTTAAGAATAACTATTGAATTATTTATATTTACTCTAAAGTACAATATATCAAGTAAAAGTATTTTTTTTTGTGGAAAAGTTAGAGGTAAAAAAACCATTTTATATAATAATTTTCATTTGAAAGCAAAATATATACGAGAAGAAGAAGCTAATAGATAAAAATATAAAGCAATACTACAAAATAGTAATAAAATATTAGATTAAAAAGAGTTAAAGAGTAATGTAAAAAACATGTTGAAGACTTAACCAAAAAAAAGATGTTCAGAAAAAAATAAAAGGACTTAACTAAAAAAAAATTCTTGAAAAAAAAAAAACAAAAGGACTTAAGTAAAAAAAACAAAAGTTGTTGAGGGAAAAAAAAGACATGTGTCAAGCTTAAGGAGATGAGAAGATAAAAATAATATGTAGTATAGATAGATATTTATATTTTCAGGGTCGGTTTCCAGCAAAGAAATTTATGAGAAGGCAAACTTAAGGTAGTGTATGGTTAATGAAATGGAATAAAAGAGGAACGAAGTAAAATATGTGGAATCACAATTCTTAACCCATTAACGAATCAATCAAAGGATAACGTGGTTCCAAAGTGGTTCCAAAGGCAATGGCATGAAAAGAAAATTTGTTCAGCCGAATCAAACGGCTTGTAAGGGTTTTCTTGAATTCGACGCCTACATGATGAAACCCAAGCTTTGGGGAATTTCTAAATGGATTTTTTCTCGATTGGATTGCCCCTTAACAATGAATCTACTTCGGGCCTGGCAGGATTAGCCTATGAAACTAAGCCAATTGAGGCTTTTTGGTTGAAGTTAGGGCTCAAATGAGCTGGCATGAGCACCAAACGAGGTTGTTCTGTTATTTATGGGCTCATAGCCAACAGGACTGAACCAACAAACTTGAATTTTTTATTTAGTTATTTTTATTTTATGAAATATAAAGGTAAAAGTAATAGATAATGATTTTTTACAATAGTTTATATTTGATGCATCTGCAGTATATAAATTTTATATTTTGTCATTAAATCATATCACGACATCTCATTATTTAGTAAATTTAAAATTATTTATTTTGAATGACTCTTTGTTTTAAATATATTAATTAAATATAATGCATAAAATATAAATTCCTTTTATAATCAAAAAAGGATTATTTTTTGTTTATCTAAATGAATGTGATAATAAAGATAGTGGACAAAATGGTTGACATATTAACTTTACTTTTTTGGTGGTCTATTATATTTAGATTTTTTTGTCTTTTATTTCCCCAAATCAATTCTTTCTGATATTTATTTCTCAATCAAGTTGGACTTGTGATTATAGTAGGTAAAATGTATCAGCCATTCTCAGTAAAAGTCTATAGTTTGGTTATATATCAAGATATATATCTTGAATGTGAAGAAACTTTTAGTTGAAATAGCCAGCTAAAACTCCCACACTTTATCTTTTCTTCTTTCTAATTTGCTTAAGAGGCAGGTTACCCTTTCAATTAGCTGTTAAAATATTGAGAAATATGTATGATACATGCATGGTTCCATTGAATTCTTGAATAAAAAAAAATACACAAAAGGGTCTAAAGTATTGAAAATTATTACTATTCTTTCTCTTCAGTTATCAGTGTATTACTAATTTAGAAGCTAAAAAGCATCAGTGTTGAGTACGTTTTTTAAGGTTAAAATATTATATTCTCCTGTATTAGCCAAAAAATATATTATCTTCTACCCTTGAAAATGGCTGGATAAACCCATGCAAGATAGAAGAGTCTGATTTGTCTCCTCGACTCACGATTCTTTGCAAGCATTCAACACTGATGCTTCATTTTACCCCAAACCATTTATCCAATTTTAGCATTTGATACTGTTTATTTTAACCATTTATCCAATATCTACATTTACAAACCAAAGTTTTTCACGGTTTAGAAAACAGAACACTTCAAGAATAAGCCAATGCCAAGTCTTGTAATAACATAAATAGAAACATAAAAATGCAATTGAAAATCACTGATAAAGTTAGTTTCAGCCATTCAATTTATACAAAATAAAATTATAAGTTCAGACAAAAAAAAACCGTCATTGTCAAGATAGAGCATTGGCATAAGTGGCACCAAAGAGAATTTACAGCTTTCCTTTTAACTATTTACATAGATTGATAGCATTAGGCTTAAAGTAAAGGGGAACCGAATGTGTTCTCACCGCTGTAATTCATATAAAGAAAACCATCTTCATCCTTGTTTTCCTCATAAATTGCAGACATTAAGGCAGCTGCAACCAAATAAAAATAAATCAACCTCACGAGCACCACAAGAAATTGTAATAGGATATATTGCTTGAAGCTAATATATTATCACTCACCAGTAGGAGGGAGAGTGTTATTCACAAAGACAAATATAGCTTTCTCAGCACTAAGCTTAATCCTTTTACGGACAACATAAACAAATTGCTCCACAGTCAAATCAGCAGGAACAAGATACCTGACGCCATAATCAAAGAAGAATATATACTAAGAGAAACAGTGACCAGTCTAATTGTAGGATATCTCATTCAATTCTTAAAAAATCCAATAAGATTGGGCAAATATATGACATTAGACATCATTCACTAAAAAGCAAGTTCGGTAAACAACATGTTGAATAACAAGAATAATGAGGCATTGATATTTCCATGCTTCATCACAGATTACAATCAATCTTCTTCCTGCACATCTAAGCAGGACACTTTAGAAGCATACCAAAGATTAGAAAATAGCTTCTGGAAAACAAAAACTTCAAAGAAAAAAGTGTGATTGCAGTTATATTACTATAAAAGAAAATTTAACTTTAATAAGGGCAAATGCAACTAACTTCTTTTTATCAATATCAGGAATGTCACTCTTTTCAGCCTTCTCCACAATGACATGCATGGTTGCCCATAAGCATAGAAGAATATTAAAAGAATAATAGAGGATAAAAATGTTCAGCAGAAAGGGAAGACAGTAACTTAAATATTCATACAAGAATTCTGTCCGTATACTTCTCCCTGATGCGGGAAGCTTCAGCCTGCCTCTTTTCTGAGAATTGAAAATTTTAAGAAGGGACAAGTATAAATAAAATTTTATTAGTTTAATCAGATCAGAGAACAAGAGCAGCAATGACAGAAATAACTTGGAAATAAAAAAAGATACAGCAGGATATGGAATGTAAACTTAGGCAACCATGTAGCAAACGGACAACTTTCATGTTTCATCATGTTTTGCTCTTTTCAGAACTTGCAAATGCAACTGCTTTAACCGGGAGCATATACAATCCACTAAACAAGTGAACTTAGGATCAATATAACATAGAACATCTCATGAATTCCACAAAGAACTCTCTCCGATTGATCCAAGTTTTCATAAACAATACCGAATTTCTAATAACTCAGTACAATATTCCACCACAAGGTAGCAGATTCTGACTAAGCCCTCAACAATAAAGAAAAAAGACATGATATTTAAACCAAAAAGAAAATAATTAAAAAAAACACACAAAATCAAATATTAATGCAACAATAATTCAATCAAGTAAAGTTTTCAACAAAATACTTTAAGGCAAAAGAGAGACAAAAGAACAGATAAAAATAAGGGATAAATGAAACTCACCCAAAGGCTGTTCAAGTTTGAAGGAACTTTTCGCCATTGCAAAATTCGATCCCTGATTATCCACTGCGATTTTCAAACATCGAAACATCACAAAAAACTTCAATCTTATCCTAAATTAGAGAAAAAATAAAAGGCGAAAACAAATATAAAAGTAAAAGACCATCGAAAATTTACACCAGAAAAACATACCCAACACGAAACAACAAGGGAGCTTTAAGAAGTAAGGGCTTCAATTAAAAAAGAAGCCGACTGATTGATTGATCGATAGAGCGAAAAAGGGTTGGTTTCAGGGAAAAAATTTATGAGAACAAGGAAACCTATAAAGGGTTTGCTTGAATTCGAGGGCAACATGATGAAACCACAGCTTAGGGAATTTCTAAATGGATTTTTTCCCGATTGGATTGCCCAAGGAATCTACTTCGGGCCTTGCAGGATAAGCCTATGAAACAAATCCAATTCAGCCTTTTTGGTTGAAGTCAGGGCTCGAATGGGCTGGCAGGAACAACATACGAGGTTGTTCTATTATTTATGGGCTTATAGCTAACAAGATTTAACCAACAAACTTGAACTTTTTATGTATTTTTATTTTTATTTTATGAAATATAAATGTAAAAGTAATAGGTAATGATTTTTTACAAGAGTTTATATCTGATGCATCTTCAGTATATAAATTTTATATTTTGTCATTAAATCATATCATCACATCTCATTAATTAATAAATTTAAAAATATTTATTTTGAATAACTTTTCATTTTAAATATGTGAATTAATGATAATGTGTCAAATATAAATTCCTTTTATAATCTAAAAAAAAAGATTATTTTTTATTTATCTAAATGAATGTGATAATAAACATAGTGGAAGAAATGGTTGACATATTAAGTTTATTATTTTGGTAGTCTATTATATTTAAGTGTTCATTGTCTTTTTTTTTTCCCAAAATCAATTCTTTCTTATATTTTTTTTTTGGTGAAATGGAAATTTAAATCATTACAGTTGGAAATTTCTTGGGAAACAGACTCCCCAAGCATCAGCCTCTATCAGACTACTTAGGAGGGAGGGAGGAGAAACTAGTTTAACAAAATCAGTATCTATATCACATGCCTTTTTAGCTAGCTGATCAGCACAAAAATTGCCTTCTCTATAAGTGTGACTTAAATGGATCTCCCATGGCCTTTTAAGCATAACTCTAATATCTTCAATAATGCAGCCAAACGGATGAGTATGTGTGTCTACAGATGAAATCAGATCTAGTACAACTTTAGCATCTAGTTCACAATAGACAAACCGAAATCCTTCACTCCAAGTAAGAAGCAATCCCAATTTTAGAGCTTGTAATTCTGCAGCAATATTTGAACAGAAGCCCAAATTTGCCTGGAACCCCATCAGCCATTCCCCTGAATCAGAACGAAGAAGACCTCCTGCCCCTGCTTTACCTGGGTTTCCTTTAGAAGCTCCATCAGTATTCAATTTAACTGATCCCATTGGAGGAGGTAACCATCTTATCATGTTCATACTGTTTTTAAGAACAAGTTCCTTTTGAAATGCTTGCTGAATCTCTAAAGCCCCACGAGATATTTGTTGAACTAATTGAGCCTCGTCCAAGACATTGTTAGTTGAAGAAGGAATAACAGCAGCACAACGATTAGTCCAAATTCTCCAAATAGCTGAAACAAATAGACATCGCCAATCCCTACAACATTAGATGTAAGGGATGCTGAATCCTTAAGATTCTTGACAAGCCATTCATCAAGTGCCCAGGAACAAAAATCAGACCAGCAATGTTGAGGAACATAGATCTTCCAAATGTTGACGGCCTTTGGACAATCTTGCAATACATGCAAAACTGACTCTTCAGAACAGCCACAAAGTACACAATTCGCAGAATCAGCTAAATTCCATTGATATCTTAGTTGGTTGGTCAGCAATCTCCCTTTCATGGCCAGCCATAAAAAGTAAATCCATCTATTTGGTGCTGGAATCTTCCACAACCAACCCCAATCCTGTTTAGCTTCAATCATATCACCTTGGAACATTGTAGAATAAGCAGATTTTGAAGAAAAATTACCATCAGCTTCAAACTTCCAGATCCATTTATCCCTCAATGAATTCAACATTGAAATCGGGGTACCAATCACTTGAAGAGTCAGCTCTAAAGGAAGCAGAGAGGAAATTAGACTTACCTTCCATTCACCATTTGAGTCCAAGAAATCACTCACAGTTGCTGTAAGATCTTGGTGCCCATTATAGATTCTCGAATAGGATAGTAATGGCTTTTCTAGCCAGCATTCAGTCCAAAACCGAGTCTCCTTCCCATCTCCAATCCTCTTCCTTAACCCATCAGATAGCATCCTTAATCCTGTAATAAGATTTCTCCATGAAGAGGAACAATTAGAATTTAGACATGAACCCATGGTCACATCTGTAATGATATCTCCCTTCACATTATACTTAGAGCTCAACACTTTAACCCAAAGGCTATTAGGTTCATTCAAGAATCTCCAAGCAGATTTTTGAATCAAGGCGAGATTATGTTCCTCCATTTTTCGAATACCCAATCCACCAAATTTCTTAGGCCTACATACCTCATCCCAGTTTACAAAAGCAATTCCTCTTTTTTCTTCAGAACCACCCCAAAGAAACTTCCTATTCATTTGATCCAAAGACTTCTGAAGACCCCTCGACATAATCGTTGTCAACATGTGATATGTAGGAATTGCTGTCGTAACAGAGCTAATCAAGTTAGATCGACCAGCTAAACTAAGTAGTTTCGCTTGCCATCCCATAAGCCTGCTAGATACCTTATCAATCACCTCATGGTAAGTCCTTAAATTAATTCATCCATGGAGAAGAGGAACACCAAGATAGTTGCCCAAATTATTTGTTAAGCCAATCCCTAGAATTCTACTCACCACTTTGGAACACATAGGATGAGTTTTAAGGGAGACAAAAATTTTAGATTTGACTAGACTCACTTTAGCACCTGAGGCCATACAAAACTGATCTAAAACAGATTTAATAACATGAGCATGCGAGGATGAAGCTCTGGCAAATAACATCAAATCATCAGCAAAGAATAGATGTGTGACCCCAGGCCCATCCTTTCTGAACTTATCAGTTTCCAGGAACCCCTTTTCACTTCTTTTTCAATTAGATTGCCCAATCTCTCCATACATAAGACAAAAAGATACGGGGAGAAGGGATCCCCTTGTCTTAAACCACGTTGAGCTGAAAAAGTCTCTGTCATCTCCCCATTCCATAAGACTGACATCTTGGCTCCAGAGACACATTTCATTATAAGCCTAACCCACATAGGCGGAAAGTTAAATGATAAGAGAGTATCTTCCAAGAAATCCCAGCGTATCCTATCGTACGCTTTCTCCAAATCAATTTTGATAGCCATAAGACCATCTTTCCTCTTTGACTTCTTTATAGTATGGATCAACTCCTGAGCTATAAAGATGTTATCTGGTGCTTGCCGTCCTGGAATAAAGCTAGACTGAAACTGTGAGACTAGATCATTCAAGAAAGGCCGCAATCTGTTGACTAAGACCTTAGTGATAAGCTTGTAAGCTACACAACAAAGACTTATTGGATGAAGTTGTGAAATAAGTTCAGGAGAGTTAACTTTTGGAATCAAAGTAATAAGAGTAGAGTTTAACTCAGAGGGGATCTGACCTCTTTCAAAGGCAGAGACAACCAAATCTATCAGACAGTGGCTAAAAAGATCCCAGTACTTCTAAAAAAATCCCGCTTGAAAACCGTCAATTCCTGGGGCTGACCAAGCTTTCATTTGATATAGTGCTTTTTTGACTTCCTCATGTTCGACTTTTTGGCTAAGGATACTCCTCTGATCTGAGTTCAGAGATAAGCCCTGATGATCCAATAGCTTCATACCATCACCATCTACAAAGTACAACTCCTTAAAGAAATTAGAGACTAACACCTTTAGTTCATTCTGATCCACAATCCATTCATCCGCTGAATTTTTTAAAATTAAAATTATTTCTACTTCTTCTGCATAGAGTCGAAACATGGAAGAATTTAGTATTTCACTCACCTTCTTGGATCCACTTGAGTCTGGATTTTTGATGCCAAAAAAGCTCTTCCTGCCACAGAATCTGATTGTATTCTAGCAGTAACTGGTTTTCTAAGGCAAAATATTGGTGAGAACATTGATAAGATAAGGCCTTCTGAACACCTGCCAAACGAAGTAATACTCTTTTCTTTCTACTAAAGATATTTCCAAAGTGATCCTTGTTCCACATACGTAAAGAATCAATCAGTTTCCTCGTTTTCTCACAAAGAGAGCCACTAAAAGACTCCCATGCATTTTTAATGACACCATCAACTTCTGGGTTTGTTAGCCACATAGATAAAACAGAAAGGGCTTTGAACAATTGGGATTTGAGACAAATTTCATACATTGTACAAGCACCGGGCAATGATCAGAGTATGCATTCGGTAGGTGCAAAACAATAGCTTCTGGATACTGCAATTTCCATCGGGCATTCGCTAGAGCACGATCTAACCTCTCCATGATACGAGCACTACTCGGTCGACGATTGCTCCAAGTATATTTTTGTCCCTGAAAACCCAAATCCATTAAGTCAGAAGAGTTTATCATATTGTTAAATAAGGAGCACCGTCTAAGTGAAACCCCCCTTCCACCAAACTTTTCTGAGCTGTCCATCATATCATTGAAATCACCCAACATAAGCCATGGTAAATCTATCAGATTCGAAAACTCCTTCAAAGAATGCCACAAAGTTTTACGAACCTCCAAGGTAGGACTAGCATACACAGCCGAAAATATCCAAGTCAAGCCTCCCGATTGTGTGACACACGCATGAACAACCTGATTCGAAGAATGAATAATGTTCAGCTGCAAATTGATAGAAGACCAACATACACATATACCACCAGCAAAACCCACCAGATCAACTATGAAACAATTCTGAAACCCCAATTTTTTGATTACTTTTTCAGCTACTTTTCGACCCACTCTAGTTTCAACTAAAACAAGAATATCTGGTTTGTACCATCGAACAAGCTCCTTAGCATTTCGAAGAAATTCCTTGCTCCTAACACCTCTAGTATTCCATAATAGAAGGTTCATTAATAAACAAAGATTGGATCCCTAGATTATTCACCTCTCTTGGAAGAGGTTCCATGGTTTCATAGATAGGATTCGTAATAGCACCTTAAAGAGGGAAAGGAAGAAATTGAGTTTCAGGCACAAAGAAGTCAGGCGGCTCTCTGTGCCGATGATCTGAAGAAGTCATGACTGCACAATCTTCAGCTTCAGTAGAACTACGAATGGATTGTCTAGGTAAATCTCTCTGTCGCATAGGATCAGCATCAACCATTGGGCACTATCAGGGACAACTGTTTGAGAATGGAGAATGAAATTAGAAGACCGAGATAAAAGCTTTTTGGATGAAATAGCTTGACTAGAATTGTGCTGGGCTACAATAGATAAATTTCCACTTCTCGAATTGGGCTGTAACCTGGGCTAAAGAGAGTCAACCCGTCTACCCCTCTCTGTTGGACTTGTGTTGGTCAATGACATTTTTTTCTTGGAGGCAGTATCCTTACTTGATTCTCCCATTAAGTTCGTCCCCTTTTCTGCATCGCTTTCCACAATTTGTTCCCCAATATCATCGGCTAATATTTAGAATCTATACCCACTATTCAAGGGGTTATCAAATTTGTCAGACTTACCATTTTCGGACTTTCTTCTTCCTCGACACTGAACCATCATCCAAGGACCAAAGTCGCCAGTTACAGTTTCGTCATGCACATTATGCTCCCTTTGACCTTCTCTGACTGGTTTAATATAGCCATCATTGTTACCATCCATAGAGTTTTGATCCTTACTGGATCGAAAAGGGCAGTGCTCCTTATGTCCCATTCGACCACATTCAAAGCATCATATTCAACCCCTCATATTCTATATTATACCAGTGATCATCCACACAAATCCTCGGGATTAAAGGTTTGTTTAAATCTACTTCTACACACACCCGAGCAAATTTACCACGTGAAGCATAACGGGTATTGGAATCTACTTTAATAGCCGACCCAATTGTATTGCCCATTGCAAGTAATATCCTTTCGTCATAATACTCAATTGGCAATTGTAGGATTCGAATCCAGACTGCAGTAGAATCAATATATGCATCCCGAGGATGAAATTCTGGTTGCCATCTACGTATAGTAAGGAACTGTCCAAAGATGAGCCATGGACCATCCTCTACCACAAAACGAAGATCCTCTGTGGAAGCAAATTTCACTAGATAGAAACCCTCACCAAGATCAATAAGTTCATAATCCCCCTTAGGATTCCATAATCTCTTCAACTTGTCGTTCAGGATTTTAAAGCCAATGGATCGTCCTAGTAACTTGACAATTAAGCAATCTTTCCAGGGCTTTTGAATAATATTCCGAAACTTTTCTGAAATTGAGAGACAAGGCCACGAATCAACAACCGAAACAGAAATCATATCATCTTCTGCTAGATCCGGGATTGCTTCTTCGTTATTCCACCAATCAGTCGCACCTTGGGATCCAATGACTTTGTGTTTGAACGAAGGACGAGACTCTTTCCCTTGCATGTTCTCCAAGCCATTAGTAGGCTTCTTTTAGTCGATCGGATCAACGTCTTCCTCAATAGTTTTGTCATTCTGCATTTCGCCGTTAAGAGAATTACCTTCTGCCGCCATCGAGATGGTCACCCCTTGTTATTTTCGGCTAGCTTCGTCGTTGCTTCCAAGTTGTTTGATAAAATGCCTGAGCGAAATGCCAAGCCAACTCCCTTAAAACAATATAATTCTACTTCTAACGGTCAACGAAATTAGCTCATCACAGATTTTTTAAGTTTTATTTATTTTTTTAATTCTTTCTGATATTTATTTCTTGAACAAGTTGAACTTGTGATTATAGTACGTAAAATGTCTTGGCCATTCTCAATGAAAGTCTTTGGTTTGGTTATATATCAAGATATATATCTTGAATGTGAATAAACTTTTAGTTGAAATAGCCAGCTAATACTCACACTTATTTCTTTTCTTCTTTCTAATTTGCTTAGGAGGCAGGTTACCCTTTCAATTAGATGTTAAAATATTGAGAAATACATATGATATATGCATGGTTCCATTTAAATCTTGTAAAAAAAATACACAAAAGGTTCTATAAAATATTGAAAAGTTTTCCTGTTGCTTCTCTTCTTCAATTATCAATGTATTACTAATTTAGAAGTAAATTTTTTTTGTCATCAACCGCACACGTGTACTAACGCTTATATGCTCAGCAAGGTGTTTTTTTTTCCCTAGATGAAATTGAATGCAATCTACCTACTTTTATTTTATTAAACCTGACATGACACATGTCCCAAAACAAACCACTGTAAAATAGTAATGTCAAAATCATAATTCACAACTTGTGTCGCATAGAGAGTAGTATTCTTGACATAATTTCATTTTTGGTTTCTAGTTAATTTTAAGATGAGAGATTTATCAAAGGTTTTGATGCCATATAATACTGTATTATCTACATTCAGTACAAAAAAGCAGACCTAATAAGGATGCCATCATCGACCTTTCCTTGTGTAACGATTGTAGCCTCAACATTTGCCTCAGCTTCAGCAGCATCGCCCTCAACATTGGCACGTTTAGTTGCCCAGAGCGTCTAACAAATTAGCGAGTGCCTCCTATGTCGCTACATGACGAGCCTCCTCCCTCCTCCTCAGCACGACTAGTTCCCCTTTCAGCTTCTCCACCTTGGATTTCAACTTGGTCACGCGAAGGTTGAACTTACGCTCATTAGCCTTGAATTGCTTCAACTTCTTCTTTTGCAAGTGAATCTTCTTGAGGTAAAGCTGTATTTCTTGTAAGGCTTCTTGAACTGCTTCTTAGCTTTAGTGGCATGAGTTGAAGTGACCCCAGCCCACTACAGGCTGACTAAGCAATGAGAATTCACTTTCTCTTCATCTAGAATAATCACACATCGTGTAAGTTGAGAGAAAACAAAGTAACAAAATAGACTAAGTCATAACATGAAATAGGGAAAGAACACACAATCTTTAGGGGAGCATAGATTTGGCTTTTTTTTTTTTTGCAACCAAGGAGTTCTTAAAAGCATTGCCCGTAGAGGCTAACTCTACAAATAATTGTACAGTGTCGGGGCCTCAACAAAGTTAAACGGGCTTAAACAATGCAGGAGATAGAGGGAATCCTAAACCTTCACAAAGAACCACAAAACCAAAGATATGACGCCAACTATTGGGAAGGAGCTAAACCATAAAAATTTAGGAGTTCGGCATCGAAGGGATAAAGAGGAAATCTCAAGCCTGAAAGAACAGCATCACGATAGATTTACAGTCTAGTGTTACCTCGGAATTGCGTAATGCTATTAGTGTAATGAGGGGATCTATTTTTAGATCAGGAGAAATGTATTGACCGTCGCGGAGCTTAGCAAAGGCCCTCATTACACTCAAGGAGGCCTTGCGAGATGAGGCCATTTTGACTTGAACTTGGCCGAGGTCATCAATTTGGACCCTTGCAACGTGAAGATTTTCATCTAGAGCTTGTTTTTCTTTGGCTATCATCGGCTAAAACCACCACAGCACTTTGGACATATGTTCTATCGAGACCTTGACTAGACTAGCCAAAGCCACAAACACTAAGTCCTCAAACTTCCCAGCCAACTTGACCAACTCATCCCCACTATTCAAACCTAAAAGTCCACTCACCTTGTCCGCTAAAGGTCCTTTAAGCTATTTACCTAGATTGATACCATTACGCTAAAAGTAAAGGAGAAACAAATGTGTTCTTAGCACTGTAAGTCATATAAATAAAATCATCTTCATCCTTGTTTTCCTCGTAAATTTCAGACATTAAGGCAATTGCAACCAAATAAAAAAGAAATAAACCTCACGAGCAACACAAGAAATTGTAATAGGATATATTGCTTGAAGCTAATATATTATCACTCACTAGCAGGAGGCAGAACATTCTTCACAAAGACAAATATAGCTTTCTCAGCACTAAGCTTAAACCTTTGACGGATAGCACAAACAAATTGCTCCATAGTCCAATCAGCAACAGCAAGATGGCTGAAGCCATAATCAAAGAAGAATATATATAAAAAGAAACAGTGACCGGTGTCATTGTAGAATATCTTGTTCGATTCTTAAAAATCCAATAAGATTGAGCAAATAAATGACATAAGACGTCATTCACTACAAAGCAAGTTTGGCAAATAACACGTTAAATAAAAAGAATAGTGAGGTATTGCTGTTTCCATGTTAATTACATATTACAATCAATCTTCTTCCTGCATATCTTAGCAAGAGACTTTAGAAGCATACCAAAGATTAGACAAAAGCTTCTGGAAAACAAAAATTTTAAAGAAAAAGTGTGATTGCAGTTATGATATTATGAACGAAAATTTAACTCTGATAAGGGCAAATGCTACCAACATCTTTCTATCAATATCAGGAATGTCACTCCTTTCAGCCTTCTCCACAATGACTTGCATGGTTGCCTATAAGCATAGAAGAATATTAAAAGAATAATAAAGGATAAAAATGTCCAGCAGGAGAAATTCTAAATTTACCTCGTTTACTCTTCCTACTTCAACATTGTGGAAGACAAAAAAACCCTCATAAATCTATCATATGTTGTTCCCTCTCTTCCGGTGACCCACCCACCATTGTCGCATCGCAGCTATGGCCGTGCACAATCTCGCGCAGCACTCCTTTGCGCGAGTCTGGTCTCGCGCAAGGAGCCATGTGTTAGAACCACAGTCTCGAGCATGGAGCCCTATGCGAGACCGACCCACTGACTGTTGTGGACTCGTGGCCGTGCAACACTCTTTGAGTATGTTCTCGCGCAATGCAATGCTCCCTACACATGGTCTCAAGCAACTCTCGTTTGCTCGAGACCATTGCACAACCATCGTTGAGAGGTGACAGCGGCTGGTGTTGCTGCAATTGAAGTCGTGCGATTTTGGCAGGAAGATAATTAGATTTGGGATTGAATTTTATGGGGTTAAAATTGTAAATACATAGGTAGATTTAGATTTTTTTTATGTGGTGTAAAGAGTAAAAATGGTGGTAAATTTAGAACTGCTCGTCCAGCAGGAGCAATTCTAAATATACCCCTTTTTTTGCTAATTCTACCCCACCTAAACAAACCAATTAATTAAAAGACAATTTTAACCCTTATCAACCCAGCCTTCCCCTCCCGCCAGCTTCGTCGGAAATCCTTGCTCCTCCTTTTTACTCTGTGCACACTTCTTCCTTCTTCCTTTCCTCATCTCGTCAGCTCTAACGTTATTCAAGTTTTTATGGTAGTTATTCAAGTTTTTATCCAACGTTTTTCCTTTCTTCATCCACACGAGCCTCGCTCATGGCAAGCAGCCATGTGCAACTGCACTTGCGCGTGGCAAGCTTCCTCGTGCAAATTCACTTGCGCAGGTCCAGTTGCCTTGCACAAGTTCTGTTGCACTGGGCAAGCTTTCCCGTGCAAGTGCTCGTGCGCGAGGCTGTTGAGCACTTGTGTGATGCTGGCCGCTAGCCCTTACACGATGCCAACATGGAGGAGGCCTGAGTAGCAAACAGACAGCTTGTGGAGGGAGGCCCAACCGCCAGCAGGAGAGGACGATGAAGCAAAGAGATGGGCACAAACAACGGGCATGATTTTAGAGCATATTTGTTTCATGCAGGTGTTGCGAATTAGGGAGGAGAATTTGGTGCAGATGCAAGCAAGAGAAGCCTAGCTATTGGGGTCGTCTTCGAGCTTCGAGAAGATGTTTATGACCAAATTTGGTGTAGGCGCAGATGACCATTTTAGCGCAAGTTTATCTAGTTAATTTCTATGGATCCGTGCAAGTTTCGTGCAAGTTTACTTGCACTATGGTTTGATGTTCACGCAAGTTTACTTGCGCGACGGCTAGTTTCGCGCAAGTATTGCGCAAATAAACTTACTCAACCCAAATGAAAAAAAAATGGGTTAAAATAGTCAATTTAGATGTTGTTTTAATGGGTTTTTTCTTAGGTGGGATAAATTTAGTAAAAAATGGAATGTATTTAGAAGCTCTCGTCCAGTAGACAAGGAAGATAGTAACTTAAATATTCTTACAGGAATTCTATCCGGATATTTCTCCCTCCTACGAGAAGCTTCTGCCTGCATCCATTCTAAGAAACAAAAAGGACAATTATAAAGAAAATTTTATTCGCTTAACAACATCAGAGAACAAGAGCAGCAGAGATATTTAATAATAAACAATACCACATTTATTTTATAATTATAAATATTTAAATTTTTATTAAGTTTGAATCAAATTTGCCAGTATCAAGATAAATCCAAATTAGGTAATCCTCCATCACTACTCTTTTTTTATTTTTATTTTTTCGAAATCTTTAAATGTTTAATATTGAAATTATTTATATATTATTTTATTTTCTCTTTAATAATTTTCAATTTTCATAATTAATGAAAATATTTTGAATTTGATTCGTAAATTTATTTTTATAATTATTTTTTGTTTATTTGTGTTTAATTTTTAAAAATTGATCCTTTGAATTTATTGCTTTATTTTATAATTTTATCATTTTTTTTAATTTTTATATTATTTGTAATATTTTTAGATTTTCCGTTTGCTTGCCACATATCTTTTTGTTTTTGAAAAAGGTAAAATCATAACATAAAGTTTTAATTTTTTAATTATTAAAACATTAGTTTTAATTAATAAAAAAAGATGAATTTATTAAAATATTAGTTTTAATAACTCATTAGTTTTAATTTTTTTATTAATAAAATATTAATTTCTAATTAAAAAATATTAATCTATTGATTAATTAAATATCAAAAAAATATTAGTTTTAACTTTTTGAAATAATAGAATTGAGTGACAAATGTGAGAGGGTGAGTCTCTTAAAAATGATGTGAAAGACAACAATTAATTGTCCTACTTTTATATGAAAATAAACTTTGCTAGCAAATTTAACTTTTAAATAAAGTGGATTCTTTTTATTTTAAGCAAACAAATATGATTGCTATAAAAAGGGAGTTTGTGAGACATAAAAAACATTATATATATATAAACAAAAAAACAAATGAGCAAGTGGCTTAATGAGAAGTAGGGATGGCAATGAGTACAATATAAATGGGTACCCAGTGCTATCCGACCCATTTAAATAGGGTTAGGATAGTGTATAATCGAGTTCGGATAGTTAAATTATTACTCGTCATGGGTTCCGATAGTTACCTTAGGGTACCTGCTACCCGAATCCGATTATAAATAATAATTAATTAATACAATATTTATATTTTTTATATATAAATTATTTATTAATGTTTTTAATTAAATTAAATCATTATATATTATAATTATGATTTTTAACTTTAATTTATTTTTATGAGTTAAATTAAATTTATTAATATAATGTTTTAATTAAGTTATTCCAAAATTGATTTCAATTTTAAATTTAAAAGTCCAACTTTGACTTAATAAATGGGTAGTTTAACGGGATCGGGTAGTTAAACAGGTATTTTATATTTTATAAGGTTAAGGTTCGGGTACCATAAATAAAAATAATCGGGTAGTTAATCGGGTGCGGGTATTATTAAAGTTAATCAGGTTCGGGTATCCCAAATTTAGCGGGTACCCGACCCATTTACATCCCTAAGAGAAGAGAGTCTGGTGGATAATTTTATTAATATGTATAAATTAAAAACTAATATTTTATTAATTAAAACTAATTAAAAAAATGTTATGTTTAATAATATTTAAATATTTTTCATATAATTGTCTTTTACATTTACTTGTTATTTTCATAAAAGAGACCAGTGTGAAGCAATAAAAAGAGACAAGTGCCAAGTAATAAAAAGACAATGAGACAAATATATATATATACTAGAAATAAACCCGTGCGACGCTGCGGGTCTATTTTTATTTTGTAATTTTTAAAGTTAATAAAATTGATTATTAGATAAAAGTTATTGGTCATAAAAATATTTATTTCCTTCATATTGTTTAGTACAAAAGAAAAACATGTTTACTAAGGATAGAGTTTATATATCAAACAAAATGTCAAAAAATAATTTTTTGAGAAAATTGGATTAGCTTGAATTAAAAAAAATGCACAATACTTAAGTTAAATAGTATGACAAACAAATAATCTGTTCTAGAAACAAACAACTTAAGATAATTATGCTATAACAATAAAAAGTAAAAGTACCAAAATATATATACGACATAGTAGTTTAGACAATTTAACGAATAAGTAAAAAAAATTAGCTAAAAATGCTTTGTTCATAGAAAAATTAGCTAAGAATGCTTTGTTCATATTATTAATCAAGTGCAAAGTTTTAAACTCATCTGTAAGCATTTTTATTTTAAGAATAGCTAATTGAATTATTTATATTTACTACAAAGTACAATATGTAAAGTAAAAGTTTTTTTTTTTGAAAAAGTTAGAAGTAAAAACCCTTTCATATAATAATTTTCATTCGAAAGCAAAATATATGCAAGTAGAAGAAGCAAATAGATAAAAATATAAAGTAATACCATAAAACAATAATAGAGGACTGGATTAAAAAGAGTTAAAAAGCCATACAAAAAACCTGTTAAGGATTTAACTAAAAAAATTATTGAGAAAAAAAATTGTTGAGAAAACAAAATAAAAGGACCTAAGTAAAAAAAATAAATTGTTGAGGGCAAAAAAAAAATAAATGGACAAGTGTCACACTATGGGAGAGGAAGAAACAAAAATATATATATACTAGACACAAACCAGCGCGATGCTGCGGGTCTATTTTTATTTTGTAATTTTTAAAGTTAGTAAAATTAATTATTAGATAAAAAATTTATTGGTCATAAAAATATTTATTTCCTTCATATTGTTTAGTACCAAAAAAATATGTTTATTAAGGATAGAGTTTATATATAAAACAAAATGTCCAAAAATAGTTTTTTGAGAAAATTGGAATAGCTTGAATTAAAAAAAATACCAATACTTAAGTTAAATAGTATGACAAAAAGATAATCTATTCTAAAAATAAACAAATTAAGATAATGATGCAATAACAATAAAAAGTAAAAGCACTAAAATATATATACGACATAGTAGTTCAGACAATTTAACGAAAAAGTAAGAAAAATTAGCTAAGAATGCTTTGTTCATATTATTATCAAGTGTAAGGTTTTAAACTCATATGTAAGTATTTTGTTTTAATAATAACTCATTGAACTATTTATATTTACTACAAAGTACAATATGCAAAGTAAAAGTATTTTTTTCAAAAAAAGTTAGAGGTAAAAACACTTTCATATAATAATTTTCATTTGAAAGCAAATATATGCAAGTAGAAGAAACAAACAGCTAAAAATATAAAGTAATATCATAAAACAATAATAGAAGACTGGATTAAAAAGAGTTAAAGAGCCATAAAAAAACATGTTGAGGATTTAACTAAAAAAATTGTTAAGAAAAAAAATAAAAGGACCTAAGTAAAAAAAAATTATTGAGGGCAAAAAAAATAAATGGATAAGTGTCACTCAAAGGGAGAGGAGGAGACAAAAATATAATATAGTATAGATATAGATGTATGTATGTATGTATAGATATATATATTTTCAAGGTCGGTTTCCAACAAAGAAATTTATGAGAAGAAGGCAAATTTAGTGTTTGGTTAATGACATGGAATAAAAGAGGAACGAAATAAAATACATGGAATCATAATTCTTAATCCATTAACGAATCAATCAAAGGATAATGTGATTCCAAAAGCAATAGCCTGAAAAGAAAATTCGTTTAGCAGAATCAAACGTCTTGTAAGGGTTTTTCTTGAATTCGAGGCCTACATGATGAAACCCAAGCTTTGGGGAATTTCTAAATGGATTTTTTCTCGATGGGATTGCCCTATAATAATAGGAATCTACTTCGGGTATGGCAAGATTAGCCTATGAAACTAAGCCAATAGAGGCTTTTTGGTTGAAGTTAGGGCTCGAATGAGCTGGCATGAGCACCAAACGAGGTTGTTCTATTATTTATGGGCTTATAGCCAACAGGACTGAACCAACAAACTTGAATTATTTTTTTTTATGAAATATAAAGGTAAAAGTAATAGATAATGATTTTTTACAATAGTTTATATTTGATGCATCTACAGTATATAAATTTTATATTTTGTCATTAAATAATATCACGACATCTCATTATTTAGTAAATTTAAAAATATTTATTTTGAATGACTCTTTGTTTTAAATATATTAATTAAATATAATGCATAAAATACAAATTCCTTTTATAATCTAAAAAAGGATTGTTTTTTGTTTATGTTTGGCCTAGCTAGAGCTATTGTAAAAAGTGCTGTTTCAGTAGAGCTTTTTTAAATGTGCTGTTAAGAAAAATTAAATTAGTGTTTGGCAAACCTAGTACAAAAGTACTGTAAAATGTTGAAAACTATTTACTAGACTTTTTGTATATTTTTGATAAATGAAAAAAATTGAATAATAAACTTTATTAAATTAAATCACAAGTTTTTAAGTGAAAAGAAATAAAACTAAATAAAAAATTTTTATTAATTAAAATTAAACAAATGAAATAAATATAAAAATGGCACAAAATAAATAAATTATTGTAAAATAATATAAATCCTCTTTTATAATTTGTAAATTATTGAAAAACAAAGTGAAAATGTAAAAATTTCACTAAATACATATTATTAATAGTAGTACTTCTTGGAAAAGCTTCAATTTATAGCTTCATCAAAAAGCTTAAATCTGCTTTTCGCATAAGCTAAAATTTTTAAAAATTTTAAAGCTAAACACCTTGCTTCTGATTATAAAATAGATAAGTTCTTCCATAAGTTAGGCCAAACATACACTAAATGAATGTGACAATAAAGATAGTGGACAAAATGGTTGACATATTAACTTTACTTTTTTGCTGGTCTTATTGTATTTAGATGTTTTTTGTCTTTTATTTCCCATAATCAATTCTTTCTGATGTTTATTTCTTGATCAAGTTGAACTTGTGATTATAGTAGGTAAACTGTATTGGCTATTCTCAGTAAAAGTCTTAGTTTGGTTATATATCAAGATATATATCTTGAATGAGAAGAAACTTATAGTTGACATAGCCAGGTAATACTCCCACACTTTTTCTTTTCTTCTTTCTAATTTGCTTAAGAGGCAGGTTACCCTTTCAATTAGATGTTAAAATATTGAGAAATATGTATGATACATGCATGGTTCCTTTGAATTCTTGAATAAAAAAAATACACAAAAGGGTCTAAAGTATTGAAAATTATTACTATTCTTTCTCTTCAGTTATCAATGTATTACTAATTTAGAAGCTAAAAAGCATCAGTGTTGAGTACCTTTTTAAAGGTTTAAATATTATATTCTATTTTATTAGCCAAAAAATATATCATCTTCTACCCTTGAAAATGGCTGGATAAACCCATGCAAGATAGAAGAGTCTGATTTGTCTCCTCGACTCACGATTCTCTGCAATCATTCAACACTGATGCTTCATTTTACCCCAAACCATTTATCCAATTTTAGCATTTGATACTATTTATTTTAACCATTTGTCCAATATCTACATTTACAAACCAAAATTTTTCACGGTTTAGAAAACAGAATACTTCAAGAATAAGCTAATGCCAAGTCTTGTAATAACATAAAAATGCAACTGAAAATCACTGATAAAGTTAGTTTCAGCCATTCAATTTATACAAAATAAAATTCCAAGTTCAGACAATAAAAAACCGTCATCGTCAAGATAGAGCATTGGCATAAGTGGCACCAAGGAGAATTTACAGCTTTCCTTTTAGCTATTTACATAGATTGATAATAGCATTAGGCTTAAAGTAAAGGGGAACCGAATGTGTTCTCACCATTGTAAGTCATATAAAGAAAACCATCTTCATCCTTGTTTTCCTCATAAATTGCAGACATTAAGGCAGCTGCAACCAAATAAAAAATAAATCAACCTCACGAGCAACACAAGAAATTGTAATAGGATATATTGCTTGAAGCTAATATATTATCACTCACCAGTAGAAGGGAGAGTGTTCTTCACAAAGACAAATATAGCTTTCTCATAACTAAGCTTAATCCTTTTACGGACAACATAAACAAATTGCCCCACAGTCAAATCAACAGGAACAAGATACCTGACGCCATAATCAAAGAAGAATATATACTAAGAGAAACAGTGACCAGTCTAATTGTAGGATATCTCGTTCAATTCTTAAAAAATCCAATAAGATTGGGCAAATATATGACATAAGACATCACTCACTAAAAAGCAAGTTCGGTAAACAACATGTTGAATAACAAGAATAATGAGGCATTGTTGTTTCCATGCTTCATCACAGATTACAATCAATCTTCTTCCTGCACATCTAAGCAGGACACTTTAGAAGCATACCAAAGATTAGAAAATAGCTTCTGGAAAACAAAAACTTCAAAGAAAAAAGTGTGATTGCAGTTATATTACTATAAAAGAAAATTTAACTTTAATAAGGGCAAATGCAACTAACTTCTTTTTATCAATATCAGGAAAGTCACTCCTTTCAGCCTTCTCCACAATGACCTGCAAGGTTGCCCATAAGCATAGAAGAATATTAAAAGAATAATAGAGGATAAAAATGTTCAGCTGAAAGGGAAGATACTAACTTAAATATTCATATAGGAATTCTGTCCGGATACTAGCTTCAGCCTGCCTCTTTTCTGAGAATTGAAAATTTTAAGAAGGGACAAGAATAAATAAAATTTTATTAGTTTAATCAGATCAGAGAACAAGAGCAGCAGTGACAGAAATAACCTTGAAATTAATATATATATATATATATATATATATATATATATATACACACACACACAGCAGAACATGGAATATAAACTTAGGCAACTATATAGCAAACAGACAACTTTCATGTTTCAAGTTTCATCATGTTTTGCTTTTTTCAGAACTTGCAAAATGCAACTGCTGTAACCGGGAGCATATACAATCCACTAAACAAGTGAACTTAGGATCAATATAACAAGAACATCTCATGAATTCCACAAAGAACTCTCTCCGATTGATCCAAGTTTTCGTAAACAATACCGAATTTCTAATAACTCAGTACGATATTCCACCACAAGGTAGCAGATTCTGACTAAGTCCTCAACAATAAAGAAAAAAGACATGATATTTAAACCAAAAAGAAAATAATTCAAAAAAAAAAGAACACACAAATCAAATATTAATGCAACAATAATTCAATCAAGTTAAGTTTTCAACAAAATTCTTTAAGGCAAAAGAGAGACAAAAGAACAGATAAAAATAAGGGATCAATGAAACTCACCCAAAGGATGTTCAAGTTTGAAGGAACTTTTCGCCATTGCAAAATTCTATCGCTGATTATCCACTGCGATTTTCAAACATCGAAACATCACAAAAAACTTCAATCTTATCCTAAATTAGAGAAAAAATAAAAGGCGAAAACAAATATAAAAGACCATCGAAAATTTACACCAGAAAAACATACCCAACACGAATTTCAATTAAAAAGGGTAGGCTTTAAGAAGTAAGGGCTTCAATTAAAAAAGACTGATTGATTGATCGATAGAGAGAAAAAGGGTAGGCTTCTGGAAAAGAAACTTATGAGAACAAGGAAACCTTTACAGGGCTTGCTTAAATTCGAGGCCAACATGATGAAACCAAAGCTGGGAGGAATTTCTAAATGGATTTTTTACCGATTGGATTGCCCTGGTAACAAGGAATCTACTCCGGGCCTGGCAAGATAAGCCTATGAAAGGAATCCAATTTAGCCTTTTTGGTTGAAGTTAGGGCTCGAATGGGTTGGCATGTACAACAAATGAGGTTGCTCTGTTGTTTATGGGCTCATAGTTAACAATATTTAATCAAAAAACTTGAATTTTTTAAGTGTTTTTATTTTTATTTTATGAAATATAAAGGCAAAAGTAATAGATAATGATTTTTTACAAGAGTTTATATTTGATGCATCCTATGTATATAAATTTTATATTTTGTCATTAAATCATATCATGACATCTCATTAATTAATAAATTTAAAAATATTTATTTTGACTGACTCTTCATTTTAAATATGTGAATTAATGATAATGTGTCATATATAAATTCCTTTTATAATCTAAAAAAAGATTTTTTTTATCTAAATGAATGTGATAATAAAGATAGTGGAAAAAAAGGTTGACATATTAAGTTTACTATTTTGGTAGTCTATTATATTTAAGTGTCCATTGTCTTTTATTTCCCAAAATCAATTCTTTCTGATATTTATTTCTTGAAAAAGTTGAACTTGTGATTATAGTAGGTAAAATGTCTTGGCTATTCTCAGTGAAAGTCTTTGGTTTGGTTATATATCAAGATATATATCTTGAATGTGAAGAAACTTTTAGTTGAAATAGCCAGCTAATACTCTCACACCTATTTCTTTTCTTCTTTCTAATTTGCTTAAGAGGTAGGTTACCCTTCCAATTAGATGTTAAAATATTGAGAAATACATATGATATATGCATGGTTCCATTTAAATCTTGAGCAAAAAAATACACAAAAGGTTCTATAAAATATTGAAAAGTTATACTGTTCTTTCTCTTCTTCAATTATCAATGAATTACTAATTTAGAAGTTAAATTTTTTTTAGTCATCAACTGCACACGTTTACTAACGCTTATATGCTCAGCACTGTTTTTTTTTTACCCTAGATGAAATTGAATGCATTCTGCCTTTTTTTTTTTATGAAACCTGACATGACACATGTCCCAAAACAAACCAGTGTAAAATACTATACTTTGTCAAAATCATAATTCACAATTTGTCTCGCATAGAGAGTAGTATTCTAGACATAATTTCTCTTTTGGTTTCCAGTTAATTTTAAGATGAGAGATTTATCAAAGGTTTTGATGCCATATATTACTGTATTATCTACCATCAGTAGAATCAGTACTAAAAAAGCAGACCTAATAAAGAGCAAACCACAAAAGCTTAGCCTAGAGGGGAATCTTTACATATCTCTATTTTGTATATGCAAATGGAAGAGAGAGTTTCAGTATCCATCGACAGCAGAAAGATTAAAATAAAAACACACATCCGTTCAAAAAGTTATAAAATCCAACCATCCAAAAGGGTTCGCAAGGATTACATTCGAATAAACCTAACAAAAATAAAAACAGAAACAAACTTAAGCAGCACAATCATCCATGACCTCAAGATTGCCATCATCGACCTTTCCTTGTATAGCGACTGCGGCCTCCACATTGGCATGTTTACTCGCAGCAGCAAGCTCGAAGTGTGTTAGAAATTTACGAGTGCCTCCTGTGTCGCTACACGGCAAACCTCCTCTCTCCTCCTTAGAACGGGCCAGTTCCCACTTCAGCTTCTCCACCTTGGATTTAAGCTCAATCAGGAGAAGCTCGGACTTACGCTCATTAGCCTTGACTTGCTTCAACTTCTTCGATAGCAAATGACTATAAATGCGGTAGAATCCGTATTTCTTGGAAAGCTTCTTGTACTGCTCATTGGATTTAGTGGCATGAGCGAAAGTGACCCCGGTATACCGCAGACTCTTGCTAATTTCGACTGAGCAATGAGAATCCACTTTCTCTTCATCTAGAATAACCACACAAGGGATTTAATTAATAATTCAGCTCAAAATAAACAAACGAAAAAACAATCTAAATTACCAAGCCTTCCTTGAGACTCAAGCTTATTCAAAATCTCAGGAGAAGTCAGGAGCTTAACATCTAGAAGGACCCTTTCGTAATCTCTCAACTTGTTAATTTCTTAGTAAGCCTTACGCTCCTCACCAACAATTTCATTCACCTCGTTTGTACCATCTGTCATTCGACCTCGATTATTACTGACCTCCCATTCTCCAAAATTGATCAAACTAAAAATATGTACTTTCCAAATTTTATTTAAAGAAGGAATATTATTGAATAATTTCTTAAGAGGCCGAGCTGTTACGTGATACCAACTCTTATCTACATGACTGACCTTTATTGAAAAAAAGGACTTGAACAATGCAAGAGATAGAGGGAATCCTAAACCTTCATAAAAAACCACGAAACCAAAGATACGACACCAACTATTGGGAAGAAGCTGAAAAGGAGCTAAACCATAAAAATTTAGGAGTTCGGCAATAAAGAGATGAAAAGGAAATCTCAAGCCAGAAAGAACAGCATCACGATAGACTGACAACCTAGTTTTACCTCAAAATTGCGTAACCCTATCAGTGTAATCAAAGAGATGTATTTTTAGATTAGGAGAAACGTATTGACTATCGCGGAGCTCGGGAAAGTCCCTCTTAGTGAACAGGTTAGGACACACCTCAGGAAAGGCTCCCTCTTTAAGGCCCTCATCACACTCAAGGAGGCAGAGCGAGATGAGGCCATTTTGGCTTGAACTTGGCTGAGGTCATGAATTTGGACCCTCTCAGCGTGAAGATTTTCATCTAGGGTATTATCGGCTGAAACCACCACAGCCATTTGGACATATGTTCTATCGGGACCTCAGCTGGACTAGCCGAAGCCACAGATGCCAAGTCCTCAAACTACCCAGGCAGCTCGGCCAACTCATCCCCACTATTCAAACCTAAAAGTTCACTCACCTCATCCGCTAAAAGTCCTTTAAGCTATTTACATAAATTGATAGCATTATGCTAAAAGCAAAGAGGAACTGAATGTCTTCTCACCGCTGTAAGTCATATAAAGAAAACCATCTTCATCCTTGTTTTCCTTGTAAATTGCAGACATTAAGGCAGCTGCAACCAAATAAAAAAGAAATAAACCTCACGAGCAGCACAGGAAATTGTAATAGGTTATATTGCTTGAAGCTAATATATTATCACTCACCGGTAGGAGGCTGAACGTTCTTCACAAAGACAAATATAGCTTTCTCAGCACTAAGCTTAATCATTTTACGGACAAAACAAACAAATTGCCCCATAGTTGAATCAGCACGAACAGGATAGTTGAAGCCATAATCAAAGAAGAATATATATTAAGAGAAACAGTGACCAGTGTAATTGTAAGATACTTGTTCGATTCTTAAAAATCCAATAAGATTGAGCAAATAAATGACATAAGACGTCATTCACTACAAAGCAAGTTTGGCAAATAAAACGTTGAATAATAAGAATAGTGAGGCATTGCTGTTTCCATGTTCATTACAGATTACAATCAATCTTCTTCCTTCACATCTTAGCAGGAGACTTTACAAGCATGCCAAAGATTAGACAAAAGCCTCTGCAAAACAAATACTTCAAAGAAAAAGTGTGATTGCAGTTATAATACTATAAACGAAAATTTAACTTTAATAAGGGCGAATGCTACTAACATCTTTCTATCAATATCAGGAATTTCTCCAAAATGACCTGCAAGGTTGCTCATAAGCATAGAAGAATATTAAAAGAATAATAGAGGATAAAAATGTCCAGAAGAAAGGGAAGATAGTAACTTGAATATTCTTACAGAAATTCTGTCCGGACGCATCTTCCTCCGCTGGGAAGCTTCAGCCTGCCTCCATTCTGAGAAATAGAAAGGGACAAGTATAAAGAAATTTTATTCACTTAACAAGATCAGAAAACAAGGGCAGCAGAGATAACAGCAAGGACAAGAGCAGCAATGGCAGAAATAACTTTGAAATTAATATATATATACACACACACACACACACAGCAGAACATGGAATATAAACTTAGGCAACTATGTAGCAAACAAACAACTTTCATGTTTCATCATGTTTTGCTCTTTTCAGAACTTGCAAAATGCAACTGCTGTAACCGGGGGCATATACAATCCACTAAACAAGTGAACTTAGGATCAATATAACATAGAACATCTCATGAATTCCACAAAGAACTCTCTCCGATTGATCCAAGTTTTCATAAACAATACCGAATTTCTAATAACTCAGTACGATATTGCACTTCTGACTAAGCCCCCAACAATAAAGAAAAAAGACATGATATTTAAACCAAAAAGAAAATAATTCAAAAAAAAAAGAACACACAAATCAAATATTAATGCAACAATAATTCAGTCAAGTAAAGTTTTCAACAAAATTCTTTAAGGCAAAAGAGAGACAAAAGAACAAATAAAAATAAGGGATCAATGAAACTCACCCAAAGGCTGTTCAAGTTTGAAGGAACTTTTCGCCATTGCAAAATTCGATCCCTGATTATCCACTGCGATTTTCAAACATCGAAACATCACAAAAAATTTCAATCTTATCCTAAATTAAAGAAAAAATAAAAGGCGAAAACAAATATAAAAGTAAAAGACCATCGAAAATTTACACCAGAAAAACATACCCAACACGAAACAACAAGGGAGCTTTAAGAAGTAAGGGCTTCAATTAAAAAAGAAGCCGACTGATTGATTGATCGATAGAGCGAAAAAGGGTCGGTTTCAGGAAAAAAATTTATGAGAACAAGGAAACCTTTAAAGGGTTTGCTTGAATGTTGAATTTGAGGCCAACATGATGAAACCACAGCTTAGGGAATTTCTAAACGGATTTTTTCTCGATTGGATTGCCCGGTAACAAGGAATCTACTTCGGGCCTTGCAGGATAAGCCTATGAAAGGAATCCAATTCAGCCTTTTTGGTTGAAGTCAGGGCTCGAATGGGCTATCATGAACAACATATGAGGTTGTTCTATTATTTATGGGCTTATAGCTAACAAGATTTAACCAACAAACTTGAACTGTTTATGTATTTTTATTTTTATTTTATGAAATATAAATGTAAAAGTAATAGATAATGATTTTTTACAAGAGTTTATATTTGATGCATCTTCAGTATATAAATTTTGTATTTTGTCATTAAATCATATTACAACATCTCATTAATTAATAAATTTAAAAATATTTATTTTGAATGACTTCATTTTAAATATGTGAATTAATGATAATGCATCAAATATAAATTCTTTTTATAATCTCAAAAAAAATTATTTTTTATTTATTTAAATGAATGTGATAATAAAGACAGTGGACAAAATGGTTGACATATTAACTTTACTATTTTGGTGGTCTATTATATTTAGATGTTCTTTGTCTTTTATTTCCCAAAATCAATTCTTTCTGATATTTATTTCTTGATCAAGTTGAACTTGTGATTATAGTAGGTAAAATGTCTTGGCTATTCTCAGTAAAAGTCTTTGGTTTGGTTATATATCAAGATATATATCTTGAATGTGAAGAAACTTTTAGTTGAAACAGCCAGCTAATACTCTCACACTTTTTCTTTTTTTCTTTCTAATTTGCTTAAGAGGCAGGTTACCCTTTCAATTAGATGTTAAAATATTGAGAAACACATATGATATATGCATGGTTCCATTGAAATCTTGAAAAAAAAAAAACACAAAAGGTTCTATAAAATAGTGAAAAGTTTTACTTATCTTTCTCTTCTTCAATTATCAATGTATTACTAATTTAGAAGCTAAATTTTTTTAGTCATCGACTGCACACATGTATAGGCTAATGCTTATATGCTCTGCGATGTTTTTTTTTTTTTTTTACCGTGTAAGAAATTAATACATTCTACCTCCTTACCTGACATGACACATGTCGAAAACAAACCAGTGTAAAATACTATACTTATGTCAAAATCATAATTCACAACTTGTGTCGCATAGAGAGTAGTATTCTAGACATAATTTCTTTTGTGGTTTCAAGTTAATTTTAAGATGAGAGATTTATCAAAGGTTTTGATGCCATATACTACCATGTTATCTAACTTCAGTACTAAAAAAAGCAGACCTAATAAAGAGAAAACCACAAAAGCTTAGCCTAGAGGGGAATCTTTACATATCTCTCTTTTGTATATGCAAATAGAAGAGAGAGTTTGAGTTTCCATCGACAGCAGAAAGATATCAGATCTTGGAGAGAGCATGCATGAAGTAGAGTAGAGGAGACAAGAAGTCTAGGACCACAGAACAGAGCTACTGGTCGATTAGGTAACTCCATTTAAGAGCTTCTGGTCGGTCCACTGTAAGTAATCTCACTCTTTAACACCCTCTGTCCTCTGCGCCTGTGAGCCTTTAATTGCGGTCACGAATTGCAAACATGGGTCAGTGCCACTCTGCGCCATCATCAACGGGAGACGATGAAGAAGGGCGTTGCGGGGTGGAGGAAACGTTAAGCTTGAAGAAAAGATGCTTAACCGTTGCCAAGGAACAAAGGTCGAGGTTCTACATATTAAGGAGGTGCGTTATTATGCTACTATGTTGGCAGAAGTACGGCAAGTATTGACTTTTCCCTTTCTGATTTTTCCAAGCTCTCTACCCGGCTTACCCGGCTGTGTAATTACTGCCTTCATAAATTTCTGCCGTGAACTTCAAGTATCAGTAATGGAAAATAGTACTCTGGTTCAATGGATCATTGCCATTTGCCAAAACGATGACTTCACTCGTTCTACCTCTTAATTTATATGGTATAGCATATCAGCATCTACAATGTTATTACAAACCTGTACAGCAACTTGAGTTGAAGCATATCTAAGAGGAGAGAAGTCTGAGAAATTTATACAAGACTCCTTTTGCCTTAAGCAGATATTAATTGCTATGAAAACCAATGAACCTGTTAAAGGAAGGGAAAAAAACCTAACCTAGCTAGGGTTTTCTGGTGGGGGCCTAGGATGATGAAGAAGGAGAAAGATAGAGAGGACTATGTTGCAGATTTGCAGAGTTTTCACGTGAAAACAGTCATTAAAGTGGGGCTGTTTTTTGCTGTAAAAAGATGGGGAAGAGAGGCAGACATCAATTCACATGGGGAGAGGGACAGATCATTGGGGGATTGATACAGGTTTCCTTTTGGTAGGACTTGGGAATCCATAACAAGCCTGTTTGGCTTTTTATCTTGTACTTGCAATTGCTTCTCCTCCTTCTATAGCTTACAAAATTTCGGACTCCATTTTTGTTTTTTTACTAGTTCACTATTTGACAACCGTAGAAATTCTCAGTTTCTTCGTTAACAACATGGGGAAATAGAGATTTACAACAAAACTCGATAATTTTAAATACAATACAATGATATAATATGAAAATAACACAAATATTTATAGAAATAAAATTTTGATAAAATTGACGAAAATTAAAAAATATTTTATGTTTAACTTGTTCACACAAAATTTGATTTTTTTACATGACACATTCAAATACTTGATCCTGAAAACTAATTAGCTAATAATCCACTAATTTAGTGGTTTGGTAGGTAAGCAAACCATCAAACAAGCTAGACACGATTTATTAGCAAAATTATTGTTGTAATCATGGGATCCAGCGAGTGGTGGTAGCCAACCCAATGCATCATAAACAATTGGAAAAGGGTAGTCATTTGCAATATTTTTCTACTTTGTGATTCTGCAAACAGGTCATATACATGCACAACTTACCTGTTACAGTGAATGCCTGCAAACGGATCATATTTGATCATAAACACTATAGCATTTCTCTTGTGTATTTACTTCAAGCATAGAAAAGGTAGATTGCTTGTACAGTACCAGATATCATACGACCTTTCTTTTGACTCTTGGGGTTTCTGTCTAAGGGCATTGTTTTCAATCTTTGTTCCTTCTAAACCGGCAATGCTTTTATTAGGGGAACATGCTTTAAGCATATTCACCATTGTAGAACATGGGTTCTGTCAGTAGCAAAATGAGTGCACTGCACATCCAAACCTAATGGCTACTCTGATTGGGTGACTCCATTCCTAGAGATCTATAATTAACTTCTAGGGGCCCATGGCTCATTCTTCAGTTATTTTTTGCCCCTCCCAGGGTTCCTTTTCTTCTTTTTGTTTATACCCATATAGCCAGAGATTTTCTTCCTGCATATATAAGATCATCTTACAAATTTCGATTCTAATACTTCAAAGAACAAAAGAAATGCCACTTAATTTCCATGCTTATATGAATGAGTTGATCTATGAATTTATGTATTTATATACACTTCTGCTTTGCAAGGGTGGCCTTTGCAGTTGGGATTGGGATACTAGAAATTAGTATATATGTATGATCATGATAATGGAGGAGGCAGTGTTAGTTTTAATACATTATGAGTCCCACTCAGGATTCCATTATTGTAAGGGAAAACAACTCAGACAACTAGATCCTCATTCTGCCTCTGGAGTTTTCTTTTGTCCTACTTGCTCCACAAACCTGGATAAGCAGTTTTTTCCTATTTGTCACAAGGCAACCGATACTGATTTCTTGACCATTTTTTCTAGACCATTCCTTCTTGGTAATATTTTTTTTCATGGAATTTTTAACAGCAAGGAACGTTATCTCATCCAAAACCAGAACAAGCTATCAACAAATTACTTAAATTTGTGGATCCATAATTATGAAATTTTTGAATTTACAAATTGCTTATTAACTAGAGATTTTGATTCTTTCTTGATAATCAATAGCTACTTGACTCTAACTTAAAGCATGAGAGGCGTTAAGCACACATGTTAATTTATGTGCGAAATTAAGTTCTTTGATTAAGCCATTGAAACTTAAAAGCATTTGATGATATGCTCTTGAGCAGCCTGAGGTAATTAAAACCCTAAAATAAACTTTAGTAGGCTCACTAATGTACTTTCTAATCAAAATTGGGGGCCATACTAATTAATTTACTCATCAGTTCCTTTTTATTTTCTTCAAGGTCATTAAATCTATATGCTCAATCAAGATCAAAGTGTACGTTGGACCACAGCCTAATTAAATACAAACTCTATTAGGATCATTTATATTGTGTTTGCACTGTCAATTGCAACTATTTTGTCATGCGTATGATAAGTTTCCAATTTAAAATCAATTTACAATAAATGAAATGGTAAAATCCTATAATATACAGGTGAAAAAAGAATCTATTACGTGACAAACTTTAAAAAAATAGTAAGTAAAAATAATATAATAAACCTTTAGCTTCGATCCACTTAAAACTAATTTATTATAGATCAAAACTCTAACTTGTACATAAAATTCCAAAAAAATTTAATATTTAATAGCTGCGACATAACTTACTCTATGGGACTATACAAATTAGTTTGATGCAGAAACACTTCAGTGCAATGGCTTTTAAATGGAAAATCTGGGTCTCTGAGATATTGTTTCGTAGAATATCAGCTACACAATAACACAAAATGACCTAAAAATTAAGTGATCACCAACCGAAGACTTAAACTTTATTCCTAGCCTTTTTCTTTTCTTTAAATTCAAATAGGCAGGCACCACACCAACATGCCCCTTTCGACCTCATAAATACAAATTGAAAGGTCAAGGGTTTGTTTCAGTGAGCTTTCCCATTGTCTCTAAACTTTAAATTTAATACACCCACCTTTTTGTCTTTGGGTTGGTGGCAAATTCAATGCTTAGCAGTTTCAAGGCCACATCTATCTCTCTCTCTCTCTAAATTCTAACCCCCTTCCATCACTCTCTCTCATTCATTAAGATATGAGAATCTCGCTGAGCAGCTTCTTCACTCTGCAAGGACAAATCCCATCTCCTTCGCCTCTCTATTAATGGTTTCTTCTAGACCTCTTCTATACCCTCGACGCTGTTTTCTGTCTGTTTTTACTACTTTGAGTCTGCTGAAAGTTTTCCTATATATGCCTCTTGTTTCTTAATCGTTTTCTATCAGTTGAAAGTAAATATTTTATTGCTGCTCATCTTTAGTTTGCTGCTTTCTTTCATGTCTTGTGTATATGCTTAAACTCTTACTAGTATTACTTTCTTCTACTTCTTCTCCAATATAGCATGCATCAGCTGGGGAAGATGGTGAGAGTCCATGGAAAGCATGGTGAAATAAGGGTATCGAGATATTGGTGCGGTTCAATCAGAGAGCATCGCTCGAAGGATAGAGTTCTGTTATTTGATTGAGCCGTGCCAATATCACGTACAACTGTTCATGATTATAACTTTGCTTTCAATCGAAGTATAGAAATTCCAAGGTATATATGCTTATACATATATGTATATTTCTCAAAGCATGCTCAAATTTTTAGCTGTTACTTGAGTTTACTATTGGCCCAATTTGGCCTCTTTTTTGCAATACATGCAAATGATAACTTTACTGATTTCCTCTCTCTGATTAGATTAGGTTTTGACTTTTGACTGTGCAGGGCTTCATATAATCTTAGATTAGAGATAAGTTATATATCATGTATTGAGTGCAGGCTTAAATTTGAAGCTCTTATTAACCATTTTTGAGTTGCATGCATGGTGGCCTGAAGAACTCAGATAAGAATATAAGAGCTTTCTGGACAGTTCAAGGTGCAATATTATAATTTGCTGAGTTGCCATCAACCTCAAGGCCAACTTTTCATGCAGGGAAATTCCACCAACCCTGGCTGTAAACGGACCAAAAACACCATGTCTTTTGTGTTTGTATGTGTATTTTCCTCATTTTTTTCTTGTCCAAAAGGCAATGAAACCATTTGTTGAATCCAGAGAAAGTTTTGTGTGGTAGGTAAGATAGGTTTAATTAATAATATTGAATTTTTATTTGTATCAGTTACTTCTTCTTCCTAAGGGTCCACAACTTTTTTGACAAATTGATATGGGTAGTTAACAAGATTCTATCTTTCTTATGACTTCTTTATAACACACGCGCACATATATATATATAATATGAGAGTTATCATTTCAACAATTATCGATGATATATATGGAAATTTTTTTTATTTAAATTAGACATAATTACTCTAAAATTTTGTTCATTTGAATCAAACAATTAAAAAACTGTTCATGTTTTGTTGTCATGAGTAGTAATTAAATGTAGGGATGAACTATATATAAATTATATGAATTGTAAAATGGTCTGGAATTATGTATAAATGGTCCAAGATATCCACATATATATACACATGAAAGCAGCCTTACCATGCAGTGTAGAGAAAATCTCATCTCATGGAAAAATTGAAACAAAAACTCGTGCAAAAGTTAAGTGTATTCCATTTTAGTTTGAAACGTTTGGACATTTCAATGCTCGATCCGGTCCATACCTTGAAGATATAAATGAGACATGACAAAATCTTTTGTGTTGTCTCTATCGTGACACTAACTTGATTTCTCGTATTGAATCTTCCTGCTGGGAAGCTTCCCATAAAAAGTTTAACCATTAAATCCAAATGCGAAAAATGAGTTTTGAAGAGTTTTTCATTTATATATGAAGCTTACAGCAGCTTCTATCATGGCTCACCTCCATTCTAAGTCTTGTGTTGCAAGTGTAACAATAGCTTTCCAACATGTTTTACTTAATCAGAGGCTTGATTTTGGGACCTAAAAGATTATGGTCAGTTGTAAGGGAAACACTAAGCAATGAGTGCTTTCTGAAAGAAGAACCTGTAATAGAAAAGCAAAATTTCCCCGCCATGGCCATTTTTATATTATCGGGTTCTCCGGTTTGTTAAATTGATGTATATTTTGTAGTAAAAGCACGCAAAGTGAGTGAAAAAGTTTCTGATTTTAAGCATAAAATAAGAGCAACAGGAGAACAGACATGGCCACAAGAGCATATTCCATGGCAAAGTTAGGAAAGCCAGAAAACCATGTATTAATTTGCATCGTGGCTTACTGAAATCCTCTTGAAAATGAAAAGGTTAAAGATATGATAAATAGATCCCTGTTTGTTAGATTATTATATTGCTCCAACGTTCAACTTGATTATAGTGAAAGGGCCAAAGACGCTTGTAGCGGAGTGAATGGAGGGTTTAGCTTTGTTAGGTATATCAATATCATCAGCGATTCAGTGCTTGCAGCAGCATACGGCACTACAAGCAGGAAAAATATTGGCTTATCTTAATCCCATTTGTTTTGATTTGGTAAGAAAAGTAAACCCATAGCTCGAAGTAGATCCGTTAATTTGTGTATAAAATTTACATTCCTTTCGTATAAAATCGTTTTCGTGTAATATAAAACACAAAAATTTCGTATCAAAATTTGTATCAATATATTTTTATCAAATTTTTAATGTCATCTTTCTATTTATTATATTGTTTTTTCTATCAAATTTTAACTGTCCCATTCCTATATTTTATTTATATCATTTTCATATTATATCATTGTATCGTGTCTAAAATTATTTAATGTAACTCAAAAGAATCATGATTGGTGGGCCGGTTATTTAGGTTAACTACTAATCTTCTGATTCAGAATGGGATGGTTGCCGGCATAAACTCACAAGACTCAAGCCTGTGATGTCACTGTGACTTTTTCATCGACGGACATGAATAAAGGAAGAATAGAGAATGCATCTGAATCAACTTGTTTGTATTAACGGTAAGAGAGAAGTCTTGAAGATATAAATTTGTAATATATTGCTTTTATTGTGTAGGAAGCAGCAAAATGCTGCCTACAAAGATTACTACTGAAATTATGGATCTTATCACCATGGCAGAGAACTTGTAATCCAGCCCTCCACCATTCAAAGAATGAGGTTGTTGAGGCAGTTCTTCATTGTTTCTTACTTGGGGTTGGTATCCTCTGAAATAGAGGGGTACCCCAGCAGCAAGAGGCCTCTCTTCTATTTCTATAGTATGCTTTACACCTATGAATATAATCTAATTGTGGGAAAAGGAAACAAAAAGCATCTCTATGCCTGGTTCTCGGGTATATCTTTCCTAGTTAGAATGAACTTCTTGTCGTCTGCACAAAGTTCGCGCTCCATAAAGCATTCTTGTCCTCACCACAACGTTCATGAACTTCCATAATCCTCTCCACAGACCTGCAAATCCCACTGCATCTCCAGTCAAATGAAGCAACACAGATATTACCGGCTTGAGCTTTCCATTCACAATCTGCAAGAAAAAAGCTTCAGTTAGTTCTATAATACTAAATGAACAAGAGAATATGGCTTAAATAACAGACAAACGAAAAAATACACACAAAACAAGTGTTATCCCAATACCAAAAACTGGCCTTTGATAGGTTCACTGCCCAAACTTTATTTGATTGGGGCTTCAGAAAACAATATTAACAAGAACTCTCCACACTGGATGCCAGAATGGTGACATCATAGATTCAAATTACATGCTCAGTCATCAGACTTTTCATTTATGATATATATTTGGCCAAAACTACAATTTGTAAACTAAAACACCTATCCAAGAAAAGTGCCGCCCCCATACCCTGCTCCTTGTAGAGAAATGGAAATAAGTTTATGAGACATAATATGATGAGAGTTACCTGGCGGGGTACCACAGCAGAGTCTCCTATCATCCACATGCTCCACGTCTAAACCGATAAACCAAGATCCCAATGAAACATCTTCATTAGCATATTTATGCAGTACATTCCTGAGATTGAGCATAATTATTATCACTAGAGGCAATAACAAAGTTTTCAGACTTCTTGAAGCATCTGAGATTGAGCTTTGGAATTGAACACGTGCAAGCCCGTGATTCTACAGCTTGACACATGCAACTGGAACTAAAGCCTCTTTGTTCTAGTTGCTAGTTCAGTAACTGGATAGACCAGCCTCTTGTTAGTTGAAGTGCACACATCAACTGATCAAAGAAGTCATTCCAAAGAGAACAGAGATGAGAAGGAGCTCACTGATTTATTGATATGTAAGTGGCCAAATCTTTCGTTATTGCATACAGCTGCCCTGTAGCATGTCGAAAATATTTGTTTCCAACCTCACCAAATTTCCAGTACTCAGGTTCATGGTATTTCACTCCCCTATTAAGCAGAGAGCATATATGTAAGAACAACCAAATATTGCCAGGATCTTAATATAAGCTAATTTAGAAAGCACAGAACACTGCTTACTTTCGAGCAAGAACAGGACCAGACTTCATGCAGCCAATATAAACTCGAGGTTTCTTACTATGTCCAGCTAATGTCATACCAAGTGTTGCTGCAGTGTATTTAAAGCATATAAACACAATAGCAAGGAGTGAATTAATTGTTTTCAAGGAAGCAGCTAAACAATTTATCATAGATCTAATAACTGTGATTCAAAAAATCACCTTAACCTTCTAGACTGCATGCAAGATCTTGCCTTTAAATTGAAATCTGATAACTACAATGTTTATCAATTAAATCCAGTGATGCTGAATCACTAAAACATTGTACATGCATTTTCCTTATAGCACCAGCCAACAGTGTTTACAGAAATTTAGAAACTTGATATCATTAGTCATTATTTCTGTTCCAGGTAGTCAATGTACACTTGGCAGTTGCCACAATTTTATCCCATAGTGATCTTCTGAATCACATTTCCTTCTTTCAACTTCTGTTTCCGAGCATTTTTATATTAACAATATTACTTTCAGTTTTCTCATGCATAGATACAAGCAAAAGGATTTTAGTTCTTTTAAAACTATGATCATCATTATATCCCTACAAAAGTTTATAGGTACTCATCATAAAACTTGGATAATAACTTTTATCTCATACTAAAAAGGAAATTAAGGCATATTCACAAAGCAATTACGTTATGTAATAAGATTTGTACACATGCAAAATGAAAGAACAAAGTTTTGTTATACCTAGATTTACATGAACATCATCATCAACTTTGACATAAAATTCCGCATCCCACAAGGAAACAGCTGTGGCAAAATAAGTTTTTGTCTTGGCTGACAACTCCAGGTAGCCCTCAATGTGTTGCTGCTTTTATTATGAACAAACAGAAAGGAAAGGCCCATAACATATTTTTCTATGGTCTATTTCACACTTGCAAAAACATTAAGACAACTGAATAAAAATACGCAGTAATAACAACAAAAAGAATGGGACAGAACAGAATAATTACCAATCTCAGAAAATCTCCATAAAACTTTTCCTCAGCTTCGATGGCTTTATCAAGAATTCCACCTGATGTTGAACTGGACAAAAGCCCAACCAATTAATTCAGTTTTCTAGTTCATAGTATACACTTAAATAGTTTACCAACACATAAGACTTTTTCACTGAAGAATCATGTAACATGAAATTTTTGTTAAGATAAAACAACCAGACTCGAGGTAATTGGCACTTTTAAGCAAAAGCTTTTACATGCAGTTGCTGGAGAAAGTACAGCAAATAGTGAAAGTACTTTTGAAGGATCAGACATCATGGGCAGAAAAGGTGGAGATTACCTGTGACCTATAACAAAGCGTATGATGATACCTTTCTCTTCCTCCAATTTTTTTCGCTTCTCACCTGGGACATTTATAGTAAGATTCCATTCATCATTCATCAACAGGAATATCAAAGTGAAAAAAATAGAACCATTAAACTAAAGACTTCCATGAAAACAGTTAATGCACCTTGAGGCATCCAAGTTGCACGCACTGAATCTCTCCGCTTACGACTACTAAAAGCTGTATTGATTCCTATAACCATAAAATATTTTCTTTTCAAAGTTGATTCAACATTTTTCAAGTCCCCGGATATCATAGGGTCCTTCATAATTGTCTCACGTTCTGCCCTAGCGGCCACTAATTTCATCTCCAAATCTGATATGGCTTTATCCACGGTCCTGCATTCCATGCGCAGCAATAAGTTATGCAATTATGGCTCTGCATTAGAGTACAAAACCTCAAATCTAGATGTAACAAACATCAGCTTGGCTTACTGAATAGAAAGTTGCGACCCTGAAATGCCTCTAGAGCTATTGGCTTCATTCTTTAAATCCTATAAGTTTGAGGGAAGAGTAAATATTACAAACAACCAGTTGGCAGGTAATAAAATCCAGATAGCAAAGTCTAACATAAAACTGAAGAGAAAAGTTAAGGCTATCACAAGCCATTAGAGTTAAAATTGCTACTCTACTAAAACGTATAGCTATCCTTGTTTCTTTCTTGCCAACATGCATCCTCTTCAAAGCTCAAGCATTGGATAAGTAAAACATGGGACAAAAAACACTCACAATTTTCTTATCACAGTCCACAAATTGTTCATCCCCAATTCCAGATTTCCTCGGAATGCTTTTGGCATCGGGCAGCCTCCACATCCTGATTCAGTATTTTGCATAATTAAGATGTTCTGCCTATGCTATAAGTAAGCCATGGTAAAACTAAATAATGAACAAACTGCATCTTCAGATGTCTGCCTTTTCCAGAACATTAACAAAAGAAGTTTAGCAGACACAACAAAAAGTTGTACCGTATGGTAACAAATTCTTTTTGGTAGAGATATAAATAGTAACCAACACCTGTATCGATCTATGTATCTTCGTTTAGGCGAAGGTTTTGAGTAATTCATTTTTAACAACAGGACGCAGAGAATCTAGTAGTTTGTTCCCCAGCTTTAATCTCCTAGAAATTATTAAGTAAAATGAAAATTGAAGCAAAACACTGGTAATTGTCGAGTTTAGACAATTAGGACTTTCTTGTAGCACTATGCAAAGCTCTCCGTGCAATTTAATGGATATGTCATTGCTACTAACTTCAGCAATAGACTTCTTTCACGAGATCTATCGAATTCTCAAGATTCACTAAATACCAAATAGACCAAAATGCATCATTTAATCAAGCAACCACAAAAAAAAAGCAACTGAAAACCGAAAATTGTGTGCTAAAAACAGAACCAGAAAGCCAAAATACCTATTGTTGAAGAGCATTCCTGCACAGAAGCAAGCAAAACAAAGCAAGAGAGCCGAGTTCCTCGACAAAACATGCTTTGAAGCAAATTCTCCCCTATTCTTTACAGACATTGTGGTCTTAACCAAGTACCTTCTCCCACAAAAATGTAATTTTATATGCAACGATGGAAATTTGGAAGAAAAGAGAAAACCCAGAAGCAGATTTAGAAAGGACAAGACATCAACAGTTGAAAGGCCTAGTTTTTGATGACACACTCTATCTCTCTCTCAAGTCTACCTCAAAGAGACAAGAGAGAGTACAACAAAAAAGACACACTAACTGCCCTCTTAATACTTCCACTTTACAAAACCGTCCAATTCAACAAACGTTCATTTCTATATAAATGTCCCATTTTTTATGTCCTCTTAGTAACAGTCTTTAACTCTTTACAGTTTCTTTTTCACTTTGAGCTGGAACAGGTTGTTTTTTGTTTTTTATTTTCCTCTGTTTTTTCTGCGACGCACTAGCAAGTCAATGTCTATTTTGACCAAAATCTATGCAATAGGGGCCAAGGCCCATAGGAATCTATGAACTGAAATTGGACCTAGTTGTCAGTTGGAGGGTTCAGTTGTTGGACTAAGGAACTATGGAATTACAGATTTAAGATAGAAAATACATTGCACCTTTCTCATTATTATTTTCTTGGGTTTTTAGTGCGAGAAAAAGGCGAATTATTTCCTAATAAACACTCAATAAATAGTCAAATCAACATAAAAAAGCAACTTCTTCTATCTTTCATCAATGGATTATTTCGACAGTAAAAGGTGGGGGAGTAGTTGTGGTAGTGGCAGCCAGACATGGCACATCTCTAAATGATGGAACATCCATTTGACAAAAATGATTTGTTATGATGAATTAACAGCAAGGATGTACAGGACAAAACCAGAAACAACATTAAGCGCAAACTTATGGTGGGTAATATTTCCCTGATAAGGTTTAAAGTAGACAGTAATACCAGAGATGAGAGTAGAAGCAACTGCTGCAAACAAGTTTAAAGGAATTAATTAATGTGTTGCAAGTTAGATTTGTTTCATTTTAAAGGCAGAACCACTGATGTCCCATGCCACTGGCGGAAAAGGTTGACTGTTCCCATTCACAACAGGAGCCCAAGTGTTAGAATTCAGGGTTGTAAGCTTAAGTAGAGAAAGTGATGGAAGATTTTTTTTTTTTGAGGAAAAGAACTGTTGGATTCGCTGTCGGCAAAAGAGTAGAACCGAATCCCAAGTTGCGGAGATGCAGAAGTACGATCTTTGAATCAAAACGTAGGATGTGTTGTAGTTATAGATAATAGCTAGCTATATGAATATGACCAAGAATCTGTCCAACCAGGAGCAGCAATAGGATTCTATCTCTTCTCAAACTTTTCGTGTAGTGGTGGCCCCTGATTCTGATGGAAATGTAGCTGGGCTGACAGTACCGTGCATGCATATGAGTAGTTCGGTAAGGTCCGAAATTTATTGTACTATATATTATATTTATACATGATTAGTAGTGAAAATAAATTTTTTTATTGAAATTTAAGAAATATTGAATATGAATTTTCACTCTTTATTTTAAATTTATAATATGGTGTATATGAATGAGGGTTGAATATTAAGAAATGCATGGAAAGTATTAGGTTGAAAAGAATGCAAAAGAAATAAAATGAAAACCTTGGTTGAAATGTGAAAGCATTAAATGAAGAAATAAATGAGATAAAACAATATTCATGATAGTAGCTAGTATTGGCGTGGAGAGGAAGAAGAGAAGAAGAGAGGAAAGTCAATATAAGAGGCTATAAGTAGACTTCACGCCACTTTGCTCCCCTTGACAATTCGGTTTAAGTAATTAATGATAGGAAAAGATGAGACTAAAATGTCAATTATAGTGGCTGGCTGGAAGTGGCGAGAAGAGAAAGGAGAAAAGAAAGGAAAAATGAAAGAAAATTAGTCAAACTGCAGCAAAAAACTTTCCCTAACCGTCCTTTTTTGGCTAGAATTGTCTTCACCCTTTAATGACAGTAGAGAAACTTCACCACGCCATTACCATATTTTCTTCACCATTTAATGAGCTATAAGACAAGGTAATGATGAAGAAAGGGATAAAGAATAAATGGTGAATTCTGATTGGATAAGCAGGATTATATAAGAAGATGGAAGCAAACTTTACTTCCTTAAACAACCTTCTCGCCCATTTTGAGTTTACTGCAAACTCAATTTCGTTCTTTCATTCCTCTCATGCGTGAGCTATGGAACTTCATCCTTTAGTCAGTTAAATCTTTCCTCCATCGTTGAAGAGCTAAGAAACAAGCAAAATAAAGCTAAGTGAGGCAGAAAAGCACTCTGCTCCAGGAAGTGCAACTCAGTTGAGGTGAGCTTCCATATTACTATGGTTATCTTGATAAATTGATGGTATATTTCTATGTTTATAACGTAATGAACATAGAGATAGCTTAGTTTTAGTTAAATCTTGCTAGAATATATAGGAAAACTAGAACCAGATGTAGCCTGAAAACTAATGGTGAATGAAAAATGAAAATACTGAAAATGATGGTATGGTGGGCGAGCTCAATTGGCATGGGCGAGCTAAAATCTGGAATGTGGAAGTGGACGAGATCGCCACATACTAGTTTAATTCATTGGCGAGCTCACCTCTGAATAAAAGCGGTGTGGGGTGAGTTGAGTTAAAGTGTGGGCGAACTCACACGTAAGCCACGATGGCGAACTGAAATGCAAGAGCATGGCGAGTTGAATCTTTGAGCAAGCTCCCATGTTGGGCGAACTCCCACAAATAAGCCATATGAATGGCGAGAATGATTGGGCGAGCTCCCAATAGTAAATCAATTATAGAAGGGTGAGCTCTGTTGGGCGAATGGCGAGCTGTAGATTAGTCTAAACCTCTCCAAAGTTTTGGAAATATTCGAAAAGAAATAATAATAATTTTAGGAAATAATTCGAAAAGAAAATATTAATGGAATTAATATTTTACCTTGCAGTCGAGAAGTGAGAATCGATAAGGCGAGCGGGAAGCAAGGCTTCATTAGACGAGGTAAGGGAGTTGTGCGTGAAAAGAATGCATGTCCTGTGGAGTTAAATTTATGAAATTACTAAGAAATGGTTTTGGTTTATGACATGCATGTTATTCTGATAAATTGCTTTGTTGTGGGCGAACTAAAAGCCGACCCAATACTGTTTGTTGGGCGAACTGGTACAGGGTGGGCGAGCCTTTGTTTTTTTTATGATTGGCGAATTGGTAAGGCGGGCGAGCCCAAACTTTTTTACAATTTTGGTCAAAGAACTCTTTTATGTTCTTTTGAGCGAGCAACCATGTTTTAAATAGAAATCCGGGCGAGCCAATATAGGCGAACCCTTTTTCATGTTGCTTTGGGGCGGCCGACCCCTGTGGTTTTATGGGTGGGTGAGTTGACCAATTGACGAGTTGACCAAATGGGCGAGTTGACCAGTTGGAGAGTTGACCAATTGGCGAGCTGACCATGGGCGAGCCAGATTGGGCGAGCTGACCATGGGCGAGCCAGATTGGGCGAGCTAACCATGGGCGTATGAAAATGAGAATAATCCTTTTTTTGAAGTTATTATGAATTAAATATAATTTTGAGACTTTAGGCCCCTAGTTTCATGCATTATTATGAGTTATAAGGCTTATGGACCCGCCAAGTCATCAGAAGTCTCGAGGTCACCTGGCAAGTGGATCCGAGGACCACCTATAGATTGTGGCCATAGATCTACTGTATCCCTATTGGGATAATTATTCCGTTCTCGCAAGGGGGAGGGGGAACGATAATAGCATGATTTATTTATAAGGTGATGCCTAGTCTCAACTTGATGATTTCTGAGAGAATTTGCTGAATCCTTTTCATTGTTTATTATATGATATTGTAACTGTTTAGCAAATGATTAACTATCACAAATTGTATTACAATATCCATTGTTTTTCCCTATTGAGTTTATTGTTGAGAGAAATAAATTCAATAAAGAATATGGTTTTACTGGTATAATGCAGTATACACTTTCCTTACTAAGCACGTTGTCGCTCACCCCTTATTTTCCACTTCACAGATTGTTAATCTTGGGTTAAGAGAATTAACTTCCAGAGATTATCGACTGCTAGCGGATATCCGATATCGAAGGTATATTATTTCTTTTATATATTCAGAAAAAAAATTGTACAATACTACTTTAAATAGAAGGGAATGTATATACATCTTAGAGTATTAATGTAACAAGTCATAGTTGCACAAGCAATAAGAGTTTTAATTTTTATTTAAAATGTTAAGAGTTATTAAGCATCACAGACGGCCCAACCGATAAGTAAGTGAAATTTATAAATAAATATTAGTTATATAATGGATTTGGGATGTGACAAGTTCTATCATTAAAGCCATTGCATTGCATGTATAACTCTAGATTGTGTCGAGAATTTTTAAATATACATCTTTTTATTTTTCATACCTCAAATTTTTTTTGTAATAAACAGTAATTTATTAAAAAAGTGGGGTATGAAAAGTAAAAAAAAAGAGATTTATTTAAAAATTTTCTTTTTTTTCTTGTTTGAGGAGACAGCTTTGGAGTTGAAGCAACAAGAACAACACAGTAACCAGCTAACAGCTGTTAAAATTTGGAAGCAACAATTCTAATTAACTAGAAACATCTACAACACTAAAAATTTATCTCGAAAATCTTGATTAATGATCTGACAACAAGCCTTTGTTACCACTATTTCTTTCCCCTGCTTTGATTTTTAGCTGTGAGATTTTGCTTTAAAAATTGGAGTGAAATGCAAAAGCAGTAAAGCTAAAGCAGCAGTGAAATAAAATACTAGGGAGAAAGGAAAATACAGCACTAAGCACCCATAGTGCGGTGGCTAATGTGGAAACAAGTCAAATTTGGACAGTGTGAGAGTTTAGATTCTTTACTGCTGACTTCCTTGCCTTGCATTATCACCAGCAACAGCAAAGAAAGAATAGAAAATGGCAGAAAAGCATAGAATAAAAGATAAAAATATTAGAACGAAGAACTGAAAAGCAAAAGTGGGAAAGTTCTATTTACACTTATTTTTTTGCTTTTTATACATCTAAAAAAATTATTAAACAAACTTCCTAAATTTACAATAATAACCTTACTAAACAAACTCCCTCACCATTCTTTCTTCAGCTTCGGCACCGGCTCCCTTCAGCAGCATCTCCATCCGTTTCCAGTCTCCATCGCTATCGCCCATCGATTTCAATCTTCAAACCGAGGTATATATTGTCTTCTCCATCTGTCTGGAATCAGTTGCACTTGAAGCTCTGTGCGCTTGAAGCAGTGTCGGGCTTGAAGTGTCTGTAATCTGTAAGCAGTGTCTCGCTTGAAGTCTTGCGCGAGATAGTCTGGCGCGCAGGGCTATTTGCGCGATTCTAGCAGTCTTGCGCAAAAGCAAACCTATTTGCGCGAGACTGAATCATTAACCGGTCTTGTTTCTGATGTTCCTCTTGGCGCTGTTGCTGCCACACAGACGAAATAATGCAGTAGTGAATGCAAAGCTTTGCTTTGTTGCTGTTAATGGACCTTTAAAGTCAGGATCCTCTGGTAGAAAAGATAAAGCTAAGAATCCCGGACGATACACATGGCAACAGAGAAGAAGAAGAAGAAGCTGATATGTTTGGAAATTTATATTAGGGTATTATAGTCTTTTATATAAAAGTTTTTATCTTCTGTATGGTTGAAGTACAAAGAGTAAAAACTGAGTATAAATAGAATTTCTCTCAAAAGTAACAGTCACGAAAGGAACAGAATTAATATTAAAAATTACTAAATCATAGAGAAAAAAAAAAAAACACGCATAAAGAGCAGCCAAAAGAAGACTTCAAAGATGACTAACTAATTCTCTTTCCTGTTAAAGGTGCACTCCAACTACGACCAAAGCATAAACCCTATTCCACTACCAGACAAAATCTCGAGTCTGCTTCCTTCTTCCTTCCCTCTTCTCGAAAAATCACACCAAAAAGGCAGCTCCAAGTTCAATATTACATGGCTACAGCATATTCCGAGCGAAAGTTGATAAAAGCAAAGAGGTTGAATGCATGAGACCCGAAGAACAGTGAAAGCGATGATGATGATGATCATGGTGTGACGGCATCAATGATGGTTGTAATTTGCAATGAAGATGATGATTTGGTGTTGAAAGTTGATGATGGCGTGGAAATACTACTCGAGGAAACCTGTTTTTGTCAAAACGGCATTTCTTACTTTGCTGAGATCTCTGCCTTTAAGCGTCCTTCCCACCCCTTCACAAACGGAGAAAGAGGAAATCTGACTCCTTGCAAGCTTCCTAGCTAGCCATTCATGTGGAGGGACCATTTCATCATCTTCATCCTCTCCACAGCCAACATAATCGCCATCATAATAAACCATACCATCCCCGTTATCAACCCATGAACCGTTTCTTGATGATTCCATATTTGCATGCTTGCCATATATCTTGGACCAATCAGGGATGTTCATCGGAGCGGATGATTGCTGAGCCACCTTGGTTTCATGCCTTGCTGATGAGTTGCTAACTCTTCGGATCATTCTTGGTGCGCTTGGAAGGCGCCATGCAGAGGAAGAACCTGAGGACTCCCTAGGTTTCCTTGGTGTAGGACTTGAATCTTCCTTCCCCTCATAAGACCAAACTTCTTCTTCATCATCAAAGTCTTCATCTCTCATTGATCTCCTACTGCAACCACCACTGTTCTTGCCCATGATACCATGCCAATCTGCCATGACTTTGCTCAGAGCAAAATGAGAGAGAAAAGATTCAAAATTTGAGTGTAAAGTAAAAGTCAAAAAGACTTGTGCAAGACTAGAGTGGCTCCTGTCCGTATATATATACTAGGGTAGAAAGGTTAATTTTCTTACATTTATTTGTTGAGTTCGTGATGTTCTGTGTTGCTTGCAAGCAGAAATCTGAGTTTATTTCTTGGGAATAAAAAAGGAGAAAGATGTAAGAGAATAATATCAGGAATCTACTGTGCCTTTGTATCAATACCCTCCAAAAGAACCAGAGCTTTTCAAAGTTATCACAAGTGGATAATTTGCTTAACCCCCAGAAACCAACCAGGAGAACCGATGAGAAGAAGTGAAAAACACCATTTTTACCTGGTGTCCGAATACTTCCAAAGAAGATCACAGATTTCAAGACCCTCAAACTACTCCCCTGCAATAACAGAGGAGCAACAAGACAACAACAACAGATGTAAATGAGATCATTTCTTATTTTCCCCAACTCTTATGCCTTAAAATGGTTATCAATCAAATTCGAAAGTTTAGAACACAATATATTAGTTGCTGAGAAAACTACTACTAATGGTTTCGGTAAAGGTGGGTTTGGCTTTGGCAGTTGGCACCCACAGAAAAAAGCTGGAGGGTATTGAGGCATCGAGCAAATCCAGGGAACAAGTCTGGTCAGGGCATGGAAACTAAGTCAGTTTGGAGAGTTGAGAGAATTCTTCATATGGGGGTTTATTGCTTTATGCAAACTGAGTGTGCATTGATGAGATTGATTTATATCGGAGTAATATTTTCTTACTACCTTTTTAAATATGACTATATTTTTGCAATCACTGCAAAGACTGGCCTCTGATTAGGAAAAGTGAAAGAGAAGGATTGGACTGACCCGCTTCACTGATTTCCGTAACCTTATCCCCAATCCCAACTCACAGCAGCAACTTCTCTCATTCGGCGTTAGCAGAGGTCTTCAGTCAGTGGGTGCAAAGGCTATGTAAATTGTGAACGTATGGAAATCTGAGGCAAGCTTTTTCAAGGCAGGGTGGTGCCTGGGAGAGGGTGCTGAAGAAATAAAAGCATTTGGTTGGGCGATGTTGCATTGATACTTGTGGTAGGGTGACTTTGTTTTTGGTGATCTTTGTATGCGATGGATGAATGATATAATGATCATAAATTTAACTGTGACTGCACTTTCCATCTATCATTCTTGCTGCTATGAAATCTTCATTCTCCAATGCTTCCTGGGTTTTGGAGAATTTGGCAAATGGTAAAATAAAGAGAGAAGAAATTCTAAACACACATTTTTTTTAATCTCACATTTATTTTTTTATATAGATAGTAATTTATAGAGCAAATTAACATGTGAGAACAAAAAAAAATCTAAATAAAATTTCTCAATTGAGAGTGAATGAGAGGGTTGGGGTGTGGTGTGGAGTGAGAGGGTGAGAGGTCTTCTCAACTCAAATCAGGAGCTCTGTTGGACAATGACCAAAGAAAAAGGTGTGTGGGTCAACTTTAATTTTTTTAATAATTGAGGGCAAAGAACAAAATTATTTAAATTTAAATTTAAATTATTGAATTAAGAGATTGTTGATCTGTTATTATTTAATAAATACGATCACGATATTGATTTAGTAATAACTGTTAAGGGTCAATAAGCAATAAAAAAACTTTTCCACCAAAAAAAAAAGCAATAAAATTGATCCAGTAAAACTAAAAATAATAATAGAGATGAAATTAATTGTTGTAACAATAACATTGATTTTTATAATGATATGATCCGATAAAACTAAATCGATGATAAAATATATATTTTATATAACTGTTAAGATTCCAATCTAAACTTTCAAGATTACAATGCAGAATTTTTATCAAATTCTTATCAATGGACTATAGCCATGTCAAATTTTATCAATAAATAAAAATTTAAGCATTAGCACACTAGAGGTTGGTGCACATGTCACAACAGAGAGAGATTTATAATGGCCAAAGAAAAAAGAGAGAAGAACATGTACCATACATGTTATTATTACTTGGAATCCTTCCAAGAGATACGATGGAAAGGAATCAAGTTACCAAAAGCTAACCTTCTTTCTAATTATTGTAATCGATGCCATTGGTACAAGATTGACAAGAAAAGCACCTGCAGCTGCAATGGCCGAAGCACCTTCTTGCTTTTTTCTTTTCAGTAGATTAGTGGAACTTTCCAAGTGAATTGCAATCTAAATCTTAGTCCTTGTCTACCACCATTACAGGGTCAGTCACAAAACTATCATTTCTGCTTAGGTAGTGGTCGCTTCAATGCCTGTCGAAGCAGAGGCCAGTTCGGTGGCTAGCAAGGGAAGATTTTTCACTCGGTCAAGAACCTTTATTTTTCTTCTTCAAATCCCCTGGAATTTTCATTATCACCATCAATTTGCACATTGAATTCATTAGTTTTTTCGAGTCAAAAGGGTGCATAATCACCTTCCACCTTACATTTACCAAATCATTCCCAGGCTGATGTTACATGGAAAATCAAGCAAATACAATTTACAAGATTTCGTGGTAGAATTTAAAGATGTCACTGACGGTTTATTGTAAATATATTATTATGACAAACTATGGTAATGTTTGGTTAAAGTTTTCGAACATAGAATAAGTTATAGTGGAATTTAATCTTACCAACTTCTAAGACTTAATACAGCCATTTTCATGTTTATGCTTATTCACAGTAATTTATCATTTCATTGACATGATTGCTCCTCTCAAGAATGATACAGTTTTTCTTATTTTGAAGACAGCCAGCCTATTGCTTTATGCTACACAAAAATGGATGAACAGTTTTGAGATCTAAAGCTACGGCAGAAAAATGTGCTTTTGAAATGGGAGAACCAGTAAAAGATAGGTATCACTAAACTCTGTACAAACTATGAGATGGAAATGATTTGCATCATTGCTTAACCAGCTTCTTTGCTTTTAGTATTTCCTTGCCGCATGGTAAAGCTCCATGTAATCAAGCGCAGGCCGGTTCCAAGACCAGTCTTGCTCCATCACCCTCTTGCACAACGAGTAAAACCAATCCCGACCATCATACCACGCAGAGATTGCCCTAAAACAACAATGAGTAATAAATACAATTCAAATCTATCGATCTTCATCTATTTATGTATCAGATGGCGGAGAAAGAATAGGAGAAAGTACAAATGCAGCAAGCGCTATGACTTCCAATTATTCTAATGCATGAAGCCAAAGAGCATGGAAACTCGGAAAGTAACTGATAATGAAGGAAGAAATGCATTTACTAGCTTCAGTGCTGAGATATCAATTCACCTATTGAGGGCATAATCGACTCCAGCAGTATCAGCTCCTTCGAAATTAAATCCATTTGGTTCAAGACCTTGTGCTTCTGCTCTAGCTTTATCATGGTCAACATCAAATACAGTGTCGTAAAGTCCTTAAATAAGAAGAAATGGAAACAGTGTTAGTACACTTCAAGAGGTTCTAAGAACAGAATGCTCAATTAAATTGATATAAACAGCATCTCCATCTATGAAAAACAATAAGTTCAATGAGAACCAGATGCAATTTGTAAACGTAAGAGGATGTCATTCATAACATCTGCACTTCCATGCATTGCAACAAGAGATCATTCGCATATCAACAAATCTCAGTAATTAAGACATGGAAGAATATTGTTCGGAGATATCAAAATTACAGACAAAAGGTGAGTATGCACCTCCTGTTTTACGAACAACAGGTATGGAACCATATCTCATTGCAGTCAATTGTGTCAGTCCACAAGGCTCAAAAATTGAGGGGACTAGAATGAAATCAGCACCAGCATATATCTGTAAAAATAAATAAATAAGATATAAAAACAGTAAGGATCATATTGCAGAAGCAAAATACAAGTATGCTTCTTCAGAGAATAATAATAAATAAATAAACTTTGAGAGCACACACCAAGTGAGAAAGAGGCTCATCATAGGTCAAACAAAGGCGAGTATGACCCCCATGAGATGAATGCAGCTGATTGGCCAAATTCACAAAATCATTTTGGATGCGAGGATCAGGAGCTGAGCCAAGCAATACAACCTGCCACCAAAAATTCCATCATTTGCTTATTAAGATGTGTTAGGTAGAAATACACAATCATGGAAGCCTACAAGAAATACACAAATCATTTTGGATGGCCAAAACCCTTTTTTTTTTTTTTATATACATTCATTCCAAACATGTCAGACAACATGATTTGTGATTTATGAATTGGGTTATGCAAGCACACTCATGTCAAAGATGCAAGAAAAAGAGTGGTCAATTGAAAGCCCTATATTGTTGTAAAATTGCCAGAAGTCTCAGAGAATATCACATCAATGTCACTACTGAGAAGAACAGACTGGTATAGATCTCATAGTGTGTGATTCTATATAAGCTCATACAGGGTATGGTGAAAGGGGGAGGGGGGAAGAAGAGGAGTGAACCTGTCCATTGCGTTCTAAGGTGCGCCAAATTGCATGCTTGATGAGATGGATTCCTTTCTGATGGGTTAAGCGAGTAATAATTCCAATCAAAGGAAGATCAGATTTTTGCAAACCAAGCCTTTGCTGCAAGGCTTCCTTGGCAGCTCGTTTGCCTTCAACAACATTTTCCGAAGTGTAAGATATCTGGAATGACAAGCACAACACATCAAGAACAAAAATTGGAAAAAAAAAAAAAAGAAAGACAAAAGCATCAAATGAAATGCTCCAGAGGCCAATTGACACTTTTTTTCTCAAGGAGCATTAATTGCTAAAGTTGATTTAGATTGCTAAAGTTGATTTAGAATATTGTATCAACAAAAATTTTCAGGTCTTTTAAGTCCAAATCATGGAAGTTACAGTAATTATAGTTTGTTATATGATCAAGGCAGCAGATCAGAACGCTCCTCAAAATACAACTTTAAACAGCATTTCCAAGCTTTAAAAGCAGCTAAGAAGGTCTCCTTTTTTAAAAATGAATCAAGAAAAAAAATCTATATATCATAACAGTTCATTTTTTCAATCAAGGTATATCTACTTACAGGAATGAACTTATCGTTATAGGGATCCCAAATATCTAAGTCAATTCCATTTAATATTCCATGGAACTTGTGAAGATGAGGAGCAACTGCAGGATTTCCAGCAACCTCCCTTGAGTAGGTGGGCGATACCTGCATAATATGAATAAGCTTACTCAGACACCATTACAGTAACTATGAAGAATAAAAGACCACAAAATATCTTGTGTTAGATACCATAGCATGACATTAAGAATAAGTAGCATGACATTAAGAATAAGTAAAACCAAAAATTATAATTTGACTAGACTGAATGCATCAGAAAGGGATTTATCACTTGCTCAGAATATTCCGAGTCTAGTAAATTATACTCAAGCATCTAAGCAGTTATCTTTACAAAAAAAAAAATCAAATTCAAAGAGGACAAAAAATACCATGAACCATATTTTGAAAAGATTAAATTTCTTAACCACTTAGCTGTTAATTATATATCTTCAAATGAAAATAGGAAAAGCTAATGGCTTCTGGTACGATTGTACCCCAAGGACATGGTCCTAAGTTGAGCACATTATATATCTTTAAAATATTCCCGTTATATAAAGGGCAAGCAAGACCACCAAAAGAACCAAAATATAATGAAAAATCATGAGAAATTGATCATAAATGCAAAATATTCAAGGAAAAATATTTTACAAGTATAGAGCTACAAAACATAGATATTCAGGAAATAAAACTTAGTAGCAAAGATCATGTAAAAAAAAAATTCTTAGCAGTTTGATTAGAAAATACTACAAGTAAAGAATAAAGGAACACACTTTAATGGAAGTTCAAAAATTAAAACAGATACCATATTTAAGTAAACTACATAACTAGAAGGAAATTTTAGGCACATACAGTTGTAGCCTTGTCTGTGTTTGCCATAGCTTTCCCAATGAAGTGTGCTCCAAATTCAAGGTTATGTATGGTGAAGACAACCCGAGCTTTGCTAAGACCATAATGCATGTAATGTTCCTTAAACAGCCATGCAACTGGGGCACTAGACCAATCATGGCAATGGATGATATCCTGCCAAGAGTTAAGCACATTTAAAATGGTTATCCTTCAAACTTTTTTCCCGACACATGCAAGAAAGACAATCTTTGAAGGGAGTGGTGCACCCCTAATATTCTTCCATAAATGAATCGTAAGGCCTGTGAGCTGAACAGAAAATGGGTTTTACAATTGCTAGGGAAACAATACCGCCATGCATGTAGGTGATTTACTCAATATACTGCCAGGCATGTGCATTTAAATGTTTAAGCCAGAACTATAAGTTGAATCATAAACTTACTGGGTGAAATCCACCTTGGTGTAGAAATTCAAGAGCAGCTTGACAAAAGAAACCAAACCTCTCTGCATCATTTCCGCAACCATAAACACAACCTTTCCAAAAGAATCTGCAAGCAACAATAAACCAAAGGATTCTTATGATTATAATTTTTTTAACAAAGTGGAATGTTTTAAGTCCTAAAGGTGAATCAGGATTATCAAAATTACCCATTTTGTGGCTCCAGAAAATAAACTGAAAGACCTTCCACCTTCCCAAACCAAACCTTAATTTCAGTGCCACCCCAAGAATAGCTTCTTTGGTAATGTAAGTCCTTCACCTATAACATAAAACATCCATTTCACAGATCAGAAATTATTAAAAGGACAAGTTTGATAAATATGAAAACTAATGAATGAAATTTTTTTTTTGGATATTAAGATATGAATGAATGAATGGCAGTGAGAAGCAGATTATGTAATAACTAACAATTTTTAAGTAGCATCCACTAAACTTTTCATCATGAATAGCCCAAATAAGGACGGCAGGTAAGCCATGTATGAAACTTTTTTTTTTCAATAAACACAATAAGAAAGCTGTTTGCAACAATTTTGCACCAGTATCTTATTAAAAGGAAAATGTACTTCAGCCAACTCATGCAAGATGGCTAACACCACATTCAAACTTACAAACAGCGCGCCTGGTAGGCAAGAATAAAAACCATAAAAGTCCATAGTTTAAGGAAATTGAGGCAATATCTCCAGGGAAAACAATCAAGATGAAATCTGGCTTAAACGACAGCAATGAAGCTTACATGGCTAAGGTTCAAACAGTCATACTTTGGAAAAATGATGTCTACATTGTGGTTTAAATCTTGAACAGCACGAGAGAGACTAGTAATGACATCACCAAGGCCTCCAACCTGCACAGTTATGACAGGCAGCAACTGAGAAAAAGATGGAAAATGGAAAATCTTTTGGGGTTTCAATACATATATGACCACAAACTGGACAAAATTCATTTACACGAAATACTCTATAAAGTCAGTTATATGAAATACTCTACAAAATTCAGTTATATGACTTATATCAGGTCAAGATCCCCGATGTCTGTACTGTCCCATTTCTATGATGGCGCAGCATCTTGTATCTGGCCTTCTTCCAGCTTAAAGAATTTTCTCTTCATTAAGAGAAAGAATTTGAATGGACTCTTAAGCGAATAAAAACTAGAAACAACTTGATATAAATCAGTGCAATGAAAAAGTTTTTAAAAGCGTCAAGTCCCTTAGTGTCCAAAACTCACCTTTGCAATGGGGGCCATTTCAACAGCAATATGCACAATGTTCATTGGTGGCTCTTTCACAATTCCTCCAAAAACAGGTATATGGTAATCCATACCACCATTGTTGTCAAAGATTCCACCATCTTCCCTCTCAGAGAATACAAAGTCCATCATATATGCATCCAATGGAACCTTGACTGCAAAGAAACATAAAGTAAGCCTTAGCTTCCAGAAGCAGAAAAAACCTCTGAAGTGCAGGCATATCAAGAATGCAACAGTACGTAAAAGCCAAAAATAAAAAGAACGCAATGCCACCTGATGAGATGATACAAAGTGACAATTGATCAGTCATGTACGCCAGAAACTTAGGCATATATTAAATTGCAAATAAGCTATTAGCTATGAGATATCTGGATCTGCAATTTGCATTTATACTCTTCAACTCAAAGTGCTTTCCGGGGAGGGAGGCAACAGGCAGAAGATGATAAAATGGTGAATGCAAACAGCAGATGATCCAAGAAGCAGTACAATTTTCTATTTACTAAAACAGACTATAAAAGGATACTGACAAATGAAATGTCATAACCAGAAAACATACACAAACCGAGTACATTAACTTCACTTGTGACAAGAACAAGGTGCAGTGGAGGAGATAAAGAAAAGCTTTAGTCTCCACGTTAAAGAGAAAAAAACTATATTGGAAATGCTAAAAGATCCCATATAACTGAAAATCCCAAGAAGATTGACTGAAATTACCAGTAGCTTTTACATGAGAACCATTATCTGCAGGTGACATTCTCTGAGGTGGTAATGGACCCATACGGTGAGTCCAACGATTAAATGAACATCTGAACCATACTTCAGGTTTTCCATTAAGAACTGAGTTAGCAGGATTGTAAAAAACTGTCACCATACTTCCTGCTTGAACATCAAGAGGCTCTGTGTAAACTATATGCTTTTGAGAAAGCAGAAATCTCTTCAAAGTTCTTTCTTTCATTTCAGCTTTCATATGTGCTGTTTTTTCAGCCTATAACAAGAGAAGAATAAGAAAAAGAAATCAGTAATATATGCAGAAAATGCATTTCCAGTAGCAATCTCTGGCATTCTAATAATGGTTCAAAATTCACAATCTTGTCATAAGAAGAAAAAGCATAGTAAGAGCCAGCAATAAACAACCCAATTAATCACATCTGTCTCCAGCTCCACCATCATAGTCAGTGAACAAACAACCCTAATATTCTATAACAATTTTATTAAATTTGACTACCCTAAACTTTCTGTAAAATTTCCTTAAGTGTGCATGTCATGAAAATTACATCTTTAATAGATTCAAAAGGAGAAGGTGGAATGATATTCGAATCTTCAATGTGTTCTATTATGCATAAATTGACTGTAATTATTCAGAACATACTTTCATGGAAACTGACCTTGGCACGTATGGCAGCCTCTCTTTGTTTCGTCTCCTCCTGAAGCTTCCTAAATATCTGGTGTTCTTCCTCAACCCAGTACAAGTCTTCAGGAATGCTTTTTGGGACAATAGCATGGAAATCTTGATAGTTATTGTTATCATACACAATGGCAACCTTAGGTGGTCCATCAGCAAAGACCCAGTCCAACACAAGGGCTCGCTCAGGTATAACAACTGTTGAAAATTCCATCTCAATCATATGATAAGATACCAGAGAAATGTCCTCTAATTACAAAGTATTATCTTAATCAACTATGCAGCAAGTCCAATCAGATGACCACAAAACAACCACGTTTAAAAAGGAATAAAATGCTTCTCTACCAAACCAAATCAAAGACATTAATGAACTCGAAGATAGAAGCAGCGAACATTATGTGATTCCTGAAGGTAATTTAATGCAAAAAAAAAAATGTTCCCATGCGATCAAGCAAGCATGTTAATGCCCAAAACAATCATTTTATTCACCAAGACTTCAAAATCAATATGTTGTATATCAAGCAACATTTCATAGCTTATTGACAAGTTTCTGGAAAGGGGATCCAGAATAACGTATAACAAATGTTGGGGATCAAATTTTGGGAGATTCTAACTTTTAGACTCAGGATATCAACTTTAATATCATCAACATTTTACCCATGTCAAATTAAACAGAAGATAAAAGGTCAACCATACCTTCTGCATACCACCAGTCACCACCTTCTCTCTCTGATCTGACAAGCTTTTCAACGATTGTTAAACCATCATTCCAATTATTATGGCCCCCATGAATCCAAAGCTCATTCGCATGAGCAAGAGGGCCTGAACTTTTGTTATAATGTAACTTGACCTTCTCCGCCCCCTTGAATTTGTTAGGCTCTATGAACCAAATGTTTTCAACCGATCTTGCAGCCTTTTTCATCAAATGTTGAAAGATTTCCCGCCTCCTTTCAGCCTCCATCCTTGCTTGTGCTCTTTCTGCTTCGCTTGCTGCCTTCTCTGCTTCTATTCTTCTTTGCTCTTCTTCTAGCCTTTCCTTTTCAGCCTGCTCTTTCGCAAGTTTCTCTAGTTCCCTTCGTTTCTCCTCAAGCAAGAAATCTTCAAATGCAAACACATCCATTCCACCCTCGATAGGTATGGAGAAATCTCTTCTATCATTATTGTCGTATACATTCTGCCCATTAAAGAACACAAAATCCATCTTGTAAGCTTCCTTTGGAACATGAATCTGGCAAGACCACCAATCCCCTTTGAGATGGGTCTTATTCAACCTCATAGTGAACGATCTCCATCGCCAGTCATTGAAGGCTCCCATGATCAGAACATCTAGCTCATCATTCAAAGTGGAGAAACTACTATTAAAGAACACTTCTATGTCTTCATCAGGTTTTACAATCTGAGGATAAACAAAAACTTTGTTCCCCTTCGAGAAGTTTTCCTCAGCAAGGCCCTCAATTTCTTGTTTACGCAAATTTGCTTCCAACTCCAGCTTCAGTTCTAGAGAAGTATCTTCAATTGTTTTTTCATCATGCTCAACACTTTCATACTGGACAGTAACAGTGTCATCAGTTTCTGTACCATCCAAATACTTTCCTCCAGAGGCTACATCTCTTGAATCAATTTCCTGTTTACGCAAATTCGGTTCCACCTCCAACTTCAGATTTAGAGAAGTATCCTCAATTGTTTTTTCATCATATTCAACACTTTCATCCTTGACAGTAACAGTGTCATCAGTTTCTGTACCATCCAAATACTTCCCTTCAGAGGCTACATCTCTTGAATCACTCTCAATATCATCTTTCCAAATTGTTTCTTTCTTCTGTAACCCTGCAACATCTTCAAGAATCCTACTTACACTTCCATTTTCCACATTCTGGTTGCTTTTGCCAGCAGCTAACTCTTCACCCGTTGATGGTATATCCTCTTTTGGCTCTTCCTTTTCACTTTCATCTACCTTATCCTTCTGATAGAGCTCAAAGGTCGGTACTTTCTCAAGGCCAATGTTTGATTCAATTTCTGTCTTGTCAGGCTCTGCAGACTCATTCGACGTGGGAATGTTTGAATCCTCTTTCTCACCATCATTCTTTTGATCCCTCTTCTGGGTGCTCGTTCCTACTTGTGTCTTAGAGGTGAAACCCTTTGCAGCTGGATCTTTAGAGCTTGGGTTAGACAATCTTCTTTGTCTCCTCTTTGAAAAATCTACAGAAAGAACCCATTTTTTTAAAACACATCAAAGATTGGTTATCAAAAACGTTAACTCGAGGCCATAGCACATCAGTTTGCAACAACTAACCAGCTGCACTGGCTGTAACACTATGTGGAAGCCAGCTTGCAGGGCACTTGGTGCACCATGGAGTAAACTGAGATCCCTAATCAAAATTAGAACAAGCATATGAGGTAAAAGCAATCCCGATTCCCGATACAATTCCACTTCAAATTATTTACTCAGAGTAATGATACATAAAGTCAGAACACTGACAGATCAAGTATTATGACAATGAAATGATATTTCCACGTAAAATAATAAAATGAAAACAAAATACTCAGCTAAAAACAATGGCGGAATGCTATTAATAACCCAACACAGTGAACACAAACGCAGAAGACAAATAATTAGTACCATCTATCATTTGAATTAAGAAGAGAAAACCCACGAGTCTTTCAGTCCAGATACACCTAAAAAACCAAATTTTGTGCTCAAAATCAAACAAGAACACTGAAGTTGAACACCCAACAAGCAAACGGAGAAAAACATAGCAAGTTTACCTGTGTAGTTCTTGCAAAAGGGAAGGAACCCAGAAAAGGTTTGATCTTGAAGCAGTCAGTCATGTTGTTAAACACAGCTTTGCAACTCAATGGTCTCTGTACTTGCAAAGAAACTTCCATGGCCAAGTTGTCAGAATAGAAGAGAGAATGTTTGTAGTTGACGTTTTGCTTCACTGAAATCTATAGTTACTGATTCATTGATGAACTCGATCCCTCCACAACTGTGCACATCTTGAATTTAATATTATTCCAAAAATAATTATAAAATGCCAAAATTTTAAATTATACAGAAAACAGGAAGAGGAGATGGAAGTGACTCCTGGCTGATGATAACCATCATCAAAAGAGTCCTAGAATCCAAGCCATAAAAGACTACAATTGTAGAATGTTTTGCCATCTAAGATATCCAAAACTTTTAATAGTGTTACGACCGTTGGTCTAGCATTGATGGTTGATCCTACGGTGAAGCCTGAGTTGAAATGGGTGTTCCGAGAGGCATGGCTCCAGAGTAGGGTAGCCCTTGACGTATACCATATTATAAAAATCTTCAAAGATTTTGGCAGAGGAACCAGGAATGGAATCAATCAGGATATTTACACGTCGATTTGCAAGATGCCATGTAGGCGGCAAGTTGATTAAATCCACCATTGTCATTGTTTTAAGTTGATTATCTTCTTCTTTTAGATGTAAAGGATGTAAAACATATCATTTGCTCCAATAAAAAAAAACATATCATTAGCTATAATAAAAAATTCTCTCGAAGTACATCAAAGCAAAACAAATCGATTTTAGAGTTGTAACATGTTTCATCACTGAACTAAAAAAATAAGTACATCAAAGATGAATGATAGAATGCAAATTACCAATTACAAGTAATTACATCGATGTAAAAGATTGAGAAGTCATAGTTTTTTTACTTAATATTCAAATATGTTATTCATATTTGTCACAAAATGAAATTAAGTTCTCAACATTTAATTTCATAAAAATTAGTCATAAACGTTTCAAAATAACAGAATTAAAGATATTTTTGTTAATTTCTTCTAACATTGTTAAGTTTTATTACTATGCAAGAATAACGGAAATTAAAGAATTTAACGAAATTATCTTTAATTCTATTATTTTGAAACGTTAAAGACTTAATTTTATTTTGTGACAATTAAAAAACATATTTGAGTATTAAGTTTAAATTTTTTAAATTTTTTTTATACATATCTTCATAGTCAAATCAAGAGCTGTTGAGATAAATTTGCAACTTGGAAGATTTTACTATATTAGCAAGTTTCCATTCAATAGATACGGTACTCTTGGTTATTTCTCTTCCCGGTGAGTTTGAAGCTCAACAAACGCAAGAGCTCCACGTGAATGTGACTTCATTCAACTTTTTTTTTCCATGTTTACCTGTGGAAATCAATGTATTGTTGCTTTAAACACCGCAAAAGTTGCCCATGTTTTCCCTGATCGTTTGCTTTAATCATTAACGTGGGTTGGCGTCTCTGCCAAGTTCTCTGTTTCTCGTTACCAACCTGGAATAACATTCAGGAGGAGTGAGGGCTTTGCTTATCATATAGGGCAAGCGAACAAACGGAAAAGTTGGTCTATCAGATTCATAGGCCTAGCTCTAAAGAGTTGGCCTCAAGGCTTTTATGCAGGATTCTGCACTTTTTTTTTTTTTATGCTTTTGTCTGTAAACTGCATATCATGATCCAAATTTCTAATTTATTAGGTAGCTAAATTGCTAGCCAAGTTAACTAAGATCCACAAACTTTCTTAATGAAAACTTCAGATGTAGTTGTATGCATTGATAGTGGCATGATTGAAGTACCTGGCATTAGAAACTTTAAAACATAAATCAAAAACATGCCAATTAGTTTCAAAAAAAGAAAAACAATATTTTGCCTAGTTTTCAACATTCAGGAATGACTGAGATGAGGGGAGACTGTCGTCACTGCTTTCTATCAGCAAGACTTTTCGGAATGGCAACATTTTAATGATCGGAATTTTGATCAGGTTTAATTATCTGAATCGAATGAATCTACATTGAAAAGACTGTTTTAAGTTATTTGTTAAGATAAGTCTTTGGCCCCTCTCAAGAATTCTGAAGAATGAAGCCAGCTTCTTCTGTCAGTTTTGGTTCAAGAGACAAGAGAAGCAAGTGAAACTCAATCTTCTGTAACCCTGATTTTATGGAATTATGAACAAGCATTAACGGGATTAGTTAAAATATCTTAATGGAAGCAAAATTAAGGAGACCATTTGGTAAAAACTTCGGCTATGACAAGTGTTATACAAGAAAGGGGAAACTAAAATATAAAGATGGGTAGAATGCTTTTCTATTCCAATCCCGAAACAGATTGCGGTTCTCATTTGTAAAGAGTTTATACGCATTTGAGAATTACAATGCAAAAAGTATCTTATCTGAATGATTGTTCTTACAATGCAAAAACTCATAAATTTTTTATACCTACAAAGAAAAGACAATTGTTGGGAAAAGAAGAAGCGCAAGTTCATTAAGCCAAAGCATTGGCACCAGCAACAATCTCCATTATCTCTCCGGTGATTTTCGCTTGACGCTGCCTATTGTAGACAATAGACAAGGTCTTTCTCAATTCCTTGGCATTATCAGTGGCATTGTTCATGGCACTCATCCTAGCAGCAAGCTCACTAGCTAATGATTCCTGCAAAGCCCTCAAAACCTGGCTATTGAGATAGAGAGGCAACAAGGCATCAAGAATCTGAACTGGGTCCTGCTCAAACTGCAAAATGGGAGAGAAATCTGCCGTCTCAGTCATCACAACATCCCTCTCAACCGTCAGTTTCCCTTCCTTGGTTGTCAATCTGAAAAACTCATCCTCGGCAGCATCGACACAGACCCCATTTACATCACAGATCTCTCCCTTTGGTGAGAGTGGAAGCAAAGTATGAATCACAGGATCAGACTTAACCAATGATACGAACTTGGTGTACAAAAGCTCGACTTTATCAACTTCTTCACTAACAAAGAGTGAAAAAACATCATCCGCAATTGCCTGAGCTTCTTTGGCTGTAGGGAGTGAAGTACCCTCTAGAAACCTGTCCACTGGAATAAATGGCCTTCGGATAAAATATGAATTACCCTTTTTCCCCACACTGATTATAGTATATTCAAGTCCAAGCTCCTTCAGTTCTGCAATTCTTGCTTCAGCTTTCTTGATGATAGCATTGTTCGCAAAGACCACGATCACCAGTAACAACAACCAAGGCAACCTTTTTGACAGGCCTAACTTTTGTGAGAGGAATATCTATGTCTTCAGTCTGGAGTTGTTCATTGATGTTGTAGAGAACTTCTACCAGAGACTCAGAGAAAGGTCTACCATTGACCAAAGCTTCTTGTACTCTCCTGACTTTGGCAGCGGCAACAAGCTTCATGGCTTCGGTGATCTTCTTTGTATTCTTTACTGAATCAATACGTTCTCTAAGCTCACGGAGGCCGCAGTGAATTGGGGTTGCCGATTAGGATCTTGAAGGGTTAAAGGTAGCTTAACTTTGAGAAGGAAGCTGAAAGGGGCTGATGGAAGAACCGACGGAGAGTGAAGAGTTGTCAGAAAGAGATGGTGTTGATGACACCCACATTGTCAGATTAGAGCAAGACATGGTGAGAATGAATTCTCAAGCTCTGCAAGAAGCCAAGAACAAGAGAATGACTAAACAGATCAAGAGAAGAGAGTTTTCTTTCGTGGTTTGCTTTTTGAATGGACCAGATTTTGTTTTTTTGTGAAGTCCTTGTCTTTTCGTGTGTCGGAAAGTGGTTTCCGCTGTGGAGGAAATGAGAGGGAATGAGTGGACAGCTGAGGGAGAGCGAGGGAGTGGATGATGTTTATGAGTCTTGAGATAAGGATTTTGACAGTTGAAGATGGAAAATTCTAAAGTAAAGTTACAAAATATCGATCTTATTGTAAGGTCATGATATCTCATGAGATATTCAATATCTCATGAGATATTGAATAAAATTTAAAAATTATTTAAATATGTTAATAATGGTTTAACAGGTTAACAGGTAAATCAAAATTTAATTAAAAAAATTTAAATTACATTTTTATCCTTTAAAAGTTAAGAAAATATTTATATTTACATCTTTAACCATTAATCAAAATTAAATTACGATATTACCCATTAATATTAAAAAAATTCAAGGTAATTGCCCAGAAAAATTTGGGAAGTCGACTACTCGTGTATAGAAGTCGATTTCCCCAGTTATTTTACTCTACAGATTGATTTTAGCATATTGGCAATCGACTGCTTATAAAAGGAAGTCGACTACCATATTTAATAAGGGATTTATTTTACTGTTAATTATCATTTATTTGAACTCTTAGTATTTTTATAATTATTTACTTAAAATTTATCCTAAGTTACATTAATTTTTCTGCTAATTATTATAGATTTTATTAATATAATAATATTTAAGATGTCATATATTTTATAATAAATGTTATAAATTTTATGATCAATTAGATAAATTTTACGATATATTACGATGAATGTAATAAATTTTACGATAAATCTAATAAATTTTATGTGAATCACATGAATTTACGATGAATTTAATAAATTTTACGATGAATTTCATTTAATTTATGACGAATCTCATAAAATTTACGATGAATTTCATTGAATTTACGATGAATATCATAAAATTTACGATTAATATCATAAAATTTACGATGAATATAATAAATTTTTAGGGATTTTGGTGTAAATGGAAGAAATTTGGATTTAGAATATGATTATGTTGATGAGAATATGTTTGGGATTTGCAAGATTGAATTAGAGAGAAAGATGAAGGAGGAGGAGTGTCTAAGAGAGAATGCTTGGTTTAGGGATTTTTTGCCTAAAAAATCCTGTATAAAGTCCAAATTTTCATGGGGAGTCGACTTCCCGAGAAAGGAAGTCGACTCCCCGTCTGAATTCTGTTTCCAGAATGCTTCTGGCGATACAGCAGTCGACTGCTTCATCGCCAGAAGCATTCTGGAAACAGAATTCAGATGGGGAGTCGACTTCCTTTCTCGGGAAGTTGACTCCCCATGAAAATTTTTTAAAAAAAATTGTTATTATATATTTTTTTTTATTTATTAATATTGTTATGATTTTTTTATTGTTACATTATTATTAATAAATATTTATTATTTTTTTGTTGAAATTATAAATATTATGATGAATCTTATAATTTTTGTGATTATCCTTTTTAAAATTACGAACAATCTACTTAAATTAACTATGAATCACATTATTTTTACAATTATCCTTATTTAATTTACTAACAATATATCCAAATTTACGATAAATCTCATCATTTTTATGATTATCCTTTTTAAATTTACGAACAATCTACCAAAATTTACGATGAATCTCATCATTTTTACGATTATCCTTATTAAATTTACGATGAATCTTATCATTTTTACGATTAGCCTTATTAAATTTACGAACAATCTACCGAAATTTACGATGAATCTCATAATTTTTACGATTATCCTTATTAAATTTACGAACAATCTACTTAAATTTACGACAAATTTCATCATTTTTATGATGAACATTATTAAAGCTACAAACATCTTCTATTAATTTATGATGATCCTTAGCTAATTTTACATTTAATTTATTTAGTTTTACGATAATTCTAATCTAATTTACGTTAGTGATGTGAGAATTACATTTAAAATACATGGAATGTCGAATTTTCAATAATAAAAGTCGACTTAACATAAATTGAATAAGAACAACGGGCTTAAAAAAATTAGGAAATCGATTGCCCAAGAAAGGTAGTCGACTGCCCAGATGCATTCTGGAAACAGAATGCATCTGGTAAGGAACCAGTCGACTGCTAATTATTAGCAGTCAACTGCTTCGTTACCAGATGCATTTTGTTTCCAGAATGCATCTAGGCAGTCGACTATCTTTCTTGGGAAGTCGACTCCCAGTATGAAACTTTTTTTTATTTTGTTATTATATATATTTTTTTATTTATTAATGTTATTCTGATATTTTTTATTATATTATTATTATTAATAAGTATTTATTATTTTTTTGGTTGTATTTATCATTATTATTATTACGATAAATCCAATCATTTTTACGATAAATATAATTAAATTTACAATGAATGTCAAAATTTTTACTATTATCTTTATTAAATTTACGAAAAATCTACCCAAATTTACGATTATCCTTTTTAAATTTACGAATAATCTACTCAAATTTACGATGACCCTTTTTCAATTTACGATAATCTTTTATTAATTTCTGATGATCCTTGACAAATTTACGTTTAATCTATTTACTTTCACGATGAATACAATCCAATTTACACAAGTGATGTGAAAATTATGTTCAAAATACATAGGAAGTCGAAATCTTAATAATAAAAGTCGACATTCTATAAAAAATTAAGAATAGCATGCTTAAAAAATTTGGGAATTCGACTGCCTGAAAATATCAATCGACTTCCCATATGCATTCTGGAAACAGAATGCTTCTGGCTATTTAGCAGTCGACTGCCTTACGCATTCTAACATTCTGCGATAAATTTTCTCTTAGGAAGTCGACTGCTTCAATTGAGTAGTCGACTTCCCCGATAAATTTTTTTATCGAAACACTTATAAAACCAGGCAGTCAACTGCCTGAAAACATGTCAAGAATTAAAAATCTTACTAGTAAAAAATATAATGATTCCTTGGTCGCTTGGGAGGACTTTCTTTGTAAATCATTGGTTCTTTGCACTTTTCATCGCAATTTCCATCGTTTATGCAATTCTCTTCTACAAACTTACCCATTGTTAAAAATATAAGAGGGGAATAAATAAGAACAACTATTTGATTGAGGTTAGGCTTAAAGTTTAGGATTTATAAAATATTGAGACAGCTACAAACTAGATTAAAGGTGAAACAGACAAAAATTGGAATAAAGGGGTTTATGATTTGGGAATTAGGGTTTAAAAATAATAAAAAGGTTTATATAAGAAGAAGAATAGTACTACAATTATAACAAGGGTATATTAGTAATATAATAGTATAATTTTAATAATATTTAGTAAATAATGTTAATTTTAATAATTGGTTTAGCAGGTTACCAGGTTAAAGAGTTTTTTAATTTTTAAAATTTCATCAACGGTTTATATTAGATTTGACTAATCCAATGGTTCTAATTCAATGACCTTAAAATAAGGTCAATTTTTATGACCTTACTGTAGAATTTGCCCGTTGAAGATTGCCCGGGACATGTATTTGATTCACGAAAAAGGATTGTATGAAACAGTTGCATTACGTCATCATATATCATTTTCATTCAAATAATATCACGTAATTACATTGTTAAAAAAAGTCAATGATTTATTATTAAAATCATTAATGAATTTCTTAAAATAAATATTCATCATTTAATTATATAATAAATTATTGATTTTTTCTAACACTGTGATTACGTGACATAATTTGAATGAAAATGATATATGCTGACGTGATGTAACTATTTCATACAATTTTTTCTCTTTGATTCACTGTTTTTCCACCGATACATCCTGGTGGGGAGTACACTATCCGATGTGGCAAAATCCAGGTAATTTTATTTTGGATCCAGATGTAATTGAATCAGTCAACATCGTCCGGTATTAAATTTTAGTTCAAAGTTCAATTCAATGTTCAAAGCTTGGTCGAATTTGAATAAATTTTAATTTAACTCAATTAAATAAATTTGAATTCAAATAATTTATGAATAATTTGATTTGTTTATATCTCTAAATATAACAGCTCTATAAATTTAGATCTTTTCAAGTACCAGCTGCTCGATGTGATTCCCAGAAATATTTACTTGTTGATAACACCATGTCAGGTAATTTCCAGGAAATAAGAAAAAACTTCTGTTCTGTACGTTTTAAGTTAGCTAATCTCAAGTATCTATGGAATATTCCATATTGTTTTACGATTTTGTGTCATAAAGGTTCAACGTAAAAGCCATTATTCTCAACATTCTACTTGTGATTACATAAGATTACCGTAGGATTTCACGACCCCCAAATGTATATCAATCTCTGCCAGCGCTTCATAATGCGTGGGGATGTCGGAGCTTCTAATCCAAGAGGCTTGAATGTTCTTCCCAGAACCTCTGTTCAATTATATTACAGTATTCTGTGATTATTTTAGTTTGAGCTTTCCCAACAGAAGTGCCATTCTCCTTTGTTGATGTCTTCTCTGTCTGCAGTTATCCAAATACGACTGAACATTACTACAAAGTACATAGTTTGAGTATCGGAATAATAATAAACTGGATTTTCATGGCGGAAATGCAACCTTAACCCGGAAAACAGAAGAACCCTGCCGAAACATGAGTGGCAATGTGCTATAGTCTATTCCGAACTCTTTAAGCAACAATTCATTTTTCTCGAGCGCTTGAGTACCCTGCAAATGCAGAAAGGAGACAGCTGAGATACCAAGGACATGACATTGCTCGGTATTTCTTTAAAAGTTTATGAATGACAATAAAGTCTTCTATGTAATTGTAAATGATATGCAAAATCGATATATAAACAACCTAGACAAGAATGAATTTCAGTATGGAACTCTGTCAATAAACTGAAGAATAGCATGAGCAAAGTATGACGGAACAAATAAATGGAAAGCTATAATGAAATATTGATGCCACACAGGTGCGCCAGGTTAAATTATCATAACAGATGACATATAGTAACCAGAAAGACACCTTCAGGTAACTTTGAGCTTCGCTTTTACTTTTTCCGGACTTAACAAGACTCCAGAAACAGGTATTGTACTGATTATTGATGTGACCTACACCCGAAAACATAAAAATTGCAAGTTATGACAAATGGGTTACACTAGTAGCCGTGATCAAGAAAAGGCGCGTGATAAAACTACAGCCATCAAGCCCTCCGTTTTATTGGGGAAAAGAAAGGTTTAGTCAAAGACACTCACAATCAACTTGTCTCCATGCCAGATAATCTCGAAGAATTTCAGTTGATGGATAACACACCGCCCTTCCATCAAAAGATGGAGGGTACTTCATCTCTTTCTTCGGAAAGACATCTTTCCATTTCATTACGTACATTGAAGAGAAAAAGGATAGAATGGCAGAAACCATTTCACTGCCACAAGTGATATTATCAAAAATTTAGTTGAAAGGCAAGTCAGAAACCAAAATTTAACACTTCTCAAGCTAAACATCAGATAATAAGAGTTCAACGCAATATTTGAAATAAATTCCTCCATGCCTGGCTCGCCTTTGATAGGGCTGAGAATCCTTCTTCAAAACAAAGCTGAAAGTAATAACAAACTAAAAATGATTTATGTAAGTGTAATGAAAAAAAAACCTGCAAACAAACAGTATAAACAAATGTACTACCTGTACTCATCACTGACTCCATAAGAGAAAATAATATCTTGAAACTCTTCTAACACAGCCACCGCACATAAGTTCATAAGATCCAGAGCTTGCTTATCATTAGGCTTATTGAATTCATGAATATCAGAAAATCTAAGGCAAACAACAAAATTAAGTCACAAATCATCTACAAATGTAATCAAACAAAATTTTATGCATCACAGTGTTTGGGTTGGTGTGGTCTCTGGATCTGTAATTTGTTCAACAGAGAATGATGATAGTTACTTTACACATCTCATACATTTTAAAGTGAAATTGTGCAGTTATTTCAAAATTCTCCATTGATTGACAGCCAAAAGAAGAAATATCTAACTCACTAGATGCAGCATCAGGAACTAGAACAACATAAAAGCTTTACCTCTTTTGCACTACCTGTGAAAATGGCAGCCATCTATCCTAATCACAATCCAAGTAGATGGCATCATCTTGCTATCAAATAAAAAGGATCTGATATAATCTGGGTTTATTTTGAAACAGTCCTCGGAGAACTTTCCTAGCTCTTTAAGAAGACCTGCATGTTCATTCCAAAACCTTCTGCCAGCTATATTTTCTGAGCGGAAAATGCTTGCCTTTCTCCGCAACCTCTTCACTGGAGTTCCGTCCTCATTGTACTTCACAACATCTTCCACCTTAACAAAGTAAAGAAGATAAAATTCGTTGACCAATATAGATGTGCCATATCAAAGAACATAATGAAAAAGGGAGAAAGTGGATAATAGACCAACTGAATTTACATACTCTCCTCAGGTAATATCTACTCAACTAAGAAAACTGATACAAGATTTGAGAGGAAAAAATCACAATATTTTAAGGTTTTGTTTTAAGAAGTATAATGTCTGAAGCCAGTCCCAAGCAAATAACAATGTTCTATTGATTTAAATCTCAAAAAGCTATTGAAAGTTAAGTGGAATACCTCCCTTTTTGAAATATAAGATCATTGATTCAGATATGGCTGCAACATGCATTTGCAAGCACATTCTAATTAAGGCCAAATAACCTAGGAACCAAACATGGAAATTTTAGAATACCTAGACCAGCATATTCTATTCAAAAGAGTCGAATAAAACCTCAGTCTTGAAAATACAAGTTCCCTGACGAAACAATGCAAGACAATCGTTGTAGTTAATACCAAACTGTTGATGTAGAAGTTCGTTTCTGTCTTGCTCTTTAGCACCCTGCAGAATCAACAGATACAAAATAACAAAACTACAGTGCAATGGTGGATAATAGAAGGATCTGTCAACAGAAAAGCTGAAGGAAACAAAGCATGCATGAAATGACATTTTTTTTTCTTAGTAAAAAAAAGAAATAAAAAGAACAAGATAAAAATCAAGAGCAACAGTGTCCATAAACTAGTAAATTTCTGGCAGAGAAATGTGGGTAATGCAAAATGTGCAAATTTACAGGCACGCAAAAACAATACAAAAGTATACACACATGCAGCGACTAAGCTAAATGCAGATACTGCAACTGTGTAAACATATAGGCATACATATAATACAGAAGTAAACACACATGAAGATGCATTCGTTAGCAGTTTAGCACCTTCAAAATTTCTTGTGCTTCCATTTCAGTCTTTCCGCCTTTTGTGACAAGCTCCCAAAAACAAGTACTATACTGATTTTGAACATGACCTGCCAAACCCCCAAAACACGTTTAATAGATTCCAAATGATGTATATTGCAAAAACTTGTCATTGGTTTCTAGGAAATTTGTTGGTGTTCAGAAGCACTGGAATATCATCACTTACAATCTCTTTGTCTCCATGCAAGATATGCTTGAAGAACCTCTAGTGATGCACAACATACAATCCGTGAACAAAATGAAGGTGGATATCTCAATTCCTTAAGGGGAAAGAACTCTTTCCATTTTGTGACATATACAGAAGAAAATAATGATACGATGACGGACGAGATCTTGCTGCATATTGATTGACAAGTTGCAAAGGCTCAGTAATTCTGTCTACATTTCAAAACAAATTATAATCACCTAAACTTATCTAGCTCTTGGAAAAAACACTGAACATGCAGAATAAACGAAAACCTGCTTCGCCTCTGGTAGAACTTCGATGTCTTCTTCAAAACAAAACTGTGAAATAAAAAAAAAAGGGAGAACTGAATGAAGATTTAGATAACAGCTGAACAACAAACTAAAAATTCGATTACCTGTACTCATCGCTATATCCGTAAGAAAAGACAATATCAGGATACTCCTCTAAAACAGCCATTGCACATTGGTTCATCAAATTTAAGGCTTTCTCATCATTCGGCTTCTCAAACTCATGAATTTCAGAAAATCTACCAAAAAAGAAGGAAAAAATATCATAATTTAACGTGTAAAAAATATAGTACTAGTTTTCTTTTGGCAAAACAATATGAATAGCTTTTATTTTGCATTAATTCATTTACCTACGGAAATCGCGTCCGTCGATTCGAACGACTATCAGATTGGGTGGCATTACTTCGTCCTCAACTTCGAAGGACTTAACGTATTCATATTTGCTATTAGCCATTTTCTGAGGCTATTGCCTTCTCTAACTGTACAATGATCGAGCACTTGGTGTGCAATGATCAGAGGCCAACGAACAAAGAAGCTCTCCAACGTGTTCAAAAGGAAGCAGCGTTTCTTTTTCGAAATCCAAACATATATAACATAACCGACGAGGCGAATGGGTTATCACTAAGGTCCATTGCCAAGGCTTGGCGGCCTCCATTACACTCGGTAGAGGCGCTTCACTTGGGCCCATTGCTAAGACTAGCCCTGGTGCAAAGTCCAAAAGCCCGCTAAAGGTATTCGATAGGCCTTTCGGCTTTCTTTTTCATTTTAACGCTAAATGTTTAGTTAAAACATTATTTAAAAATTTGTAGCTAGAACAAAAATGAAGAATTTTAATTTAAAATTTTCTTTACATAGCAATTTTTTCCTGTACAAGAGCATTAACGGACAGAATTTACTCACGCCATTGCATGATAACATTATCATTTACACAAACAGAGAAGAAAGTGGAGATGCAAAATCTGGAAGAACAGGACCCTCCATGACTCCACCCAGCCTTGCCTGCAGGGTTACGAAAACAAAATCTCCAAAACTTGCTCATGAGGGCGAATCATCATCTTTCTCTTTTCCGGTTATTTGACCTTCGACTGAACTTTCACATTTTCTAGTTGGGTTGGCAGCAGCATCCAAGGAATATAAGCAACCCCATTTGATTAGTCACACCATTCACCAACATCAAAAGCATAGTTAACTAGCCACTGTCTTTGACATCTTTTTTTGAGTTTCCTAAACTCGTACCAGCATTTGGGATTGTCTTAGCTCGACATGTACGTTTTCTTGGTCTCCTCAATGTTGGCACGGAAAGAGGACCTAAGCTGAGTTGTTCTGCAATGTCTATAGCATGCTCATGCGCCGTAAGTTTTCTTGTGCTTGGTGTTGCCTGCTTCGAAGGTCTGCTGAGATGATACAAAGCCGAAGTTTTAGTAGGGGGAACTTTACTTATTATACTCATTTCATTCTTAGGTTTGCAGCGTGAAATACGGCATGATGCAGATGAATCCAACCTCAACCAGGAACTACTTGTATCCTCCTTTGGACGTGTCAAACCCAGCTCCAACAAAGTTGGGGTTCCCCTTTCAGGAACACAAACATTACTCTGTGAGTTACCAAGGGTGCTTGATTCCCATTGTTGATCATTACAATCTTCATCTGTCACAATTTCTCGTGTCGTAAAATCTTGGGTCTCCTATAAAAGCAATGAAGTAGGACATAAGGAACAACATACAGACAAACTCATGAAGTAATGCCTCCAAGCTCAGTTGATAGCAAAATACGCATACAGAAGAACACAGATGATGCCAAAAGCATGTTCTTGTATCAAGGGGAAAAGACCAGGATTCCAAAATGTAAAAACAGAAAAAGATAAGTACATTCCATAAAATAGAGCATTTCAAAATCAAGTGCATCTGATCGTGACAGAAGGAATACAGAGGAAAACAGCAAAAAAGGTCCAGGTAGGAGCCCCATGCATAAGTGCAATATCATCTTGAAAAACTGTATGCTGTAGATGAAGTTGGAATAAGAAGTTCAAAGAATTTTTTTAAATGAAATCGTGTGATAAAATGAAGTCATAACGAGATGATCAGGAGATAGATTTCAGGGCTTTTAATCAAAGCATGGAAAATGAAGATAGAGGCATACAGGTTAGTTAGACTTAGATACCTACGCAATTCTTTTCATAATTCAGAGGCAACTGAATATAACAAAAAGAAAGAGAGACACCTTATCTTGCATCTCAGAAACTTGCTCATGGCCTGAACCTTCTTCTCCTTCAGAATCAGCCATTTCCTCGCATTCAAACTCTACATGTTCTTCAAAATCTTCATCTGAGTCACTTAACTCTTCCTGTTCCATCACAATCACCAGATGAGACTGATCACTTGCATCGTCAATGCCAATGATATTGCTTGATGCAGATGATGCAGAGACACCCGAAACAATCTTGTTGCCTGATGAAGGGAAAGTGTATCGTGTTTCTGTCGCATTATGAGAATTTAGTAAACTTGCTGATGGGTTTGTAGGATGTGCTGTCACATCCCTATTTAATGCTGCATTCTCTTTTGTAGATGTAGAGCTAAGATGGATCTCCAAGTCTAGTCCGTTAGCTTTCTCATTAGGACTAGAGGGTCTAGAGCTTGTGGCAAATGGGCACCAATGGACCACAGATTTCATCTGGACAGCATTGGAAGGATTACATGGTTCAGCAGATTTTCCATCCAAACCTACAGATGGGGAAGCACTTGAGCATGCAGCCACTAGTTCACTATTTGTATCATCGATTCTTTGCAGAAGCGGGTGGAAATCAATGCCACATGACACTGAAACAGATTGCTTCATCTTCAATGATTTCGTTAAACCATCAACAGCACGGTTAGCTTGCTGGCGGTTGGCAAAGAGACTTAGGTTTAGTTGGGGCTGATTCCCAGAAAAGAAACTGAAAGAACTGGAAGCACCAGTTCCACAATTCAATGGATGGTATGGAACTTGTCCATCTTCAGAGGCCTGGAACAGCAAAGGATGCATCTGAAGATCTATATGAGTGCTTCTTTCTTCTGCAACACTTTTGTCCTTGACAACTCTGGATTCTTCTGAGTGAGAATTTGTGACATTTGCTCTCCTTGGATTGCTTTTATCTCTTTTATTCAACAATGACTTAGCAGAATGAGAAAATGGAGAAACCGTATTTCCTATTCCAACATCAACAACACCATCTCCAGTTTCAGAAACCTTGGAGTATGCTCCATATTGATTGATTTTCAGAGCTGACTTTGAGATTACACGAACAGATGGTGGAAGATTTACTGGGGGTAAGTTTGGTGCCAATTTTACTACGCGTAGATTTTTTGATTTACGAGAGCGATATGGCCGTAAATATATTTGAGATTTGGAGGCATTCAATAGCCTTTTAGGAACATGATGGGTTGGTTGCAATGCATTAGATGCACAATGAGAAAAGGTGTAAGGATGCTGGGAATGGTTCAACACATATGGAGATCCCTGCATATGGCCAGTCAAGGGCCGAATGACTGCAGACATATAGTTATTTGAATGTTCTTTGACATGAGCACCATCTTCTGCTGAAATATCATTAAGAAGGTTCCTGTCTCTAATGTTCGAGCGAGGAAGTTCAGATAAAATGAGCTTGGAAGTACCTGGCCTCCAATCAGCTAAAAATCCCTCATGAACATAAGACTCATCTGCATTATCAATGTCATCATCTCCACTGCAATTCTGTATGCCAGTATATTCAGCTTGACAGTCCTACAGTCAATGAAAGTAAGTTAAATAATCATTTTTGAAATTAGCACTCCCCCAAGCATCAGAGGTCCAGGCTGAGTCAAACTATATGGTTTATAAAGTTCATGAATGAACTAAAAAAAAGAGCATTGCACGAACATAGATTGCATAATGTAGGTTGAACTTTAATTACATATTTTTAAACAGTTTAGAATCTTTGCTTTATGTTCTGAAAGTGTTATTCAATCTGCAATGTTGTAAAATCAATTGGATAAGCCAAGATCAAGGTTTAACCAACCAACTAAGAGATCAACAAGTTCAAAGCTCAACTCCTTATATGCATCAGCATTCGTGCAACTATTTAACAAACATTTAGATTATCTAGCCTCGACAATCTTTGACACATCGACCTTGCTTTGAAGACCATAGGTGGTAATCTGAACAACAACTCAAAGTGTGAAGAAGTAAATGGAATGCACGTTTCCGACTTAAAAAAAGTGAACAAACCTCTTTATCGGATGCACGTTGCCAATTAGTCAAATGGGCAGCTTTACGCTTTCTTCTTTCTGATTCATATAGCCGCCGCTTCTCTTTCTTCGCTGCATCTTGTTTATATGACCTCTGAGTTCCAAGGGCTATGCGCCACTGCCGGGGAAGCAAGGCAGGATCCCTGTGAGGGACAATAAATTTCCATATGGACATCCAGTCAAGTTTAAAAACCTTGATCCCCTGTGAATGTTACAGTCATACTTAGATTACAAGACTACAAATCAAAGGATGATGAGACAAGTAGTACGTGATCATGACAATATTACCTCCTGAATACCTTGTATCTCTTCTGCAGTCAAAGGAGAGGTTTTCATCCTCCGGACTGCCTGCACAATGTATCAAAATATTTATTATATATTCTCGCAAATAAAAAGCAAAAAGGTCTGCAACCAAGTATCTGTAATGCAAGTTAACTGCCTGATGTAACTTTCAAGTAGAACAATCTAAACAAAAGATACCTATTGCAATGCAATATAACCTAACAATCACATCAGTACTTTAAACACCCAATATTGTTAAGTTCTTCTAAGCATTAAATATTAGACATTCCAAAACCATAAATTTCTTTTAAATGAACAAAACAAGAAGCTTTATGCAGGAACTGAACAAGTGACCCGGGTTAATTTAGGTTCATGGCGCTCAATCAGAAGGATAGGAGGCAGGTACAGGAAAGTGAAGGATGAGATGTGTCATATTTAATTTACTTTTTGAGTAAAAAATAGAACAAAAGTCAAACAAATATAAGTTAGCAGACATGTTCAACTTATATTTGCTCACAATTGTCCGCATACCTTTATGGGGTTCTCTGGTGCTTTAGATGAGCAGCGATTTTTTTGCCTAACAAAAATCTGAAACAAGTAAATGCATAAAATGAAATACAAGCTTAGTGCTTAGTCACCAAGAATGGTTAGATAGTATTGCTACTAAAGATTATTATATAAGTTACCTGATGCTTAGATTTGCAAGGAAGAAAACGTTGCTGAATTGCTTTCCAATCTGAATTATATTCCATTAAGCCCAAAGCCAGTAATCTGCATCAAAATCCCAAATGCGAAAACAGTGAACCTTCACAAGCTTTGTTTCTCTCTTTGTTTAAATAAATGAACCTTCATGAGAGCATAGACACATAAAGAAGAACCAAGACAATCAACCAACAAGAGTACAGGGAAGCATGCAACTCACTCATCCTCTGCATCGGTAAAAAGAACTCGATTTGCAACTGCCACAGCAGGTGGCTTATGTGGAAATAATGCTGGATTGAACAAAGGAAAAAATCTCTCTGCTAATTTGGCAATTTCCTTGGGGACTATAGCAACTGACTGCATTTTGGTTTTCTCAACAATGGTAGCAGCCAAGGTCTTCTTAGGTGGTGGCTGACAGACTGATGATGGCAATTTACAGTCAACCGGTAGGGCACTGCCTCCTAATGCTTCATTATTAGTTTCCACCATAGATGAAAAACAAGGAAGAGGGAACATAGGCTCCTTTTCATATTGAGTAGCACAACTATTCTCCAAGTGGCACTGTCGATGCTCCTGGACAGCTGTCATAATAATTGTAAATTGTCAAATCCTATGGACAAGCATATCAAGCAAAAGAAGAAACAAAAAACAAATTTTTCAGTTTATAAACAGTATACCTGAATAAACATCATCCATGTATCTTCCAACTAAATTAAGTGGAGCAACATCAAGAATTGATAATAATGGGCTAATTAAAAATGGCACCCAGGAAGAGCACAACTGCCCATTAGAAACTTCTTCATATCTTCTTCTAGGACTTGAAATATTTTGAGCATCAGGCATTTGAGTATTTGGGGAAAAGCAGTCTCCATTAGCATTAAATATAGATGTTTTAGACGTGCTCTCTGTGGGGCACAAAAGGGGGACCTCCTTTGGCACTGATGAAGAGACATATGGAGGCTTGAAGTAAGCATCAGGATATGGCTTACTTTTACAAGCATTTGCTTCATCTCGTTTGTGAAGCATCTCGAGAATCAATCCCTGAACTTGAGATGCAATGTGCTGGCGTGAATGATCAAGCACACAAAGAGAAAATATTTGAATAAGAAGTTGCACATGCCCATGTATCAAGCAATGTAACTGGCCTATTTGATGCGGAGTGAATCCATTGATGACAGCATCTACTGCTGCAGGGCGCACACAACTACGATAAATCTTAGGCATCAAAGTTTTCCCATTAAGGGCAGGTATGGGTGCAATAGGCCTATTAGGCAAGATTGGTAAGAGGGGGCGCAATGGCCTCTTATTCTGCTCTAAAACCTTTCGTTCATATTGGGTAGAGGCTTTTTGCCATTTATTCTGCCTTGTCTCTGGCCGCCGTCCAGCTCTTTGATTTTCCTCTGCCTGTGTCTTTTCCAATGCAGCTTCGTCATAATTACTCTCAAGCGCCTCTTCAAGTTCTATTTCAAAATCTGCGTCATTGTCATCTTCATCATCGACATTTTCATTTTCCTGAGATGAATGATGATCACTATCCCCACCTTGCAAAACAGCTGCAAGAAATTTCCTATACTCCTCTTCATCATCAACATTTTGAACGTCATCCTCATCATCTGTTTCCTGAAGAAAAGCCTCAAGTTCATCAAGAGTGAAACTGGCAAGTGAATAATGAGCCCTAGTACGCCTGCAGATAGCATCATCTTCAGAATCATTCAAATGCATTACAGGCTTCTGGGAATGGTTAGCATTACTTGAGTCTCCTACCATACTATTCTTTACACTGCTCAACTGACCTTCTTTTTCTCTCTCTGAATGAAAAATAGATCCAGGTTTCCTCTTATCATGTTTCAAGGGAACAGTGTTTTGCAATTCAGGGGGGCCAGTACTTTGCATCACAGTCTCCACTTCACAATGCTCAGAATCTCCAACATCAAAGTTTTGAACCTTAGTATTAATCTTTGATGCATTGACATTTGTAGTAAGATGAGTATTTGCTCTACTATCAACAAGATCACTATCTAAACCCTTGATTTCAGAACTCAAACTAGAAGAAGCTTCTGGAGAAGGTGTTTCCTTCAAAAAGGGATTGAAATCTACATCTTCCTCCGCGTCCGCCTCCGCCTCCACACCACAATCAGGCCCACCATTTGCAACAGCTGAAGCAGTTTGATCACCGTGGTTCCCAACTTCACTTGGTTGCACATTTTCACTCAATAACATTTTGAATAAAGGATTTAACACCAACAACTATTCCTCATGAACAATTCCTCTATACGCAGAAATTACCAAAAGCATCCATGAGATTAAAAATCGATACACCTTTCACTACACTGAAGCACAGAACAGAACTGCAATGAATAATTACACCAAAACTAGACCAAAAAGATATGTGCTTAATCATCATTAACATCAATCTGGAAACAAGACAATTCTCTTATATAACAATTAAACTAAGATCATTGTTTGAAATAGCGCGTGGAAGAAGAAACAGCTAGCTTAAACTGATTGCAGAAATCATTCATCAAATTAGATGATCGCATGCGGAGAAATCAACAAAGTGAAAGTATTGGCTTATTAATTTATTGGTTGCGATTGAATAACATCAATTTTAAATCCTAATTTAACTGCATTGTACATAAATCACCAAGAAGCCTAGCTCCCGAAAGAATTTAATAAAAATAATGAGCTTAGAAAATTAAAAAGCGGGAAACATTCGGCTGAAACATTTTAAAACAGGAAAAATAAGAACAAATTATTCAAAAGAACAAGGAAAGAGGAGAGTCGAGCTCGTACCAGTGAATCGGGTTGCGAAGGAATTTGGGAATTTGGGCGCGGAAGACAGAAACCTGTACAACACTCTGTCATCCGAGGAGAGAATCCTGGTAACGGCGTCGTTTCCGTTGTACAAAAGATGAAAAGAAGGGACTGTCTTTTGATGATAATCTGTTAAAAACGAAACGTTGCTTGCCGTTTTGGCGCCCACAATTAGTTAATGCCGTACAGTTGGTGCCTATAGCAAGCTTTTTATTTCAACAGATCGAATTCTAAATATGTTCAAAATCACTTCTTAAAATAATTAAATAAAATAGTGAATTCTATCTTGATACGTTTTAATTTAATTAATACGAGATAATACTTTTAAGAAATAAAAATTGATCTCAATTATTCACTACTTACGAAAAAAATTTTAAAACTTATAAAAGAGTGAAAATAATTTCTTTTGTTGCTTTTTTGGTATTGAAATAATTACTTCTGTTATGCTCTTCATCAAATCCCACCATCACTAACAATTGTCACCATGCAAAGAAATAAGAAAAAAGAAACTTTAATAATCTTTAAGCAACAGAGATGCCAGAAAATGCAAGGCAAAGTAGACAAAGTAAGTGTCAATGTTGGTTCAATGTTTATAAACTTTATTCTATAACAGGATAAGACACTGCCAAGGGCTAAACTTTATCTACAGAAATAGATTAATTGCAGACAATGATGCATGAGATTTGATTATTGATGAGCTTTACAGGGGCAAAAGGAATCAATAGCAGCACGACCAGCTGATTTTATTTTTGTTCGTTTAGACAGAAAAGGCCAAACCAACAAACGGTGGAACCTCAACAACTTATCAAATCCCAGGAACTAACAGTCTCGCTGTTGGATTTCTTTTCCCAACCACCTATCTGACCTCCACTGTCTTGACTTTTACCTGATAAATACTGCAATCATGTTCTCAGGGCCTCAGCTGACTGGCTACTGCCGGCTTTTCTTGTGGGAAACCATGGGAGACAGCTTGGATCATAGCTCTTGTAACAGGCATACAAGTCAAGCCACGAAGACGAAAGGTTCCTGATTGAAATTTTGACCATCTCAAATCCATTTGCTACTTCTTTTTCCTGTTTATTCTCATGCAATAACATATTGTTTGTCCTGTTGCAGATGTAAGAACTGAGGATAGCAAGGTGGAATTCTCCGAGGATGAGGTGATGCTCATTGCCAGAATGTTTAACTTGGTTGGGGAGAGGTTCGTTAATTACCCCCTACACCATTTGCTTTGTCATTTGTCATTATATTCATGCAAAAAAAGAAACAAAAAACAAAAGTGGAAAAATTTTGTAATATTTTGGTGTGTTTACGGGCATCAGGTGGTCTCTGATTGCTGGGAGAATCCCTGGAAGGACAGCAGAGGAGATCGAGAAGTACTGGACTTCAAGACATAGCTCAGGGCCACAGAACGAAAGATGATCGTCCAAAGTCCGGACCCTCGTGGTGTAAACATGGCTTCTTTTGACAAGAATCGAGCGTTTGCAGACAGATTTTAAGACGCAGGCGGTGCAGGATGAAAACCATGGATAAGACAGACATGATGAATGCTACCATGAAGAAACAGATTCATTGGATGCAATATTTTGTTCCTACTCCGTCTTATGATTACCTTGTATAATTTCGTGCAAGTTACTCTGTCATGTTTTGTTGCATTGAAGTTTGAACTGGAACTTGTTTCCTTAGAGTTGTATAACATGCAAAGTCACTGTGTAGAAAAACCCATTTACCCATGAATGGCCCTTTTAAGCTTTATTCTAATACCCAATCCGCCCTCCAAACCCGAACAACAGATGACAGAAAGCTTCATTGGCGAAGAGCTCGGCCCATGGTCTTACTTATATAAGTTGGTCATGGTCAAATAACAATAAATTAAAAGATCCAAATAAGAAAGGAAGTTGGGCGTGGGTCCGTGGCCCATCAATCACCAATGGCTTCCATCATCAGGTGATGAAAGTTGAAAAGTCCTATTTGCTTTAGGAAAGAGGCAATGACAGCACTCGTGAGGGCCACGATGACTACTCGGTTGTGGGACTGGGCTTTAAACTGTCGGTGGCTACGCTGGTGAAGGTGGTCCAGCCATTCCGCCTTGGCTCCAACCTCTCGGCTCCCCCTATTTCTCACATCTACCCCTCAGGCTTGAGTGCTACATGCAAAGCAAACTAAAGAAACAATACAGGAATAAGGAGTTATAAAAGGGCATTGTGGAGAAAATAAAAGGCCATCATCCATTCCACTTCCTCACTTTATGATAAGATGTTGTAGTCAGAAGAAACAAACAGAAGTAAAATAGCCTGAGGCGTGCTGCAATCGCACTGTCCTTAAGGATTATTTCACCGTAGGTGTAATCCCCCAGGATTCAACAGGCTCTTCTGGGATTGCCCAGGTAACAGGAACAGCAAGAAAGAAAGAATATTATTCTAACCCAGCTGGAAAAGTAGAAAGAGCAAAGAAGCAGAGAAAGTTGGAAGAGGGTTCAAGAAGCTGTATTCTATAACCCTCTATTTATAGTAAAAATTGGATACAGAAAATCTGTAGAAAATCGTAATAAAATCGTAATAAAATCATAATAAAATCAGCACATAATCTGGAGAAAATCAAGATAGGATTTTGACTAAATCTAAGAGAATATTTAACTAAATCTGAAACAAATCTTGTCAAAGTTTTAGATAAACCAAAACACTACTTTTCAAATAAGGTTAAATACAGAAAAATAATTAAATAAAAAATGAATATGGTAAAAGTCTTTTTAGAAATATCAAAATATCCAACAATCTCCCACCTATTTCAAAAAGACTTTTGAAAGAAAAAATATGTTGCTGGGTTAATTATAAGTATAATGCTTTGTATCTAGTGTCTTTTGGACTTGAACCAGACCTAGAATAATAAAACTTATTTTACTGAGTAATTGGTGAAGGTTTTAACTTCTTGAACCAATAACTCATTATTGTAAAATAGAGGTCTTATTAATCACACTATACTTTCATAATTCTTTACTGTTCGACGCCGTTTTGCGCTATTAGGCCATGCGCGTGCCTGGTTATTTCATGAGTGCTCTAGAAATTATGCCATAATTTCATAGGAGCGGCCCCACTCCACACTCACATAGGTGTTTTCATCAAGTGTATACTGCAATGATATACACCACCCATAAGGGATATGAAAAACATTAAGAGCTTTAGCTCATCCTCTCAAATTCATGCAATCTAGCACTTACACACATCATAGGAATGGACAAATTTATTAGTGCTAGCAGGAATAACAGTGACTTGTTATTACCCATTGAACCTTATTCATAGGATCTCCAATCACAAAGGTTGGGTTACCATCACCATTATTCTCAAATTGGCTTAAGTCTCATTCCCTTCGATGTTTCAAAATTTTCTCCTCAAAGGTTTAGTTAGAGGATTGGCCAAATCCACTTCTGACTTCACATAATCAATTGATATAATACCATCTTTCAGCAGCTGCTTAATCACATAGTCTCAAATAAATGTGTTTATTTTATCATTGAAAGTTTTGTTCTTTGCAATGGCTATCACAATACATATACACAAAATATGTTGGTTTTAAACCCAACAAAATATTAGCTAAGAGGTTTCTCAACCACTCAGCCTCATCACCAGCCAATTCCATAGCTACAAATTTTGATTCTATAATGGATTTAGCTATAATAGTCTTTTCGGCTGATCTCCATGCAACAACACCCCTACCGAGAGTAAAAACATAATCATTAGTGGATTTTGTCTCATCTGAATTTGAAATCCAGTTAACATCACTGTATCCTTCCAATACAATGGGAAATCCACCATATATCATAATTCATGGTACCTCTCAAATTTCTCATGATCATTAATCATCTCAGCACTAGTGATCATCTAGTAGCTGAGGTACGTGTCTCGACTAGTTGTCGGACAACCAACAGACCTATATATGTATAAATCGGTATCCATTGCAATACAGGTAGACTCAATGATATATATACATATACAGGCACCGAAATGCCACACAGGCACAACACAATGCCACACAGGCACATCGCAATGCCACACGGGCACATCACAGTGCCATACAGGCACATCACAATGCCACATAAGCATAACACAATGCCATATGTCTCAAGTATCAAAATCCATGTACAGACAACTTTAAAACAAAGTTTATATAGTCAAAGTTTATATCATATAAACACATGTAGTTTGAAAGCATTAGCATACATAAAACATACTCTGAACAGTTGTCACATAATACCAAAACACTTTAGCAAAGCTATCAGTGTAATCGCTTTCACATCACATATAGATTGGATTTTATACTTTCATAAAATAATATTAGAAAACACAAGTGAATTTCGATGCAAAGTAGCATTACTGAAATGCATAATGATATTGACACACGATACAGGCCTAACTAGCCTTACAGAGTCTGCCTAGAGTGATTCTAACCAAAATACAACATTATAATGGTGTAATTATAATTTTCCCCAGTGCCACAATCACGTGAGCTGTCAACCTACACCATTATCTAATTCTAGCTGTATATAATTATTCCACAAAATATTAATATTATTTCAATCACATTTACATCTAAGTGCCGATAGTAAGACCCCCACCATTACTATGGTTCTCTTAGTATCCAATGAACATTTAAAAATTACTTCACCAAATATTCACAGTAAATTCACAATGTTCAAAACATCAAGCGATTATTAAATTATTTAATCTATGGATTTATCCATATTCATTTCATCACAATACCATCATTACTTATTAAATTCCATGATTTCATAATCAATTCTCAGCATATCAAATCTATGCAAATTATTACATACTAAGTATTATCTGATCATGGGATTATATCCCAATTTTCACAAAATATAATCATATGTATTATTTTTATTTTCTTCATACCATAAATCAATTTAAATCATTGTATATATAATCCTCAAAGACATTTAAACTCTACAATTAAATCATGCAACTCTCAATGATTTAATTTAACAATATGCCATCTAACATAAATGTACATTACTTGTACCTTTTACCTCGATGATTGCGACGGTCCCTAGAGTATGGTGCATCACGATAAAAAACATATTCAATGCTTCAAAATCTTTTGCCACGTGTCAGGCTCCTGCTTCTATTGAAACTCATTTTTCGGAAAAGATTCCAAAACAAGATAGTAACTCTGATGCGTTTCAGATTTGGGATTTTGACGATGTTTTTGGGAAGATAATCCTTAAGATTGTTGTAGTCAGAAGAAACAAACAGAAGTAAAATAGCCTGAGGCGTGCTGCAATCGCACTGTCCTTAAGGATTATTTCACCGTAGGTGTAATCCCCCAGGATTCAACAGGCTCTTCTGGGATTGCCCAGGTAACAGGAACAGCAAGAAAGAAAGAATATTATTCTAACCCAGCTGGAAAAGTAGAAAGAGCAAAGAAGCAGAGAAAGTTGGAAGAGGGTTCAAGAAGCTGTATTCTATAGCCCTCTATTTATAGTAAAAATTGGATACAGAAAATCTGTAGAAAATCGTAATAAAATCGTAATCAAATCATAATAAAATCAGCACATAATCTGGAGAAAATCAAGATAGGATTTTGACTAAATCTAAGAGAATATTTAACTAAATCTGAAACAAATCTTGTCAAAGTTTTAGATAAACCAAAACACTACTTTTCAAATAAGGTTAAATACAGAAAAATAATTAAATAAAAAATGAATATGGTAAAAGTCTTTTTAGAAATATCAAAATATCCAACATAAGATGAGCCATAAAGCTCACCCGTTTGGTTTTGGACATTGGTTAATAATTTAAGTCTAAAGCACTCAATCAAGATATTGATAATTTCCCTATAAAGTATGTGACATAGCTTTTGCTTTCATTATCATAATAATAATAATAATTCAAGCCTTGTTTCCTTAGATTTCAATAGTCTAAATTTGGAAAAAGATGGGAACTTCAACTTCTCATTTGCCATTAATAATATTGTTATATGTAAGTTTCTATTATCAAAGAAAAATGCAAGCTTTCACATGTTTGTACTCTGTACCTCTTGTTCAAGTTGAAGAAAGTGTTCCCCACCAGAGGCAAATGTCTCTCGGTAGTAGGCCAGTGGCTGCTTGTTCTTCATCCATCCAAAAAGAATCTAATGCCCTTGTTTCTTTAGTGCAAAGGCATGATGAATATATACTTTTGTCTTCTGCTATATTTTCCCAAGTTAAGGTTAATGGATATGTACAAAAGAAACGAAGAATAACAGTTCAACTTTTGATCTAAATCTAAGGCACAGTGTGGACCATGTCCATTATAGCTGCCTATGCTCCAAAGCACAGTGTGGACCATGTCCATTATAGCTGCCTATGCTCAATACTCCATAGTGTGTGTAGCACTTACGCCTATATACTCAATGACTTTCTTTCTCCTAGCACTTTTCGAACTCTCTTTTAAAGCGTATAGTATAGCGTGATAATAATTCAATGTTGATTTATCAATTTATCATCTCAGTCAATCCCATATTCCTCATGGCATAAAAAAAAATTACAAAATCTGTGCACATTTTAGTGCAAAGTTGCTGAAATCTTAGCCTTCCTACCTAGAGATCCTGCCTGCATTGTAATTAATGATAACAAAAGGAATACTACAAGTACTGGTAATTGTGCTATACACCTTGATTTGGCTTTACAGTTAATTTACTACACCACGCTACAGCTTGACAAGTTTGTTTTGTTGGATTTGAGATTAAAAAAGAAAATGAACAGCTTCCTAGACTAGAAATAACTGCATAATTCACCATTTCTTCTTCAACATTTTAGCATGTTTTTACATCGTTGAGGTTTTGATTTTGACAATGGACTTTAGTTTTTACCTGTGGTCCTAGCTAGATCCTCCTCGAGACACCGTTGGATCAACTAGCTCCGGATCCTCTTTCAATCTGTCTTGCTTTTGCGTGCTGAGAGTGACACTACATGAAAAAATAAAGCTTCATGAATGATAATGCTTAGCAATTTTTGCCATTTCTGCTGTTAACTCTTACAGGTGTAGCCAACTTTCTTCACAATCAGGGAGAGTATTAATTACGAGCGTTAAAGAAAGCGTGAAATTATCACAACTGTGTTTATTTATTGCCAAATCTGTCACTCTCTCAATTATTTAAGCAGCACCTTACTAAAGATCCAAAGCAAGGTCAGTGAACTTTGGTGAGAATAGTGAGTCAATGGGTGCCAAAGTGCTGTGCTTCTTTGCTTTGCTTTCCTTTTCATCTTTTGCTGCATTTGCAGAGAATGAGGAAGACCCGGGCCTTGTTATGAACTTTTACAAGGATACATGTCCACAGGCTGAAGACATTATCAGAGAGCAAGTTAAGCTTCTGTACAAGCGCCACAAAAACACTGCATTTTCTTGGCTGAGAAACATTTTCCATGATTGTGCTGTTCAGGTAAATTTGTATACAGTCTTTTTCACCTTTTTTTCTTGTACTACATTATTTTTCTTGATAGTTACAAGTTGCATGCATATCTTTTGTTTTGCTTTTCCTTTTTTCAGTCATGTGACGCTTCACTGCTGCTGGACTCGACAAGAAGGACCTTGTCTGAGAAGGAGACAGACAGGAGCTTTGGCCTCAGGAATTTCAGGTACATTGAAACCATCAAAGAAGCTGTAGAGAGGGAGTGTCCTGGAGTTGTTTCTTGCGCAGATATTCTTGTCTTGTCTGCTAGAGATGGCATTGTTTCGGTAACTTCCTTTGACCCCTCTTCAGATTACTCATCTTCATTAAAAGTACACTTCTGTATGTAGGAGTTTCTTAACTGTTTTTGTTTCACTCGAAATGTGCTCTTTGCACTAGATCCACAAGATAGGTAGGGATTTCTTCTGATTAACCTACTAACCTTTTATATTCTAATTTTAGCTTGTCAGGCAGGTAAAATAATCCTGAATTTACTTTTTTCAGCTGGGAGGCCCTTACATTCCTCTCAAAACTGGAAGAAGAGACGGCAGAAGGAGCAGAGCAGATGTAGTTGAGGAGTATCTTCCGGACCACAATGAGAGCATCTCTGTCGTCCTTGACAGGTTTGCTTCCATGGGAATTGACACCCCTGGAGTCGTTGCCCTGCTAGGTAGACCTTTTTATCTTTGCATGAATTATTCGTGAATGCAAGCGTTTGGATACGTGTTAGCACCGTGTGTCTCAAGTTTTTACATTTTGGTCTTCTTGTGCAAAACAGGAGCTCACAGTGTCGGCAGAACGCACTGTGTGAAGCTGGTGCACCGTTTGTACCCGGAGGTTGACCCTGCCCTCAACCCTGACCATGTTCCACACATGCTCCACAAATGCCCTGATCAAATTCCGGACCCCAAGGCTGTGCAGTATGTGAGAAACGACCGCGGGACACCCATGGTGCTGGATAACAACTACTACAGAAACATACTGGACAACAAGGGCTTGTTGATTGTGGATCACCAACTGGCTTATGACAAAAGGACCAAACCTTATGTGAAGAAATTGGCCAAGAGCCAAGACTATTTCTTCAAGGAGTTTGCCAGGGCCATTACCATCCTTTCTGAGAACAACCCTCTCACCGGTACCAAGGGTGAGATCAGGAAACAGTGCAATGTTGCGAACAAGCTTCACTAAAATGCTTTGTTACAAGCAGTGTTGCAGAATAAAATGGTTGTTCTGGTTTGATCTGATCAATCAAGTGACTTTGCTCATTACAGTGTCCTGTTTTTTGGCATTGCCAGATTTCCCTTCTCTTGTTTGTTTAGATTGATGTTGGTCATGGGCGTAGTGGATGTTTGGATGTATGTATCTATGTGTGTATGTATTTATGTATGTAAGACGGTGTAAGATGCATGGATTTCAATGATTTAATACATTTGATGGTCCATGCATGAGCCATCTATCGTGGTGATGAGTGCATATTAATAAATGTGGATCAATTTGATGAAAAAGACCCCATCCCAACAACAATAAACTTTAAGGACTCTGGCCTTCAAGTGTCCATCAAGTTGGATAAAAGACACCAGCAAAATATTAAGCAAACAAAAGCAAACAGTGGGATATTTAAACAGGTTGAATTTTGATGATAAAAGAAAGATTTAAATAGGAAGGATAAGATTCCATTCTGTCAAGAAATGTATATTTTATGCGTATTTTTATGCTCTAAAAATTTACCTTATCTTGGTTGGTGGTGCCACTGATATATATATATATATATATATATATATATATATATATATATATATATATATATATATTGAGCAGACAGAGATGAATGAAGGATGAAGGTGCGAGCCTGAGTGTTGAGTCTCAATCAATGAAGGATATACTACATATGAATTATCAAACTTGGGGGCAAATGATCCAATTATGGAGCAGACATTGATAGCAATGGCCATGATATCATTGAATTTGGTTACCTACAATACAAATATTTAAAGCTGGGATTTCTGGTATTGAGTTATTTGAAGCCTGCAGGTCAAGGGTATCAATGATTTGTAACTAATCATCAATCAAGTTCATGAGAGATAATTAAGGACAGATGACTTAGCCTTGATGGGCAGAATGTTCATCAAATTATGATTAATGATCTTGCATGTTTGAGGCAAATTGGTGATTTATTGATCACCTAAATGATGCAATGTCAGGAGTATAAAAGACTCCTGACCATGATCCAGGCAGTGGAAAGAACATGGGGGTTATATTCATCACATACTTTTTGAGTCATGCACAAGACTTGTAGAAAAGGCTCAAAATGCATTATATCACAGTTTTCTTCTACCAGTTTCCTTTTCTCGTGTGATAATTTACAAGAAGTATTGTATATGCGTATTCATTCCACTACTTGCAGCTTGCTGGTGCCACTTTTGGTTCCCCCATGCTGCTTGAACTGCTATCTGAGTCACTATCAGGTTCCAAGGATGCTGAAACATCCTTCCCATTGCCTTCTATTATCTTAGGAAAAAAAGAACTGGAGGAAGGGTGATTAAAATAAGGCTGTGGATCAACAGAGATGCAATTTGTATTAGTTAGATAAGATCGATAACCATACGTAGCTGGATAAGGACTGGGAGGAAAGACATTTGGTGGAGGCCAATATACCATAGGCATGAAAGTATTTGCTGGTTGCAGTGGAAACAAGTGATATGGGGTTTGATTATGGTAGGAAACCTTATTACCAGGACTCTTCATCATTGTGTTTGAGACTTGGGTAGCATCAGCTTGAGCCTGGGATGGTGAGGACTGCACTGCTGCCATTGCATGAGTTTGAGTTGAGGTGTAGCCCATCAGCCCAAATTGGGTAGCATGTGTTGAACTTGAAGGTGCTGGTTGTTGAAATGAGGCTTTTGGCAAATTGTGAGACTTGCTATTGCAGTTTGTCTGCCTTCTTGCCTTTGTTTTTGTTGAGGTAGTCTTCGCAGTCAACTGCTGATAACTAGGACTAGCCTGCTGAAAAGGCAAGATAAATGGAATTCAGAAACCATCTTTCATTGAAAAGAAAATTGGCAAAGGATTCAAGATAACATGGCATTTGCAGTCCTGTCCATTCAAATTGTCACACCAGCGAAGGAAACTAAAATCCTCAATAACTATAAATGAAATGTAGTGCAATGTGATCCAGGAATTATGATCTTACAGTGTTGAAAGCTGTCGAATGTGAAAGAAACAACTCCTCACCTTCAGCATCCTCATCTGTCCTGCAATATGAAAGTAGAATATTAAGTCTTTCTTTACCATGAAGTTGTTAAGCGTCTGTGGATATTCAGAAAAGACCATGCGAAAGCAAAAAAGGCAAAGGGAAGATCAAACAGCTATCAGACAGATTAAACAGACTAATCTGTGTGGTTATTCCACTCTATATGTGAGTGTTTGTCCTACAAGTCTGCCACTTCTGTGGAGCTCCTTACCTATAATACTTTTGCAGCAATTCTAAGTTCCCGCAGTTTGTTTCTCTTTGAACAAGGTCACCAGGAAAACCTGCCATGAACAGAAGGGTGATGCCCAAGGCCTTGAAGAAGAAGCTCCCACTGCGAATATGGACTAGCATCGCCATTTGGCACATGACAGGTCCAAAGACTTTAGCTTATTTCTTCCCATTCGCTGCCTGACATATCTGGAAAAATTCAGCCCAAAAATATTTCTAGATTAGGCTTATGAAGTACAAGCTCAAGAACCTTAGGTGAAGAACAATTGGAACAATTTTGTTTATCAAAAACATCACAAGTGTGGTTTTTTCTAATAGCAATGAAGATAGTCAGGCTTTTTACAGGTAGGCACATAAGCAAGAAATTAATTGTAGTTCTTATGGTGTAGAGAAGTACTTACTCATTTTGAGGAAGATTTCTTGTCCTTCCACCATACTTGATGCACAAAAATAGGCATGATGGACAGCTGGGATCAGAAGGACGCATAGCCTTCTCTTCCTTGAGTATTTGAACAGGACATAGCATTGAATTGTGTCGGTTTGGATAGAAAACCTTCCTCTGGACACTAGGATTCTCATATAAGACATGCTCCTGTAATAGCAGCAATAATACATTAGAACAGTGACAGAAACCATTAAACCATCAGTTCTGTTCATAGTTAAATTTTATATATTTGAAGTAACTATATTAGTAACAAAGCAAGTAGAAGTCACTACCATTATAAAATTAGGTTGCTTACCCTTGGATTCTTCGGTGACACTTACGGATCCCCCCTCCTTAGGATGCTGAAGTGATTGAAGTCCAGATCATACATATCTTCACATCCATGCCTTATGCCAAGAGATGCAAAAACAATGATCTTCCTTAAGGTGTGTGACTGAGCATTTTTCAATAAGGGCATCTGATTCAAGTATTTTCTTTATTTCTTTAGGACAGAAAGGAACCTTTGGAGGTTTCTTAATCCATGATGTCTTTCCAGGTACAGTATGATAAGGGTCTTGCCCAGACGGTGGCATATCTGTTGCTTTCATGTCATACTTCAGATTGCTTGCGTCATAAGTTACTTGTATATCCTGTACTGTGTAATCCTTTTCTCTACTTTCCTTCATTAACTGGTTAGTTCTTGTAAATGTCAGCTCACTCCGACCACTGGAACAACTTTGCAGACAAGATATATGCATTCCCTGGCCAATGCCTTCCTCATGAGGTTGTTCTTCAGAAGTACTTGTCAGATTCTCTTCACTTTCTCTATCTTTATAACCAGTGTTAGAATCTTCCTCCTCATAATGTTCATGTTCATCATCATTGTCATCTGTGTCATCGCAACCTGCAGCAATGTCACTGTCTTTGAATTTATCAAAATCCGAAAAAAGGGTCTCATCCATGCTCATCCAGTTAACAAAGCGCTCTTCCAGCATCCGTGGTGTATCATTTTCTGCTGTATAGGCCATTTCAGAATTCCCATCTTCAATTCTATGACTATTTGTTTCTATCTTCTTTCTTTTGAACCTCTTGGAGCTTCTTTCTGTGGTATTCAGACAGCTGACCTGTGAGATAACATAAGAGGCTGAGCCCATTAAGTAGTGACAACAGAATTTTGTTTGGATTCAGCTAACAGGCCAAAGGACAGCTTAGTTCATCCTTAATGACCTTATCATCATGAAGAAATGCCTTCTCTCCCCTGCATGTTTTGTTCAGTTATCTAATGGCTCCCAATAGCAAAGTTAACTGTCCAATCCTACTACTGATAGATAATACTATTACCTTGCTTGAGAATGGCTTGGTGAGCCATTAAAAAAAATGCATATTAGCCATAGTAAACCATAGATAAAATGAAATGTTCATTTGATTGATCATGTATTTTTGCTGCAAAATGATGCATATCATTGAGTTCAAAATCACCAGGTTGCAACCTTTGAACCACAGATGGTTTATTAAAGAGATGACAGGACAATAAGAACATACTAAACCAAAACGCAAAATATGAAGTGGGAAGCCATACTTGTTCATTTGTTAGAAGAGACTCCTTATTCCGTTCTTGTATTTGGGCTTCAAGTGATGATATTCTCTCCAAAAGCTCTGCATTCTTTTCTCTCCCTCTTTGCATTTCAGCTGCAATTTCTGCTATGACATTTACGGTACTCTCACCCTTCATTTCTTGCTCTATTGCACACATGAAGAAAGATTAACTATTTCTATGTCAAAAGAGAAAACAAGAGAAGTCTCTCTTGAATTCAAAGTCAAAAATTATCAGAGCTGAAGCAACTTCTTCACTTAAAGACAAGGAAAGTTAATGAGAGGAATGAGTAAGAAGAAGGGAATTAACTGATCTTTACAGGGAAAGAGAGAGACAGAGATGTTGTTAGATTATCATTTGTTTGTTCCTGTGACAGCAAATTTGGCTTTAACAAAAGTTCCATTGTCTTGTTTTGTAGTGGGTGAAGCTGTGCCCCCATTTTTAAGCATCCGAGGCACTGGTTAAGTAATGAAACTATAAATATATAGAAAACAGAAGCTAGAAATGTAAATTAGACAGCTAGAATGGATATGAGCATTTACCTACTTCCAGAATAGGACAGAGATCAGAAGGCAGTGGGAGAATTTCAATGGCTACCCTTTTACCTCACCCACTGCTCTTGGAAATGATCAGATCTCTGCAACTTTTGTTCTTGGTTTATGCATGCATGTCAAGAATCTAGCCATGGATCACCTGTGTCTCCATTGAGATGATCCAATTTCTATGCCATTTTCCTTTCATGGAATTTGAGTATGGATTGAATTTGTTTATGTTGATGAGCATGCAAAAATCAACAGATTTGCTTCGTGAATACAGGTTAGCATTTTCCAATTAGCTTGCTATGAAATTGATTCCAGAATGCGTGGAAACCTCATTCATATTCTAAAATCTGCCTACCAATTTGCTCAGAAGGGTTTTTTGCATAATCTCGCATAAACAAGAACCCGTTTCAAATTTCAAAATAAATAGACCAATGTGGTTACTCCATGGTTCATATATAGTTTTAAAAGCTGACCCCAATTATCAACACATAAATGCAGAATGACTGACAATGCGTCATTCTGGTTATGATTACTGAAACAAAGAGATGGAAATTGCTGTCTGTCTTGACTAGAGAGCTCAGAGCAGCACTTCCTTTCCCTAGGTACAAAGAAAATATGTGTACACGTGCATGTATTTTGCTTAATGAGGTGTACAAAATACAAAAGCAACCTCACGTGGAAAGGTAACTTAAATGGTTGTCTGTAATGCAGATTTTGTCAGGGGAATATGAAGCTGAAACCTTGGATACCATCCTTCTGAGTATAAACTAAAGCCCACACACTTAAACAAATGCTTCATAAAGCAGATTACTCTTCATAAGGAGACGAATCAGCCCTTGTCTGATCTGTAAAAAACACACTCTGATATGGGCAAGGTAGTATTTTTAAGATATTCTTCTTAGGATTGTGTGAAAAATGTGCTGGTGAAGAAGAAAGGAGTTCTTTCATAATGTCTACAGACACCCTTTCCTTCACTGGCTTTCTGGTTAAAGTGTGTAAAATATTAAGAACTTTGCAGCTAAAGAATCGCAAGTGGGCAGGGATTGCTGCAAAATACTGTTGTTTTGTGTTGTCTAGCGAAGAGTGTTTAATAAGGCTGCCTGATCTTAAGATATTTACAATATTTAATCCTCGGATACCTTGTTTATGTTTTCGTTTTCCCTAATGAAATAAGGACTGAAAGCTTCGACAACGCCTGGCAAGCAATTTCAACCGAGACAAGATTTAACAGTTTTCCATCAATGTCTGTCATGTTCATGTAGTTGTGAACATCAAACTGAACCAGACAGTTCAATCTTGTCGGCCTCTAAGACCAATCTCTGAGCCTTACTTCCTCAATCTAGGCATCAAACACGTTGCCACCAATGCTGAGGGTGCCAAAGCCAGAGAGCCGGTAAAATCCATAGTTGGGCTATGCCATAGATTTGGATTGAATCCGACCTACCATATTGTTAGGTTATGGAAAAGCCTAATACAGAATTTCATATGGTCCATTTTAATGATATAGATCCAAAATTACAAGCCTAATGCAGAAATGGGCCATGACCCATGACCAGATGTTAAAATCTGAAACCTATGAGCCCAAATTCTTGTAAATCAAAAATATATATTTTTATATAAAAAATTCAAAATCTGAAAATAAGAAAAGAGGTTATATGTATTAGGATTTAAACTTCAAATCCTTGAATTTTTTTAAAAAAGTTTTGTAATTCAAAATGAAATGTAATATGTGAACTTGAGTTAGTATAGTTATTTACTAATTTGATTAATTTGATCAAATCATTTACTAGTTTATCTAATTTGGATGATGTGATTTTTATAAGTACATGTTCATGAAATGTATTATTTTGATTCTAATTGTAATTTTCAATTAAATTGTACTACTCAAAAAAAATTGTAATTCCAAAAGATTTCCATTCAATTTGCTATATTAGAGAACTCAAAATATCAAACAAACCGAAAGCTTTATTTTCAAATACTGGAAATCTCACTAACCAATCAAGAATGGCACAGAAAAAAAATCATCAAGAGAATGGACTAGTGACGGCAGAACAAGATTTTGTTCATCTTTACTTTTCTTCTCCTCTTTCGAAAGTCATATCAAAGGCATGGATCACAAAATGAGAATCTAGGAACAAATAAACTTTAACAAAATAATCCAAAATCCGTTTTATAAAATACCTAACGCAAAAACAACAAAGAGAGAGATGTATGGAACGAATGGCTGTAAAGAGCTGAGAGCCCCAGCAGAAGGGGACTTGAATTGAAATCATTTTCTTGCGAAAAAGGCAAATGCCATGAAGCATCGATCATCCTACACCCTTTAATGTTGTTTTATCTTTGGCTACAAAGCCCTCGCTCTCTTGGCCTTTGTTTGTTGTGTTGTGTTGTGTTGTGTAGTAACTGTAGTTGTGTTATCCCCAGTCCTCCTGACCCCCCATTTGGCCATTTTCCCCATCCTCACCTTCCATTAAAAGCAATTTTGGTTTCGACTCGCCTGAGTTGGACCCCCCCAACCCTTCCCCCCCTTTTTCCTCCTTTTTTTTTTTTTATCCTATTTTACTCCCTTCAATTTCAGTTAGCTGCTTCGAAGAATCAGATTTTGAACTCTTGAATATCTCTCACTTATGATAATTAGTATTACCTGAAATTCAAGTTTAGTTCAAATAGTTCATGTAATTATTTGTAAAAAATATATAATAAATTTAAAATTTAAATCCGAACACCTGCAATATTTTTACTTATTTCTGATCTTCGATCTACCTCTTTAGTACCAAAAAAATTGATACTAATAGTTTCTTTTTTTGTTAATAGGACAAGATTATTTTTTTCATTATAATTGAAATTTTTTATGCAAAGAAAGGAAAAATCCAAATATTGATGTTTGAATTTTAAATTTGTAAAATTCTCAAACTTCAATAATGAAAACGTAACTATTTAAACTAAATTAATACTCAGAATCAAATATAAGTTAAACTTTTCTTTCTTAAGCTTAAATCCCAATCTCTTGTGATCCAAACAAAGGCTCAAAATGGACGGCCCTTTATTTGGAGGTTATTGTAACATAGAAGGGCCCTTTAAAGGGAAAATTTTGTCTAAAACACTTGATTAAGAACATATTTTTGAACCAAAATTAACACTAAATAGAAAATTGGAAAGACACTTCAACTCCCAAATTCCATTGTAGGATGAGAATTTTTGGACCGCTCAATTCAAAATCCTGCTTGAGCTCACTCCGTACTGAGTTGACTCAACTGTGTCAGTCAATTCAGCCGAATCATTGCTCATGTAAAAAATATAATAACAATAATGAGGATGATGATACAGTCGCATTTTAAATTCAGTCACGAGTAAAGCTGGTTTTGGGTCTTTTTTTTTCTTTTCAAGTGGCTAACAAATTGGCTAACCATCGAACCCTGTTTGGCTCCATACTGCATCCCTGACCCGGCTCATGTCCCGGCCCTTGAGGGTCCGACCCACGCCTTCGAAAACCGAAGCCCCGCCCGTTTTCTTACTCCGAGCGTACTCACGCGCCAAGTACTCGTGCGGGGGTACCATCTCCGACTCACAATCGTCGGAGTCATGTATCGACTCCACCGAGTCGACCCTGTAAATCTTGCTCCAGTCAGGCACGTTCATCGGCGCTGACGTGGCCATATGATGCCCACGCCGCGAAGCTGCGGCCGCCACGCCATCATGGCCACGAAACTGATGCAGGATCCTAGGCTTAGTCGAAGAAGAATCTTCGAAAGCCAGGGACAGCCCTCCCACGTGTTGGTCATCCAGGGGAGTTCGGCGACGGCTCCCTCCCATGTCCAAGTTCCCATTCCCATTACTCTCAGACTCAAAGCGTGGACTCCACTCGTTCTGAGAATTATCGACACTCTGGTCGTCTCCGTCCGCGAAATTATCAACCATCGACCATACATCTTCCTCCCGAAGTTCCGTTTCTTCCGCGACAGTTTCCCCTTGGCCGTGTCCAAAACCGTAACTTCCGAGAAACCGTTCACTTCTGCTGGTGGTCAACCACCGGCCTTTCGCCATGAAAACAATCAAATACTGTTTGATACCAAAAACCAAAAAAAAACTAAAAATATATTCTAGGAGAGTATCAAGAAAAAGAGGGAAGTTTAATATTAATTGGAGTCCATTAGAGCAGAGACTCAAACATAAGGAGCGAGGTTTCGAGGGGAAGCTCTGTATATATAGAAGCCATTTCATTTCATGTGAATTTGGACTTCATTTTGTCTTCATTTCATCTCTCCCCACTTCTAGACCTCTCATGGGCCGGACCGGGCCGGGTCGGGTTCAGGTCGGGTAATAATAAGGTTTTATACGCTCGAGTCCGGTTCGGCCTGACATTCGGGCCTGATTTTTTTGTCCAAGTTCGTTTTTATTTTTATACTACAAGCTCGAGCTCGATTAGAAAATAATTTTTTTATATTTTAATTTTAATTTTTATTTGTTTTTTATTATTTTATACCCTTTAAAATTTAATTTAATTTGTCAAAATTTATATATCAATTTTCATATTAAATATTTATAATCATATTTATTTATTCAATAATTTTTTATATACATATAATTATATTATATTTAGTAAATATATATAAAAATTTAATTAATATTTAAAAAGATATAAATAAAATAAATAATAATAATAATTCGGACCGGGCCAGGTCTTGAAAGGCAAGCCCGAGGCCCGGTCCAATTTTTAAACGGGCCTAAAAATTTTGTCCAAGCCTATTTTTTATCAAATATTTTTGTCCAAATCTGACCAAATTTAAAACAAACTTTGGAGCTTAGGTGAATAGCCCGGCCCTTGAGCAGGTCTACCCACTTCTAATCTAATTATTGTGAGAATACAAGACGCCAACACTGCCACGAACTGTAAAACAAATATACTGTAACTAAGAAATTTAAACTAAATAAAATAGATAGAAGAAGAGTGGATCACGCGCTGTTCTGAATGAGCGTGTAAAGCACCACCCCAGTTGGTTGGAAAAAATTTTGGAGGTAAACGACTATAACTAAACCAAATTTGGACAATATTATTCACCCAAAAAAAATTTTGGACAATATTGATTGTCATTTCTGGTTAATCTCTTGCTTAAAATATTAAATGTTTATTTTTTAATAAAAATAAAATATTTATCATTTTATTAATTTTAATTTTAAAATTTCACATATATAATTTGTTTAAAATTCATATTTAATGCAATACAACGTATAACAATTATAAATTCTAGATCAATTACCAAGTACTATTTCATTAATAAATAAATTATAATATAGCTAAGCTTTTGAAAATAAATATCAATATTTTGTTTTAAGTTTTGATGTTGATTATAAAAAAATGTAAAATTTTATATTTGATATATTGTTATTGTAATACATTATCAATTAATCGTTGCGTGATCTCTCATTATTCAAAAATTTGTAAAAAAAATATTAAATTTATTATATAATTTGATGACATTATATTATATTATATTTAAATTTTACATCAAATATATATGCTTATATATAAAGTTTTTACCATTAACAAGCGTTTGCTAGTACGCATATTGGTACATAAAATATTCAAATGACGTCGATTAGAAATATCCACGTCAGATTTCATTCTCTTCTTAAGTAGTGGAGCCCACCCATAAACCTATCTATCTTGTTTGACTACGTCAATTACATCTAAAAGGGTCCCACGCTGCAGGTGGGTGCTCACACTACTCCTTCTCGCTCCATTTCTCCTTTGATCCTGCAACACGTGTACCATCCAACTTAAACGGGTCCCACCAATCACTTCATGATCACGCCGCGTGGCTAAGATCTTGAGTATGAGGTGCTGTGGGAGAAGAAAGTGGTTCAGGTTAATAATTTTTTTTAAACACAATTACCTTCGTTTTTTTTACCGTTTAAAATTATTTTTTTTTATTTAAAAGAGGTAAACAGTAAAATTTTTTAAATAATAAAGATTTTAAAACTCAAATATTATTTAAATATTTAAAAAAATCTACTTTTATTTTTTTAACTATTTGTTAGCTTAGGTTAATGACAGTGACATTGAATTAGCAGCATTCCATAATTGATGGTTTAAGGGATGTAATGTAAACAAGTATTTTTAATTAATTAATTATTTTTTTAATTTGGGTGGTTTAAAGGTTAAATTAATCCCACTTGTGGGTGAGGTTAAGAAAAGCAAAGTCTCTTTGGTGATGGGCACATTGTACGGTTGAGAATACAATGGGTTGGGGGCCCTTTTTGTGGGTCCTACAATTTGATTGTCGTTTTTCGTCAAAGATAAACAACAAAAACCTTATCCCCATTTCACCATCGTCATAAACCTCATAAATCATATTCACAATAAAAGGCCCAAGAATGAGCCTGCTTTTCCCAGAATTCAACAAGTGTGCGTCTATATAAATATTATTTTTTAAAAAATCATTTATTATACTATATATATATGTGATGATTAAATGATAAATGTTTTTATTTTAATGAACTTATCAAAGACTTAATAATAAATTATTAACTTTTCTTATAATGTTATTATATAGTGTAATTTAGATGAAAAGTTTCATACATTTTTTTCTTCCTATTATTATATTGAAAACTTGATTTTGGTGCATGAAATTAATTTTTAAGAGATATAAAAACTTAACTTTCATTTGAATACACTCAAGTATTTAATTTAATAATTATAAACGTTTGTATCTTTGGTTTTAAGAGTTGGTTTAATTGTTCCATCTTGGAATAAAAAAGGTCTTTAAATTATATAATTCAGTTGTTTAAAAAAAATTGTGTTTATTGCTAATTATTGATCATAAATCAATCCTTGAAAGATCTACAATTAGCAAGAGTTAGAAGAGTTTGTAATCGAGGAATCAAACAATATTTCGCATGTCATAAACTGGTAGAAAAACAGCAACTTCTATTGTCGAAGATTGTCGTGGCATGTTATTATAGTCCCTCACCGAATCTGTCTCCCTTGTATTGGCCTTTATCGTGAAGAGTGGACAAGGGTGGGACCTTGGGTTGCAGTGACCGGACCTGCCCTGGACCCATCCCCACTGGTTGGGTTTGGGCAGATTGTGCACCCTGACCCAACTCTGGCTAGTCTTCGATCCATCAGTGTTAATCAGCATCCTATAGGGGTTAGCTTTGTTAATCGGACGGTCACTTGTGCTTTTTCGGCCTGTAACTTCAAAACTTCTGTCTGGTACGTATAGGACCCAGTTATCTGCAATTTTATTTTCGAATTGGATAATCATTACATAGCGTTAAAAAGGAATATACTATTTATGATCATTACATACTAGTACTATTTTTCGGACTCTTTCAGTCTTTCGTTTCATTGTAATTGTAAATGTTTTTTATTTTGAGTTTTTCCATTTCATAAAGCAAATAGTTGCAAAGTTGGTTAAAAGAAGAAGACATCCCGCGCTAGTGACATCCAAACTCCTGTCACACTAACACCAATTAGTTGGGAGTGCATCCGGAAATTTTAAACACACGAGGACAAAAACAGTAAAGAAAAAAAACTACTTCAAATTTTATAACTAAAAAATGTATTGCATCTATAGTGTTAACATAAAATTTGATATAATAATATCGTGTTTTGTATTGATTGAATATGAAATATGTACACTATTCCGATCAATTCTCGGCTTTACGTATGTCCACAAATCAAACCACAGGCCGTCCAATAACATGGGAGCTGATTGGCATTTGAAAATTCCATAGAGAAGCAGCAAAGTGGAAGTTAGATGACTCAACCCACTCTTAAACTTCCTGCATGACCCACCACTCTTGTGTTGTAATATCTCTAATTGTATGGACTAATTAAGTATAATTATTATCATATAATTTATTTAGTAGTATAATTATGTATCGTGTGACCATAATTGTATATATAATATCTATATTATATATGTATTTATCCTTAATGGGACGGATATAATACATGGTCTAAAAATATGGGAGGTCCCTACTGCTGGCACCACTATATAAGTGAAGGCCCATTATTCACTTGTAATTAACGGAGAAGTGAACAGCAGTAGCCCACCTCCTCTCATTCTCTCCCGTTTCTCACCATCACTCACCATCTTCATCCCTTCTCTTGGCAGCACCACCAGCACCGGTGGACTTCCGGCGGAGCACTGGCGGCACCTCCTCTCCCTGGCGGCTCCGACAGTGGCGTTAATGGTGGAGAAAATGGTGGGTTTTGGTACAACCCACAAAGGTTAGATTTCTCCTCTTGATATTGTGCTAATGGGCTTAGTGGATGATTTGGTTCCAACAATTGGCATCAGAGCATGTCCACAACAAAGCCATTAGCCATTTTCGATGAAGAAAAGAGAATCTGTACATTTTTTAATTTTGGGTATTTTTCGGATTTATTTAATACCCATGAGATTTATGCATGTTTGAGCCAAAATAATGCATGATATTGGTTGAGAATGATTTCTTATTGAAAATGCCACAAAAATGAAGTAAAATGGAGCTGAATTGAGTGAGAAATTGTCAAAAACCGATCGGGTCGGGTCAATGACCCGTTTGCTGCGATTTCTGCCCGATCGGGCGAAGAAGACAAGTCGGGCGCGTGCATTCAGCGCCCCTATCGGCGCCTTGATCTGGGATGCGGGCGCGTGTCCCACACGCGCCCGCTTCTGAAATTTAATTAAAAAAAAAATTTATTGATTTTTTTTTTTTACTCAATTTTTCTGGGCCCCTTTTTGGGACATTGGGCCACCATTTCTTGGGCCCTTCCATTTGCGTTTGGGCCACTATTTTTGGCCGGTTGGGCCAATAATTTTTTTGACTGGGCTGTTTATTTTTGGTCATTTTGTGTGTGTATTTTATTTAGGACATTAATTGTTTATTTATTTTGGGCCAATTAACTTTTCTTTTAATGTGGGTAATTATCATTCAATTGTTTTAGGCCTATGGCATAAATATAATTTAAATATTAGGTCAAAATGATTTTATTATTTTATGGGCATTATTTATTTGATTTTAATAATTGATCATTTAGTATAAAATTAATTTTGGGCAATTAAAATTAATTGAGTTTAGGGCCATTTTGCTTAATTAATATGGGGCCATTTTGGTTGATTAATTTTATTTGGCTATTAAATTTGAATTAATTAATGACTATTTTGCATAATTAATTAATAGGTCATTTTGGATTAAAGTTTAATTGGCCATTTTGATTAATTAATTATGGGTCATATAATTAATTAATTAATTATTTATTTATTTATTTTGACAATTTTGGATATTTAATAGCCATAACTAGTTATTAAGCCCAAAATTAATGTGATATAAGTGAATTTTGGAGTAATTTCTAGAAATTTAATTACTCATTTAATTTATAATTCACTTAATTTTAAAATATATACTCATGCCCAAAAATTACTAATATTTGGCCTAATTAAATAAATTTAAATAAATTATTTGGGTATTTTGTTGAGCCATTTTGGATTATAGTTTACCCATTTTGTTAATAATTTATTTAAATAAATAAACTCTCTAGAAATGAAAATTGCCTTATCATTTGAATGTTCACATTTATATGAAATTAATTTAATTAATTAATGTTGGACTTGAAATTGCTACATATGCTTCAGAAGTTGCATATTTTGGATGTAGTTAATTTTGGTCAATAAATTTTGTGAATATTCTTAAAATTATAAATCATTAATTGGATTGACTAGTACTTGCCTGTCGCAGGAATAGTCATGAAGATTTTTTTTTTTGATGATTTATTCTGATAATTTTAAGGATATAATAATAAGGCAATGCATAGTGATAGTTGCAGTTGCATAATTTACTAAGGTCTTTAGAAGTGGCTAGTCTCTCCCTGTCGGATTGTTAGTTGCTTTTAGAGATGCTTGGGATTGAGAGGATTCTAGTTCGGATATGACACGATCTTCCTACCCTGTCGGTGGGCGATCATTCAGGTTGTATTCAACTAATTTTGTCTTATCCTCGATAGTGTATTGTGGAATTTATCGAGTCATTCCACTAGCCTCCATATTGTGCAACTATCACATATCGAATTTCTAGCAGGATCAAATTAGATAGATAGTACGAATTATTCTCTACGGTTAGGGATATATATATTGAACTAGGAAATAGTCCTGAGAGTCAATCTATCTTCTATACCCAATAATGTGAGCTCTTTGAGGACAAAATTTTTTGGAATTTCGAGAACACTTAAGTGAGAATTCTCTGATTATAAGGGCATGCCATTAATGAGCACATCAGAGAAAGTGTTCCAATTAGGAATAATTAAGAAGTATTTATGGATGCCATTAGAAAATAGTTCGCATAAGATGGATAAAGGTTGTTATAGGATTTTGATTCCATATATGGCAGATTCAGTGCTACTTCCTTCTGGGATGGAGAATTGGAGATCTTCCAGTTTTACAGATCTCATTTAATGCAGAAGGAAGTATGACATTTTAATATCAAAATTGATATTGTCATTTAAGAGTGGGAGATCTTTCAGGTTAACAGATCTCATTTAGCCATAATGATGACATATGCCAATATTATTGCCAAAAGGAATATTATTAAAAGGTCTTAATAGAAGGTCATTTTAGAAGAAGGAATTTGCCAAGTCTATTTCCCATTCTAGTTTCACCAACACCTCTAAATATCAATGTGTGTCACTTCTGTAATAATCCTGGGCACAAGAGGGTAAATTGCAAGAGTCCTTTAAATTGGGATTTGTGTAAAAGGCATTCTGTTAGCCTTTTCATTTTGAATCCAATCTAGAAGATATTTGGTGTTTGGATACCGGTGCTTTTATTGATAAAGCCATAAGCAACCAGAGATAGAATAAGGGAAAATTGTTGTGAATTGGGGTTATAGAGTTAGAATCCATATTGAAAATATAGCCAGATTGTTGTTACATTTTGAAGACAATTTTGGAACTAATGTCAGTTTATACTTTTCATTTTGATAACAGAAAAGTATTTTGCTTAGTAATAACATATGCATTGATTCTGGCATTCTGTGTGATGGATTGTACACAGTAAATTTGTACCCCAATATTTGGGCAAATTTTCTTCAATAGTGAATGATGTGACTGTAGATTTGATTATGATAGGATAGATAGGAAATCTGTCGTATAGTGGCGTAAGAGTTAGGGACATTTCGAGGCACATGAAGAGATTGTATTACGGGAGATCTTGCTGCTAATATTAAGGACATGATTAGCAGATATTGAAATGATTAGGAACTTATGTATACCGACATTTGTAGATCGTTTTCACATATTGTATTTAGTGGATATAAGTGTTTCATCATTTTACTAACGACCATTTCGATGTAGGTCATATGGAGTAATAGATCTGATCTTATAGAGGCCTTAGGCATTCTGATTAATTCCGCTGCGCTGCTTAAGGCAATGATCAGACAGTAGTGATGAATATCATGTTCGGTATAATGAAGCTAGGCGAAATCATATACCGGTTTTCGGTTAAGTGCACTATAGGATTATATATATATTGACGCCTAGTGTACGGTGCTTGGAATATTGAAACAGAATGAGATTACAGTTGCAGTCAATCGTACATTCTGATCTAATACGATTTATGTTAATCACTCCAAATCTTTAAAATTCGGGTGGAGTGAAATTAAAACTGCAATTCACATTCAAAGTTGATCTTCAAGCAAGACCAGTTCCTAAATGCATCCCAAGTTATAGTCAGACATTAAGCTGATTTTATGCCGCTTTCTGTGTTTAGGGTTATAAGGTAAGGCAAAAGAGCTATAACCCATAGTCAAGAAAACTTGATGAGAAAACTATCAGCGGCAATTCTGTTGGCTTTTATATCGACTAGAAAGATTCTAGATTTCATTTATCATTATGTGATAGTAGAATCATTGAGTCTGACAATGTAATCTATTTAGTAGATGACTTAAAGAATGGGAGTTGTGAACTCCACAAAGTCATCATTAAGATACATTTTGTTGTGTCATTCCCATATATGCATTATTTTTTGATTATGAAAAGCCACAAACCAAAGGAATCAACAGTTGATCCCAATACCATATTTTGAACCTGCACCTAACCTTACAGAAGAATATGAATATGAAATGTCTTCTGTTTCTGATGTTTGTCAGGAGACTATTTTGATCTGAACTCTAAGAGTTAGATGTTAGTCACGTAGGATAAGTGAGCATCTATGTTGCATGAGGATGCATGGGATCTATTTTAGTTGTCACATCATTATAGACAAAAGGGAGACTCTAAATATTAGGTAGATGATTTAAAGCCAAATTTGGTCAAGGCTTTAAATAAAGCAACCTAAAAGTTTGTGATTCCTAAGATGGAACATACAGTATGTGAACTCAAGGAGTTCATTTATGAACATTAGAAGGCATCCAGATTGTAATATATATATAAAGAATGAGATTGTTACTTTGAGGAGAACATTATCGTTTGATAATTGGATCCATTGCGAGGTCAGTGGGAGTTATGTACTTATTGTGCTCTAAGTGATGATGTCAAATAGCAGCCTATAGCACTGACCTATTGTATGAGACACTTCATGTCGTCATGTCACTTCAGGATGAAGAATCTAAGTGAGGCTCCATTTCGTTTTAAGGATTGAGATTCTTCGTGACATATCAATAGGCATACATTATTGGTCTCATGGAACCTAGATTAAGTGTCGAGTAGGTTTATTGTTTGTTGTTCTTCTAATGAGACGTCATTTAGTAAAAGGTGACATATTGTGAAAATCTCAAAGTCCTCAAGATAAACAAAATGAAAGAGCTCATATCGAGTGTTGTGTATGCCTTATTGTGGGTAATTACTATATGCTCAAGCTTATACACATTTGGACATTGTGTATGTTATAGGTGTATTTCGGAAATACTTGAGCGATCCTGTAATAGAGAACTGGAAGCTATAAAGAGAGTATTTGGATATTGATAAATCTGACATTTTGAGTTTGGTCAGATATTCTGATGTTAATTTTGCAAGCTATCCAGATATTGAAAATTATTTTGGTTATATATATTTGTGGATATAAAGGAACTGTATTTTGAAAAGTGTAAAGCACACACTTACAGCATCCTTGATCGTGGAGGCTAAAAATGTAGCATGCTGTAAAGCTACATGATGGGCCATTTAGGCTGCAGAATTTCGTCTTAGGGCTGGTTCCGTGGTTACCATTTCGAAGTCCTGGAGATGTACTGTGGTAATGCTGCAGCAAGTATTTTCTCTCTCAAAATAGTAGGAGTTCCTCACACTCCGAATATTTAGATAACATCATTCGATTGGTTAGAGAGAAAATAATGGAATCCATTACTTAATTGGATTATAGAGCACATGTTTTAAAGAGCTTATTCTGTCTAACTAAAAGTTTGGCTGCTAAAGTGCTTTGACGACATAGCACTTTTATGAGGCATGTGGAGCCATTTGCTGTATTAAGTTAGTGGGAGCTCTGCAATAAAATCAGTTGCAACTGTGTGAATGGATTCCTACTTGCCATATATGCATATTTTGTTTGCGCGCATTTTGATGAATATGGCATTTTGTTGGATGAGACATTCGGTATTAGTCTCATATGCTTCTGTTGAAGCAAGGCATCATTCAGTTTGGATGCATGGACCTAATGGAAATGGATATTGATTTTGTTTTCATATCATTTCCATTTCACACTAATACTACTATTTTTGTTGCAGTCTTTATAAGTTTACGCATTTGTACCCTGTCGGTATGATGCATTTTGAAGCTTATAAAAGGCTTCTTGTTGTTAAAGTATGTATGAGTCTACACATTTGTACCTTTTCGGTACAATGTATTTAGAGGGCTTACGAATACATATTGATATTATATGATATTTTGTTAATTAACTTAATTGTCCAAGTGGGAGAATGTTGTAATATCTCTAATTGTATGGACTAATTAAGTATAATTATTATCATATAATTTATTTAGTAGTATAATTATGTATCGTGTGACCATAATTGTATATATAATATCTATATTATATATGTATTTATCCTTAATGGGACGGATATAATACATGGTCTAAAAATATGGGAGGTCCCTACTGCTGGCACCACTATATAAGTGAAGGCCCATTATTCACTTGTAATTAACGGAGAAGTGAACAGCAGTAGCCCACCTCCTCTCATTCTCTCCCGTTTCTCACCATCACTCACCATCTTCATCCCTTCTCTTGGCAGCACCACCAGCACCGGTGGACTTCCGGCGGAGCACTGGCGGCACCTCCTCTCCCTGGCGGCTCCGACAGTGGCGTTAATGGTGGAGAAAATGGTGGGTTTTGGTACAACCCACAAAGGTTAGATTTCTCCTCTTGATATTGTGCTAATGGGCTTAGTGGATGATTTGGTTCCAACATCTTGTCCTTATACGCCAAACCATGACAGCCCAAAACACTTACCATAATCAGAAAAAGCAGATTTTGCCATGGCATCGGGGATCTCTCTAATCATGACGAATATGGAGTTCCATAGCCTCGGGCACCAAAGACATGATCTGGGTCCTGCGTCATTGTTTGGCATGACCAGAATCTCACCTGCTACACCACTTGCTAGAACTCACCTCCACCACCGTCGCCTTCTCTACGGCAAATCTAAAAGCCTTTAAAATTTGATATCATTTATGATTTCAATGCATGTGATTGTGATCTCATGGTTTACAAGTGTGTGCTTTTTATATTGGAGAGACTGACTGTCATGTATCAGAGCTTTTGGTAATTCTCTTGATGATGGCGGTTAGATCCGTGGGATCCGAGTTTCTTTAGTAATGATGTACTGCGGGAGGAATCAGCGGAATTATTTTACGAGTTTAATAAGTGCAAAGACTGAAAAATTCATGCAGACTGTGATTAGTTTAAGAAGTTTCACGTACTAGGAAAGAATCAGCAAAGTTTTGTTGGGGGCTCTGTCGGTAAGTGAGGCTTAGAGTTGTCAGGCCAGCCAATGAAACGAGATTTTTGCACGAGCTACAAAATCACATGTTGCAGAGTAGTGAGCTCCAACGTTTCCAGAAGTAATAACTAATTACTACAGAGCCACGACTCATATAGCGAGTGCAAGACAATTTTCATAGTAGAAACTTGCATGAAAACTATATAAAAGATCCTGTGGATGTTGAGCGCTGGCCTAACTCTCTTGTTTTTATTAAACGCATGGATATATCTTCCAATGAAGATTGAAGATCTAAACCATTAAAATATATGCATGTAAGAGAGCGATAACTTTACACGACCATACATAAACCTCTAATGAAATGGAAATACGTACTCGTATAGATTTCTCTACAGTGCAAGGCTCGTCTGGCATGCACTAAGAGTATATATCGTGGTGACAAAGTTTTCACTTTACTATAGGAGAACTTATGATCAATGTGAATGACAAGTGTGATGAGTCAGAATACCAAAGATTATGATCAAAGAGGGGATTGGGTCCAATAACAAGAAAAGGCAAGTTGAGAACCGTTGCACTGTAGGTGGTGGGATACGGATTCTATCTTCAGGCATGACAGATTGAAAATCAATAATCACCAACTGATCCCTATTCAGAATTGTTACTTTCAGGTTGGCCCCAACCTTTCATTAACAAATGCATGTGCCCACACGTCATTGATGGTGCCATAACAAGGTCGTGCAATGATATAATACTTACAGTACTCTGCCATCAAATTCCTCAGTTATCTTTTTTCAACTCGGGTTTATTGATATTCAATAGTGAATCTCAGATGAGGTGTAATAACAAATGAAATTACACTATCTTTGTTAAGCTCATAAATATACCATGCCAAGAATGCAGTAGACTAAGCTTTAATTTTATGCTCAATAGGTATGAAAGGAAGTTTGAGAGACATCCACAAGACATGTATTCTCTCGTACTCTCATTCTCTGGTTTTTCTCTCATCAAAATTAAACATTAAACTCTCTTTATTTTCTTTAAAACAGATATTGATTTAAGTATCAAAAAACATTTCAAAATCTCAATTTCGATTTATCCTGATTATACGTTCTTTATTGCAAGAACTTCAACTTTCACGACTTACTTACCATTCTTCAAATTATAGAAAAACTATGAAAGAAAACAAAGCTTCGAAAAAAAACCTCCTGGATTTTAATATGGCTAGCTAGCTAGTAGCTACTTAGAGTTGTTGAATCACAGTGTACCTAATCCTTTAAAAACTCTGGCCAAAAAAAAAAATAATCCTTTAAAAAGTAGATAGGAGGGATCTAGATGGACCAACAATTTCCTAGGGCTGGATTTATAGGGATATAGCCACTGAGCGTGTACAGTGGTTCACTTGTTTTGATATTCATAGTGACACCACCCGCTTTTGCTGTAGCCTGATCATCATGTGAAAATAGCGGTTGTTCTTGGAGGGATTGGAATTCTTGGATTTCCTAATCTTTCCTTTCCTTTTTCTGTGGGGCAGAAGTGGGGAAGAGAGTTGATTGATACAACAACAATTTCATTGTGAAAGTTGCGCTTCAGAATTTTCTTTCCCTTTTATCACAATCTTGGCAAAATAAAATTAATGGATCAGCACTATCCGTAACTGGATAAAGGCCAGTACCAAAAGAGATTGAAATGGCAATTAACATGCATGGTTTAGATTCATTTCAAAATGTAGGGCTTTACTTAATCCAGCAAGCTTTGTTTAGTCATTTGTTGACAGGTTAACCAATCTTTTACTTCTCTTTTTCTTGTCACATTCTGCTTTACCATACTGATCTTTTCTGCCATGATAACTTCTGCTCCTATATGTTATTCCATTTTCATCATGTTGTTCTGTTATACCTTACAAGTTAGATTCTTAATATATGACAGTACTGCTGAGAATGCAGCACAGCTAGTCAGTAGTACCAGTTGGAATAGCTAGCTTTTCAGTCACCTGTTAAACCAATTTTCTCTTCCTTTATAGAAAACATAAACAACCACAATATTTTAGTTCTTGAAAAGCATCTCTTTTATTTAAAAAAATAAAAAGAATTGCATCTTTTTCTTCTGATACGAGGATTCTTAATAGTTCTGTAATTTATTCAGCAATACACCAATCTTAACCAGTCTATAAAATATCAAATGCAAGAACCTTACTCTTTCAAAACATAAAGGGATTGCCTTGTTTGACCATATTGCTACTCTAATTGATTATCAAGGATCTTTCATAATTGCTGCTCCTTTCTAGTGCTTTCCCGGCCATAGTAATAATACAATAAAAATATTCTATTTATAAACATGAATTATTGACCTAGTTAATCAAAAATAGTTCTAAATGTCGGGTGATTGAACCCATGTGTCTATCACTGATTTTATGTTAGTTTCTTTTTCTCTCCATGAATTCAAAAAGTCTCAAACAACTTTCAGATGGGCGTAAAGTGATCAGTTCCAAGTTATTACGTTATTACAACTCATGTAGTTGTCTCAATTAACTGTTACTCCTTGGTATCAGCTGTAATGAGATAACGGTTAACAGAAAGTATATGATCTTTACGTTAGATTATCGCTTATGTAACATCTCGTTATCACATTTTTCACGTATTTTTATATAATTTTTTTGGTTGGGCTGTTTGCGATACCATTCACACTCAACAGTAATGATAATAATTTATTTAACAAATAGGAATATGAAATTCTTTTCATTATTCCTTACATCCGACATCCTCTATTCTCTTTATTTCATTAAAGTAGTACTGTATACTTATGTCTGAAATATAAAAGAGAAGAGATTGTACCTGTCTCATTTAACATAATGTGCCTCAGCGCTTTATACATAACTATATCTATCTGGGAGCTAATTCTCTCAACTCCGTATCTTTTATCTGTGGAGTTAAAACAAAAGGGTGAGTGAACTACGCGCTTAGTAAAGGAAACGTATGCTGCTTTAATTAAGCAAAACTATATACCACAATTTATTTGTTTTTCCTAAAATCACACCCCGAGTAGGAAAACAGTGGATATAGTAAACCATCTCTCAATACACCATCCCAAAATCACGTAATAACCAGTTTACTTTAAAATGCAGTAAACAGTAAATAGGATTTCACAAATCCCCTCAGTAAACAGAAATCAGTAAATTGAGACTAGGCATCAAACAAATCATGCTCTCATTGTTCCCCCAGGAACACAAGTAATCCGCTTTTGGGGTGCACCCGTAGGCCATCGCCCCTCACGGCTATCTCAACTAGATCTATGGCCATAATCTATAGGTGGTCCTCAGGTCCACTTGCCAAGTGACCTCGAGACTGCTGATGACTTGGCGGGTCCATCAGCCCTGTCACGTCCTGAGGTGCCCTCGTTGGTCCATTGACCGAGCCACCGCCCCAGGTGGGTCACACAACTACATGAATAACAATGCATGAACTCAGGGCCTAAAGTCTCAAAATCACTTTATATCTCATGAAAACCTTTAAGGGATTATCTCACCCACATTATCATTTACTCAAATGATTTAATTCCCAAAAAGGTTTAGGTTTTCTGTTTACAAAACAACTTGAAAACATTTCAAAATCTCAACGTTTAAAACCTGCTCGCCCATGGTCAACTCGCCCAATATGGCTCGCCCATGGCAGCTCGCTCAATGCGGTGAACTTGTGTTCGTCCGCCAACCTTTGCTTTTAAAAACAACAATCAAAACTGGCTCGCCCTCAGTGGCTCGCCTGTTAATCAATTCGCCCAACAGGTTTTATATTTTCTATTTTCAAAGATATTAAAATAGTTCATTTTCTTTAAGAAAATACCATCGAAATCTGTTCGCCATGGTCAGCTCGCCCATTGTCAACACGTCTGTGCGATGAACTAGTGTTCGCCCGCCACCCTCTGCATTTAAAACAAAAACACCGGCTCGCCCATAACTTTCTTAACAAAAGGGGTCGCCCGCCCCAAAATATTATTAAAGGATTGGCTCGCCCGCCAATACCAATTCGCCCAAAAATTATAAAACGTTTGGCTCGCCTTCCAATACCAGTTCGCCCACAAACGACGTAAGGGTCAGCTAACTTTGTAGCTCGCCAAGTCAAAATAATTTATTAAATAAATGCATGCCATAAACCAAAATAGTTTCTCGGTATTTCCATAATATTTTTTACTCCACAGGACATGCATTTTACTTTCTCCCTTACCTGGTTTAACGAAGCATTGCTTCCTACTCACCTTCTTGATCGCATTTACCAAGTCCATAATTCCCGGCTGCAAAATAATTTATAAATTCCATTATTATTTCCTTTTTCAATATTTCCAACACTTTGCGAGACTTAAAATCAACTAGCTCACCCACAAGAGTTCTTACTAGCTCGCCCAACCGAGCTCACCATTCATCAAATGGCTTACAAGTGGGAGCTCGCCCGCCATTACTCGCCATATATTTGTGAGCTCGCCCAACATTCAACTCGCCAGGCCTACTTTAGCTTAATGTGGGAGTTTGCCCACAATTCTTCTCGCCCAATACCTTATGCATGTGAGTTCGCCATAAGGCTTTCTACTCAGAGATGGGCTTGTCTATAAAATAAACTGGTGTTGGGCGACTTCGCCCACTTGAACAACAGCTTTGGCAAGTTCTTTATTTCCTACTCGCCTCATTGGCAATTACTAACTTTCAACATGGGCGATCACTATAGTCGCCATTTTCATCACTCTTACACCATTTTCATTACTTTCCTTATTCATTCTCGATTATTTTCCCATCATTCTACTACAATTTCAACTCAGTTTCATTTTATTCTTCATCTACATTCAAGAGATGAATTTATTCTATTTCTATGATCTAACAAGGATAATCAAAAGCAATACTAGAATCATGCTTCTCATACTTGAAATCATAGAAATATATCATTCAATCTGAAGAAATCATTGAATCTCACCTTAATCAACTGTACTTCCAGCACAGATCACTTTCTGTCTCATGTTGGCCTTACTTTGCTTATTCCTTTAGCTCATCAACTTATGGAGGAAAGTTTTGCAAGCTGGTTTACTTGTTTAGCCAACTTAAGGGTGAAGTGTAGTAAATCGGCATGGTAAAAATGAGAGAAAATCAGAACACAAACTTGCAGTTGCATAGCTCTCGTGAAGAAGATGAATATGGTTAAATCGGTTTTCCTCAAATTTTTCTTCTTATATAGCCATGCTATCCAATCAGAGCTCATCACTTGGCATTATCCCATTTTTCTTCATTTATTTCACGTCTTTCATGCATTTAATGCATGAAGAAAAACTGCAGCTCAAGATGGCGTGAAAGTCTCCCTTCCACACGCCTTTTTCTGCTTCTTTTGACTTTGTTTTATTTCTTGTCCAGTAAGGTTAATTCCTTTATTGACTTTAACATTTCCTCCATTAATTGTCTTCAACCGTATGACTTACAAAGTCAATTTTGGCTGCAATGATCACGTGCTAATTTCAGTTCCAGTTTGCCTATTCAACCTGAGACCTCAGCTCGCTCATTCTAATTCAATTTCAATTCGCCAACTTAAGATTTGGCAATTTACTTGCTGATTTCCTTTTCTTGGCGATTACGTTGAGATTTGGTGAGTAGCTTTTGCCTTTCTCGCCAACTAGGCCATCATTTGCCCCTCTATATGGGCGATCACATTACCAATAACTTGGCGAATTGACCTATTCGCCAATATCGCCACTAAATCAACTCGCCCTTATCCTTTGGCGATCTCCTATATTGCTTGCCTATTGGCAAACTGTTCCATATACTCGCCCATACTTTATTTCACCGAAATTGCTCCATTTTATCTTAAATAAAGGAGCTTTTCCACCCAAGTGAAAATCAATATTCGTTATTTATTAGATTTTCATTTTCAATTTTATAAAATTAGAGTCTACAGTAGTGTAGAATCGAATCTTACAGCTTACCAGAGAAGTGCTCCGCCCACTTGCTCGGTGTGGTGCCTAGGCCTTGTTGGTTCTATTGCTGGTGGCAAGTCCATTTCTCAGTGATGTGGGGTTTCATTTCAGTCATGAAGCGTTGCACTCTGGCTCTTGTTTGGCCTAAAACATCGCTTGAATCTTATCGTTTGTCAAGTGTCGTCACTAGGCCCCAAGGCAAATCAAATCAATGTCATGTTCTGCCTAAATTAAACCTATCAGCTTTAGTTCTGAATATGGGTTTCATTTTTTTTTTTGTTACAGAATATGGGTTTTATTAAAATATCTGAAACGCTAAATTTAGTTTCCTTATCGCCTTTTTTCCAGATTCTCTTCGCTGATTTTCAGTTGGCTTTCATCTTTAAAGGTATGTGAACAGTGAGCTAAGTAAAACTTCACTATTCTCTCGGAATGAATTTGGCTCTTTTTGCAATATTTTTTTTTGGCTCTTTTTGCAATATGATCAGTTACTTTTGTCATAGAAATGTCGATTCAAACAGCACAAATACCAACAAGGTGTTACAATTACTGGTATTTGTCTTGATTTGGACATAAATTCAAGCATATTTTTTTTCCTTCTTTAGAGATAGCATAAAGTAACCAATTGCACCACCGCAGGCCTGGCTCACCTGGGATGTCCAAGTTAGGTGTAAATCATTCATGCTTTCAGCCCATTTAAAGCAGCCCAAAGCAATCACTGAAAATTTGAAGTGTAGCTGAGCTTCATAAATGCTTGCTAGCGGCTAATACATTCGTTTCGGACACGACATGTCGTCTGAGACTGACTGAAGATGAGGGTTTCCACTAACTATACTGGATTAGGCCAATTATCAGGACACGAGTCTTACTACCATAACCTTTAAGTTCTCATGGGCATGGACAAATGGCTTAACATGGGTCATGGAAGACAAGATTTGACTTCTCAGTGGCATATCTTTAAGGTGATGACGAATGTTCAATGCCAATGGCTACTGTAAGTTTAGTTATGTTATCTATGTGAGACAATGCAGGATTTGATGACAGATAATTGTGGACACGAAAGTTTAAGGATGTGGGTCTAAAGTGATGTCAACAAAAGGGTCAATCATGTCTTGGCATCTTTTTTTTTTTTAATCTGAAATGGGCATCTAAATCTTTTGTTTGTTTTTTCTTTCTTGGAAATGAGCCCATAGTTGTCAATAAATTGGCAAGCAATTCCACTCGTCTTGCCCTACAAGCACAATAAAAAGAATGGTCTACCTTAGAAAGAACTTGAACATGCGCCTTGGCATAATGGCATTTCTGATAGAAATAAGGCTGTAATTTCAGTTTTGCATCTTGAGCAACATTGCTAGTACAAAACTGTTAAAGCCAAAAGCAAATTACACGAAGTTACAGTTTCATGTTCCTGTGTTGATGAAGAACCTGCAAAAGACATGAACTTTTCATGGGAAATATAATTAGCTCGAAAAGCTGTCAGATGAGAAGAATCTTTCACCAGAGCTGAAACTGACTGGGGAGGTTCGACGAAAATTAAGGAAGCATCTTGCAACAGCAGGTCTTGTGTCTGTGTATGGTAAGAAAACTTCCTAAAAATACAATGATAGTTGGGGTTTTCTAGGATAAGGAAATTTTAACAGTTTACTTTGGATAAGAACATGAATTATCTCAACATGTCAATCCTTAGCATATTTTATCATTGAGGCACAATTAACACACGCATCACTCAAATAAATGCAAGTGAAATTGATCAATCATTCATGATACGTAACACGTTAGTCAAATCTTATCATTTACATCCGAATTTTACCAATCAGGTCAAGTTTCATAATATTAACATGGTTTACAAAGTCACGATCTCCTAAATGAACACGTCGGATGAGTTAACATGTGTAAAAAAACCTCTTTGACCAAAAAAGATCAAGCAGCCGTTGCCTCACTTTCACATCCCTAAGCAATTCTAAGCGCTCACCCCCTTCCCTCAACCACTTGCACCTTTCATCTCACCAATACTCCATTTTCAGCACAACCATATACCTTTTATAACATGACTTCCAGGGCCATCATCCTGCTTGTATACTGACTCTTAAGGCTAGTTTGGATAAGTGGTACGATTGGTTTCGGTGAGATTGAAAAAAAAATGATTACCGTGGGTATAAGTTTTATAATAAAATATTTAAAAGTATGGATAAAAAAATAATTTTACATGATTTTTTTTTGTCTTTTGCAAATTTTTTTTTGTTTTTCTGCTCCCACTGGACTGGAGAACCTACATCCAAACGGAGCCTTAATAAAAAAAATGAAAAACCTATAGTTAGCCAATCTTTCACCAAAGTTGAAATAGCGCTTTGGTCTAAGGTAAAGGTTGGGTCTTAAGAGGCAAAACATGGTCAAGGACAACGACAAAGAAAAACTCTGACTTTGCGAACACTTAAAGGAGGGTCAATTCTCTTGAATATATATTCCCATTGCGACCCTCACATGGGATAAAGACGCTAATGCTAATCTGATATATTAACTGAAGGAGCTAGTAAAAGACAAGTTATGCCAAACGTATTAAAAGAGGATAAACTTTTGATCACGATATTTTCAGCAACCATGGGTGATTTTGCAATCAAGAAAGCAACTTCATCTACCCTCAAATACGGCATTGACCATGAGTTCTGTAATGCGTAAGAAATAATCAAGATATGTAATATATGTTTGATAGTCAGCTGGGTCATCAGAGATGATGAAATTCAAGAAGAGAAATTAGTGATTTATGATCTTCTCCATTAAGTTGAATCTCAAGGATAATTTTCGTTCATCCCTAACACCGTCTTCAAGCAAGGTTAAATGGCTTGGATTTCAGTTCTGGTTACTGATTATGTCAAAGAAATTAGTTTTTATGTGTAGAAAAGCTAACTTTATCCATATGTATTCAACAAGATAGCAAATGAAGAATTACTACATTCATACGGAATTGCACATGGAGAACGTGCATGCATCCGTGATCGGTTAACCTTCCTTTGAGGTCATCTTTTATTAATATTGGTTACGGTTTGGAATGGACATTGTTGCAACATTCTTAGCATTCTTGATCTATGGGCTTCATTATTCTTAGTTTCTAAAACTCGTTTGAAGGTTAATTAAAACAAAGGAAAAATGTATTCGTTGCTGACATCTATGCTACAATCAGGTGGTTGCCTGCAAACTTAAGCAAGAAAAGCGACATATAAACCGATCAGCAAACAGAAAATGCACCATGTTTGATGATGCAACGCACCATGTTTTCCAAATTAACAACTGAAAGAGTTAGCCCACAAGAGAAAACATGGAAAGATAGTTATGTATGAGATATTAATATGAGAAAACTGGAAGATATTTTTTTCGTTCAAAGGGAAGAACAATCGTACAAGGAAAAAAAGGAGAATCGAAGTTCAGACTTAATTTTTTCTTGAAGAGGTATAATTAAGGTTAGACCAAGCCTTGTGAACGTTAAAACCGGAAGAATTTTGGATTACAACATGTTTGTCATCCTAGATTTACGTTTTCATAGTTAATCAGTTCAATTTCATTTGTAGAAGTTGGTCAAGAAGTTGGTATTATTTCAAGCTAGTTAATGTGAATAGAATATTCACTCTTTTCCAGTTTTGTTCATCAGCTTTACTGCCTAATATATTGTTAAGTTAAAACCGGTAATCCGCGTTGGGGATTAGGCAGATTTTACGCCTTAATATAATCATATAATATTAAATAGTAACCTTAAAGATTGGAATATGAAACTGGACGTTATGTGTAAATGGAATGTTAAACACGAAGAAGGAAACAGATAATTATCTCAAGCAAGTATAGCAAAGTTGCCTTATGAACGAAACATCTCAAAGATTCCAATAGCATACATTTTGTTCACACTTGTTTTCTTATACAAAGATGCCTTTCTCAATCCATTTCACACTCCAAATTTCAGCGTTTGTTATTTCTAGCTTTCAATATTCCCAACTCGGTTTGACTTTGTTGCAGGACTTGCTTGCAGCTGCAGGGTTTTCCCAAACTTTGCTTGGTATGAAGGTGGTCAAATCCAATGCTTAAACCTTAAGTTGAGCTGTCTCAAGCCTCCTTCCTGGCCCCATCCCAGGGTTGCTCGAAGCTGTCTCAGCTTGGCTGCTGAGGCCTGAGATCACCGTCTCATCTGGGTCCCCTCTTGTACAGCCTGTTGATTTTAATTTGTTCAACCAACCAAAGCTATGATCTGGTTTCCACGTAAGACCAAAGCTCAAGATCCTGTCATTCCAGGAACCTTAGTCACCTCTCTTTTCTCTATAAATACTGTGTCTCCTTCCATGTTTGAAATCTCTTCTCCTGGAAAACTTTAGCATTATCGTATATACAAATCAAGAAACCACTGCAAAAAATTAGACATGGGGAATTGTATTGGACACAAGAAGTCATCTTGGGCTGATGACGATGACTGGGGGTCTTTGGGGTCTACTCACAGGCAAGAAGACGATGGTGACATTAACATTATGGAGAAGGAGAAGGTGCTTGGTGGAAAGCCAGATGCAAGCGTCAGAGAGGTGAAGATAACCATTTCGAAGAAGGAGCTGGAGAAATTGTTGCAGAAGGTGGACATGCAAGGCTTGACTCTTGAACAAGTCCTGGCCCGGATGGTCGTGGGTGGAGATGCATATGAGGTGGAGCAAGAGCAACATGGGTCATGGAAGCCCGTTTTACAAAGTATTCCGGAGGTGAACTAGTTTATAAATTGTCGATGGTACTGTCAAATCTATGAATGAATTTCTTCACCCTCAGTTCTCTGGATTTGATCATCTTTTCATGTTCTGAAACATGAGAACTAGGCTGGAAAGAAATTCATCATCATTTGTTAAGGTCATTATACATGGAAAATAGTCCATTTTGAATTGTTGATATGTATAATTGTATATACGTCCTGAATTCTGAAAATACATGAAAATTTTCTATATTCAAACGCTTTGGTTTTTTTTTTTTTTGTTTTTTTTTTTTCTGAGAGCTGGTAACTATGTATATAGTATAAGCGAATATAACCACACCAGAAACTGCTTCTTAGGGTTCATCCTGACAAGAACAACAACTTTGTAGCTGCCCAATGAGCTATCAAACTGATGACCAAACCATAGACTGCATACATGCCAACTGAAGGTTAAGAGTAGGATTCTGTGTGAAAGACGCGTATTGGCAATAGTTTTGAAATCCTAGAGAAAATGGAAGTTCAGTTCACTATTGCAGGGTGGGTCCATTTAGATTAGGTAGAGACCAGCAGTGGCAAAACTTTCGAAACATGAGCATCCATCCATCCACACCTGCAACGAAATCAGAATTACTCGCCATAACCGTAAGAGCAGCTTCTAGTTATCAATTCATTTCCTAATTAAGCACACAAAGCTCAAATTGACAGTCTGAGCTACCGTTTTTGGTCAGTGTTGAATTTCAACATGTTGGACATTTGGGTTGTTGGGTTTGGGTCAAACTCAAAAGTTTGGTGTGTCTTTAAACTCACTGAGCTCATGTCTGTTCTATTTCAGGCTGAATCAAGAAACCATCAGCCATTCAGGCTTGATATACCTTGTTTCTTGTCAACTGTTCGTCAGGCCCAAAACTATTTTTTTTAAAGAAAACTAGTAAATTATCCCACACTCCGTTGTAAGCGAAATTTTTTTAAAAAAATATAAATTTTAAATTTAATTATTTAAATTTTTTGAAAAAGATATATCTAATTTAATTTGAGCTTTTAATTTAATTATTTTAATAAAATAAATGTATTTTTAAAATATTGATATTCTCCCAATTTTTTAATTAATTTTTTAATAAGATTTATTTTTAGATATATTGTAATCATTAAAAAGGTATATTATATTATATTCTTATTATTATTTTTATTGATATTTTATTTATCTAATAAACTAAAAAAAATTTATTTTAATAATAAAAATAAATTATTTTCATGATCATTTGAAATTATTTTTTAATTGGAGTAAATTTTAAAAAATTTCATACACTTTAGTAAAGTTGACTATATGAAACTAAAAAAATATTTTTAAATTTGTCATTATAAATTCTAAAATAATTTTCATGATTCTTTGGAGATTTTTCAAATAATTGTTTTTTTTTACTATTTAACATAAAAGTTAACAATATATATATATATATATATATATATATATATATATATATATATATATATATAAGTGAACATGTTTGTAAAAGAAGGGAAAATAAAATTAAACTAATTATATTTTTTTGTTGAATTTGTTTACTTGAAATATATTAAAGTGAAAGTATGAGTACTGAAAAAGTGGTACTCAAAAACCCTCAAGGATTTATTTTAACTTAATAAAACAAAAATCAACTCATTTAAAAAACAAATTTTCAAAAAAAAAAATTTGATCATTGACTCAATGCATAGAAATAAACGTTAAACTCAAGAGGAGTTTTTTTTATATATATATATATATATATATATATATATATATATATTTATTTATTTATTTATTTATTTATATGTATGTATATGAATATGTATGTGTGTGTGTGTGTGTGTGTATATATATATATATATATAATATATATATATGCATCTATTTCATTTTAATTAATGAATATATATTTTTTTTAAATTTTTTGCTCAACTTTATTTTAAAAAATGCAATTTCATATACTAAATGTACATATTATATTTTTTCCTTAAAATATTATAAATTATATTATTTTTATTTAAAATATTTATAAATAAAAATATATACATATTACATTTTTTCATCTACAATAACATATGTGTGCTCGTGTGTATTAATAGTTTATTAAGGGATTGATATTAAAATTTTAAATGTGTGTATTATATCGTTATTAATCAAATATAGATTCACATCCTTTAAACTACATTGAACATATATTTGTAATTTTTAACTTATATTAGATAGAATGAAAGAAAATAAAATTGGTGCATGATACTCTCAAATTTTAATTATAACACAATTATTCTTTTCAAAAGAATATTATTTGTATAATTTATTTTTTCTTAAACTTTTTAAGAAAATTGAAATAAAAATATTTATATTGTAAATATTTATACTATAAATAGTATTAAATATAAAAATAATTCAAGATAATTATTTTTAAAATATTGATTTATTAAATGGAAATAATAATTTTTAATTTATCAATTAATCATCTTATTTATTTTTTAAAATAAAATAAAATAAAATTTTAATACAAAGTTAGAAAATTAAATAGACAAAAATAAAAAAAATTATAAAATATTTAAAATTTTTATATAGTTTGAGTTTAATTTGTTTGTCTTAAGATAAATTCATATTACACTAATCCTACTATCATTTTTATTTTTATTTTTATTTGTCGTAGTCTCGTAGTGTTTAATATTGAAATTATTTATTTATTTGTTATTTTCTTTTCTTTTTTATATCATTCAATTTTCATATTTAAAGAATTTCTTTGAAAGTTTTTTATTCTTAGATTTATTTTTTATAATTTTTTATATTTATTTGTGTTTAAGTTGTAAAAAATAATTTTTTGAAATTTTTTGCTTTATACTATAATTTTATGATTTTTTAATTTTAATATTATTTATAATATTTTTAGTATTTTATTCAAATTTTTACAAACCAAATTTTTTAGGTATTTGATTTGAATTTTTTAAAACTTTTAATATGTGTTCTGAATATTTATTTTTTTACATGATATTTGGTTTAGTTCTTTAAAAAAAATCTTTAAATTTTAAATTTTGTTCTCTCTCTACTTTTCATATATTTCACTTTTTTTATTTTAACTTTGGAAAAAATAATAATTATTTATAATAAAAATTGTGAATATTTGATCTAATTTTTTTAAATTTTTTTTGAATTTTTTATTGTTTCTCTTCTTTTCATTGTAAGTTTATTCTTTTCGTATATTTAATATTTTAACATTGAAAAATTTTAAAAATAAATATTTTTATTTCAATTAAAAAACATCATGTATGAAAGTAAAAATTATCATATAATTGAATTTATTTTTAATATTTTAATGTTAAGAAAAAAATTAAAATTAATTATAAATTTAAAAAATCAAAAAAATACCTAAGCCAAGTCAAAAAATTGACACATGTTAAACAAAAGATCCCTTATGCATTCTTTTTATATATATATAGGCATAGTACAGATGTTAGATAAATGCAGCATCGCCAGAAAGATTAAAAACTCCCAACCAACAGGAAGCCATGTGCCAGATCACACCCAGACAGCATTCACACGTCTGAGCAACATTGCCCTCAAACGTGTCAAGGGTGACTTGTAGTTGTAAACGAAGTGGAAGGGACAAGGGAGAGAGAAAAATAAGAGAAATGCAATCGATGGCGTTAATGCACTAGTGGGTGTGTTTTCTATCTGAGCGTTTAATTTGAGTGTGGGGTCGCTCTCTCGAGATGACAGCTATTTTCATTACTCCTCACTGCTCCTTTTTTTTTTTTTAAGTCCCCACCTCTCTTTGAGGCTCATTCATGGCTTCTCTGGGCTCTCTTCTCTCTCTGTCTGTCATGTCTTCCTCCTTTCCTTTCTTATATTCCTGCACTTCCCTAACTCCTTAACCGTTATTCTAGTCTCTTTTCCACCTTTGGTTTTTCGTCTTCTTTTGCAACTTACTTTTATCAAGGAGAAGAAGACATGAGTGCTGGGGTGTCTCTCAAGCACGGTATCAGCATGTTACTGCTTGAGCTGTTTATGTTTTTTGCCTGTGAGTGATTTTTTAACACTATTTTCTTGTTTCATTTTCTGGTTTTTGCTTATTTTAGCATGATCTGTTGGTTTAAACAGTTGGGTCATTGTTGTCGGAATAAAAATTGCATCTTTGTGTGGAAATGTAAGCCTAGATTCCTTAAGTTTTGCTTCGTGTTTTTAGGCTTAGATAAATGGATTCTTCTTCGATTTGACAATAAACAAGGCTTGCAAAGCTCCGTACTTTATGCGGGAAGGTTCTTGATTGAAAATAGTAATGCAATTTTTAGTAAAATGCTGCATTCGCTGTTTAACTTGTTGAAACTTTACTTTCTTGTATTATTGGCACTTAGATTCTGAAATGTTCTAAACGTTTAGTGTTTGCCTGCTTGAATGCTTCGTCTAACTTTTATTAGCTTTGTTTATTCATGTTAAATGTGATGAGATGCTATGCCCCTTAGTTTTAAGAAATGTTCAAAAAAGAAGTTAATGTAATGGGAAGGTTTGGTTCTAGTTATTAATAGTAGTTTGCTAGTGATTTATTGTAGTTTTAGCCACCTTTCTGCTGACGAATTCTTGCCATATTGAGTGTTTGTAATTGCTTACCAGGAATAGATCTTATGGTTGTTTATATTATGTTTTTCTTATCCGTTTAAGCTTTTAGAATGACCGCTTATTCAACAAGAAGATATACTACCATAGAAAATCAGTTGAAGTAGTTTAGCAAAAACAGTGATTAGAAATGTGTGATCTTGATTTTGGTGACATTTACAGAGAGGTTGACTGTGATTAAACTTGTTGAGTGAACTCCCCTTTACACCATGAAAAATGTGTTTGAATCTTCGAGATCTCTTGATTACTTGTAAATTTCTTCTGTTGGTTTTACAATGAGAAGCATAGATGGGTGGGGTAAAATAACTGGGAACTGTTATGGCTTGATGGGGGAGGAACGGACGTTAGACATGTTTTATCAATAACATTGTCCTTTCTGACCTAGTCAAAGCAACAATTTAAGGTCTAAGCACTAAGCTGTTTGCAACTTATGGTCTTAAGTGTAGCAGTTCTCAAGTCCTGAGTAAGTTTTAGATTTTTATGGTTTTTCTTTCCTTTCCTGGTCAGAGGTTGTAGACATGACCTCTTGCCTTTGTGAACTTAAGTGCTAAAACTATTTGTACTTATAGCATAAGTGGAAAACTGGAAAGTTTCACATCTTTCTTTTCTGGTTATCTCGGTAAATAGTATGATATATTCATCTATGCGATACATGTTTTCGTATCAGGCTTCCATCAATGTTTATCCAGCCCGTTGGATCATCTTAAGGGTTTTATGTTAAAGGACAGAGGATCAGATGCTTTCCTACCTGAAATTACTCCAACTGCAGCTCCTCAGCCTTTTCTTCCTCTTCTTGCACCCTCTCCTCTGTCACCCTTCACAAATAGTACTATTCCTAAATTATCGGGTATGTTTTACATAGTCGGGTATATTGGAATGTGAAAGCAATTGGGGTTTAAGTGTCTAAATACATTTTGCCCTTGGTGTTTTGTAGGACTTTGTATGTTAAATTTCACTGCTGCTCAAAGCTTGATGAGCATGACCTCAATCGATTGTTGGGCTGCATTTGCTCCATTGTTGGCGAATGTAATATGTTGTCCTCAGCTACATGCAACTCTTGTGATTCTTGTTGGTCAATCAAGTAAAGAAACTGGTGTGCTTGCTCTAAACAGAACCATTGCCAAGCCTTGCCTCTCAGATATTGAGCAATTCTTGGCAGGCCAGGGTGCTGGTGACAATCTCAAGCAGATTTGCTCGATTCACCCATCAAACCTTACTGAAGCATCTTGTCCAGTAAAAGATGTTGATGAATTTGAGAACACTGTAAATTCTTCTAAGCTTCTTGCTTCATGTGAAAAGATTGATCCTGTGAAAGAATGTTGTGACCAAGTTTGTCAAGGTGCCATATCGGATGCTGCAACTAGACTTGCACTGAAAGCTTCTGATCCTTTGAGCATGGATGGGCCCCATGTTTTACCTGAGCACTCAGCAAGGGTAAATGATTGTAAAACTGTTGTCCTTCGGTGGCTGGCAAGTAAACTTGATCCTTATCATGCCAAGGAAGTTCTTAGAGGACTAACCAATTGCAATGTTAACAAAGGTATGTTTGGACTAAAGCATAGATGTAAAGTTCCCCTTAATTAAATGTGTTATATTCATAGATAGATTCGTCTCTCGACCTTCTCTTCTTAGGTATTACCATCTGATTGATGCATATAAGAGCATCCCTGTGGATATCAAGTAGCACAGAAGTTTTTGTTACCTCTTTGACTTTATATTTAAGTTTTAATGTTCTTTCTTCTGCTTCAGTTTGCCCTCTTGTTTTCCCCAACATGAGGCATGTTGCGAACAGCTGTGGAAATGGAATAAGTAACCAGACAGCTTGTTGTGATGCTATGGAAAGCTATGTCTCTCATTTGCAAAAGCAGACCCTTATCACCAACTTACAAGCTTTGGATTGTGCAACCTCACTAGGGTTGAAGCTACAAAAAGACAATATTACCAAAAATGTTTATAGCCTATGTCATATAAGCCTCAAGGATTTCTCCCTACAAGGTAGGTTTTGTTGCGTGATGCTTCTGTGATGAGCAAACTGAAGTTATCCTTTATGTGACAATTTTGAACTGGTACTAACACTTTATTCTTTTCGTCGTCATGATCGATTCTGATACTGGTTAACTACAACTTGTATGCATCAGTTGGAAGTCAGGGTAAGATGCTTGATTCACTCAGAATTGGCCGCATAAATTTGCTTTTACATACTGGGAACTTGTGTATTATTTATAACTGTTATTCTAATTTCTTTCATATGGTGCTTGAATCATGTTGAGAACAGTGTTTGAAAGCAACAATATAGCTCATACCGGCTAGAGGTACTTCTCCTTGGGAAGAGGAGCTGTAGTTTTAGTTATTTGCCCCTTGGGGTTTAGGAAAGATGGGGTGTGAGTTGTTAAAACCGGAAAAATCCTGCCTGCTCTGGAACTAGAAAACTCTAATTCATAGTCAAGTGTTTGTACCCTTCTTCTGCAAAATGAGCATATTACTATATTAGATTATCTAATACACCCCTGATCATTTATAACATTAATGCGTCTAACTTCTGTTGCATTCTTTCACTGCTTTTAGTATCTGGATGCCTCTTGCCAAGCTTGCCCTCTGATGCGACATTTGACCAGTTTTCGGGGATCAGTTTCATTTGCGATCTAAATGATAATATTCCGGCTCCATGGCCCAATCTGTCACTACTGCCACCTTCATCATGCAATAGAAGTACGTACTCTCATATTTGCTGCTAGAATAGGTAGTCCATATTAGAAAACCATACCAAATTACCGTGACACTGTTTTCCCTTTTTTTATCATCTTTTATTTATTTCACCGGCATATTTGGCATGCAGCTGTCAGAATTCCTGCACTACCTGCAGCAACAAATGCTCAAAGTGGTAAGAAATAGACCCTTTACCCAAATAATTGTAATCACTTTTCAATGAGAGGAATTTGCAGATGTTGGTCTTACCATACAGATTCTACACATTTAATCGATATTGAGTGGCTGAGTCGTGTTGGTCAAACATGGGTCGACACAAGATAATCTTTGAATAAAGTTAAACCTCAAACTGTTTAAACCTTAACTGTCTTTGCCTCTCGTTGAGTAGTCATTCTCTCTTTTGCAGGTCTTTACAACAAAAATGCCGAAGTTTATCTTCTCATTGCTTCTTCAATGGCCATGATGATGCTCTTACGGTTCTAGTTTTGGTGACTCAATCTTTCTCCATAGCTGCATGATGTAATATCAGCCTTTCTAAGTCGAGGGTAACTGGGTGGAGTCTTGTCAGGAAAAAGTTTTACACTGTTCATTGAAAGCTTAATCAGTCGTGACTCTCAACTGGAGGTTGATTCAAGTACGTGTATCTGATCATATTTATTCACGATTCTTGCATGTTTGGTGTAATAATATTTTGTAGAGTATCTTGGGAGAACGGGAAAGTTATGTTGTATTATAAGTACTTGACTATACCATGTAAATTTTGATCGGAGATTTATAAGAATTTTACTCTATTCCTTCGTTAAACCATGGAAGTGTCTTTTCTGACCAGGCTGCGTCACAAAATTTCTGCAATAAACCATTATCAAGTACACAACAGAATCCAATTTCCAAGGTGGGAATGGATTTGTTGTCTGTTCGGCGCGTGGGACTAGCACATTGTGTATATATATAAAAATGGAACATAAATTCAACAATGGGGGTCGCCTGCAGAACCATTTGAACTTCGGTTCCATCCTTGGAATGCCCGCTTGAGGTTGCGGGTCTTTTTGTCCAAGGACTTATAAATGCTGTTGGGCCTAATTCAATGTTTAACACCCAATCACATTCAATGCTGCAGTACACTGTCTGCGGTTGCGAAATTAACACTAACGTGACAGTATTGTCGTATGATCCCCAAAAAACCAGGGTTTAGGATTTGAATCCAACATCCTAAACCCTAAACATCCCATAAACCCTAAACCGTAAGAATGAAAAAACTCTTTTAGACCATTTGCTCCAATGTTATTGGACTGCTCTGTTTTTGCTTGATAAATGCTGGGCTTTAAGCCTACGTAAATTCTGATTAGTTATTTGTCCATGTAACTTCGTCAAGGAGCAATTGAAAAGAGTCGTGACATGCTATGATATTTGAGTTTTATATATATATATATATATATATATATATATGTATATTTGTCCATACAATTCATACAGATTTTAGAGAGAGCAGAAATAGGTCAACGATTTCTATATACTAAAGCACTCTGGATGAAGCAAATACATCCGACGGTATATTAATCTCTCTTCTGATCCTGTATGTGGAACCAATAACTCACGAATAACAGACTATTTCTTTGTTGTCTCAAACTACGAAAATGTTTAGAACCATAAAAGGACAACGTAAAATGTAAGCCAGAGCCAATGAAAATCGTAAGGGCATCATTTGAACATTTCATTTTGTCAAACAATCGTCAAGAATGATGGCAACTATGGTAAGAAGAAGATAAACAAAATCAGCAGTCACCCGGAGCAAAGATAATTTATGCTTTCTGCTGCTACTGGATATAAGAACCAAAACAATTTGAATCAGTCAATAAAAATCTTCATCATTCAGGCTGCAGCTTAGCTGCTTTTGAGTGTTTCTTTAGTCTTTGGTGTTATCAATCCACGCAGGTCAGCATCAATCTAACTGCACGCCATCTGATTTGCCTCCTTGCTCTAAGTCATTCAGATCATCCCTCCTTGGTGGAGAAGCATCGGATCTAATCATATATTTGCATGTGCTGAGCAAAAATTTATCGAAACCCATCAGATACTAGAACAAAAGAAACAAAACTATGCATGAAGCAGAAATAATGCTAACAGACAATAAATTAACAGCATATATAGAGTAGGAAAAATCTCTAATTCCACAATATGGTTTTAGATCACATGGACAAAATGTTTATCACAATGACAACAGTCTGAGTATTTAATATAGACTCCAATGGTGAATATAAATAGTATACACTAATTGCCATGCAGAACATTGGCACTCCACAATTGTAAAATACCCTTCCTATAATAGTACAGTCTCATATGCCAAAGCAGAACTTGTATAGATATGAGCAAACTTTTAGAAAACATTCCCATATGAAGTAAAGTCTCTAAAAGACATGTCATATAAGTTTGTACATATGTGTGTAGATGAAATCTTTCAGATGTATATGAAAGCAAAATATCATGATGGGCCTTTCTAATCATCTAATTAGATCTAACTCCAAAGAGGGTTTGACATTCAATTTTAAAGTCTTCGCTTGATAATCCCTGAATATAGAATATATATGTTATATTACTTTAATCACAAATCCCTCTATTAAATCTAAGAAATAGATAAGTAGCATTAGAGTATTACGCTTTAAAAGCCTCTGCTTTTCTCTTGATCTCACTTGACCAAACCATTGGATCAACATCTTTGGGCAAGGAGTCCTGTTGTTGGGATTTCTCTTGTAACCAGCGCTCCACCTTATTACACTCATCAGTGACCTGCAAAAAAAGACAAGACAACTGTACACTAACGGCCTAATGATATCAACGAATTTGGCCCAATTAAACATCAACAATCATATACCGCATCTTTCTTAATGGATGAAAGTGATCCTGCAGCGATCTGATAATCTGCAATGCACTTTAGTAGATCCTTCGTTGCTTGTACTCGGGCGGCTTCATCTTTATACCGATTTTCAATAGGGTCCACAAGCTTTAAAATTCACATCAATTAGTTGTTTTTATCACAGAGCTGAACTTGGGAAAATAGATAATTAGTCAAGTTATAGATACCTTTTTTAAATCCTCAAGCTTCTGTACATAAATATTTTCAGATTCATCCATTCCATCCTCGTAAAGCCAATCTTCTGTCTGCTGAAGTTTACTAGAAATCTCTTCCCTCTCTGACTCATTGGCAAAGCTCTGGTATGTATTTAAAATCTATGCACACAATTGCATTACTCTAACAGGTGACAGAACTTAAGAAAGAGAAAATGTGCAGCATAATGCACTAGACCTTAGAAAGACTATGTTAGAAATAAAGAATGTTTTAAAAAAGAACATAAATGCAGGTTAAGATTACATGGTAATCACCAAAAGTTTCTTGCAAGGCCTGTCAGAGGATAATAAGAATATAAATATACTCTATAGTTCCTATTCATGATAAATCATCCCAACTATGTCACTGCTTTAGTTATTTCCCAAAATGAGAATTAAGAACAAGAAAAAAAAAAGTGCACTATGGCACTCGCTATGCAAAATACTTTTCTCTGGCATCTTTTCCTATCAGTTAACTGAATAGATATGAAACGTGGCTAGGGAACTTTCATTCCCCAATACACTCAATAGGGTAGCTTGCATACCATCACAAGGGGTTGTGCTTTCTAATAAAATTGAAGGTGGGCCCAGTTTCTCATTAAAAGTAAGAGCGGGCCTCCACCTTCTAACAAAAGCACATTTAGTCTTATTATGACTTACTTAAAAGTACAAGCCTTGCTCACACTTATATATTCTGAGTTTGAAGTACATAAAAATCAATGTGTGAAAGAAACCATGTGAATATAGGGGATCATAAAGGACCAACAAGTGATTGGAGGATGTGGAAGTGGACTTCTTCCCTAGACAGGATTCGAGTCCTGGAATCCCCACTATTAAAAGAGCTTTACAGTTTACCACTCCCGGCCCGAACAGGATTAATATCAAACCGTAAAACGGGTGAAGATACCTGTACTTACACCAAAAAATAGGGGATCATAAAGCTACTATCACTTTAATTCAAAGCAGTACCTTATCACGCATCTCATAAACATAAGACTCCAAGGCATTTTTCTTTTCTTTGGTTTGCTCCATCTTCAAGTCCTGTTGCATCAACCAACATTCTTTCTCTTGAGCTTTAGCAAGCTCAGCACTTTCCATTCCACCACAGATACTCTCACTAATCGAAATCTTCAATCTTTTTACAGCTCTTCCTATTCTTGCTACACCAGCCTGCGCAAGGATACTGAATTCAACATGATATATTTGATTTTTTGTTCCAAATATCCTTAATGTCAAGACACAATAGACAAAGAAGTAGACGCGACATCTCATTAAGGCACTCCACAAGAGGATAACTGCTACAAATTAGTCCAAGGGTCCCTGAGTGATTCATTGTTTATTTCAACTCTCAATTGAAAGCAAAACTGTAAAAGCAAGGATTTCACTGCTTTCCTCTTTCTTCTTGTTTATATCTTTTTTTCCATAAAAAGAAATGACAGAAAAAATTCAAATGCAAATGCAGAAAGAAGTCAAGAAGCATGCACAGGGCCGTGCTTAAACTGAAACTTACACCAGGACCAGATGGAGGTTCTGATTGTGCATGATTGCTGACTTCAGCATTATTTTCCACAGAAGATATCCTATCAGATTTGTCCTCCACCTCTTCTGAAGTCAAATGGGGATCATTGTTTGTCACAGAGTTATCCACGTCATCCTCTATTAGCTGATGCAATAAAATTAGGAGTGCAACTCAGTTAAGTTACTTGGTAACTGAATAACAGCCAAAATGGTAGAAGAGTTAATAGAAAAAATCATATTTACCACAGCTGAATCCAATATGATAATCCCATGAAGATTTAGCAGAACTCTGACCTTCACTTTAGCCGTATTTGTTTGGGATTGGATAGGTCCAATCTACAGAAACATTAAACCATAATTTGAAAAGTGTCTTACAAAGAATAAATAAAAATTTAAAGAATCAGAACACCAGTGGATTATTAAAATAGATAAACTGTTCAAAAATAAATAATGTTACAAGATTCAGATATATCTAAGAGAAGAAGCATGCCAAATGCAGCCAGCATACCGTAAAAGTATTAATTTGAGCCGACAATCCAGAAGGTAACTCATTTGAATTGACATAGTAAGCCTCCATATGGAATGTATTAGTTCTATGCAACGTAAGAATCTTAACACTTGGAAATGGGTGCCCTTTTGGGAAAAGCACACCATTTGACAGAGTGCAAACTGGACCTTTGTCAGATGAGAACCCAATAGATAAAGGGACAGAATCTTGAACCTACAAGTTACAAAATATTACAAATATCATAATTTCTTACAGGAAATAACCCAATTAAGCAACAGTATGCACACAGATGCAAGCATCTAAATGTAAATCTGCTTTTCATTCATTGGCACCCACAAAACATTAAGCAAGGAAAAACCTGTGTTACCTCACCAGTCAACATACTATTCCTTTCCTTTCTAATATTGGGGCTAAGATGTTAGAGAAAATGCAATGAAGCTTATTTTTCCTCGTAGGTAGATATTCAATTAATAAAGTAACTCCTAGAAAGATCCAATCTCCTAGAGAGGCCCCAAGAGCAGGGAAAGAAAACCAACAGTAATCACTCTGAGGACAGTACAGTCCGGAAGAAATCCAACCCATGAGTCCAGCACTATGGAATATAGTGCAAAGCAAACAGCAATTGAAATCAACATAAACTGTGGAAAAGTCAACTATATTAAATGTGTAAATATCTATATCCCTAGAATTAAGGTTAGACAATTCCTCAATTATGGGGATTAGATTTAGACTGATTTAGTTTCCTATTTTACTGCTTAACAGTAGCTGTATATAATCCTTAGAAGTTGTATTATTCAAGTAAGATTCAGAAATAAAAGTATTCTGAAATTCCACATGGTATCAAGAGCTTTAGGTTTTTTCTTGGAAATCAGTCACTTTTTCAGCCTTCATTGCTGATTTTTCTACAGTTTCTTCTTCAGCCTTCATTGCTGATTTTTTTTACCTTAGGCCTTCATAGCCACTTTCTCATCAAGAACTTTTCTTTCTTGCCAAACCCTAAATCACCATATTTTTCCAAGAGCCGCTGCTGTTTTTTACCACCATATCAGGTTCTACTTCAGTTGTAAATTCTACTCCTCATACCAGTAGTTTGATCAAGAACTCTGCATTGGTCACTGCAGAAGCTAATGTTGGTGGACCAAATGTCCTTGATTTGCATAAGATTGATGACAAGCCTCGAGTGTGGTGTGACCATTGCAACAAACCACGCCATACTCAAGAAACTTGTTGGCACATCCATGGAAAACCAACAAATTGGAAGCCGAAGCAGAAGCAGTCACAACCCTCTGCCAATGAAGCAAATATGGGTTCCTTCAGCAAAGAGCAGTTCGATCAACTCCTGAAACTACTAAAGTCCAATCCGACATCTGGTACATCTAATAGTTCATTGGCTCATTCAGGTAGAAATCCATTAGCCCTATCCAGTGTCTTTAATTCTGCTCCATGGATCATTGATTCAGGAGCATCTGATCATATGACTAACCTGTCGAATCTATTTAGTTCATACACTCCCTGTTCTGGTAATGAAAAAATAAGAATAGCAGATGGTAGCTTTTCACCTATTGCAGGCAAGGGTTCTATTAAACTTTCTGAAAGTATTGATCTTAAATCTGTACTTCATGTTCCTAAACTTGCTTGTAATCTTTTATCTGTCAGTAAACTTTCAAAGGATTCCAACTGTCGTGTTATCTTTTTTGACTCTCTTTGTCAATTTCAGGACCAAAACTCAGGGAAGATGATTGGCAGTGCTAGAGAAATAAATGGGCTCTACTATTTCAGTGAGGATTTCCTAGGTAATAAAAAAGCTCAAGGGCTTAGTAGTACCAGTTCAAATTCTGTTTCTGATAAAATAATGCAATGGCATCTTAGGTTAGGACATCCTAGTTTCCCTTATTTAAAACATTTATTTCCTAATTTGTTTAAAGGAGTGGATTGCTCTATTTTTCAATGTGAAAGTTGTCTTTTATCTAAAGATCATCGAGTTAAATATATTTCAAAACCTTATAGTCCATCAAAACCATTTTACTTGTTTCATACTGATGTTTGGGGACCTTCAAAGGTTACCACCTTGTCTGGAAAAAGGTGGTTCGTAACTTTTATCGATGATCACACTAGATTGTGTTGGGTTTACTTACTAAGCAAAAAATCTGATGTAGAAAAACTTTTCAAAGATTTTTATTGCATGATTGAAACCCAATTCAAAACAAAAATTTGCATCATTCGAACAGATAATGGAACTGAGTACTTTAATGAATGTTTGGGAAATTTTTTAAAAGAAAAAGGTATTTTACACCAATCTACATGTCGAGACACACCCCAGCAAAATGGAATAGCTGAAAGGAAAAATAGGCATTTACTTGAGGTAGCTAGAGCTATCATGTTTTCTATGAACATTCCAAAATACCTCTGGGGAGATGCTGTGTTGACTGCATCTTACTTAATCAATAGGATGCCAACTCGTGTCTTACATTTTGAAACACCTTTGAATACTCTCAAAAAATACTTCCCAACATTTCGTTTATACTCTGAGTTACCTTTAAAAATTTTTGGATGCACTTGCTTTGTTTATATTCCCCAAATTTTTCGATCCAAATTGGATCCTAAAGCTGAAAAATGTGTTTTCATTGGCTATGCTCCAAATAAAAAAGGGTATAAGTGTTTTAATCCTTTGACAAAGAAAATTCACATTACTATGGATGTCACTTTTCTAGAAAATCAACCCTATTTCAGCAAAAATCTTCTTCAGGGGGAGAATAAAGAAGAAGAAGATAATTTTTGGAAATTCTCTACACCACTACCAAGCCTCATTGAGTCACCAATTCAGTCTATTAAACAATTTAAGGAAATGGACGTTAAAAATAATGAAAACAAGGACTCTCCTAGTCAACAGGTGCCAAGTATTGAAGAATCTGAAACAGGAGGAGAATTACTTCAAACGGATTCACATAATCCAAATATTGAGCTTCAGGTTTATACCAGGAGAAAATCTCATAAAAATATTACTGATCCAATTATTTCTCTAGCACCTGTTCAGCCGGAATCTCTGAGGGATGGTCCTCCTCCTCAAACTCAGGTTAATCCTAAAATTGCTCCTTTAGTTTCTTCCCTTGAGTCTCCAAATATTGATTTTTTTGATCTAGATGTCCCAATTGCTAACAGAAAAGGAGTAAGATCATGTACCAATCACCCTATTGCAAAATATTTGTCGTATCAAAAGTTGTCCAATAACCACAAAGCATTCCTTTCAAATATTTCTAACTTGCATGTACCAAGATCTATTCAGGATGCCCTAGGTGATCCGGATTGGAAGTTAGCGGTGAAGGAAGAGATGGACGCTCTTGAAAAGAATGGGACTTGGGAGATTGTGGAGCTACCAAGAGGCAAGACAACTGTAGGATGTAAATGGGTCTTCACTGTGAAGTGTAAGGCAGATGGGAGCATAGAGAGGTACAAGGCAAGACTTGTTGCCAAGGGGTTCACTCAAACTTATGGCATTGACTACCAAGAGACCTTCGCTCCAGTTGCGAAAATAAGCTCAATCCAGGTACTTCTCTCTTTAGCAGTTAATTTCAATTGGTCTCTACAGCAACTTGATGTAAAAAATGCCTTTCTTAATGGAGATTTAGAGGAAGAAGTGTTTATGGACCTCCCACCTGGATTTGAGAAAAACCTCGGAACCAACAAGGTGTGCAAATTGAAAAAATCCTTGTATGGTCTTAAACAATCACCAAGAGCATGGTTTGAAAGGTTTGGAAATGTAATGAAGAGCTATGGTTATATTCAGAGTCAAGCTGACCACACAATGTTCTTCAAGCACTCTAGAAATGGTAAACTAGCTATTTTAATTGTGTATGTGGATGATATAATAATAACTGGTGATGATAGTGCAGAAATTGGAGAACTTAAGAGAAGGCTTGCACATGACTTTGAGATAAAGGATTTGGGAGCCTTAAAGTACTTCCTTGGCATGGAATTTGCAAGATCAAAGGAGGGTATCTTTGTTAGCCAACGTAAGTATGTCCTAGACTTGCTTAGTGAGACAGGAATGCTTGGTTGCAAGATAGCTGAAACCCCAATAGAGCCCAACTTGAAACTTCAGCCTGCTGAAACCAAAGACGTGGTGGATAGAGAGAAATACCAAAGACTTGTGGGTAGACTCATCTATTTAGCACATACACGACCTGATATAGCTTTTGCAGTAAGTGTGGTAAGTCAGTTTATGCATTCACCCAGCTCAGAACACTTTAAAGCTGCCTACAGAATCCTAAGGTACCTAAAGGGAACGCCTGGAAAGGGATTGCTTTTCAAAAACCATGGACACCTACAAGTAGAAGCCTATACCGACGCAGACTGGGCAGGAAGTATTACAGATAGGAGGTCAACTTCAGGCTATTGCACATTTGTGGGAGGAAACCTTGTCACTTGGAGAAGCAAGAAACAGAATGTAGTAGCCAGAAGTAGTGCCGAGGCTGAGTTTCGTTCAATAGCCCATGGGATTTGTGAGGTAATGTGGATTAAAAGACTACTTGAAGACTTGAAGGTTTCTAATCCCTCACCGATAAAGCTCTATTGTGATAATAAAGCTGCAATCTCTATTTCTCACAATCCAGTGCTCCATGATAGAACGAAACATGTAGAAGTAGATAAGCATTTTATCAAAGAGAAGCTTGACAATGGAATAATTTGCATGCCATATATACCAACAAGTGACCAAGTTGCTGATGTTCTTACAAAGGGATTGCACAGGAAGCAGTTTGAAAATCTAGTGAGCAAGCTTGCCATGGAAGATATCTTCAAGTCAGCTTGAGGGGGAGTGTGGAAAAGTCAACTATATTAAATGTGTAAATATCTATATCCCTAGAATTAAGGTTAGACAATTCCTCAATTATGGGGATTAGATTTAGACTGATTTAGTTTCCTATTTTACTGCTTAACAGTAGCTGTATATAATCCTTAGAAGTTGTATTATTCAAGTAAGATTCAGAAATAAAAGTATTCTGAAATTCCACATAAACATAATATGAATGTTGAAAAATAGCATGAAGAGATAGTGCATCATTTGCATGAGCGTGTGGGCATATGTGAAAGAGAGTGAGAGAGTTCAAATAAGAATGTTGTAATAAAACTCTAACTAGGAATTTTATCGTTTTTGTTCCCAGATCAAAAAACCCACAGTTATATCATACATAATAAAAGGATTTGATTCAGAAGTAAGCTCAATCCAACACAATGCTAAAAAGCAGTAATGTTTGTACAAGTAAAACACAAACCTCATACTCTCTGACGCGGAATATTGGGCTGAGCATTGCACACTGAAGAGCACATCCACGAGCCACACACTCACTAGCGTTTATTGTCCGGCTAGGCTCTCGGTTGAATATAGAAGCTAAAATCCTTGTAATAGCTGGAATTCGAGACCCTGATCCAACAAGCTCAACTGAATTGATTTTATCCAGAGTCAGACCAGAATTAGCCAAAGCCTTGTGACAAGGGACGCTAATCCTTTCCAACAAGTCAGATGACAACTTCTCAAACTCGTCCCTCTTGATTAAACCCCTAACGTCTTTCTCATCCATCAAGCACTCTATATTAAGTTGTGCTTCTGCATTTGCACTCAAGACTTTCTTCAGCTTCTCACATGATGCCCTCAACCTAATAGATGCCTTTATATTAGTACAAACATCAATGTTATACTGCTCTTTGAATTGGGATGCAAAGTAATTGAACAAAATTTCATCAAAGTTTCTTCCTCCCAAGCTCCTATCAAAAGCATGAGAGATAATTTTCATTTGTCCAGTCTCAAATAATGCAACACAGACCTGTGTGTCACAATGACCAATATCCACAAAGACAGTATAAGTTGGACCCGAGACAGAGAAATCAGTTTTGTAAATTCCATATCCAAGGGCAGTGGCAGTACAATCATGCAACAATCTCAACGGCTTTAGACCAGCAATCGCTGCTGCATCCAAATAAGCACGCCTCTGTAAATCAGTGAAGTAAGATGGAATTCCAAGCACACACTCTGAAACAGACACTTCCAGATTCTTTTCAGCAATCTGCTTCAAATATGAAAGCAACATCCCCAAAATCTGTACGGGAGTAAATTCATGAGCCACCCCCATAAACGGTAGTCGGATCAAAATTCCACCATCGGGACCTTCCAAAGTTTCAAAAGGGAACAACTTGAGTTCTTCCACCAAGTCAGGTTCATTAAACCTCCTACCAATCAATCTCTTAACCTGCAAAATAGTGGATTTAGGATTCATGGTTGCAGAAGCAGCTCCAGCTGATCCCAAAAACCTTTGTTTCTCACCGAATGAAACAACAGCAGGTGTCTCACGCTTCGATTCCTCATTCAACAACACATCAATACCACGTTGCTTCGCAACCGCCGCGATAACACAGTTCTCATTCCCGATATCAAACCCTATTACACTCATTTCTCTACAAAATTCAAACGCTAACACATAAATTTCCAACAATTACAGCCGCATTTATCAAAATTGCCAACCCAAAACAACTGCTTCAACTTTCGCGAAAGTAACCAAAAGCTTCAATTTTCCACCATCAAAACAAAACCACCTAAAAGAATTATATTGAGTTATTAACCAAGTATTTGAATTAACTCGCATCAATGATGAATGTACCATATATAAAAAAATGGAAAGTAAAATATCGATTTCGCTACTAAATATAAACCTAAGCCTAAACGAGGTTAAGCTTACTTATGTATATAAATTCAAATATCTTTTTTTTTCCCGCATTTTATTGGTAACCAAACGGAGAATTGAAAAGATCGAAAGATACCAGCTGAAATGAAAGAAACCAAAAGCAGGTTGGGGATTGTTGAGCTTTGTGAATCGAAAGCGAAAAGTCTGCGACGATCAATCTCTTCTCTCTCTTTCTATGCAAGTAAATGATGCGTGGTGAAATGGAAGAATATTTCACAAGCAAAAGCTTTTTCCGATTGAACGGGAAAAGTTCGGCAGTTTGAGCGAGAAAAACGTGTTTTTATTTTTAATGCCGTGACAAACAGTGCCTAAGAAGAAGGAGCACTGACGACGTATTTTTTTCTCTCGTTTTCCTCTTTGGGCCTGTGGTAAGCCACGTCATCATAGAGTGGGCCCCACAAGTGAAGCCCAGGCTTAACATCTGTAGCCTGCTTGCATTTGACCCACTTGTTTTTACTAACTCATAGGCTACAGCCTTCGGCCCATTCTTATCTTATTAACTTATAGGCTATAGACTTGGGCTTAGCTTTGCATACGAGAAAAACATTTTCAGATAGATAATTATTATATACACCATTATTATAATTATTATATACACCAATAGAATTAAGATAATAACATACATCATTAAGATAATAATTATTATAATTATTATATACATCATTAATAAAAATTTTTGATTTCACCAATAGAATTAAGATAATAACATATATTTTTTAAAATATTAAAAAAATAAAATAAATAAAATAAAACATTTGTTATCATTCTAATCATACTTGTGAAGTCAAAAAACATTATTGACGATGCATAGAATAATTATCATTTTTCAAATACTCGACTTCACATTATCAATACCAAAAATTATTTCATACATTATTGGTTTCTTTTAGATTTTTACTTACTAAAACTTCTAAACCAAAGTTTTATTGTGAAATTGACATAATAATAATAATAAAGGTTAAAGTCTTAATCTAAGGCTAAAAAAACTTTTTCCAATCTTATAGACTCTATATTTCATAACTAATACTACAAAATTCATCAAATTGTTTGTCAAGAGATATTATTTTGTAGCTCAACTAATGAATTAACAAAATTTTCAAACTCATTTTTTTTGCTTCTTTCGTACCAAACAAACGTTTGATGAACAATATGAAGAAAAGTGTGTCACACGATGAATTAACCTCGGTCAATAACAGTGAAGCCCGAAGCCGAATTCAAATGTGAGGCTTGACTTTAAGCTTGTAACTTGTTTGTGTTACATACGAAATTTTAGGCCTAAGGTGGTCCCAAGCTTTGGATAGGTGTGCGGTGCATGAATATGATGAGAGCCAAAAGAGTGAGTAACGATTTTAATGCTAAGTTTGAGTGTGTGATCGTTGATTCCAGTGCCCCAGGAGGCAAAAAAAATAAAAAAAAAACCTGGGTTTATAAGATCATTAATTAGGCTGCGTTGTTCTTGTTGGGTTGACCAGAGGCCACTTGGCCACTGGATTGAGCACATCAATAATTGAATGTGCTTGGGGAGATTCAGTACAGTCAGGAATCAGGACAGTCCGGTATGATGGGAAAGAGTGGAAAGTGTCTGGCTTGGGGATCTTTGAAGTGCTCTTCCCAATAGCTTTCAGACTTTGAATGTGCTTGCTTTATCGCCAACATTTCAGTAAATGAGAAAACTGCTGATGCGGCAAACTCCATGGCCATGTGAGCTGTCTCAAATCTAAGTTGAGTCGATCATGAATTACACACCTAGCTGGAATCAGGACGGCAGTCTGACAAGGCTCAGTTCTTTGGGATTGATCTAAGAAGCCAATGGAGCAGGCTCTTATCTTCTCTTATTCACTAGCAAATCAGATTCTGGTTCCATTGCTTCAAGCTAAAGATTGGTAGACTAGTAAAGGCCGAATTCTACTTGTGCTCGATGACCCTTGAAACATACTTTGCTGTGGGTTTGAATCCTTCGATAAAGGAGAATACTCTCGGGACCCCCCATTAATCCAGGCTTGAATCAATGAAACCTGTTATTCATTTGTTGCATCCATTTTCAAGGATATCCGAATCATCTATTTCAACCAAGGAAATTAACCTGAAAGCTATTATATAGCTGCTGGAAAGCTCAGTGTTGGCGTTGAACAAAGAGAGAGACAACGCCAAGATATGGTAGAAGAAAGCAAAAAAAAAAGCACTATTGTTACTGCAAAAAGAAGAAAACACAATCACTCTCTTATTTAAAAAACAAGAAGGGAAAATATATTTATCAAGATGTCTTTCAGGTTAACAATGGACGAGGAAGGGTGGCAATGGTTCCACCACCACGGTTAAACAAGCGTTTCCAGGTTTTCAAATGATCAATAACCTGCCTGTAAACACCAATTCTGGCTGCAGACAAAACCAACGCACTCTTCCTCAACTTCTTCAACCTTCTCCCGATCTTCACCTTTAGCCTACGCAATCTGATTCGTAGAAACGATGGTTTTCTTCTGGCATCTGCTTGCCCCAGCACTTTGTAGATCAAGATCTGAGCTCTTCGATGAATAAGCTCTTCTGGGTCTTCCTTATCCACCTTTGAATAACCATGTGATCTCCTCAGAATGGCCATATTCTTTTCTCCAGGAAAAGCTTTACCAAGAAAAGTTGAGAGAGTGTAACAAGAGACAGATGGGACTCGGGATTGAAGCAATATTTATAGTGGGAAACTAAACTAGAACTAAGCCATGGAGGATGTCATATGGTGATGAAGCTGTACATGTGCACTAATATTAGCTGGCCTTTCATCAGTGTGAAAACTGACCACTCTGCTTAATGCTCAGGAAACCGCATGCCACCATGTAATTACTATGTGTTTTTCTCTTCTAATAAATTAATTAATTCAATTTTTTAGCACAAGAAATAAATAATGCAGGCTAGCATGAAATATGCCGAAGGTTCTGACCTAAGTTAGGTATGTATGGATATATATATATATATATATATATATATATATATATATATATATTTATATATAGTCATCGACAAAAGAATCCAATGAGGTAATTCTCAGTGTAATTATTATAATTAATTATCTAAATTATAAAAATTACGATACTCATTAAGACTAAATCAAAGATTAGGATAGAATTAAGATACGGTTAACTTGATTTTCTCCTAAATTATAGAAATGATAAGAACTTGTTTTGTTATAACATGGAGAGAATCAAGTAACTGTTTCGTAATCCGATAATCGAAAAAAAAAAATCTAAAAACTTATGCTCAGGCAGAAAAGAGGAGATGAAATGAACCATGTGGTTGAATAGCTGGCTTAAGTTGGATTACAAAAATTATAATGAAGAACATACCATAAATATGTTTATAATGTTGGATTTTGGGACATGTTTGTGTCATCCTTCAATATAGCATATATCACTGCATTTGATCCAGCTGTTTGAGAGCACACCGTCAAAGCAAAACTCGAGTGTAACAAGACTGCTTTAAGCATTTGGCTGGGCCAGAGACAGTGAAAAGAAAAGTCAAAGGGGGCAAGTAATCGAAGGCCAAACCGTCTTTGGTTGGCTTTTCAAGCAGTTGGACAATTGCTTTCTGCAAGAGTCAGTCTACCGATAATGGAATGTATTTTGCTGATAAATTATTGACACATAGTAAATTATTTAACAGAAAAACACAAATTCTTTATAATTTCTTTGAGATAATGACAAGGTGACAAGCATGCATGGGAAAGAAAAATAAGCTTGCTGGTCTCATTTGTCGATACTAGTATTTGGCCAAGCCTCATCTTCATCAAGACTCTGAGGATAAAATAAATTAAGAAAGGCAGCTTCTGTTCCTGCCTTTGCCAAGTTCATCCTCTTGGGTGAAGCTTCAAAACTCCGCCGGCAATATATATTATATATATATATATATATATATATATATATATATATATATATATATATATATATATATATAGCGAGGGAGAGAGAGAGAGAACAAACTGCTCAGAAAATGATTGTAGTGACAAGAGAAACAGATTTTGCATAAATAAACTCCTAAGATGTATATTACACAGTTGTTCTAGGTCTAGGAGATACATGTATACATAGAGATTTGGTATGGTTTTCCAGGAAATATGTAAATTTGATTGTTCCAAACAACACTCTAAGAACAGCAAAGTGCATTAAAGCTAACTAGTCATTTAGAGAAGGATCCTCAAGAACTTGAACATTATTGAACTCTGTGGATAAAATTATTTCAGTATACAACATGAGCTCAATTGAGCTAACGTCCATCATGCTTAACCCACGGACCCCTCAAGCTTCAAACTCATGAGTTGGTTCACCTCAGCACCAAACTCATCAGGAAGCTCATTGAAAACATCTCGGCAGAACCCAGAAATCATGGCAGCCATGGCTTTCTCATAGTCAATTCCCCTCTGCTGAAAGTAAAATAACTGATCTTCACCGATTTTGGAGGTGCTAGCTTCATGTTCAACACGAGCTGAGGGATTCTTAACCTGTTAAATATCAGCAATCCAATCATAAGCAACAAAACAGATATCCATGTTTCTTGATGCAACAAATAACCTGCAGTAAAATCAGACATTCCAATGTAATGGCACTGTAAAGAAGTAATTATGACACTACAAACATCAAGCGTGTTTGTGTCAAACCAAGAATAAGAATCAAGTTCTGCCCCATGTAGCATTCCACTAGTATTTTCTTCATAGGAGGTTGAATAAAGAAGTTCTTGGTGGTTATGAGAGTAAACATGGTTAGGAAAAGCACACACATGCATGCACCAAAATATCAATCCCCCAAAGCTTGAGTTTTGCAGCAGTATATTACATGGGTAAACAGGAAAAGTAAATAGGAAAGAAAAGAGAGCCACCCACTTACCCAAATGATATAATCACAAAGACACAGGTAATAATAACTAATACAGACTCAAGTATTTAATGCAATATAGAAAAAAATGCCAAAAAATCAAACATAGCCACCTGGATGTAAGGATAGGTGTTTGCAGCAGCAGTATCACCAATTAGCATTGAATCACATTGTGAGGAATTTCTAGCATTCTCTGCCTTTGATTGAACCTGAACAAGCCCCCTGTAACAGTTTCTTGAATTTCCAACTGAAATACCCTTAGAGATAATCCTACTTCTTGTATTCTTCCCCTTGTGTATCATTTTTGTTCCTGTGTCTGCCTGTTGATAGTTATTTGTTAGTGCCACTGAGTAAAACTCGCCCACAGTATCATCACCCTCCAAAACAACACTAGGGTACTTCCAAGTAATCGCAGACCCTGTCTCCACTTGGGTCCAAGATATCTTTGAGCGATCTCCAGCACAAAGTCCACGCTTAGTAACAAAATTATAAATTCCACCTTTTCCTTCCTCATCACCAGCATACCAATTCTGCACAGTGGAGTATTTTATCTCTGCACGCTCAGCACAATACAACTCAACAACAGCAGCATGAAGCTGATTCCTATCATAAGAAGGGGCCGTACATCCTTCTAAATACTCCACAAAACTTCCCTCATCAGCAACAATCAAAGTCCTCTCAAACTGCCCAGTTTCCAATGCATTGATCCGGAAATAAGTTGAAATCGGCATTGGGCATTTCGTATCCTTAGGTATGTAACAAAATGAACCATCACTAAAAACAGCTGAATTCAAAGCTGCATAATAGTTATCCTCACTAGGGACAACTCTCCCCAAATATTTCCTAACTAAATCAGGATACTCCCTGATTGCCTCGGATATCGAACAAAAAATCACCCCAGCCTTCTCTAAAGTCTTCCTATGAGTAGTAGCGATTGAAACACTATCAAGAACCGCATCAACCGCAACATTAGCCAATCTATTACGCTCATTCAAAGGGACACCCAATCTATCAAAGTACTTAAGAAGCACAGGGTCGGCCTCATCTAAGCTATTCAAAGTTGGCTTCTTTTTGGGCGCAGAGTAATAACAAATATCTTGGAAATTAATTGGCAGGTATCGGTTATCAGACCATTTGGGTTCATTCATTTTCAAAAATTTCTCATAAGCATTCAACCTAAACTCCAACATCCAAACAGGTTCTTCCTTCAAAGAAGAAATTAAACGAATTGTTTCCTTAGAAAGCCCTTTGGGTATCGAAAACGAATCAATATCCACGGTAAAGCCAAATTTTTTATTGTAATCACGGTTTCGAAGAATTTCCTGGATTTTCTCATCGTAGGATTTACCTGATGAAGAGCTGGGACCTGACGTCAGGATCTGAGAATCGAGACCCACATCTGCTCTCACCTTGAAAGGCCTTGAGTTTTGAGGTTTTGAGGCTATGGGTTTGACGGAATCGAGCTTCGGATATAACCCTTTCTGGAACTTGGTTGAATCTGAGGTGGGATGTGGTGAGAAGCTTGAGATGCCATTTGCTAGCAAGGAAGCCATGGTTATGGCTGTGTGGTTTCAGTATACGGGAAGAAAGCACCAGAAAACATACAACAAAAAGAAATAAAACGAATTTTCCTGGCTATGAATTATGATGAGATTGTTAGATTGTCTCGTGGACAACACGAACCCTTCTCGTGGGGACCAAAACCCACCCGGCATGAAAACTAAACCCAGTTAAGGTCCATTCCTGCATTACTTTTGATGAATTCTTGAAATGCTGAGGCAGGCAAAGCCCAAATACACCCCATTAACGTCACGGTTTCTGTTTCTGAAGGCCCAAATAAACAGGTAGGCCGACAGCAACACAGTTCCTGACTTCCTCGCGTTTCAGTTATTACATGATGCCGCGAACCAAACAGTAGCTCCAAATAAATCAGAACAAGAAAAAATGATTTTTATTATAACTAATAAATCACCAAATTTTGGATTTGTTTATTGATTATCTCACCACCCATTTTCACTCAGGTGAATTGCATTGGAATCTCTCCTATAACGCAGGTACGTTTCTTTTCTTTTCCCAATTATAAAACTGTACCTTTTTTATGTTATCATTGAGTTACATTTTTGGTTTAATAGTAAGAACTTTTAATGGAAAAACGTGAAAAAACCCACAACTGGTGATTAGTGACTGTTTTCCTTTTCTTTTACTTTTTTATGATGGAATGAGTAAGAGATTTCATTTCGGATCGTGGGTTAGTTCATAACTTAGCTGAGATTCATTTGCCTCTTTAGATTGTCAGAAAGATGGGATTTTTTTTAAATGTACGCATTCTGACATTTTCACTTTAAAATCTATAAGATGTTCAAAATGTGTCAAAGGGTGTTGGTATTGTTAATCTTCCCTGATTTGGGTTACGATTAAAGGCTCAAATTTTGCTTTTTCTTTGGATAATATTTGATCCAAGATCAATGAATTTCTGATTGAAAGGGAAAGACGGAAAGTTGCCCTCTTGGAATTGGTGGGTCCGCATTGTTTTATGGAATGGTTTCGGGTTCTATGTTTGTTATGCGCAGATATTAGAACTGTCTCTTTCATCCTTGGTTTGTGTTTGTGATTTTTCTCAGATTCTTTTTCGCATAAATGTTTTAGCTCTGTTGAGTACCATTCCATGATGGAAATATTTATATGAGAAAACTGTTGTTCGCTCAAGTCTCAATGTCCTTGATTATGGAGACTTGGGCTAAGAATTCATGTTTTAATATGAGGATTTGCTTAGCATTTCGATGGCAGATAAGGCCAGCCAGTACATTGCTGTAGGCAAAATGCAAAAAATGGACAATCAAGCAAAAGCTATGGCCTAAACTTTGTCCCTTCATCATGATATCAAATCTTTGAGAAAATTTCTTGATCCTGCTTACACATCAACCATCCTTCGCCGTCACGTCTATATTTTGATTTTACCCTGAAAAGAAAAGAAAAGTCTCTTATTCTCATAGAGGTGGCAAGAAAGTCTTATAGGATTCTGATACCCATAGCTTTTATTTTGTGAACTTCTGTTCCAAAATGGATTATATGTAGAAAGAGAAACTGGCAAGCATTTAGTTTTTGTCACTGTATTGATTAAAACCCAGCAACATCCATCTGGCTCGTTCTTGAATCTACTTATTACATGGAGACCTTCTGAATATGAATATCTTATGTCATCACAATAGCTCTTTGATTGAGTAGGTGATATTAACTGTTCAAATCTAACCCATTTATGGTATCCAGCATTTATGAAAAGTAAAACGTTACTCTAATTTCTTATGGCATTAAGCACTTATCAATATCAAAATTTTAGACCAAAACCTGAGCCTAGTTGAAGAACACTTAGCTACAGCACCAATGGGCAATCTTATGTTAATAATAATCCAGAGGATTTCCTGATATTACATAGTTTGGTATACTCTGATTCTTGTGAAATATGGTTTACTAGCATGGCAAAAGAATTAGTGTTGGTGTATTATTTTATCAACTACAGTTTGTACCATTTTCTTAAAGGTCAGTTCTTTTGTGGTCATATTGGTGACGAAGATTTAATTGCTTTAGTGATTTGCAGGTGAACTCAGGAAGATTATCGCCAAAGGAATTATAATAAGATAGTATAAAGGAGGTTTTGCATCCATTTGTGCAGGATGAGCAGCCAGAATCAAGGGGCTAGCTTATCTTCTTCAGGAGACCCCCCTATGAAGCGGAAACGTGGGCGTCCACGCAAGGACGAGAGTGTTCAAGGGGACAACACACCTGTGACACCCGCATTTGACAATCTGAAGAAAAAGCAGACTGTGGGAACAAGTGACCCTGCCTCTGATGACATGATAGGTCAGATGGTCTCTGGTGTCATTGAAGGTTCATTTGATGCTGGATATCTTCTTAATGTTAAGGTAGGTGACACCAACACGCATCTTAGAGGAGTTGTATTTCTACCGGGGCGATTCACTCCAATTACGGCTGCAAATGATGTGGCTCCACATGCTAAGATGTACAAAAGAAAAGAGATTCCTGTTGCATTTGTAAACCCTCAAGGTCATCTCCATGCTGTGAGTCCTTCACCAGGGAAAAGTGAGAAGCCCGATGTGCATAAAAATGATGCACCTAACCTTCCTGACCAAGGTCTACATATTGGGCTTCAGTCCGGTGCCACAGCTGCTAGTGAGAGCCAGTCTGCCTCTATTCTAATTCCTCCAGCTAGTAACTTGCCAATAAATGACATCGTTCTTCCCCTGGGACAAAAGGTCCTGCAAAACCAAATCTTAGATTCTGGATTGCAGAGTGATAAAGCTGCTGGACTGAATCAGTCACTGCTGGGATTTGAAGCCTTCAAACTTATGAAATTTCCAAATATTAACGTAGAGGCACATAAAGCATCTGAGCCAGTGTCTGCAACATTTACTGCTACTTTGCCGTCTACTGAGACTGTAAATCTGAAGCCTCAAGCTGAGCACCAGGCCTTGAGTTCTGATCTTAAGCCACAGGAATTGGTTCATGATGATGCGAAAGGCCTTGACCTTGGTAACAACCGAACTCCCAAATTCTCTAAACAACCTCAATTCATGGCTTGTGAACCCACTGGAATCAACATGTTCGAGAAACAGATGACTAGTGAACCCACTGGAATCAACATGTGTGATAAACAGGCTTGGTCAAGGCAAGTTATAGATATTTCACAAGAAACTCACTTGGAGCTTGCAAAGAAGATTATGAGTGGAGCTGACGTGTCTGACATTGATGGATTATCTGCAAGTGATGCTGCCACAACTACTGTGACAATTCCATGCTCTGCGTCAACGAGCAGCCTACCGATAATGATATTTGGGACAGAAACTATTCCATCTGAACCCAAGCCTGCTTCTGAAGAATCTGTTCTTCCAAGAATGGTTGTACCTGAAGTTAGTAGTTCCTTAATGGCTGCCAACACCCACAGTGTGGAATCTAATGCCAAAGATGCCATTCCACCAGCACAGTCTTAGTTTTCTTGTGAAACTAGAGGCGGGAATAGAACAGGCCTTACAAGTCAAGGCTTGAAGGAGGACTAGATTAAGTCATGACTGAGAATAGTTGAGAGTTTAAGGCAAATGCTTCATTTAGGTAATCTGTCTCTAATTTGAATTATTTGTAATGGTTACTCTTTGCAATTTACCATTTCATTCTGACTTTGTTTCAAGTGAATTCTCATGCTTCTCAATTATGCAGAAGGTCCCTTTTTGTCACCTTCCACGTTCTCTACTATGGTTTGTAAAATCATGTTTCCTCATTTTAGCCGTGATCAGATCCTCAGATTAAAACTTGGATATGATTTAGTTTACCCGTAATGATAGATGGAACAAAGAGAAATTCTCGAATCAATCAGTAAATGAGAGAAAACTTCTTGCCATTTTCGTTGTACCTATAATATGATCTAATTCAATGATTTACTGCACTCCAGATGCTGCAGCATTATCGTCAAGTGATTGTGTAGGAAACCAGAATTTCTCATTTCATTCTCCTACCTGGAGGTTGAGGAAGACTTTGACAAAACACACCGTCAGATGTTCTCCCCGAGTCCAGAGCCTGTACTCCAAATGCTGCCTATGTTGCCATCTTAGTACTGATTTGCACATCAATGATGGAACTATAAACCAAATAAATTCCCCAATCCCAGGGGCACATTTCATCATTACATGCATCATAAAAATAACACCATTTGATAAAAGCGGAACACCCAAAACAGTACAAAATTTTATGATAGGAGGTTTATACAGTGCATATGCTATTAGCAAGAGAATAACACAGCCTGACTTTATTTCCCCCAAAAGAGAACCAAGGAAAGATCAAGTAGCATAAGTTCACCATACTAGTAAAGATAAAAGAAGCCATAAGAAAAAAAAAAAAAAGCTCTTTAGCTATATCCCACTTGTTGCTGTTGCTGCGGAGGTTGTTGATAATTTCCATACCCAGGGTATCCTCCATAGTACATGTTGGGGTCTTGGGGAGGAGCTGCATACCCATAATCATATCCTTGAGCATAACCATAATAGCCACCATTCCACTGGTTTGAATCTCCTTGGGACTGCAATAGAAGTCGTGTCAAAGGCACAGATCGAACTCAAGGGTATGCAGAATAACCAAGAAAAAAGATACAGCCATCAAAATATCTAACCCACCTGTTTGTTTGATGTGCTGCGACCCCAGGAAAGCCGAATACTTTGTCCACCCAAAAGAGTTCCATTTAGCACTCGCAGTGCTTCTTCTGCACAGCTCCTGATGTATTGACAAGCAAAGAACAAAACAGTTGCATGAATTATAACTCTCCTTAATAGATCTCTTCAAAAATATTGAGCAATGTATCGTTACCTATCAGCAAATTGAACAAATCCACATCGCTTGTTTTGTGGTATCTTCACATGCACCAACTGACCGTATGGGCTGAAAACCTCTCTCAAAAGTTCATCTGTCACGCTAGAATCCAAATTACCAACAAAAATCTGCATCGAAATATGTAAAATCAAAAACATATGACAAGAAATTATGTTCCTCATTGAAAATGCAAACAAAGTACTCACAGTTGTATTATTTGGATCACTCTCGTTCTGAGTCCCTTGAGATGAAGCTGCAATGAAAAATAAATCTGTAATAAAACGGCAATAGAAAGGGAATAGTATTTCCAAAAAACAATGAGAAAAGACAACAGTACAAAGAAAGGATCCTTTCCATGAATCTTGTAATTCACATCTCCGAGGCCTGTCACTTAAATGTTAAGGAGAAAAAAACATATAACTTGAAAAATCTATCACCTATTTGAACAATATGTACAAGACCAAGTTCTCTCGATTCACAGAAACATGATTCTAGAAGCACATAAAAAAGTAAGCATTGAATATAAAATAATAAATATCAAACATACGGCACAATCCCAATGTATGAATACTAAGATGGGACTTTCACTGCCAGGCTGCATGTGCTCATAAAGTAAAATTATACGCATGGATGATGAATCTATAACCAAGAAAGGAATGTTGGAGGAGGGGGAAGAGGAGATAAAGTAATCATTTCCCAGAATGCAGTTCCTTACTACCATTTGAGATTATGAATTATTCTGATGAAAATTTTAAATTCATGTCAACATATAACATGAATCAGCAAAGATTAGCAACTCACATTTGAGTAGAGCCAATGGGATAAAAAGAAGTATAAAGCAAAAAAGTGCTAAGATGAAAAGTAAACTAAGTGATAAATACTGACATTCATGCTTTTGACAGAGCTATAGCGCACAGTATGAGCGCCTCTGACTTAAATCTTAAAATAAATGTGACCTAAAACTCTGGGACAGTAACCAGAAATCGGCATCAGGAGCAGCAGGACTGAGCAATAAGATCAAGCTAAATGTAAAGGCACAAGAAAACAGCACATAAGATATTACAAATGTCATTGTTTTGTAAAACTGGAGAACAAGGATCTAACGGGTAAACTGAAATGTAACTTGACTGAAATCTCTTACTAACCAGAGAAGTAAAAGTAAGTTGACTGACAGCTTAACCAATAGAACTGAAATGAACTTGGAAAATGTAGCATAACAGATGCCACAGAAATCTCAAATAAAGGACAAGACATAAACACAAAAACTGACCTAAACGAGGGCACGGACTAAGGGGGTAACCATTTCAGCTGAAATCAGTTCCAGGCCCCAAGATGATAGAGCCTCCTGACGCCCTGCTCTGAGACAACAGGAGTTTATAAGTTTTTGCAAGTTTTAAGATTTCAATAGCATTATGGTACCCAAATGTTAAAGGAAAGTACAGGGAGGACATGACTTGTGGAAACTGCTGCTCAACTTCTAGAGAACAACTGAAAGAAAGAGAACTTAAAATAAAATTAAGAACAGTAAAAGTGATAGTTGGAAATTTACTCAACCAGCATTACCCTTTAAAAAGATAATTAATAATAAATATCAAATTAAAAAAATCTAAATTACATAAACTGAAACAAAAGAAAATTGACATAAAAGAGCACCAGAAAATTCAAAAAGAATATCGTCAAATTCAAAGATATATGCTATTCTGTTAATGCAGCTAAGATGAATCAAAATATCCCAAAGGGCTTGAGTAAAAAAAATAACCATCAGCAAACATACCTTTTGGATATTGCTGCGCAGCAACAGTCTTCTTGTTAGAAGCTGGTCCTATACGCATAGGCCTAGTTGAACAAAAAGCACCATTCATCTCGGTCATAGCACGAATATGTTCACTTTCATCTCCAAACCTAACAAATCCATAACCTTTTGTGCGTCCAGTGATCCTATCAACCACAACCTTAGCACCCTTCACAGATGGAAAGCGTGCCCTGAAAGTCTCTTGAAGCATGTAATCTGTAACATCAGCAGCCAAGTCTCCAACAAAGATTGTAAAGTCAGGGGTTTCATCTCGCCTCTCGCCTGAGCTAAAGGATGCCCAGTTCAACCTATAGTTGCACTCAACATTCGGCATAGGAGCACCATTGTATGTTTGTAAAACTCTTTCAGCAGCAGCGCGTGAAACAAACTCAATAAACCCATAACCCTCCAGTTGGCCTGTTTGCTTGTTGCGGATAACTTTCACAGAAGTAACCTGCGACAGACTCAGGACCATAAGAACTCTGTCTTGAATTACTCACACATACATCACAGTGAAAATATTTGGAAATCATTTTAAGATAACTTAACTAACAATGACATATACTACCTACGTAAATACCCACGTCTCAAATCTAAATGCTTGCTAGTTTAAGCAAAGAACAGCACCCTGGTTAAAGCCCCTCATTGCAATCAGAAACAGAACATGACATCAAAGATTAAAAGCATATTATATCCGCATCAAGACTCCTAACCATTAAAGAAAGAACATATAAAACCTTAAAAGAAAGGCAAATTCAGTACCAAAATCTTATCTTTACGCATATAGACTGTGACCAGAGAAATAAAAACGCTCAACACAAAACTAAACACCCATCTACGAAATCAAAATAACAGTAATCACTAATTGAAACATAACAGTAAAACAAACTCCTAACACATAAAACGCAACAAAATAATAATAATAATAATAATAAGTAAAAATCGTTGATACCTCTCCATTTTGGGGAAAAATGCTTAAGAGAAAACTCTCGTCCATATAATACTGCAAATCGCCGATCCACAAAGTCCGAACCTCATCAGCGCTAGCGGGTTGACCCGGTTGACCCGCCAGTTGTGGCTGAGCTGGCATCGGAGCCGAACCTTGTTGCGGTGGCCACATGGGATGCTGGCTCTGAGGTGGCATAATGTTCATCATCATGTAAGGTTGCTGCGGGTGAGCGGGCGGTTGTTGGTACTGGTACTGTTGTTGGGTCTGTGGAGGCGCAGCCATGGTAGGCGGTGGAGCCATTGGGGGTGGGACCACGCCGGGTGCTGGTTGCTGCATCATCTTAAAAGATGGGTTTTGGTATTCTGGAGTTGAAGAGACTGAGAGGGAGCGAAACCCTAACCCTAGATAAGGTAAGGTTGGAGGAGAGATGTGAGAGAGAGAACGAGGCCCGGAAAAGGAAACGCTTTTAAAGGATACGAATGTAAGCCGATGTTTGTTAAAATGACTGAAATAGGCTTGGTTCTTGTCGGTTTACATGGGTAAAATCATGGGATGTTTTGATAATTTTCAATCTTGTGGACCCCAATAGTGTTTTAATCGTTGATTTAGTCACTAATCACAGGTTTTTTCACTTAAACATGGGTTAATTTGAGTTTCACGTGAATGAGACAAACAATTACAAACAAGGGTAACTTTCTAAAATAAACTTAATTGTGTCCAATCACTTTACTTTCTAACTTGGCAGTGTACGGTGTACTAACCGTATTCTTCAGTGTCTAAAAGGCAACAGATCTAGACAGCTCAGTCTTTCAGTCTTTTTTTTTTTGACTCACCATTCTTTCACTGTCTTGAATCCGAGCGTTGGAGGTGAATTCTAAAGGTATGAAGTTTTAGCCTTTTATCTTCCAAGTTCAGGTAATTAACTGGTTTCCATTCTTATTTTTAGCTTTTGCTTATGGCCTGGTAATCATAACACCCTCATAGTTTTAGAGTGTAAAATTACTTGCTTGAGTGGCTGCTATTTACTGAAGTTCTAAAGTTTTTGTCTCGGGGAAAATTCTGGGCTAAAGTGATAATCTTGTGAGATCTTTTGACAGATTTTGATTGGGTTCGATCTGTAATTGGAATTTTTGTCTTCTGTCTTGTTGTCTGAAAGAAGTCATCAGGATTTTATTAGCTTTCATACCAGGTTTCAAATGGATTTACATTTGAAGAACCTATTTGATAGATTCCAGGAGCAATTTGGTTCTGGTCCTGGCCTTGGTCCTGGATCCGGGACATGCCTTATGAAGGTAGAAGGTATTGCTTCTAATTTTGTGAAGTCCCTATTTAAAGCTTCTGCAGCCCTATATAGAACTGAACCTTGGAGAAGATTGCGGCCTGGACATTTCTTTGGTGTCCGGGTGGGGAAAGATTCAGATTGGTCTGGCAAAAAACAGCCTTTTCCATGTTCTCAGTTCATTGGTGGAGATGGTGGGGATATTGGGTTTCATATGTTTCGATCTGAAAATGATGCTAAGAAGATGACAGGCTCGAGGGAGACAATTCGAGTTCCAAATGTTGAGGTTTTGAGGGTCACATATGAGCTTGAGACATTAATGTTTCCTTCCAACCGCAAAATGATCAAGTCATTGTCATTGGAAGCATCGGGGAATGATAGGTTTCCTGTTATTGATGTTGCACGCTGTACATCTTCAGGTGAGCTTCGGTTTAGGAATCCTACCCTGGAAGAGCTAAAGTTTGTGTATGCTTTCATGAGAGCGATTTCCCTGGTGCACCCATTGCTTCAGGTGGACAAAGAAGGTGGTCCAAACTGGTCAAGGTTGATATGTTTCGACCCATTTATTGAGACAGTTGACATTCAGTGGCCTCCGGAAATGGCTAGAGGTCATGAAATTGTTGCTGTTACAATCTCACATCCGCCTGGTCAGGCATACGAGGAAAAGACAAGTTTGACGGCCAGCTCAACACCCACCAAGTATGCAGAGCCACCAGATGAGGCCACCTTCATGGATATAAGGGTAAACTCAAATTCCAGCTCAAGGCAGTGTGCAATGTGTGAGAAAGAAGTTAATATAGATCAATCTCTCTGCTGTGGACGATGTCGAGCAGTGGTCTACTGTGGTTCTGTCTGCCAAAAGCAGCACTGGAAGGAATCACATAAAAGCATGTGTGGTCTGTACAGAGCTATGATGGAAAGGGAAGAAGAGCTTGTAATGAAAATATTCATGTTCCCTTGCTCTGCTGGCCAACCTTGTAAATGGCTTGAATCATTGGGTATCCATCAGAAAGGGATGTGGAGAAGGAAGTGCAGTTGCTACTCTCACTGCCCTTTCGGTCTCCTTCCAATTAAAGGTGGGCTATGGGATTCATGGGGTGGGCTAGATGACGAAGAGTACCCTCGTGATTCACCTTTTCCCAATCATCTAAGAGATGGAATCTCAAACCCTATCCTTCTTTCTGGTTGGTCCGAGTACTATAACCTTCGATCACTACCATTTTCAAGCCCTGTTGCTGATATTCTTTCCCACCCTTTGACAGTGTATTATATATTGACGGCTCTCAGTATCAGTTCAAAGAATCTCTTACTCAAAGGAAAAGAGGTGATTGTTCACTACCTGGGACCTGAAGGGGAGATGGACTGGATGCCAGCATTTGCTGAGGTCAGTCACTTATTAAATGGGTTGGGTAATATTCAAATAGTTATGGTGGGACCTGAAGTTCCTACGAGCTTGTCAGGCACAACATCAGGAATAAGTAGCAGAGTTAGGGTGAATCTTGTAAGGGGTGTTTATCAGGAAGAAGCCACCTACTTGCCTTCCCCCCATGTTATAGTTGCACTGAACTGCATATTGGATAGGTATGCTAGCTGGGGTGGTGCACTTGATTTGATCAAAGCCATGGGTATTCCAGCCTTCTTCACTGAGCAGTCAGAAATTGTGTGTGCAAATACCAAACAGGTATTACGCGGTGCTGGACTGCACATCACCCACCCCATGACACCAAATCCCTTCCGGTCCCCAGTGAAGAATCATGATTCTTCCAGCAATCTTCCTTCTTACAGTAATGGATTTTTGCTGGGGGTAAACACATGACTCTAGATTCAGCCATTACTCGACATCAAAACCTCAGTTTTTCATGATTTTATTTTTACCAGCAGACATTGCGTGCTGCTGATGGCTCTACCTACTGATAAGATATTGCCTGAGAGACAATCTAGCAATGAAAATTTAAATGTGACATTACTTGTTTCTTTTATTGAGTTGAATGCAACTAGTTGTTGTAAACTTTATGCTTGTTCTGTTATTTCTGATCTATTGAAACAAAGTTCTCTTTTATGCTAAAGTTCTTGCTGTGTTTAGCTGTTGATCTGCAAAATTATCAGAAATGGGAACCACTGGCATCTTTTTTTTTCTCCTTTTTCGTACGGATCAATTAGAGGTGAGCACATAACCATTCAAGCAAATAATCGAGTCATTCCATCTAAATCTTCTGATTCATTAGATCAACACTAACTAATGTAAATGCAATATGATATATTGTCATTATCTTCTTTTTTTCATTTTCTGTTTCTCACAAAATTTAGAATTTCATCAAATTCCTCTAGAAAACAAAGAATCTCATAAAATTAATCTTGGATTTTAGCATGTTTTCCATCCGGAAATGTTTGGAATGATGCACTATAGACTATGTAGTTTGGAGCCTGTTAATTTGACATTTTAGAAGATCCATATCTGCAAGAGTCTCTAATTTGGCGTTTTAAATAAAGATCTCTGAAAAAACTTCTATGTAGTTAGAGACAACTCATCGGAAATGCCACTCAACATGAAATTGACCCTCAAGGAAAATGTTATGTTGGAAGGCTCCAAACGCCAAGGGCAGAAAGCAACAGACAAGAAAACTTCTAACATGGAAGAGAACACAGCTTAGCCTTAGCATTCATGTCTTAGCGAGCAACAGAAACACCACAAATTTTCCTACAAATAGAGCAGCCATCCCTCCCAGATTGCTCACAGAACAGTTTCAAATCTGTTTATCAACAATGGATTTCACCATCTGTTTCACCATCTTTCTTTTACTACTCGTTTCTCTTTACCTTGCCCTGACAAAGAAACCAACCAGAAGGCTTCCACCCGGCTCCTTGGTGTTGCCCCTCATTGGCCAAAGCCTTGGCTTTCTGCCTGCTCTACAAACCAACACAGCAGAACAATGGCTTGAGGAGAGAATAAGAAAATACGGTCCCATTTCTAAGCTTAGCCTCTTTGGTACCCCAACAGTTTTCATACATGGGCAGAGCGCCAACAGGATGATATTCACTTCTGATGGCAACATACTTGGAAACCAGCAAGCACCATCGGTTCGAAGGATCTGTGGGGAGAGAAATATGACAGAATTGACTGGTGATGATCACAAGCGTGTGAGGGGAGCACTGGTATCGTTTCTGAAGCCTGAAATGTTAAAGCAGTATGTTGGGAAGATGGATGATGAAGTTAGAAGGCATCTGAACATGCATTGGCATGGAAATCAGAAGGTCATGGTAAGTTCCAATCCAGTCTGCCATGATTGCTGGTATCAAATTCAACAATGAAATCTGCTTGAAACTTATAGATAGAGCAATTTATTTTCCATGCTGCATTATTTTGACGGTTTTGGATCCTTATTCTCTTTAGGTAATGCCATCCATGAAGACTTACTTTCAACATAATGAGTTCACTCATATTTGGTATAGAACATGGGGAAAGAAGAACAGCTCTTGAAGAGCTTATCCGAGATATGATGCACGGCCTAGTGTCACTACCAATAAATCTTCCCTTCACAAGGTTCAACCGCAGCCTGAAAGCTAGTGCAAAAATTAGAGCATTAATCAAGGAACTTTTAAGCGAAAGGAAGGCTGCAATGGAGCAAGGCATCGCAGTTCTGAACACAGATCTCATCACTTGCTTGCTTGATATCAGAAACAACGACCCTTCAATTCTGAAGTCTGATGAGGAAATCATAGACAATGTAATAGGTGTAATGATAGCGGGACACGACACCTCTTCTGTTCTCATTACCTTCTTGGTCAAGCTTTTAGCCACAGATCAATTTGTCTATGCATACATCTTGCAAGGTAAGCAAACAATCCAGTCTCCAAACAGATTGGTGACATAAAGAAATTCACAGTCCACTAATTAAACTTGAAATTGTAGAACAAGAAGACATAGCCAAGAGCAAGAGTTCAGAGGAGCTTTTAACATGGGATGACCTCGCCAAATGAAGTACGCATGGAAAGTAGCCATGGAGTCTTTAAGGATGAACCCTCCCCTGTTAGGTTCCTTCAGGAAAGTTCTGAAAGACTTTGAATATGAAGGATACACAATCCCAAAAGGATGGCAAGTATGAAACTAAGAATCTAAACAGTTCATTGATTTTAACTTGGTATCTGGAATCTATAACCAATATGCAATTTTTTCTGGAAATTTTTAGGTGATTTGGGCTGCATGCATGACACACATGGATGAACGCATGTTCCCGGAGCCATCGAAGTTTGATGCAACACGATTCGAGTAACAAGCACCAGCACCATGTTGCTTTGTGGCATTCGGAGGTGGAGCACGGATTTGTCCTGGAAACGAGTTCGCAAGGATCGAAACGCTGGTTACAATTCATTACCTGGTGACTCAGTTTAAATGGAAGCTTTTTTGCTCAGACAATTCTTTCTCTAGAAACCCGTTTCCAGTTTTCAGAAATGGGATGCTGATAGAAATTGATCCTAAGAAGTCTGTAGAATCCACTGAAATTTAAGCAGTTTGTAGCATTAGAATGTTGCATTGCTGAATAATCTCTTTGGAGTGAGATGAACAGGGCTTGCCTAGTGTAACTTTTTTAATGGAAATTGCTAAGAAGATTATGATTTCCTTTTTGCCTGACAAAGTCAAGTTTATTGAATTAGAAAATCTGAATGCATTCCATTTCAACTCTTAAACAAAGACTTCTGGTCTTCTGGTGGAGCAAATGGTAATCCATCCGTCCAATATTTCCACCAAAGATGGAAAAACTTTACGCATACAGATCAATCAAGTTATTTTTGAACTTTTTGAATCCGCTTCGATAATTATTTGATTTTGATTTTTTATTTGATTTGAATGATTCGTGAATTTAATTAAATTTTTTAAATATATTTTATATTTTATTATTAATTTATTATTTTATTTTCATAATATATGCAGTTAAAAAATGATAAATTTTCGTTTCATGCTTGTATTTTATTTTGAAATAACTAATTGTAATATTGTTATTAATTAGAAAATAAAAGCAATCCGATTGGTTCGTGCCAACCACGCGCCTTCTGATTCGCCTGAATTTGTCATTAAACAAAACGCAAAGTACACCGAGGTCCGAATCCGAACTACTGTGTTATATTTTCCATGCTGTTTCGCACTTTCTTTGGTTCTCCTTTGGTTCTTGAAAATGAAAATCTCTGTTTGATCTTCGAAAACCCCAAAACCCAGAACATCTGATTAACAGTTTCATCGAATTAGCTTTTAAGATATCTTGGTTCACTGTTGTTATTGTAGAGATTAAAAAGATCTTTTTTTAAAAGAAAATGGCTCAAGCTGTTGAAGAATGGTACAAGCAGATGCCCATCATCACCCGCTCTTATCTCACAGCTGCCGTAGTTACCACTATCGGTTGCTCTCTCGAAGTATGGCTCTCTTTCTTTCCTTCTCTTTATTTTTTGTATTTTTATGCTATTTTTCTCAATCTGGGCAATAGTATTGTGATCTCGTCTTCGATTTTCAATGATTAGTGCATGCTTTTTAAGTTTCTATGCATATGGGTATGCTTATTTAAGGCTGATTTGAGCTGGGTTTATCTAAATTTTGTAAATTTGGAGTTTCCCATTGGATTCGTTATATGATTTTCCAGTTTATCATTCATATTCTTTTTTCTTGAAAAAGTTAGTTGGGAATTTGGGCAGGCTAAGTTGACTGTTAGTTTGTTATTCTTTTTTAGAAGATTTTTTCTTGTATGATAGGCAATTGGCAATTGGGTATGATTGGTTTTCCATTTTTGAAGAGAATTAGTACATGTTTAGGATTGTTATGCTAATCTGATATAGTTTTCTCTTTTCAGATAATATCCCCTTATCATCTGTACTTGAACCCGAAGCTCGTGGTTGAGCAGTATCAATTATGGCGCCTCATTACTAACTTCCTGTACTTCCGCAAGATGGGTAAATTTCATGTGTCTTTATGTTTGAGTATTTTGACATCTCTGGTTTTTTATGCCTTGGTAACCATGCGGTGTGATATGTTGTATATGATATTTGCTCAAGACAGAATTTTCCTTAATGAAACAGAGAGAGTTGTTCTTTGTCTCCCTTCAATTTTTAGTCTAGAGTATGGAAATCCAGTTGTGTATTTGAGTCGTTAAACTTCACTGGAGTAAGTGTAGGTAAAACTGAAATGAGGTTAAAAACAAAAGTCAAGCCTATAATCACCCCCCCCCCCCCTTCCGTTTTCCTTTTTACTTTCTTCTCAGTATATTCCATCAATGGTATTAATTTAATTGTCTCTAAAAACTGGTATGCTTATGCAGGCCCGTGTATGCGATAAATTAGAATATGATTGAAGCTAGTACTCTCAAATCTTTTAGCACCTTTAACATAGTATCCCTTTATAATGCCAGATTTGGATTTCTTGTTTCACATGTTCTTTCTTGCTCGGTATTGCAAGCTTCTTGAAGAGAACTCTTTCAGGGGAAGGACTGCAGATTTTTTTTACATGCTCTTGTTTGGAGCTTCTGTCTTGACTGGCATTGTTCTTATTGGAGGAATGATACCTTATATTTCAGAGTCATTTGCCAAAATCATATTTCTAAGCAATTCATTGACATTCATGATGGTAAGTTTGTCTGGCTTTGTTTACATATAAAATGTGTTTTATTAGTAGTATATGTTCTCTGGTAGCCATTTTGGAAGCCATCTTATTTTATTATACCTTGTAGGTTTATGTGTGGAGCAAGCAGAATCCTTTTATACATATGAGTTTTCTTGGTATTTTTACCTTTACAGCAGGTTACTTACCCTGGGTAAGTACTTCTATTCATTCCATGGGTCTTTATTGTTCTTGGTTTTTTATCTTCTATTTCAAAGCATTTACAGGTTTTCAGCAAGAAAGAACTAGTTATGGGGGATTTTCCCATGGGGCAAAAGTTTATTATTCTTATTTGCATTTGTGGGTTCAATCCAGTTTGTCCAAGTTGTGGGGTGTAATGGCTTCTTTCCTTGTTTATCTTTCAGGTGCTTCTGGGATTCTCTGTCCTTGTTGGTGCTAGTGCTTGGGTGGATCTCCTGGTGCGTTTCAATTCCTAGATCCTGCTCTTAATGTTGAAATAGTGGATAGTATTATTTGTATGAATTTTCTGCATCTCCTAATTCCATTGGTACGTTCACCTGAGTGGACAGAAGTTATATTAGTGTAATTATGCATTTTTCCAATCATCATCACTCTTTACCACTGGAGAATCATGTTTGTGATTCTTGGGAAGAAGAATGTGGGGGGAGCGAGTCATATTTACTCATATGTTGGGCAAAGACTGCCTTATAATTATGCAGTGGTCGGTGGCCCTATAAACTACCTCCTGTTCTTGTCTCCTATGTTTAGATCCTCACTGTGGCCATGCAACTTTTGCATCTTGTTTCTTGCCATTGTTACTTTTGTTGCTTTTCTGTCTCAAACTACAGATTTTGTTGATACAGGGAATGATAGCTGGTCATGCATACTATTTCCTTGAAGATGTATATCCACAAATGACTGGTCGGCGACCCCTAAAAACTCCATCCTTCATTAAAGCGCTGTTTGCAGATGAGACTGTAGTGGTAGCACGGCCGGCAAACGTGAGATTTGCTCCACCACCGGCGGAGGAACTTCACAGAGATTAATCTGCCCTGCGGAAACTAGACCAAAGGAGGGTACACTTGGTTGAATTGACCTCTGCTTGGACATAGCAAAGGCCCGAAAAAGTTTAGTTGGCCATTTCTCATAAATGTTCAAGCTTACCGCTAATCATGGACAATATATCTTAGTTGCATAAGAGGCTAGCTGTGAATATCTGATGTTGCTGCTGCTACTGCTATGCAGATTTGACGATTGAATTTTGTAATTGTGCTTTTGGTTGGCATAGGATACCCTTTTGTGCATCTTTTATGACCAGAATTTAAGCAACATTTACACACGAAATTAATGTTTTCCCCTTTGCCTCTCAGAACTCTTATCTTGTTATTGTTCCCAGCTTGAAATTTGTTCAGTTTCATACTGAAGTGCCTTCTCTGTTATACGAACCAAAATAAGAATGGGAGACAGAAAAGAATTCCAAACAGCTAGGCTTGTGGAGAAAAAATGACAAAGTCTTTATAACAAACCATCATGTTCAATCTCCAAGAACCAACAGATGCAAGGGGACTACTACACTGATGATTGAACCTACAACAAACAAAATTCTTTCAATTCTCAACCAATAATGCACAAAGTGTGTCAATTAACCAACTCTTCAATCACATAACCCAGGGAGAAATCAACTCAATGATCTCCCCTAAGAAAGCTGCAAATGGCTACGTATTATACATGTAAAAAATTATCGCCCGCACCATGAGCCGTTCCAGTTCTACTACTGGACTGTTCTCTGGCTCCACTTACCTCACTCGACTCTAGCAGTAGCTAACCTTCCAAACCATGCTAAAACCATTTTTCTCAAGGAAAAAAACAATCCTACAAACAAAGAAGCATTCTAGCTAACGGATGGGGTGATATTGGGCGGATACTCTCTTTGGGGGTAGCTTCCGCAGGATGTACAAGACTAGAGCAGAAGGTAGGATCTCAACCAGCTGTAATTTGAGCAATAGAAATTATATGCTTAGGAAAATACAAGTAAGAGAAATGGGAGGCCTCAAATAAAAAGGACATGTAAAATACCATGTAATAGATCAAGTTTAAAACTGGATGATCCAAAACATCAAGTGATGCATCTGAATCAAAAGCAGATAAAACCACCTGCACATAGAGAAATGAGTTACAAGCACATAAAGCAGCAGCAATAGTTAGCAACCAAATGAAGAAAGCAGAATCATAATATAAATGTTTCTAAACAGTAGGTGAGAAGAGTATGAGTCATTAAACTGTTGTCAAGCTCAAATTATTTGGATCAAATATCAACCTCAAACATTGTTGATACCCCACTTTATGAGATCCATAAAATACTCGTAACATTCAACTTCTTGACCAATTTCTCTTGCTAAGGCAATCTAAGATTAAATGTAGGAAGAGAAAACTCAGATGAAGCATACACTCATGCCTCTCTCTCCATGGACAAATCCCTAACTTTTGACTTGCATTCAGCTATTCACCCATTACTGGGAGTATTTAGCCAGAGGCAAACTATCTACTGTTGTGTGCCTCTTCTGGTCATTATTAGCAAGAATGTAGAGAAAATGAAAACTCTAGGAAAGGTTCAAGCTTACTTTTGATTTAAAAGGAAGAAATAAAAAAGGAATAAACTCATTAGGAATGGGTTACTAGGGAAAGATTTTTTAAAGTCTTTTGCTTCAATTTAATCTAAAAAAGATACCATACAAATTAAATTCCCAGAGGTTCTCTCTCATATGAAGGATGTAGTATGTCTAATTCATGCATACTTGGTGTTCAGATCATTAAGTTGCCTTAAGGTATGATAATTAAATAGATTGGCATCTATTGAGAGCAGAGACACTGCTGTTGGAGTTACATACAAGAGAAATACTGAATAAGTAGTAGTTTAAAGTGCTACATTCTCCTTTCAATTTTGAATTATATAGTTTTAAACCTAACAAAGGACTGAAAAAGAAAAACTTACCACAAAGCACCTAATAAGGAAGCAAGTGAAACAAATGGCTGTAACAGATCCAACCTACAAAAAAAGAAGAGATCGAGTAAACAATACTAAAGCCGAGAAAGTCCAACAACAAGAAAATCACCCTTTTCACACTGCTTATGGTTGGCTATGAGGTGTTGCTGTACTCTATTCAAGAACATATTCTCAATAAATTCATGGACATGCCCAAATTCATTTGAAGTTATTTCCCCAGAATGATACAAACTTAAAAACCAAGCAATTAGTACATAGAGAAATGCACATTAAACTTATCTATGTTAGAATTATAAGAGAAATTGTTATTTACTAGGTGAACCATGTTGGAAGGAAAATACCTCGTGAAGCTTCTTCCTTCTTCCTTTTGATTCAATAGGAAAACGTCGTAGCATGAAAAATAATCTGGAAGGAGTTCAGTAAGCAGGATTAGCGCAACTTTAGAAATACAAACTCCATTCATAATATCCACAAATATTGTGTTAACAAACAATAATTACCTTCCTCCATACAACAAGAATCCTAAAGCAGCTATAAATGACACCACTGGAGAAAAGAACAAAGAAATTAAGTTTCATGGTTAAACTGAAAGAAGTAAGACTTAACATGCATAAAGCTTCTCTCGAGAAGAAAGACTAATACCCAGAGGTAAACCTTGTGAAACTTGTTTTGATGATTCACTATTATACTTACCTGCAATAAATATTTTTCCAATGAATTCCACCACGCTGTTGTCATCTATCCAGAGGTATACCCAAATGCAGACCTGAAGTCAAAACTTCATTTTGGTAACTTGACTTACACAACAAGGATGTGTCAGAGCTAGTTGTGGTGGGAAACTTTGACATAAAAATTCGATAGAGTAATAAACAAACAGATATGATAATTTCCATCTGAGATTAACCAGGTACTTAATGATGGTAATATGCAAAGTAAACAGCACAATAGAATGCAAGTTGAAACATACCTGTATAAAGTAAATAACACTATTGATTGATATATAAAAAATTCTGAGTTTATCCGTTGGTAAGCTTCTTGCCTGCTAATAATGGAAAAGGTGAAATGTCATATTTACTCAAGTAGAAGAAAGAACCAAGTATACAAGTTAGTAGCTCGAGTCTATTCATCAAGGACAAGCCAAATTTGACACATCATTTCACAAAACAACTAAGAAAAGTCACTTGCCTGATGATAAATCTCTGCCCAAAACAGGACAAGCAATGTGTACGTGGAGAAAAACAGAAGGCCCGGAAGATCCAACAGTACAAATGTGAGTACCTGGTTCAAGAAGAAATGACTCGTGTCAGCATAAAAGCATTGTGTCAATTGGATCATTAATTTGTTAGTTATATACTCCTTTTTCTCTCAAAATTGCATTCTCCTTTATTTTCCACTGTGCTACCCAAGAAGGCTAAATTTGTCTGAGAACTTAAACAATGAGACCTAGATTCTGGAGCAGAAAGGGTACAGGGAATTTGCTTATTATGCCCAAATAGAAAATGTTATTGAATTTGAAACTCAAAGCTTTTTGTCAGACAATAGGAATTTTAGTATATGAACCAATATCTCTCAATTCCACGGCAGTCGAACCTTGGGATACAATACAAATACTTGTTTGTGAAATCCGAAAACAATAGCACGCACTGCAAAAACAAGAAAACTCACAATCAAATAATCAAGCTTAAATCCAAATATCAATGGAATAGAAAACACTCCATATGATTTGAGGACTTTGAATATCACCTCCATTAACAATGAAGTTCATAAGATGGAAAACCTTCTGCGTCGTCCAACCATATTCAGGCACTCTCAATTCTATCCTTATTAATTGTATCTGCAAAGTGAGAACACCAACTATTACATACAAACTAATCTAATATCATTACACCATGAAGAAACATCTCAAAATCAAAATAATTAACATTTAAAAGCTTTAATTCCACATCAGATGTTTACTCCAATCATTTAAGAAAAAGAAATGAAATCGCGGGAAAAAAAATTGACAGTTACTACAATTTCACTGTCTAGAAACCATTATATGGAAAAATTATAAAAATAAAAATCAACTCTGGAAACAAATCTTCCACTCAGAACTGATCCAAGCACGAAGAGTTCAGTGAATCAGATGAAAGCGTACAAAAAATTGAAAGGCGAGAAGAGAAAGCATACCAAAGCAACGGAGGAAACTAGGGCATAAGCGGCGCAGAGAGTGTAAAAGATGCCATCTTGCCACCGAGTCGAGTCATTGATCTCGTCCCACCAATCGGAAACCAGAGCGGGAAGCTCCATAGGCGCTAAGCTCAGTGGCATTTTCGTCATTCTAACCATTTTTTCTTATTTTCCCGAGCTTTCCCGGGAAAGTCAAAAACCCCTCAGCCAAACAGAAAACGAAGAAAACAAGCCAACAAACAAACGAAAGAGAGCAGAAAGAGAAAAGAAAATTTAGAAGTCTGGACTCGAACGAAAACAACCGTGGTCCGTGAGAGACAGATACGAAGAGAGAGAAAGATGAGGATTTTATTTTATTTTATTTTATTTTATTATTAAATCTAATAATCTATCTACCAGTCGGTCCAAAGGGGTAGAGTCGTAGAGCTAATAAGTTCAGTGATGAAGTAAAGAATTTGCTTTTCTTTGCGGCTCAGTCCGTTCTCTTCCCGACTCTCACCTAAGCTTCTACGGTTTCTCGTCATTCAACGTGGTGCGGTGGTTGCAATTTTGCCCTTTTTTAATTTTTTTTCTTTCAGTTTTCCCCTTTTAGTACTTTTTATTTCTCTATTTCCCTCGTGTGTCATAAATTTTGGTGGAGAAACAGTGTGTGTTTCTGGTTGGTATCTTAAACCGTAAGATATTGTTCTCCTAACTTTCTTTTATATTAAAAGAAATAAATCATGTTATTTCAATCTAAGTCAGATAAACGACAATAAATCATAATATGATATTTTATTAATTTATAAATTTTGAAATAAAAATTTAAAAAATAAATATTGTTAAATTTGTTAATTAATAAAATATCATAATAACTAACAATCCCTTGATCGAGTAATTAAAAAATAATTGTTGTATATTGTAATGTTTAAGTTTAATTCCAATCAATTCATTTTCAATCTCAGTTATAGTATATTCCTTTGTAACAAATATATATTATGACGAAAAAAAAAAAAGAAATATCAAGGTGTAATTTAATGATTTGTATGAATTTATATAAAGATAATGCATTAATATACAATTTTCAAACAATGTCTTTAAAAATGATTTTCAAATAAATTAAAAATTAAATTCTTTTTTTTATTTTCAAACAATGATCTTCATTAATTATTATTGATAAATAATATAAGATGAGAGAATATGTAATGTATTATATTAGTATCTGAATATTATCATGTGTAATTTTCGACTAATAATATTTAAATGTATTAATCTATTTGAATTTATATTTAATGTATTAACAATGTATAACATATATACACTTTATCGATCAATTATAAAGTACTATTTTATTCATTTGTAAAATTAAAAAAAATGTAGATTCTTAAAAAATATCACTTCACTGGTATTTATTTTTTTGTATATTTTTTAATTTTGTTTATTAATAAAATGATACATTGTCATTGATTTATAATATATAAATATTATATATTGTCATGTACCAACAAAATATTATATTGTCATTGGATCAAATATAGACTCTTACTTATACCAACTCCATTCAATCTCAAATTTAATAATCAAATCTTAAACACATTTAAATATATCTTTAAAAAATAGTTGGTGTATATTTTTATTAAGATAAGATAATCATAAAAGAATTAATATATATGCATATTAATTGTTAGCCATTATAGGTCCCACAATCCTGAGAATAGGGAGGAGAGGGGGTACTAATTTAACAGCTTGTGACGCGAAGTTTCTTCACTGCCTCATTGGTGACTTGTCCATGGCTAATGGGCCACGGACGGCTTTGGCGGTGTCCACTTTTGATTATCCTACTAACTACTAATTAAACAAATTATAAAACAAAACTTTAAGCAGTGAAATCCAATTATTCATTATTCTAGTGTATTTACTTGTAATTAATTATATGGTTATGTCTACAAATAGTTCCAATAATTCGATATGAGATGTGCTACAAAATGATTGTATAATATTAATATATAGTTGACAATTTCATTTTTCACATGTTTGTTTGTGATAAAATAAGTAATTAAATCAGTGAGATGTTCTCCATGGGGCAATGAGGATGTTTTGAAACGCTAATAAGTTTTAATACCGTGGATTGTTGCTTAAAACAAAACTTACAATATTTCAATAGTTTTAACTTTTTTATTTAACAATAGAAATCTTTGGATTTAGAAAAATGACAAATTTAAATGTTTAAATTTATAGAATTCTTACACTTTAAAAATAAAATATATAATTATTTGAATAAATGCACTTAATTCTAGTTGTGTGAAAATTTACACGTAGATATTATTTGTGCTTAAAATGAACCTAAATGTATTGGTGAGATGAAAAGAGTAGGAGGTTTGAGAGAGAGATGGGAGCTTAGGATTACTTGGAATATGAAAATAAAGTAAAAATGATTATTTGATCTTTTTCGGTCAAAGAAGCTCCGTTACATATGTGAATTTTAACGCGGTCATCTGAGAAGACGTAATTCTATAAGTAACGTCAATCTAATGAAGCCTAACTTAATCATCAAGACCTAATCGTTGGTGTCATGGTATAGCTGACGTGGCAACCTAAGGTGACAAGATATGAAAGGTTGATTAGTCTCATTGTGCTTCAGTGACATGTATCTCTAATCATACGTTTATAGTGAGATATGTTAATATCGAACATACTAAGATTGAGTTGAGGCACGTAAGATAATAATGCTATATCAATTCTTAGCATCGTTCGAAGGAAAAGATTATAACGTCTTTGATCCTAAAATACTCGTATCAGTATGTTTTTCTAATTTTTATTAATAAGAAGTTAGTTTATAGTTAAGCTCAAACAATTTTAGTAAATTCAAGTTCAAACCTTGAAAGAAAAATTACACTTTCTTTTCACTGTTTTATGTCGTCATGTACCACAGTTTCTTCATAATTACTCGGTGATTCTTATATTTTTATTGATGCCATGATTCTATAAACCAACTTTCTCTTGGATTAGAAAGCAGAGAAAGCTTTTAATTTACAAATTTATAAAAGTGTACAACACTAAGAGACCAAAATGGGATCACAAATTTATAAAAGTGTACAACACTATGAGACCAAAATGGGATCCGTGGCGCAATGGTAGCGCGTCTGACTCCAGATCAGAAGGTTGCGTGTTCGATTCACGTCGGGTTCAAATTCCCGGTCTAAACCGGATCTTCTCTTTTTACGTCAGCACCTTTTGGGTTTTTGGTTGTTATTTTGGCGCAGTAAAAGATTCGCCCTTTCCCTTCCATTCCAGTATCTACACTGATCTCCAACTAGGAAGAGTGCAAAACCCCAAAACCCTAAACGACCTCCGAATATGGCCTTATTTTCTCGCATCCGTTTAACCGCCGCAAGTTTCACCCTCCGCCACTTCTCAATCCTCTCCCCAGACTCGTCCACCCCTCTCACCTCTTATCAGAAATCACGCGCCGCCCTCTCCCTCCTAAAATCTGAGCAAAACCCCGATCGCATCCTCGAAATTTGCCGCGCCGCTTCCCTCACTCCGGTATACCACCTCGACCGAATCGCTTTCTCCATCGCAATCTCCAAACTCTCCGAAGGAAATCATTTCCATTCCATCGACACTTTCCTCCACGAACTCCGTTCCCGTCCTGACTTACAGAACGAGCGTTTCGCGTCCCATTCTTTAATCCTCTACGGTCAAGCCAAGATGCTAAACCATGCCTTAAAGGCCTTTGACGACTTCTATAACGAGGGTTTATGCCGTTCGGCGAAATCCTTAAACGCTTTGCTTGTGGCGGCGATTTTAGCGAAGGATTATAAAGAAGTGAACAGGATCTTGGTAGAATTTCCTAAAAGGTATGGGATTGAACCCGATTTAGAAACTTATAATACTGCGATTAAAGCTTTGTGTGAATCTAGATCTTCGAGTTCAGTGTATTCTATTTTGGCTGATATGAAAAGCAAAAGGGTTCAACCAAATGCGACAACTTTTGTGACTTTGTTAACTGGGTTTTATAAGGAGGAGAAGCATGAGGATGTTGGGAAAGTGTTAAATTTGATGAAGGAACATGGGATACCTATCGGGGTTTGTACTTATAATACACGGATTCAGAGCTTGTGTATGTTGAAGAAGTCTACTGAGGCTAAGGCGTTACTTGATGGGATGCTCTCAAAAGGGATAAAACCAAACCCGGTTACATATAACCATTTGATTCATGGGTTCTGTAGGGAAGGGAATTTGGAGGAAGCTAAGAGGTTGTTTAGGAGCATGGGGGATAGAGGTTTGGAGCCAGATAGTCAATGTTATTTTACTTTGGTGCATTTCTTGTGTCAAGGTGGCGATTTTGAGGCTGCTCTGAGTATTTGTAAGCAGAGCATGGAGAAAAATTGGGTTCCAAATTTTACAACTATGAAAACGCTTGTGAATGGACTTGGAAGCATATCTAAGGTTGAAGAGGCAAAGGAACTTATCCAGAAAGTTAAGGGGAAGTTCTCAAAAAATGCAGATATGTGGGATGAAATTGAAAAGGGTTTGCCCCAATAGAGAAGGTAACCAGGGTGTCCTAGTCGCCTAGAGTTTGTTACTTAAGTGAATAATGATGAATTATTAAAGCTAGTCAGGCCAATTTTGTATGAAAATGAATGTCATTTTTCTCATTAACAGGATGCATTGTTTCCATTTTGTTTGTTGAAATTAGTGAAAAACATCTGTTTCTGTATTCTAAAATGTTGTTTTACTAGGACTATTTTGGCGGGGGAACTTCCAGTAACTTCTTTTACCAAGACTTGTTTTATGAGTTCGGTTTATTGAATATCGTATTATTACTTATTGCATTATGGAAGTAAGCTTGATTGAGAGAAATTCCTGATTGCATGCTGTAGGCTATGGAATTTATGTGTCATCATTCATAAGTTACTTTATTGTCTGCAAGTGTCTATATCTCTGGAAATTTTGTACACTTATAACATGCTCCAAAAGTCAAGCAGTAATCTCTCACATTCCTTGCTGTTGCTGTTTAGTAAAATTGTGGTGCAAACTGATCTTGGATCAGCTTCAAGATTTTTTTCTTCAAACCTTAAAAAGTATCCCCTGTTTTAATTGATAATCTGTCAAGATAGTTTATTGCTCTCATCTGTTTCACCTCAAAGGTCAGATGAATTCCTAACTCCTGTCCCATTATATTCCGACTTGCCACATTAATTTTTTACTTTGTTGCTCGAACCTCAAGGGTTGGCAAATGATTCCAATGGTGCATACTTCTGTTCAGCGTGGTCCTAACTGAGATTTTTGCCTGTTGGGGTTGTCTTAATTCCATCTCTTTCTACTACCAGACAATGACCATGAGACGAGAAATCTCATGTCCTCTTATGTCAATCATGTTTATCCCGTTAGGTGATTTATAAAAGCCATATCTTACATTAGGTGATTTAATTTGTAAACTTTTGAGATGTCCTGTTAAATGCAAGCTTTACATGTTAGAATCAAAACTGATCAATTCAGTTTGATTCACCCCTACCACTAAGTGATGCTCAAGTGAAGCTTAAATGGAAATGAACGGATTTAGAGACTGAGACATTGCAAAAATCAATATAATTTATTGAAAAGAGGTTAAACATCAATGACAAAATAAGTGAAAGTTTTAAGTTATTCTATTATGCTAAATAGCATGCTCTGTCAATGTCGTATTCAATGAAAGGTAATCGTATTTATTGCTTTTATTACGAGAAGGTGCAGGCCATTTACAAGCAACCATAAGCTCCTTTGGCTCTACATCCAGTTTGTATGAATAATTCCTTTCTTCCCTGCCAGGACCCTATATGCACACACATGAGCTGCCAGAACCAAAGAAACTCATCGATTGTCTAAAAGTTTCACAAAAAATTCAAGACTTTCTTGTGATCAACCCGTGTCTCTTTCTCATGTGTTGTGCTCCATACACGATGGTAGAACTCACTGTTGTTGCAGCCACTAGCCAGCTGTTGATATGTCGTGAAGAATAAGTTTTTGTGACTTATAATCTATTTGAGTATGATCCAATGAGCAGAGAGTCAGTTTACCTTAAGTATGTTATAAATGATTGAGTTTCTGGCGTTCCAAACTCTGGTTGAAGGAGAACTGAGGCAACTAAAATCAGCTGGAAAACCGTGTTAACCTGAAAAAAATTTAAGTCTTTTCAGATATGAAAGCATTAACTGTTGTCACAAGCAGCAGCATTCAGGTTTTTCTGATTCCTCATTATGGTTTTTGTCATCATTTTCTACTCCTCCCCATCTATTTGTAGTTAAAATGCTAAAGAAATGCAGACTCCATAGCTAACCCTCAATTCCACCCAACTAGGAAAAGAAAAGATTATACTTACCTTGCTTATAAAGAGTGGCTCAATCTTCTGTGGACTAGTCCCATCAAGATTGAAGAAATCTAGCCAACTTCTCCACTGAATCAAAAGAATCCAACAATAACAGCCAAGGCTTAGATAAATGATTGCCAAAGTTTGCCAAGCCATAAAACAATTGGAACAAAAACGTGCACTAATAAAGTTCAGTTAAGCAACTTCACCTGCCAAACCAGGCTATCAGCTCTTTGGTACAATGCACCACTAACAAGGGCTACATCTCGCAGGACAACAAGCCCGACGAGTCCAGCTTTACAGCACAGAAAGCTAATAAGATAGCCATCATCAAACATTAACAGATTATATAGTGCCTCTATGTGTGTAAAATGCAAGTATCAACTAAAATACACAGACTATTACTGTCATAAAATAGCTGCAATTCCCTGTATTAATGGTGGGTGAAACAGAAAACCGATGAAAGATTCTGAGGCAATTACTTGCAGAAACTGCAAAAAATTATGATGATTCCAAATCATCCTAGTCGCACAGCAGTGACCAGTTACCATAAGCTAGTAGACCTCATAAACTTATAGTCCTACTAAGAATAATTTCAGCATTTGACAAAGGAAGCCTCATGCGTATTTGCATGAAAGAAAACTTTTTTGTGGATGCAAGGAAAGCTAGACAATACTCATGTCAACATGTCATGTACTCAGTATCTCAACGAACAATAATAACCAGAGCGTTGAAGAAGATTTAAACAAATGCAGATTACTTACGGTGCAAAAGATGGTTATGTACCATTGACAAAGCAACACATCCAATAAGAACCTATACCAAGAAGACCGAAAATAAGCTAATTGTCAAATGAAACGCAGAAGCAAGTAACAGAAACTACAAAGAAGTGGCATTAGTCATTTACCTTGTCAGCCAGGGGATCAAGATAAGAACCCACGACCGAATTAATCCTCATTCTTCTAGCTATATATCCATCCAACTAGAAAAAGCATCATAAATGATAAACGGAACTGAAATTCTCACGACTTATACAAAGGATTCGTTTGTTTCCATGATATGAAAAATTTCAGAGAATCCATACCCAATCAGTTGCACTAGATATAGCCAATCCCACAAATGCAAAGCCGTACAATTCATTTACAATCATCCTACATTTAACTCATTAATTAGTTTATGCAAAATCAATTATTTAAGTATAGAAAATAAACAAAATTGATTTTAAGACTTACCATCCAAGCAAAGGACCAGAAACCAATCGACTCATTGAAATTAAATTCGGCAAATTCACAAAACTCTCCAACACAGCTTCCCTCTCCTTGCTCTCTTCCATGTTGGTTTCCACCCGATCCGAGACTCTCGGGTCTGATAGGACCGACCCAAATCGTAGCTTGACCGGAAACTTAGCTCCACCGCCTCTAAGCAAATCAAGATTTACAGCTTGGACTTTTCTTAGAACAGCAACGTTTCCCCAAAGCGGAGTGGCGGATTGAGAGAGTTTCCAGGGAGGAGAAGAGAGGAAGAGAGGGCCATTCAAAGGAGCGATCCATTTGGAAATAGATGAAGGAGAAGGTGAGACACGACATTGAAAGAGGTGAGAGGATAGAGGTGGAATTATACAAGTTGTTGAATTTGTTGATGCTGCGGTCAAAAAAGTTCGGGTTTTTCTAGGGTTTTTCGTGATTAGGGCTTGCAGAGCTCTGTAAATCCCCATTAATAAAGCATTGTTTTTTCTCTGTTTTTTTATTTTTTTTTTCCTGGTTTTGAATTGGACGACAAGACGAATAAACACTGTTCCTTTGGAAAGTAGTGTCGTGTTGTGTACTGTTTTTGATTTTCTTAGATTTTGCAAGAGTTTAGGATGATCTGATTATGACGATTTGTAAGGGCGACTTTTGCCACGCGTACGTTTTGCCTAATTTTAACCATGCAATGCAAATGAACGTTAAAAAAAAATTACTAGAGCGTAGACTGTTAAATATATATATATATATATATAAATGTTATACAAATAGAAATTTAATAAAAAAATATAAATTTAACAGAAAATAACAAATATTTTATGTTTAGTGAATTGATATAAATTTTAATATAAAATATTCGTATATTTTAATATAACGAATACTAACTTAACGTCAATGAAGTCTTGACTTAGTAAAAAAAAAAAAATCTTGAAACTTTGAGATTTCAAGTTCAAATCTCACCAAATGCGAGCTTGAATTAGTCTAACTAAATATGAGCTTAAATTAATCTAATCATTTACTAATTTGTTTAATTATAATTATTTACTAATTTACCTAATTTGAGTAATACGATTTTCATAATTACATGTTCATAGAATGTAATATGCTGATTGTGATTGTAACTTTTAATGAAAATGTACTACTAAAAAAAATACTAACTTAACAGTAACATTATACAAACATGAACTATAAACACCAAGTCACCAACTCCACAGCACAGAGCAGATACATCCAACACTCGAATGATTTGAAATCAAATTGATACATGGTTACATACCGATACAGATATGAGCTCTTAAGAAGATACAGGTAAGAGTAGAACACAACAGAAAAGACCATCCGCAGGCACTGAAAGATTTAACGGAACTTTGATTTCAATGCATCTCTCTAGTAAAAAGATTGTAAACATCTACTCTTGATCTTGACCGTGTAATGAATGAGAGACAACGAATGTTTTCTTAATAAGCCTCAATATTGAGTGGTGCCTCTTATTATTTTGAAATTATTCATGCACGTAATATTTTCTTACTTCCCTTTATTGTCTCTCAGTTTTTCATTTTAATGTTGTATGAGATTTATTTGACACAAGCTATTTTATATTGGGAAGGTGACAGGAGAACCTCAGCTTCCGATGAGAGGCAAGAGCATTTTTCAGGGCAACATCCAGTTTTGCGCCTTCGCGAAATACTGAGTCATACAACTGACAGACAAACCTTGATAGTTCCTCTTCTTCTTCATCCCAGAAACCTGTAGAATGATGGTAGCGATTCTTCTCCGAGTCACTGTCTTCCCAGTCACTCATTGGACTGATAGGTTCAGTCTCTTCATCTTCTACATCTTCCACACCAATCTCGAACCTCCCATTTTCCAGAACATTATACTCTCCTGATCCACCAAGTGTTGTCTGTGAAACTTCTTGGGGCTCAGTTGTAGGGCATATAACAGCTTTGGCCCCAGAATCCAGAAAGGCTTTGATTAAATTTGGAGGGAAACCATAAGTTCCCGTGCAGATTATGATCCTGTCCCTCCAAGCTCCAACCTAGCATTATTCGACAAAGTATCAGTCACATAATGCTAAAACAAAATTTCATTTGGGATAATGTAGTTCATGATCCGGAGAGAACACAAATAAAAAAAACATCAAACATATATGCAAAAGACTTCTGGTATCATGGAAGGGGAGTGGGATAATTGACTAAGCTGACAGAATGGCCCTAGTTGAGATGGAAAACATCAAGAAGAAATGTCGTTTGCATTTATGGGTAAATCAGATAATCAAATGAGATTATGGGAGCATAAGCATACCATCCGACGAACATCATCAGGTGTCATGTGCAAAGAAGGGACTGTACGACGAAACATGTATGCCCCGATTTCTTTATCATCTTCCATGACCTTTAAGAGATGTCATGAAAATTGCAACAGAAGTTCATTAGTTCTATAACATCAATCCAACAACAAACGAAATCATTTGAAAGCAATTAAGAAAAGCATGCACACTTGGGTTTGGCGTCCAATATATCTATGACCAATGTTTCCAACTTGGAAGTATGGTCTACAGCGAATCAAATCAGCAATAGTTGTTATACTGGCAAATGGTGAAGCACCCTTCTGACGCTGGCTCCGAATCACTGATAACATGCTAACCTTGACACTTTGTAGAAACTTATCAGCCAGTTCTCCGGGTTCAGCCACGACGAACACATCGTTCTGCCAACTAGAAAAAAGAAGCACCTAGAAGGTTAAGACAGGCATAAACTACACTCACAACTAATGCCAAAAAAAGGGGCTTTTAGACCTTAATATTGAGCCAACTGAGTCATTTTGAAGGGCCAAATGTATAATGCCCACTTGTGGTAGATTCTGTAACTTCTCATGCAATGACCGAACAGGTAAATGGAGTGGCCTGGGTTCAGAAGGCGACTTTGGGGGTGATGTAGATGTCATTCCAGGTTGTAATCCATCCAAGCTTAAAGGGGGGACCATGTCAATTCGGCCAAGCCTCTGCAGGCCAACATCAGGACTGAAAAAAGGAGGGCTTGAGGGGAAACTTCCAGTGATCAGAGGAGAGGTAAATGGTGTTGGAAATGTTGTTGCTGATAACGTCTTAGAAATTCCAGATATGTCATGCAAAAGAGATAATCTTATTCCGTTTCGTGCACAAAATGACTCGAGTGCCCGAGCATGGTGCACAATTCTTCTCAAATCAGGACTATGCAAAGCTTCAACAAGTAGTACATTTCGCCTCCAACCTAATGAAGGGCTATTCTCATCTAGCATAGCCCAAGATATAAGAATTTAAAAAGATTCAGCAAAGCATCCAGAAATTTAGAAAATATGACAACCATCAACCAAGAGGTCTAATACCTGAATTTGATGCCTTTGCTCTGGCAAAATGTTGAGATTTCAAATCCTCTGTCCACTTCTCATCATGTGCAAAGGGTAGAATAAGTCTTTCACATGCATTCTTGAATGACTCCGAATTTTTTTCGATGTAGTCCTTTATAGCAGCTTCCAACTTCAGCCAAACTGTTGGATCAGTCTCATCCAGCTCCATGTCACAACATTCATCAACTGCAAGGACAGCCATATTAAGATATGAAGTGTTCATAATTATTCCACTAAAGAGCTATTACACAAGGATAAATACAAATATCAAATTAAAAAATGATTGGATGCAAGCTAGTTATGGAGACATCAACCAGGGCTAAAGTAGACCGCCAACCCTCATCTATGAAAGCCATACCTGGATTAAACCGAAAGTATTGGATCTCAGGGATCATAGGTAACAGTGTACTCAAAGCTTCCTCAACTCGGTCCACAGAGCATGCACTCTCAATCAGCACTTGCCCAGTATCTAGATAACGCCAACCACCTTTTCGTGCCTACAACAGAGAAGATACTCATAAATCCATAGAATGAAGTAATGACCCTTAAACCACAATATAATCAGCAATGAAAAGGTAAATAGAAAATTAAAATCTCTATATTTTTTATCCTCCAATTAGTCAAAATATCAGAACCACATAGAAATGTATTAGACTTGGAGCATCATTATCCTCATAAAATGGTGATTTGCACTTCAAATGGTCATGGTAATTGGAAAAGGTTTATATGCACTTAAATCAGATCTCATGACAAAAATTCCTTAGATGTCAAAAACACAAAAACAAAGCAGTTACCTTTGTAGGCACAGAGCCACTACCAATTGAAAATATACAGTCAATTTTTTTATCAGGCCACAAAAGTTGTGCTTCTCTTATGGCAAAGATAGTCGGATTGTTTGCCACTATAGCACCATCTTGCCAGCGGTATATATCTATATAAAAGGTAAAATAACTTTCAAAAAAAGATTAAGAAGCTTGACAGTCTTAAGAAAATAGATAACTTAAGCAAGCAGAAGAAAATACCATCGGAGTAGTCAACAAGATAATATGGGGCAGCAGAAGATGCTCTTATAGCTTGCCATACATTGTGTTTACAACTTCCAATAAAAGCACTTCGTTTGTGGCCAACTTGAGCACCTGTAGTTGGAGATCCTACAGTGGTGATGCCAGAACTTTCTGATGGTGCAAGAGGCACCTCTGGCGTTCCCACAGGGTACTGCACATTAAGAAAATATAAATGCATAAACAAACTAATACAGCTACCAAGATATTACCATAACGGGTAATAAAGTAATCTACACATATCTATACGAGCAACATAATACTTGAACTCAGTTAGAGTTGATATCATATGATAGAAAAAGGAGCTCTTGACCTCAAACCTGATAATTGCGGAATACAAAAGGCTGAGCAGGCATAACGCTCACTAAAGTTGACAAAACAAAAACTTTTGGAGCATTTTTCACAGCAGACTCAATTAGTAGGTCACCATCCTCATCAGCACACATTTCCTTTAGCAACCTCTCAAACTGATCTGCACTGTGCTGTAATCACAGATTTTATAGTGTCTCGTTAAAAGAAAGGATACTTTGAAAGGTAAAACAAACAGGCAATTGAATTATCAAGTTTACCATGCCAGAATACCTCTAATAATAATCATAGTAATAATAAGTTGCAACATATATGTCTGTCATGTTTTATTGATTAAAGGCAATAAACCTAATGAGCACCCCTTAAAGTAAACTATAGTAAACCCTCTAAAACTCTGAAAAATATGTGGAAATACAAAATAGTCCTGTTCGTTTGAGATATAGTTTCACATGGTTTTTCATGCTTCTTCATGCAAAAAAACACATATACTTTTAAGGAAAACAAGAAAGGAACTCTAGTAGTACCGAAGAAAGAATCACAAATTCACATAGATAAAATGAGAAATTCATACTTTAGATCCATGTACAACAACTCTGAAACTCTGTGATGAACTTTTATAAAGCTGGTCCAACTTTTCTCTCCAAGTTGCAGCTTCATTATCCTTTGGCACAGTTTCAGTGAAAACAACTTTTCCTACAAAGTCAATATGGAAGAATAGAATAAACAAAGTGAACTACAACTACAAATAAAGTGTTGCTCAATAACAATTCTTTATGCAGCATACTCACCAAGATTTTTGTATATTTCATCACATTGGTCCACGCTCATCATCTTAATACCAAGGGCAACAGCGAGTATGCCACCTGTTGATGTCCCACATATAAGGTCAAATAGCTCATGCATACGCTTTCCGGTTCCCTTCTCAATTTCTTTAAGGATCTGCACAGTTGCAAGACCTTTCATGCCACCTCCATCCATCGAGAGTATGCGTATGCCTTGTTTTGGTATCTGTCTCCCTCTAATAGCACGTCTCAAGTTTTCATTCTCTCCTACAAAAGAACATAATCAGATGATCCTACGATCTAAAGATTCTCAAAGAAAGTTAAAAATCAAATCCATTAAAGATACCAAGAATTGCCAAAGCACGAGCTGCAGCTTTGTTCACACGTGGCTCAGGTGTAACAGTCAGGCGCATGAGAAGTTCCCTCAAGCTTTCAGAGGTCACAAGGATGTGGCGATTCTCCACACAGAAGGCCAAATTTCCAACAGCTAGCAATGCAAGCCTTTGCACCTGATTAAATATAAAAGATTAATTATACATAACTGCTCAATATAGGAAACTCAATAAAAAACAGAAAGTTACCTCTGGGTTTTTATGGGCACACAACATTTTTAATGATCTCACAACATCTTTGGTTAGCATCTTCTGAGCTACAGTGTCAGATGCAAAGGCCAATGTGACCACAACTTGCAGCACAGAAACCAGTTCTTCTGGGGCAGGAGACTTCAAAACAGTTTCAATGGGTTGCATGATGTCACATTTCATTAACTGCATGGCCACAGAAACATCTCCAGCAAGAGTTGATAAAGCAGAGCAGGCTTGATCGACCTGACATAAATCAGAACTATAAAGACAGTGCACAACAGGGAGAGGAAAGAAAAGACAACATGTCTGATGTCACTCATAAAAGGAATATATCTCCAGCATACCACATGCCGGTTGTCACTACTTATCATGCTTATGAGCTGCCGCACTGCATTCTCATCTTTACCAACAACCACACGGTTCCCCTGGTCTTGCATTATTATCTTGGCCAGTGCAGAGGCTAGCAAAGGGTGATGACAAGAGGAAAAACGAAATATGAGAGAGAAAAAGGCACTCAGCTTGTGTCTAGAAACACCAAAATAAGAACTATTCTCCATCTGTAACAAAACAAGAGAAACAGTTTTACTCATAGATTTGTCTACGCTCATCTGAAGGCATGAGCATACAAACAGCTAATATTTGTTAACTTATACCTCTATTTGCACAGTCACTGATCTTAGATTTTCATCAGCCACAATCCTGATATTTGCAAGAGACAAGTGGCGTAGCTTCCATAAAGGCAAAATCTCAGGAAGGAATTCAAGTGGATTACCAAATAACCTAAGAATTTGTAACTCAGCCATAGCCCTGCCATCCAACTGGAGAAAAGCATTAGACCGGAGAAAGCTATAAATTCTCAGAAATAAGTTGACAGTCAATAAAGTGACCTGAAGTCAAGAAGAGGCCGAACAAGCTTGTTATGTTCTAATGATAATTCCACCAGACCTACACACTGTCTCAGCTCCACTGCTTATAAATTACCAAGTAAAATATGGTAAATAGACAAGTGAGAAGGAATATCAATAGCCTAGACCTTCAAAAATCATGAGAACACATTTCTCTCCCTCCTTGTGGATAAGGACTTGATATGGTAATACAACTCTCAGGAACATAATTTAGATGTAAAAGCATGACCAGGCTTACCAGGAACTGAAACAAGCATGTTGTAGTCAACCCTGAGTACTTTTAAGGTTTTTACTTCACCAAGCTCTGGTGGTAACACTGATAGCTTGTTATAATCAAGGTATAGTTTCTCAAGAATAGGCAATCGAGTTAGCTCAACAGGCAGTGTCTGTATCAAAGAGTAAGCAACCAACGAGTGTTAAACAACTGAAGAAGAGGAAAAGAAAAAGCTTCTCCATCGACCTCAATCCAAAAGTTTAAATATTTAAAAAAAAAAAAATCAAGAAAACAGGTAAGAAAAAAATTACCATTAAACCACAACCGCAAAGGCTAAGCAAAGTGATACTTCTCCAATGGTCACCACATTCAACGGGACTCCCGTCGCCAGAAGGAACCAAATTTGACCGTAACAACCGAACTAAAACTCCAACTCCATCACTCTGCTGACCCGACCCGGTCGCCTTAAACATTGAAACAGCCCGTAAGGGGTCCCTCCTCTTCTCCACTTTCATCTCCACTCCCACTACATTTTCTTCTGTCTCTCTCAACTCAACCGCCACAGCATCTTGCGGCACTGGAAGCGCCACCATCAATTGAGATTGCAACCTTAGCGCCACCTGGTCCTCGTCATCTCCCGCTACCCAATCCAGATCAATCCTGAGCCCTCGTTCTTGCTGATCTTGCGGCGCTAACGATGCCGACGACGACGAAGAGGAACTTATCGATGATGACGATGGTGTGCGGTCGAGATCTTCCGCAGATTCTTCGCACCCGTAGTTTAGAGATAAGCGAAAGATCTCCGAAGGCCGTTTCCATCCTAGCCCCCAAGACATTGTAATCGGACGGTTAAAATGCGCCGGAGAAGAGAATCGTGATCGCTATCCAGCGGTTGATATGATGTTTCACAGTTATTTCTTCAAGCAGATAACAGAATGCACTGAAAAAAGTCACGACGATAGAAATGAGGTTCCATTTTTAGGGTTAAGTTTAGAGAAGAGAGCTTCAGTCTTTAGAGAAATGATTGAGCTAAATGAAAACTGAAGCTCCGAACTCTGCAGACTGTGTCTCTGACACAATTGTCTTATTTTAGTCTGCCCGTTGTCGGAGTCAATTTTGTATTTATCGTTTTTTTCGTTAAGCGAGATTCAGCGTACGACGTCGTTTGCTTGGCGGTTGAAAAAAATGACATGCTCCCTCTTTCCCTTGTGCATTGAATTTTGAATGAAAACGGCATCGTGTCGTCTTAGCGGGGCCCAGTCTCAATAAATTTTGGAGAGGGTAGCTTAGTTAAATATTTAACATAATAATAGTGTTTGATAAATTGCATGTAAAGTGATTACAATGTAAAATGATTATAGAAAAAATTATTGCAAACGGCTGCATATTTTACCGAGGCACTTGCTGATATAATCATCAAATGAAATTTATTTGGGTAAAATAGTAATTGGCTCGGTAAGTTTTCAGTGCAATCTAATTTTGCAGTGGTAGGAGGCTGCAATCACAATGCAGCTTTTAGCTGCAAAGTGTTTGCAGCTGTAATGTTAAAATGCAGTAACTAGTGTTTACCGAACACCGTAAACAAATTGCAGCTCATTAAATTGCGATGCAAAGTGCTTTAAATCCCTTATACCAAAGGGGTTCAATGTTCTATTACTTGACATTGATTCTGGCATGCCAAAATCAAAACATGTAACTAACCCAACCATAACTTAAAAAGCTGGTGGGCCGAATTCGAAGCATCAAGCATTTTGGTAATGGCCGAAGACTAAAGGCCAAGACTTCAGGTTGACACTGGCCTAAAAATGGCTTGAGATCATCTTTGCCAACAATCTCATAATCGAATAATTAAATAGGACCTATCACAGGATGAAAAGTTCAAATTCAAATTCAAAGAATCTTGATTCCTATTCTTCAATTAAAAAAAAAAAAAAGAAAATCTCAAGATCAACGGCTGCACCACCCGGGAGAAGTTGACATTCGAGTTTCAACAACCACTTCGTCTAAACATAGAAAATAGGATGAATTGCAGCCTAGAAATCTACAAAGTCCAATATCTAGGATGATAAGCTGGCTTCAAATAACAGATCAAGATGCTTGCAACTGAAATTGAATCAACAATGTTACCACTACTGACCTAAAAGTACTCAATTATGTTAAGGAAATTGCTTCAACTAATAAATCCAGGTTCTTTGCGGCTGCTTCAAAAGTTGCTCTCAAATCTTCCTTTACTCCATCATCAGCAAATATAAAATCAATGGCATTGTCAGCAAGCTGAAACATTTCGGTCTTTCCGAGACCTGGGAAAAAAGAACAAATCATCGATGAGTATTGTATAAACCATATGATCTATACCCTTCACGTATGCTGGTTATATTCCGCTTACCGAATGCAGAGGAAGCAAGACTGTACTCCCCAGACAGACTGGTAGAAAAAACCCCAGAATCATCTGTGCACAGAACCAAAGGATGTTTTGCCTTGTATAGATCACCTGCATCACCGTTTGGCAAGAAGACATGTACAAAAGTCAGTACGTAGCAAAAAGAAAAATATGTTCCAATCCTTTGAGAGTAGGTGATTATATATATCCTTGCAAAGTTAAATTCCTAAGAGTTGAAACAGAAGCAAAAAAGCCTGACCGAAATGATGAATATCTATTGAAGAAATTGTGTCTGTCCTGATGTTGGATGTCAAACAAATCTCAACCTGCAAAAAGTTTTAAAAAGAAGAAAATCTTTAGCTCCCTAAACGTTCTAAACACAATGAACTTCAGGCCTACAATGCAAACTTAAACTTTGCGAAGCCTCTCCAAATAGAAAATCTGTTGATAAATGTGGAAGCATAGACATCCTTGAACCTTGATGAGAGGAAACATGATCGACAGAATTAACCTAGGCTGGATTTTCACAATCTAATAAATTATGCTCAAATCAATCTACTAAATAAATGGCTTTGAAAATTGGATATAGACCCACAGATGTGAAAGATATCTTACAGGGATTTTCAATGATTTCAACTTTCTCCAGTTTTCCTCATCAAAGCAACAAGCATGACCAATCCTCTGTGGAAGAAAGTCTAACATTGCTTTGATTTCCTCCTGGTTAGGTACCTACAAGCACTAAGATATGAAAATACACTAGTCGGTGTTATTTCAATTAATGTAAAGCATACTAGTAGCATGAGATTTATGAGCAGTAGAAACAAAAGTGCACCTCTCCACAGTGAAGAGTGATATAGAGACCCTGCTCATAAGCAAACTTTAATGCTGGCAAGAACGTAGTCCTACATCAGATGCAAAAAGAAAATTCATTATTATGACAATGATTTCCAGTTAGTTATCCAAGACAAAAATAAAAGGAAAAAAGTTGTTTGCATAATGAGTACCAATCGCCCACAATTGGGTTTCCAGAGAGATCAATGCCAACCACCCCTACCCCTAAATCCCTCATTTCCAGTGCAAGATTAACCTAAAAATTGAGGAAAGGGAGAGATATTAGATGCCTTATCTGTTGAACAAATAACAAGCTTTTGACAAATGCATTCCTAACATACAGTTTCCATGGCAGCTTCAGTGCTCTCACGGCGGTCAATGCTGAGAAGTAACCTAACATATATCTTTTTTCTTGTAGTTCCATTAGATGTATTTGTCTTCATGCCAGCAGGGGCAAAATCAACATCAACCGAACTGACAGCTCTTAAACCCTCCATCACAGCTTCCATATACGAGCGTTTGCTCATTCCTATGGAATCATTTTTCTGTACAATGGTTCCATAAGTTCATTAATTCAAAACTACTGCTTTATCATATGAAACAAACTACACCGAACTAAACTACAATGTTGCAATGCAATTATGCAAGTACCTTAGGAGTTGTTCTAAGCTCTAGATATACAACATTCTCAGAAGCAAAATCTTCAATGACCTGTATTTTGAAAGAGCAAGAATAATACGAGGAATCGATATGAACGATATACAGTAAAAGAAGTCCTAAGTGGGAAGCCTCCTTACTTGTTTAGTAATTCTTGTAACAGTAGAGTGATCAGTAGTGAGAATATGGATGAGGTCAAACAGCTTGAACACTTCATGTAGAGTACGGTCACCTGAATTGTAAAAGCTTAGGAATCTCCAAACACAAATCTTTATTACACAGAACACAACATAAAGAAACCTTTTTTCCCTAGATGTGTAAGGATTACTTTAATCAATCAGAAATTTCCAACCCCAACCCCAATCCCACACGGCCTTACCACCTGAGCTCTGACCAACAAGTAGCCAAACTCATGTTTGTGTTGGGTTCTGAAGAACAATAACTGCACAATGTGCACATGGCATAATTGAGCAGAGGATGTTTCTTCTTGTTTTTCAGTTTTTTTCAGCAATGAAATAGAGGACTAAAGCATTAAATGAGGAGGAGGAAACATACTTTTCATTATAACATTCTCCACATCAGAGAAAACAATGTTACCCTTTTCACCCAAAGCTCTAGCAAGCTCTCTGTCAGAAAGCATTACTACTAAATTAATCTTAATAAAAGATAATTGAAACCTTAAACTAAAGAAAGCAGAGAGGGGTAAGTATGCTCACAGGAGGGTAGAGTCGCTAACGGAACCATTGAGGTGAGCATGAAGTTCAACCTTTGGCATCGAAAAACACCACTCGGGAACTTGTCTGTTCATCTTTTCCAGATTTCCTTATCTTTGACTGCTGCAGCCTTTGGGTTGCGAACTGGGTTTTTCCAACTGGATTCGCTTCGAAGTGTGATAGATCGAGTTTTGACTTCCTCTGAAGTCTAACCAAACTTAAGGGAAAAGCCGAAAAGAGGACAAATGACAAACAAGCGGACAGAGAAATCAGTGAGCACTACAGCAGTGGGCTCGAAGAGACAAGAACCGGAGATTGTTGGTTTTTTGTTCAGAAGAACCGGAGGTTGTTGGGCTTGTAGAAAGTCTGGAACGAAAGGATTTCTGGCTTTTAAGAACCCAATATCAAGGGCCAAATTTCTTGGTAAAATGAGAGCTCAATGCAATGAGTCACGTAGAAATCAATCATTGGGCGTCAATGGCCGTTGGGAAAAACTGATCCCAGGCTTTGGAAGCCCAACGCCATATTTCGCAAATGCCAAGTTCATAGTCACCAAACGCAGCCATAACTTACCTTGTCCATCACATATAGCTCATGTGAACCTCCGGTCTTTGTATTAGGAATATAATCAGATTGGATATCTATTAATTTTGGAATATTCAAATTCGAATTCAATTAAAATATATAAAATTTGAGTCTGATTAACTATTCGATTATTTTGATTTGTGTTACCCGAACCTTAATCCTATAAAATGAAAAATATCCGTTTAACTACCTGAATCCGTTAAATACCCGTTTATTAAGTCAAAGTTTGACTTTCAATTTTTAATTTAAAATCATTTTTGGAATAAATTTATTTAAAAAATTAAGTTAATAAATTTAATTTAACTAATAAATATAAATTAAAGTTAAAAATCATAATTATGATATTTGATGAATTAATTTAATTAAATACAATATTAATAATACATAATTTATATATAAAAAATATAAATATCATATTAATTAATTATTAATTATAATCAGTTCTGGTAGTGGGTACCCTAAAATAACTACCCGAACCTTTGATGGATAGTAATTTTATTACTTGAATTCGATTATATATTACAATAATCTTACTTAATTAAATCAAATAGTATTAAATACATGTTTGTAAGATACCCATTATCGTCCCTACTCCAGACTGTCCATTGGACATTTGATCCTTGTGGTGCTGTCTTTTTCCACAACACAATGAAAACGAAATAAACGAAGAGAGCAAGCTGAGAAGGTGTAAAATAAAAGAAACCTTTATTGTGATCAAGACCAGACAACAGAGACTAGTCTTTCCTATTTGCGAGGCAGTCAGCCAGGCAGCTTCTATAGATGTATAGTTGGAGATCACACACTGAATTCATTGCTCATGCGCGTACATATCTTCAAGTTTTTCTTCTTTTTATTTGTTCAAAAATCCATTCTAATTTAAAATTTGTTGCACTTTATTATTGCAATGGGCATATGAACAAATGTACATTTGCCTGTTTTAGTGGTTGATTTTCTTTACAGACAGAAACAGACCAGTACTTAGCACAGATCATTGACAGCGTTGGCAGTTAGAATTTGGCTGTGGGCATAGTTATCAAAATCGTATTATACGCAATAAATATCGTATAATTTGATTCGATTTATTATAAATTCGATACGTATTTATACAAAAAATCAATTTTATTATGAATCGGTAGCGTATCTATCGATACACAAGTGAATCGATACGTATCGTACGATACACCGATTCACTTCGATACGCTTTATAGTAACATTGTGTCAAGTCCAAAAAAATTTGATCTGACCCAATTAGCTAAAATACAATTTTAATATTTTTTTAACCTAAAAAACACTTAAAAACATATTTTCTATATAATTTAATCTTGAAATATTGAAAAAAAAAACTTAGTTAGAAAATTAAAAAATATATAAAAATATTATTTAAAAATATATACTATTAATGAATATGTTAAGTGTTTGAAAAAAATCATACTTTTTATTTTTATCATATACTTACTTAATTCTATTAATATGTATAATATTTTTTATATTTTATTTATCTTACATGTATATATTATTTATAATTAATTTTAAAATTATTTATCGTATCTTACGATACGATATTCGATTTTTAAAAATAAAATTTCGATTTACGATACGTATTTCGATTTAATAACTATAACTGTAAGTTGTTTTTTTTTTGTTACAAGTTGTGGGTTGATTTGACATCTTAACATGACAAAAAAAAAAAGGCTAAGTCCAAATTAAAGACATGAAAAGACCAAAATGATTACATTAGGAAAATTTGTCCTGGCTCTTGCAATTTTTTGTCTCCGAGAGAGTATGATATGATCAATCATTTACATCAGCAACTCCATGAGAGGAGAAGAGAAACATAGCGATATTGGTGTGGAGGTATAATCACAGATTTCCCATCAAATTGATGCAACGAGACAACGGGTAATGGCGATTACACCTTTCTCAGTTGTCATGGAATTGGCCGCACAGCCACAGGATTGAGGAATCCATGTTACTGTATCTAGTAGTATTGTTATAATTAGTATTATAACGGTTGAAAATTTTCTCATTTTTTAGCCATTTATAGGAAAAATCACAACCATAAGTATCATATCAATAATAATAATAACTGAAAATACAGAATGTTTTCTCATTGATTGAAGTAATTCTAAAGCACCAATAAGTCTTAGTTTAGCCACATAAAAGAGCTTTTGGGACAATGAGCTTGGATTTAATTAGTTATAGAATCTAATTATTTATTAATTTAATTTTTTGAGATAATTGATTTTCATATACTTACAAGTTCTTGATAATGATTGTAACTTCTCATATAATAATCTCATATCCAATTAGTACAGATCGACTTCAAGGACATTAAAGAATCACCAATAGGAAGCAATAAAGTCCAAGGCTTTTGGCTGTTGATGATGGATCACTCCATTATCAACATGTTTAGTATGGCTCTAAAATACTCAGTGTGACTAGATGCTAAATATGAAGGCTGCCACTTGCTTGGGTCCATACGAATTATCTTTATTGAATATTAACTAAATTATTAATGATGTGCGAGAATTCTTGCTTGCTTGGCAAATATTAGAGACCATTGACAATGGCTTCTGATGTAATAATGCTTGAAATACAGGATTTTCGTGCTTGTTCAAACTTCAATTTCTTATCGGGGTAATATGATAGCCCTGAGAGGGTTCTTCATCACAACAGTGAAAGCATAAGTCTCAGTCAAGTTGGGTGGAGCATCCGGAACCGGCAGCCACTTGAATGCTTGAACCATCTTTGCAAGCAACAAATTAATGTGCAAAACGCCCAGACTCCAAGCCGGGCAAATCCGCCTTCCTGCCCCAAAGGGCAACATCTTCACCGCCCGAGTCCCCGTCACGTCCACACCAACCCCATCGCCATTCAAGAACCTCTCGGGTCTGAACTCATCCGGATCCGACCAAATATTCGGATTCTCAGTGATCCATGCAGTGTAGAACTCGAGGTTAACACCTGCTGGAATCGTGTAGCCACCAAGCTCGGTGTCCTTTATAGTTGCATGAGATAAAAGAAAATGACCCGGAGGGCGTCGCCTGAGGGTTTCTTTAACCACAGCGTCAAGATAAGGCATTTTCTCCACATCTTCTTCTTTAATATCCCCATCTTTGCCCACACAGTCAACGATTTCCTGGTACAACTTTTCCTGAATTTCTTGATTCATTACCAAGTGAAGCATTGCCCATTCTACGGTTGTTGCACTGGTATCATTGCCGGCGTTAATCACCTCCGAACAGAGAGTCACGTACTCTTCTTCACCTAACGGGCCTCGGGTTGCTGGCTCAAGTCCGAAGAGAGAATCTATATAGGCTGCACCGATTGGACTCACCATTTCTTGGTTAGGGTTTTCACCCTTCTCCACAAAAGCTCTTCTATTCTTTATCAATGGCGCCAAACACTGCAGTTGCCTCTTCCTTAATGCTTTAGCTTCCTTCATTTGCCGGCGGAATAGTGGAGTAAGGATAGGCAAGAAATCCGGTAGCTGCGGCGAAGTTATCAGCATTACATCTTTTAGTATGCTTTCTATTTTCTTTATCCGCTCTTCGGAGATCTTTGCACCAAAACACAAACAGATTAAGATGCTACATATAGTTTGCCTGCAGTTGCTCATTACCTCCACAAACCCATTCTCAGAAGCCTCGCTTTTGATTCTCTTCATGTGGTTTTCTATTGCCCATTTGCGGATCCAACTGCATTGCTTCACTCTCGTAGGGGTTATCAGCTCGGTGACAAAGTTCTTGCGCAGGGTTCTCCAGAGAGGTCCATATTCAGCAGAGTTGATGGCACATTTCCCAACACTGAACACCAGCCGTATCGGCGAGTCCGGTGGCCGGGAGGAGAAAGCGGCGCCTCTCTGAACCAGGGCTTCATGGATGAGCCCGGAGTCTGTAACAATCACCATAGTCCGTTGCCCCATCTGCAAGGTGAAAATTGGGCCATATATTTTACGTAACTCACGCACTATAAAGATGAAATGCCGACGTTGGAGGATGATTTGGATCAGATTTCCAACAAGGGGCCAGCCAGGCGGCCCTGGAGGGAGGTTCTTCGGTCCGCCACCAGTGGCTGACCAGCGGCGCCACCATAGACGGAGGAAGATAAGTGCCAAACCAATGATGAAAAGGTCTATCAACTCCATTTTTTGTGGAAAAGGACTAGTGTACAACAGGGTTTTATAGAACATGACAAACAGTGAATTAAATGAATTTGATCCACCAGCCATCCTGTTAGGTACTCAAGCCCAAAGTAAAACGTAGCCTAAAAGACCGGTCTAGTAGGTAGGAGAACCCCTTAAACTTAAATACCCTTCCAAATTATTTGTGGAGTCGATGTGGGATCGTAACATTGCCCACCTCTTAAGAAGGGGGCTTCCACTCCAAATTCTTTTCGGGACGAGGTAGCCCTTTTATAAGTCGCTCCTTTCGCTCTACAATGGCCCACTCTAGCTGGCTTTCACTCCAAATTTTTTTCGGCACCAGGTAGCCCTTTTCTAAGTCGCTCCTTCCGCTCTACGGTGGCCCACTCTATAGATGGTTTCACTCCAGACTTTATCATGCACCTAGTAGCTCTTTTCTAGGTCGCCCTCTCCGCTACATCGACTCTCAATGAAAGTACCAATGTTAGCTACTCAAGCCCAAAGAGAGAGCCTAGCCCAAAAGACCACTCTAATAGGTAGGAGAATCCCTCAGACTTAAATACCCCTCCACAATTACTTGTGAAATCGATGTGGGATCGTAACACTTTCATATTTATTAATTGCTCAATTTGACCGATGTGTGTGTCTCTCTCTATATACATTAATTGCTGACAATTAAGTTTATGAAATTGTAGGCACCGACTAAGTTAGAATTAGCCTATTTGATCGTTGAAAATAGCATTAATTTGAGGGAATCCATTTCAAATAATAGATGTAGTTTAAAGTACAAATTAGTTGGCTTAATTAACATGAACAGAAGATTTTATGTAAATAGCTAGGTTTTAGTTAATTAATAATGAATTAGAACTGTTTTAAGTTAATATAGGAAGAAAAAATAAGAAAAGGAGAATTGATCTAAATTCGGATGGAATCAATAATTAAAATCACATGGTAAAGTTGTTCATGCATGAGTATTATTATTATGAACAGTTATTTTTATTATTTTACTGAAGCTAGCTTCTAGGTGAGGAATTAATAGTCGATTATGGTGTGGCATTGCTGGTTTTGCATGTGGTGTCCATGGTCCTGTCGCTTTCGGCTAGTTAAGACGATGACCAAGATGACCTAATACGGCAACCAGCAGTTAATGCAAGCGTGAGCTAATTACTTAAAGCTTCAATGAAGCAAAACCATAAAAAAGAAAGAAAAATGTGAATATGCATGGTTATCACATGGCTATTGGCTATGGATATTGGTGGTCATCGATCTGCCTGTTTTAGCTTACTCAAATACAGATGTATAATACAGCCTGTTGGCTCTGGTCCTTCACATTTCTCCAGCACTTCATCATCTAAAATGGTTAATGATTTTTCTTCTATTATGAGTTGTACTGTTCATATTCACGAGCTTCAGGATCCAATTTTAATTTTCTAGTTTAGCCAATGTCGGTTTAACAGACTTCGCTTACTGCGAGGACTCCACCATTTTTATGGTGTATAATATATGAAGAGTTAAGGCATTGGCATCGATTTGACTGCTTGGCTTATAACTTTTTGATCCAATGATTAAGAAAAAATTGTGGCGCATTGGTTTTTTTTGGTATGTGTTAGAGTTTAATCCTGCATTTTAGGCCAATGCATGGGCTGAAGAATGTAAAAGAGCAAACCTCCCCAACTAGCAGATTTCTTAAGAATCTTTCATGGTTAAGAATGATAGTTTAATCAATTCCATTAGTAGAAAATAAAATGATCTAGAGCAAGTAGAACATCTCTTAATTAACAATCCAAACATGATTTTATGATCTTTTATTTTTTTTGTAGATCATCTTTCCATGTCGCTTTTCAATTTTCTTAAGTTTTTTCATATATTTAAAAAGTTCAAGTTTCATATTCATATGCCAAATATGTACAGAATAGGAATACTTAAAACAGCAGATTCTAATTACATGTCCTTAAACTTGGACCACTAAAGCCTGACGAAGAGATGCAAAAGATTCACATAACGGTTCCCTGAGGCTTTTTCAGACAATATTGCAGGATTCCCTCGCCGAGTCCTAAACTTTAATAGACATTCAAACAACGTATTTGGTTGGTTTTGATATAGACTTTGTTGACTCCTGGATCATGTTCAGGCATTAGAATCCTGTGTGCTGTGTGGTTGGCAATGAACTGTTTGTACCAAAGTGCTGATGCTCTTGGAGTCCTCTCGAGAGTGGCATAATTAACATGGTGAAGGCCAAATGTAATTGTATATCCCGATGTCCATTCGTAATTGTCTAACAAGGACCATAAAAAGTATCCTCGTACATCTGCTCCTTTCCTGGTTATTTGATCAAACAAGTATTAAGAATGAATCTGAGAAGCAAACACAAAAGAAAAAGAACAATCACACATAAGATGTGTATGGTTCAATAATAAGCTAAGCAACTAAAAGTAATTGAATTTCTCTGGGCCTCCGTCCCCGATCCCTCACAAGGGGCTCTGCCCCTTCACCCCAATCATTGACTGGTCAATGAGACCATCATAGTAGTTTATGTGTAAATGTCATATGTATGGCGTCTTATCAGACTTCGTAAACTCCAACAACAAAGCTGTTTAGATCATCTCAAATGCTGGGTTTGTTGGCAAATTGTCTCACAGTTTTTCTTCCAAATATGTATGGATAGAATTGGTGCCTCAAAGCTGCTGCTAGAGCATCCAAGTAGCCACTTATGTATTCCACTCTACTGGCATCATTAAGTGACTCTTTAAATGAGCCATTCGACTTGTGCTTCTCACCAAACCCTGCAAACAAGACCACCCCACAGTTAGAAGAAGTTCTAGAAAACTAATGGCTCAATGCCAAATCTGATTTCTGTTTTAACTCACCGTTTTCTGTAATGAACATTGGTATGTTATTGTACCTCTCTTTCAGGTATGTTACTATCTTATCCATTCCTTGAGGATAAACATTTAGCCAGTCAACTGAAGTCTATGTAAGCAAATCAAAATCAGTTTTTCAGAAAAGAAAAGTAAGGTTTTGTCAATGGTGGTTGTTATGTTGAAGTTACATACAGATTCACCTATGAGGACCCCATCTTTGTCTGGAGTTCTTAAGGCAAAGCCTTCTACCTTAGAGTTTCCTGGTCCATTTTCACATGCGGAAAACATGCAGTCTCTTATGTAGAAAGAAATATAGTGATTAACACCAATAAAATCCAGTCCACTCTTCAGCTTCTGCTGGTCATGATTTGAAAATGCGGGCAAAATGGACCCTAGAATTTCTTGCATTCCTGCTGGATATTTCCCCGTTATGATTGGATCTAAGAACCTGCAGCAAAATTCTAGTGCTTGAAGCTCTATCAATGTATACACAGAAGAACAATCAATTCCGAAAATTTCCATGTTTCTGACTACTTGGTTTCTTACCAGATCATGTAAAAAGATTGAGCTTTCTCAGCTGCCTGTTTGTCTTCTGAAGAGTTGCTGATAGGTTCATACCAAATGGCATTCATAACAATCCCAATGCTACCCCTTTGTTCTTTCTAGATAATTACAAAGAAACATCATGGTTTTCTACAATATCGTTTAGGCATTCCTTGTTTACTCTAGCATTGAGTTTTGAATCAAGTAAAAGTAGCAAAGACAATGGATAAGTAGTGCAGTTTTACCTGGTACTTGGTTCTGTAAATATCAACAGCAGCAGCATGGGACAAGATGATGTTGTGAGCTGCAACAAGTGGCTCTTTCTCAGAATCCCCATTGCTACAATTCCCAAACAAGCTTGAACAACGAGAAGGTGGGTAAATCCCTGATCTATAACCACGGATTGCTACAACATTAGGTTCATTTAAGGTGGCCCAGTACTTCACTCTGTCTCCAAAATGTTTGAAGCATATATCTGCATAATACTTGAAATCTTCCCTGAAAATGTTTGATCTATATTAGAGGCAGTCGGTCGCTAAATGGTCATCAACAAAGGGATTGTAAGAGATTAATGCCACTTACTGCACTCGGGGATTTAGCCATGCCCCATATCTAGTTTCAAGTTCTTCAGGAATGTCATAATGAGTCAATGTCACAAACGGTTGGATTCCTGAGACAGAAGAAGTTGAAGTTATATGGTATTGAGTTGATGATGATTATGAACATACCCTTTAATCAATTCTGTCCTTTTAAGGTAGAAGAACTGGAGATTGACCTTTAAGGTGAAGAGTGTTTATGAGATTGTCATAGTGACTGATGCCAGCCTTATTTACACTTCCAAATCTTCCCTCTGGAACCAGAGGTCAAGTTAAGAGTGAGTTAGAGACTGAAAAAAAAAACATGAAAATCACATCAAACTCATTCAGTTCGAAGAAACAAAGCTCACTGGGTAGGATTCTTGCCCATGAAATGGAGAAGCGATAGCTATTGACCCCAATGTCATCCATGAGATCCAAATCTTCCTGTTTCAAAAAGATCAGAATAGTAACCTTTTCAGCTTTTGTATTGAGAATATCTTGTTTCCATTATTTAGAATAATGGTAATGGAATCTTAGAATTTCTAGATTTGTGACTTTCAATTTGTTTATCTTTGTTGTTAGATCAAAGATTTCCAGCCCCAGACAAGAAAATCTGGTATAGGGTCTGCTTTTTTGTATCAGGCGATTACTAGTAGAGATGAATTTACCCTGGTGTCAGAATCTGCAGAAATGCAATACCTTCAGCAGAAAAAAAAGCTGAAATGCATCAGTTACTGAACTTTCACCAAGAAACTGACGAGAAGTTCTGATTGGAACAATACAAACCAGCCAGAGCTTCAAGGCAGAGGACAAAGACAACTGGCGCTCAAAATATAGGAATCCAGCAATCATAGAATCAGGCAAATCCATACTGTGGGTCATGTACTCATGTCTACATCCAAGGCTTCGATCAAGTTTTCAATTAAAACTATTAATTTATAGAACATTGGATTTGCTAGCATACTGTCTTAAAACAGGTGCGTCAGTGTAGAAGATTTCACTTTTTTCCATGGTATCTGTAAAAGCATATGCCAAGCACATTCAGAAAAATCTCTTTTGATATAAACCAAAACCAGAGATTGATCACTTTGCTACAAAGAGTGCTTTCCTAAGAACATTCAAAACTTGAAATGCAAGATATCTGTAGAGAAATATAATCCAGTTTGAATCCTTACGTTGTTTGCACGCTTGGGAAATCTGGAGACCTGGGTTTTATTGAAAAAAAATAGAAAACATGTTACCTGATATCGATGGTAATGATCAACAGCTATATCTCCATTGCTTCCATCAACGATATTAGCTGTAACAAGCCCACATAGCTGTTCTTCAGCACCAAAGAAATAAAAACATAGAAGGCAGGGCCACAGGGGCATTGAACTTGTATAATACAAGCAATCTAACTAGACTTATGAGTAAATACATCCCAATTGTTAAGGCCTTTACCATCACTCAGAAAAGCTCCTTCAAACTGGCAAAAAACAGTATGAAACAGAATTAACAATCCATTTGTGACCAGAACAACTTGATTATTAGAGCTGTAACTGAAACGCTGCTGTAAAGAAAGAAAAATAAACCTGATAAGATGAAGAGGCTGTTCCGAACAGGAAATCACTGGGGAATGGAGAGAGTGGATTAGCTAGCACCACTATAATTGAGAAACACAACTCCAACACTAGAAGAGCATTATATAAGAGTGAGAGCTCCATAACAAGAGAGTAAACAATAATCCCTGCTACACCACAATGAGAAGTCAGTGAGGAAACTTTCAGGACCGAAGTGAGCTGATGCAAGAGCCAGGAGAAGAAATGTATACAGAAAAGAAGTGTTAAAAAGTAGCATAACTATGTTCATGAAAACACTTGTAATGCCATCGGTATCAGCCAAAAATTTGGTTGTCTCCAGGTCAAGTACCCTTGGCCAGATGGTTCATATCATGCAAAAGCTGACAATGACAAAAGCCTAACAACCATCATTGCCAAAACCACAATTATACTAAACTAAAGCACCTTGAGCTTCAGGCCAAATCTTGCTCGTTAGCAACTATATTAACAGAAACTGTGCAGAAGATCATTTAATCTACTTTAAGCTTGATATTCTAGCCAATTTAACATTCCTTTCCAAAGCAGGTCTCATTCTTACCTGCATTTATGATTTACTTTTCGAAATGATCCTTACAAAAATGGAACCTAATTACTCGTCTCAAGTTCTTCATTTTTAACCATGAACAATTTCAGCACACTGTTATCAGCATGGAAAGTGTACTAAACTACTAATCATATAGCAAGAAAAAATGGAATTAATTAAGAGAGTTGAACAAGCATTGACAAAGCAAACAGATACAATTATGCATAGGTGAGATGGTTGATGTGATGTTAACGAAAAATAAAATAAAAGAAAAGAAAAAAAGTCAAAATGAAGATTAAATGGACATAATGAAAGTGGGGAATTAAAATCTGTGACCCATGCAAGGGATTGGATAATATTTACCAAAGAATCACATCCATCCCATTGAAGATGGGTTAATAATGCATCTAATCAATAGTTCATTGGCTCCTGGAATGATATAATTCATCTAAGTTAGTGCAAGACTGTTTTCTGCTGTGGTATTCAGTCAACAATAAGGGTTGGTGTTCCTTCTTTTTCACACAACAGTGAAGTAATAATTAATGGTTTTAGTAATGCAAATTGGAGCAAAAATGACTTGATAGATGTAAAAGGAAACTGTTGGCATGAATATGCAATTATTAAAGCAGAAGAGAACGAATTCAGATTTTTTTAGAGAAACAAGATATCCTTAGAGAACTATAGTTGTGGAGACATGGCTGCATCCTTCAATGCAAAGTTCAACTAATAAATCTGTTGATTATATATAGCTGGAAAAGTTTCAGATTTTGATTGTTTCATTTTGTTGAATAATTAGAACTGCTAATAATTTTGAAATAGAAGAAATTAACTATGATTCACAGTCATTCATCAGTTGACACTGGCAACACTGAAGCAAGCAGTAGCACTCTTCAATTCATTTTCTGCATCATTTTCCATTTATAGTGTCTTTAAATGATTCTTTAAAGCCGCATCAAATTTACTTGTCATCATCCTTAATCAGATGGCTGCTATTGTTAGTGGCAGAAGAATATTGAACCAGTAAAAAAATTTATCACATTCTCTTTAGAATCCAAGCAAAAAATGCTATTAAAGTAAGATTGTTGTGTTGAAATTGGAAAAGGGGCCATAAAATTGTAATGCTATGCTGATTAAAGGCACAGCATCAGCAATCGCTTCAATCTGATGCCTATAAATTTCAAGCTGTTGGTGCACTGCATGAAGTTCCTCTTCAACCAGCTGAATTTGATAATATAACTGACCAATGACCCCTGAGCATCCATAAACAGGATAATTCTCGTAAACATTTGATTCATCTATGATAGAATGCAAGGCCTCAGCCTGTTGGCCGCAGGATTTAGATTCTTTAACATCTTAAGAATTTTGCACACGCCAAATAATTTGTGAGCATTTAGGAAAGCTTAGGTTGGTCAGCTGGGAAATAAGTTACACAAGAGTACATATTGAATCACACTTTCGCCTTTGGTACTTGCCTGCAGCACAGGCAGTGGTGGTGCAAGATCCATCATTATCATAGCTCAAAACATAACAGACATCAACTACTGGTTTTATTTCACTGTAAATTAAAATGTATATTTTCGCCAATCTACAAAAATGAGAAGGAAGGAAGGTAAAATCTACTACTTGACAGAATCAACAAGGCACAAGACTATCCGAAAAACTTGTTGCTTCAATCTTGAAGAGGAAATGCCGTGCACTGCAAACAAACAAAGTCCATTCCGCAACATCATCAAATCAAAGGCTGCCGCTATCGTAAAGTCCTTCCAAATTCATCTCATGAGACTCTTTTATCGTTTATGTCACTTCACCAAAATCTTGAATTGCTTCACTTCCTCACTGCTTTGCCTGCTCAAAGCAAACGTTAGCTTTAAGCAATCAATCATTGGACAAGATATGGTGCAAAATTAGTTTGAATAACAGTCTTTCCTATCAGAGACCAACTCAAATAAAACTAAAACTGTCATCTTGGATGAACTCTTGACAACTAGAAAAATCCATCTGCAGGAGCATTACAAGTGTATAGATATTGTGATTACACAAACTAAAAACAAAGAATTGAAGTTCAATTTTCAAAGAGCTCAACTCAGGATTCGAAAACATGTTAACATGCTTGATTTGAATCTTTCTACTGCTATTTGATGGCCCAAAAAGATATTGAAAGGCAATTCTGAAGAATTTTGTCTCCATACTGAAAGCAAATTTGTTGGTTGTGTACCAAACTTTGGTCCCAAAATCTCAAACGAATTCTGAAAAGTCAAATTGCGAAAAGAGAGAAGAGAATATGCCTGTGAATAAAGGAAGGTCCCAAGGATTGCAATGGCAGCTCCAAGAGCATTGATGGGCTGGACCGGTGTGTGGAAGATGATGATGGATGAGACTATAACCGAAATTCTCTTCATTGTGTTTCCGATGCTAAATGTCAGAGGAGAAATTTGATCCAGAGACATGTATGAAACCTGATTATACAAATGGTAGAAGACACTCTGAGCTACCACCCACCTGCAAGAATTCAGAACCACACATTTTTTTTCTTAGCAACAAATCAAAGGAGAAAAAATGGCTATAAGCTATTTGAATAACATAAAACAGGCAAAAGAAGGTTAATCAGCATGCAGACATAAAAGTTCAGTCATGAATGAAAACATATCGAGATATCTAGTTATCATTGAGAAACCAAAATATCATATGCTTAATCTCCTATGCTATAGCAACACAAAGAAGATATAATGAAAAGACTGAGAGCAATACAACGAAAGGTAATTACCAGACAAAGTTGGGTCCAATTTGTGAAACTGCCTTCTGCCAGCCAACAGCCCATAGCTGAGGACCCTCAACAGCAATTGCGAAAGGTGTAAGAATCAAGAGAGACAACATAGACAAACATGCGTAGTAGTTCATCCCACTAACGGACTTCCCCTTCATCCCTTTCTTCGAGAATATGTTCCGAAACACAAATGCTAAATTTGATATCATAGCCCCCATGAAGCCTAAAACACAATAGCATTACCAACTCAGCATTTGTAAAATTGAGGCACAAGTTTCTATTATAGGAATAATTAAGAAACAAAAGGCAATCATGCTTTCTTACCAGTCATGTTAAAATTGAGCTCAGTCAGAGCTGAAAGTGCACAGCCTCCGATGATTGGCAGGAGTGACAAGTAAACTGGCCATGGAAATGCCTCCCCTAACAGAAATCTTGAAACCAAAACACTGAAAGCAGGTTCACCACTCTTGATGATATGAGTGAATGAAACTGCAACCTTTGACATGCTCACGGTTGCTGCTACATGCCCAATAGTATGTGCCACCGCAACCTGAAGCACACAAGCCATCAACAAATCTCTATATCAGAATTCTATATCTTCAGACACTCTGTTTTGCAACTTAAATTTCCATGCTTTCATGCTTTCTAACGTCTCACAGAACAAATAATGGAGCATTCAAATTCAAATTTCTCATCTTTTTCGTCCATGTTAAAGCAAGTCCAAAAGAGATAAGGAAAGAGTTAAAACTTACAGGAAAAAGGGTCTTCCAAAACTCGAAGTCGGTTTTAGGAGCCTCAGCAACCCTCGTGGCCCAAGATATGAGCATCATAAGAGAGCCAGCAGCCAGAGACAGAGTAGAGGTAAGCCAAGGAAAAGGAAAGGCATTCAAAACCTTCTTGTTGTATATATTGAACACTACATTCAAAGCCCACCAAGTAGCAAAGTAAATCCCAATCTTAATCCTTTTAGCTTCCTCCAGTCTTGCGTTCTCGTCAGGTAACTCAATGTTTATGTCCAGAGGCCTAGACCTGTCAGCTTCATAGGCCTGGCATTCTGTTTTCCTCTCCTGGGTCTTCTTCAAAATTGCAAGATTCTCAATGGAGGCAACGTGCAGCGGTTTTTGAGAAGAGAAAGATAGGCTAGGGAAGCCATTGTGGACGTTTTTGATAATGGGCAATGGAGAGAACTGTGGTCTTGCGATTGAACGTTGCTTGGGTAAGAATTCTGTGGAAGTGAAAGAAGATGGGGAGTGTTTTATGGAAGAAATCATTGTAATTTCGTATGTTATTTCAAACAATGTCAAATAAACTTAATGCAGAGTATTGAAGATAAATTAAAGCGAGAGAATGTAAGAAGGAAAGAAACAGCGAGGGAAGGGAAGGGAAAGGAAAGGATTGGTTTGCTTTGGAGAGGAAAGAATGGCAGAGTAGACAGGGGATTTATAGGGGAGCAAGGGGAAGAGCAGAGGAAGGAAGCCGACTCCAACAAGGAGTTTCTCTTGCAGCAGGAGGAGTCTTGCCCACGGTTAACTTTAGAATTACCAAAATATCCTTCCATAATGTGTTTTATTTTATTTTTTTGTCCAATTGATCGAATAAGAAAAAAAAACAAAATTATTCAATAAAAAAGAAGAAGAAAAAAACAATATTTAATATTAAGAAAAAAATAAGAAAATATTTCCCTCCACCTTTTTCTTAAATGATAAGGAAAATAAATCATAGTTTAACTTTGACCTTTTAATTTTTTAGTAGTATATTTTATTGACCTAATAATACATGAACCAATAATTATAAAAATTATTTTACTCCAATCAAATAAATTAATAAATAAGTATAAGTAATTAAATTAATAAATAATTAGACTAAATTCAACAATAAAATATTTCATTTTTTGTCATTTACATTTCATTAATTTAATTGTGAACGTATTTTAAAATTTTATTTTTGACGTTACTTAATTTTTTTCTGTATTTTTTAACATATTCAACCAACTTAATCAAATAAATTGCTTGTATTAAATTTAATCTTCGGGAGATCAAAAAAGCTCGACAATTTGTAAATTGAGATATTGCAAAATCTCCACTTCTTACCAATATAGTAGGACTTTGTTAAAACGAGTTTTAACTTTTAAAGTTGCAAACAAAAAAAAAAACCTTTAGAGTAAATTTTTTATTTTCGAAAATCATAATTTTATATTTAAGACAAAATATCGAAAATGATTTGAAAGACTTGTTTTTTGACATTAACAAAACATGCAATTAATGCCACGCGTGTTGTGCATGTGTGCAAATTGAAAATTTTGACTTCCTCTTTTTGTCTCAACTTAATTTTGAAACTATCAAACTCCAAAAATAAAAAATATCGTCTCTTAATTTTCAAACTTATTTTTCAGCTGCAAATTTTAGAATTCAGAAAGCAGTCAAACTTAATTTTGGTAATTTTAAATATGATAAGGTGATAAATTTTAAAAACAATGAAAAATACAAAATATATTTAGTTAAATTTTTATAAAAAAATTGTATCCAAATTTAATAAAAATAGAGAACAATATATTACAAGTTTTGATATGAAATTTTATGTTTTAAACGATTCAATTCAATACAAACACAATATATATATACATGAATTATAGGATGTAATAAATTTCAAAAATATCACTCTTTATTTTTTTTTTCAGCTGTGAAATTTAAAACGAGGAGAACAGTCAAAGTAACATGAAATTGTTAGTATATCTCCTCATTTATGGAAATAAATATTTGGTTGACCAATTCCGGATATGGTCCATAATTTCACGGTGAATCTCAACTCAATATTTGGCTATTAAAACACGATTTTATAATGGTTAAAACGTGATTTTATTGCCATAATTAGCACGCTCTCATTACTATTTAAGGAGGGCTCCTTCCGGTCCCCAAGTACGTTAACCTAAAAAACATACAAACACCATCTAGTGAGGTTTTGAGTGCTTGGAAGATTTGGAAGGTCTGTGATCGACACAAAGTAGACTGTCAGATTCGGCAATTGCTTCAACAGCAGAGTTACAGAGTGCAATGGCTGGAGGTTAGATCCTATCGCTTCCGCATTTTATTTGTTTAACATGTTTCATATTGTGTAGAAGCATGTTAGGCTTGTTTGATGTACTCACATTTGGTATCAGAGCCGTAGTTTAACCTCTGTCTTGCTAGAGATCTGTAGAAAAAAAGCCATAAAAACCCATATTTTGAAACTTTAAGTCTCGGATTTCATAAAACTCATTCTGTTTTCCTGTGATTTTGGTTCAAATACTTTAGATCTATTGTTGTAAAGCTCTAGGGATGAAAAATACATGAAAAACGAGACTGTTTGAAGGGTTTTGTGCCGGGTCGGGTCAAAAGACCCAAAATTCTGCAAAACACCCATTCGGGTGAAGAAGAAGCCTCGGGCGCGTGAGTCACACGTGCCCGACAAGGGAAGAAAATGCGGGCGCGTGAGTCTCACGCGCCCGACAGGAGAGGAAATGCGGGCGCGTGAGTCTCACGCGCCCGATAGAGATAATGCGGGCGCGTGAGTCTCACGCGCCCGCCTGTTGTACAGTGCAGTGACACTGTGCAAAAAAAAAAAAAAAAAACCTTTGGGCTTCGGGTTTTGGGCCACTGTTTGGGTCCTTATTTGGTTAGTTTTGGGCCATTTATTTTGGGCTCTTTTGGTTGATTATTTGGGCCATATGGATTAAATAAAAGAGTCATTTGGTTTATTTTAGACATTAAGGATTTATTTAATTTAAGTAAATTTAAATTATTTAATTTAGGCCAAATAATTATATTTTTTGATAGTTTTATATCAAATTTTCAGTTCTGTAATTTTCATAATTTTATGAATAATTGGATTATTTTCACAAAATTAATATAATTATGAAAACTTCTCATTATTTTGGATTTTATGAGAATTTTTCATGAATTTGGAATTTTTATAAATGCTATAATTTTAAATTGAATAATTTTGTGAAAATTATCATAAAATTATGATTAAATTATGAAAATTTGATTTGAATGTGTATATGTGCTCATTTTGAATGTGTATAATTTTGTTATTTTTATACTAGAAGCACATGTAGCTAAGTTTGTTCATATTATTAAGAATTAAAATTGTCTTATGTTAATTGCAATTTTAAAATATGAATAAATTTAGAATTTGCCAATATGTCTCAGTGATTTATAATTTATTTAATTAGGGCTTAGCCACAGCAACCTTAATTAAGTAAAATTATTTTTGTAAAATCACATAATGATATTAGACATAAATTGTAATTAGTTATAAGGTTATGATAAATTTTATCCCACAGGAATTTTTATTATAATTTTATAACTAATTAGGATAAAATGTCAAATTAGTTTCTTAATTTACCCACAGGGATTAGGAAATGATATAATTTGATAGTTTTATCATTATGATATAAATCTATTAGAATTAGAACTTTAGCCCACAGGCAAGTTTTATGTCTAAGATTTATTAATAAAATATGTTTACATTGGTAGACATAATTAAGTTTGCCTCAAAAAAAATTCTAGATACATAAGCATGTGTTTTTCTTTAAGCAGTATTTCCTCGAACTAATATTTACCTAGAAGTTCCCAAACTAGATTGAGAGAACTATAAGGTTTGGAAGGAGAGAGTTCTCCTCCAATTAGGGTGCATGGATGTAGATTATGCTATAAGGAAAGACGAGCCCGTATTGACTGAGACCAGCACTCCTACTCAAGTAGCTTTACATGAACGCTGGGAGCGATCCAATCGCCTTAGTGTCATGTATATAAAGACAAAGATATCTGCTGGGATACGTGGTTCTGTCGAATAGCATTCCAACGTTAGGACCTTACTGAAGGCCATAGATGATCAATTTGTCACTTCAGACAAAGCGTTGCCCAGCACCCTGATAATGAAGTTCTCATCGATGAGGCTCACCAGTGTCAAAGGAGTGCGTGAGCACATAATGACCATGAGAGATATAGCGGCCCAACTCAAGAAGCTAGAGGTGGAGATGTCTGAATCTTTTCTTGTGCACTACATATTGAACACTCTACCAAAGCAGTACGGACCATTCAAGATATCCTACAACACACATAAGGATAAGTGGACCATCAATGAATTGATGACCATGTGTGTTCAAGAGGAGGGAAGACTGCTTATGGAATCGGGTGAGAGTGCATTTTTTGCAAGCCAAGGAAAGACCAAGGATCGAGCCAAGAACAAGGGAAAAGGTAAAATCCCTGCCCAAGCTGATATTAAGAAAGAGTCCAAGTGTTTCTTCTGTAAAAAGAAGGGACACATGAAGAAGGACTGTGCCAAGCTTCAGCAGTGGCTCGTTAAGAAAGGTAATCCACTCTCATATGTTTGTTTTGAATCAAATATGGTTGAGGTTAATCATAACACATGGTGGATTGATTCTGGATCTACAATTCACATTTCGACTTCCTTACAGGGTATGACAAACCTAAGGAAGCCAGTGGGAAATGAGGAGAGCATCTATTCAGGAAACAAGATGCGCTCGCGTGTTGAAGGCGTTGGAACATGCACTTTAGTTCTTAGGAGTGGTTTTGTTTTGCAATTGGAAAAGACCTTTTATATTCCTAGTTTTTCGAGAAATTTAATCTCTGTTTCTAGGCTGGTACCTTATGGATATTCCTTTCAATTTTCAAATAAATCAGTATTGATATATTTTAAGTGTGATATTGTTGGGAATGGTACCTTATGTGATGGTCTTTTCTCTATTGATTTGCAAAATGACACTGCTCATAACGCCTTGCATGTTCAAACTGGTACTAAAAGATGTGTTATGAATGAGGACTCCTCTACGTTATGGCACCGGAGATTAGGTCATATCTCCATAAATAGAATTAAGAGATTGGTAAATGACGGAATACTTAGTACTCTCGATTTTACTGATTTCGACACTTGTGTGGATTGCATTAAGGGTAAGCAAACCAACAAGTCTAAGAAAGGTGCCAATAGGAGTTCAACCATATTAGAGATCATACATTCTGACATATGTTGTCCAGACATTGATGCATATGGTCAGAAATACTTCATCACCTTTATTGATGATTACTCGAGGTTTATGTATCTCTACATGCTTCATAACAAGAGCGAAGCATTAGATGCCTTTAAAATCTTTAAGGCTGAAGTAGAGAAACAATGTGGAAAACCCATAAAGATAGTAAGAACTGATAGAGGTGGGGAGTATTACGGTAGATACACTGAAGATGGACAAGCACCTGGACCATTTGCGAAGTTCCTTCAAGAAAATGGGATTGTTGCCCAATATACCATGCCTGGTTCACCGGATCAGAATGGTGTTGCAGAAAGAAGGAACCGAACTTTGATGGAAATGGTGCGTAGTATGCTTAGCAACTCGAAGTTGCCTAAGTCCTTGTGGATTGAAGCTCTTAAAACGGCAGCGTATATATTGAACCGGGTTCCAACCAAGGCTGTTCCAAAGACGCCTTTTGAATTATTCAAAGGTTGGAAACCGAGTTTGCGTCATATGCGCGTTTGGGGATGCCCTTCTGAGATAAGAGTTTACAACCCACAGGAAAAGAAACTGGATCCTAGGACCATAAGTGGGTATTTCATCGGATATGCCGAACGGTCTAAAGGCTACAGATTCTATTGTCCATCTCATAGCACTAGATTTGTGGAATCAAGGAACGTCAAGTTTCTTGAAAATGACTTAGTTAGTGGGAGAGATCAATCTCAAGACCTAGTTTCTATGAGAGATCAACCCTCTACCTCGAGTCAAGGATTGGTTATCATGAACAATGTCCCTTCAGTACAGCTGGACATTGAACAACCAATCATTGAAGATCCACAAGTAGTTGATAACTTACCAGTAGACGAGGCTCTTCTGGATACACCAGAATTGAGTGAGCAACCAGTTGAACAACATGATCCTTCGGAGAATGTTGAACCAACATTAAGAAGGTCTACTAGGGAAAGGAAATCTGCTATTCCTAGTGATTATATTGTGTATCTACAAGAGTATGATTTCAATATTGGGCCCGTTAATGATCCAGAGACGTTTTCACAAGCCATGAACAGCAAAGAATCAAAACTTTGGTTCGATGCTATGAAGGATGAGATGGATTCGATGGCATCTAATGGAGTATGGGATCTTGTCGAGTTGCCTAATGGGGCCAGGGCTATAGGCTGTAAATGGGTCTTTAAGACCAAAACTGACTCATTAGGCAACATTGAACGTTATAAGGCAAGACTCGTAGCCAAAGGATTCACTCAAAAGGAGGGAATCGATTACAAGGAGATCTTCTCTCCTGTATCTAAGAAAGATTCTCTTCGCATCATAATGGCGCTTGTTGCACATTTTGACTTAGAGTTGCAACAAATGGATGTGAAAACGGCATTTCTCAATGGTGATCTAGAGGAAGAGGTTTACATGAAACAACCTGAAGGTTTTTCCTCTAGTAATGGTGAGCATTTGGTCTGTAAGCTCAAGAAGTCCATATATGGGTTGAAACAAGCTTCCCGCCAATGGTATCTAAAATTCCATGAAGTCATCTCTTCATTTGGTTTCGTTGAGAACATCATGGATCAATGTATATACCAGAAGGTCAGTGGGAGCAAGATTTGTTTCCTTGTGCTATATGTGGATGATATTCTGCTTGCAACCAATGATAAAGGGATGCTACGTGAGGTGAAACAATTTCTTCTGAGAACTTTGATATGAAGGATATGGGTGATGCATCTTATGTCATTGGCATTAAGATCCATAGAGACAGACATAGAGGTATATTAGGTCTGTCACAAGAAGCCTATATTAACAAAGTCTTGGAAAGATTCAGAATGAAAGATTGTTCACCAAGCCCAGCTCCCATTTTGAAGGGTGACAGGTTCAATTTGAACCAGTGCCCGAAAAATGATCTTGAGAGGGAACAGATGAAGAACATTCCATATGCCTCAGCTGTTGGAAGCATTATGTATGCACAGGTCTGTACCAGGCCTGATATTGCTTTTGCTGTGGGAGTGTTGGGTAGATACCAAAGTGACCCGGGGATGGACCACTGGAGAGCTGCGAAGAAGGTGCTTAGATATTTTCAAGGCACTAAGGATTACATGCTTATGTATAGACGGACTGATGAGTTGGAAGTGATTGGCTACTCAGACTCAGACCTTGCTGGCTGTGTTGATACCCGGAAATCAACATCCGGTTACATCTTCATGCTTGCCGGTGGAGCTGTTTCATGGAAGAGTGCTAAGCAGACACTGACTGCCACTTCTACTATGGAGGCCGAGTTCGTTTCCTGTTTTGAGGCTACCTCACATGGTGTATGGCTTAAGAGTTTCATTGGTGGGCTTAGAGTTGTTGACTCCATATCTAAGCCATTGAGGATATATTGTGACAATTCAGCTGCGGTATTCATGGCTAAGAACAATAAGAGTGGAAGTCGAAGTAAGCATATCGACATTAAGTACTTAGCCATTAGAGAACGTGTTAGAGATAAAAGAGTGGTCATTGAACACGTTAGCACTGAATTGATGTTAGCTGATCCTTTGACTAAGGGCATGCCACCGTTTAAATTTAAGGATCATGTAGAGAGAATGGGACTTGGTCCCACATTTTGATTGTAATTGAAACTCTTATTAATACTATGATGTTTCTCATTTTTGATTTGTATACACTAAAGTTTATTTGAGAAATATCCTTGTTGTTTGGACCGAGAATAAACATAAGGTTTATTCATTAAGTATAAATGAGTTGATTTAGAAACAATTTTACATAGTAATACATGGAAGATAATACTCACCATTAGAGGAACTGTCGCCATGATTCATGTGATTTGTTTCTTCTATAAGTGAAATATATGGACCAAGTGGGAGAATGTTAGTATATCTCCTCATTTATGGAAATAAATATTTGGTTGACCAATTCCGGATATGGTCCATAATTTCACGGTGAATCTCAACTCAATATTTGGCTATTAAAACACGATTTTATAATGGTTAAAACGTGATTTTATTGCCATAATTAGCACGCTCTCATTACTATTTAAGGAGGGCTCCTTCCGGTCCCCAAGTACGTTAACCTAAAAAACATACAAACACCATCTAGTGAGGTTTTGAGTGCTTGGAAGATTTGGAAGGTCTGTGATCGACACAAAGTAGACTGTCAGATTCGGCAATTGCTTCAACAGCAGAGTTACAGAGTGCAATGGCTGGAGGTTAGATCCTATCGCTTCCGCATTTTATTTGTTTAACATGTTTCATATTGTGTAGAAGCATGTTAGGCTTGTTTGATGTACTCACAGAAATTTCCTACAGTATTTCTCGAATAATGCTCAAATTAAGGTTCCAACGTTCCACACCAGCCTCAACTTGATTGACAATTCACGGTTGCTGCCTTGCTTCCTATTATATTTTCCGATCCTTCTACTACCCCACCGAAAATGAAATCATAGCCGCCACTATTCCTACGCATTCTCTTTCTTCGATACAGTCTTGCCATACCACGCTCTCGATTCTTCACCGCTACTTCTCTTGCAGCAGCTGCCAGATCCCACGATTGAACGGGCGAAGACAATCGCCTGAGATTCATTGATTGGTTGATTTGATTCTCAGCAAGAAAAAAAAATAGAAACCTGTCAAGTTGCATGCCTTTCGATCGTTGATGTTCATTCACAACGTGTCTGATTGGACGGATCAAAAATTTTCTTGATTACCCTTTGAGAAATGATAACAATTCACGAAAATATGAAATGATATTTTTAATCCGAAAATTTTTACACATACTTAACAACTGCAGATGCTTCCATACAAATGCTATTGGATGAAAGCCTTTAAAAATTGAATTGATGTTAAAGAATTCAAAGATTGAGTGACTATTGAAGCTGTTGATCTTAAAACTTGAAAGACTTACACAACCCTAAACTTCTAGCATGTATAATATGCAAAAGTTGATTGTAAAAAGTAAAAATGGAGTTGCATTTAGAATTTCTCTGGACGTTTTGATAACAACATTTATCAGTGTCGTTTGTTTTGGTGAACATGTCTGTGTTTTGACATTGGATCGAAGGCTGTAACTAGCTTAGCGATTGGCGTTGGGTTAGGTGAGAATATGGGAAGCATCTTAGTCACGTGACATTGAACATGTGTTACCAGTGCATGCATGTTCTTCCGACCCCATGGGAGGCTGAGATAGTTAAATAGCTACCAAAAAATCCCAACGGCCAATGAAATTCTGTAGGCTTTCGCTTGGTGATTGGGGTATGATATCTTAAACAATTCACCAACCTCTCAAGGCTGCAGCAAGTGAGGTGAAATACATAAAAATCCCTTATATTTATATCAAAAAGACACAAATCTCATTCTAGTTTCAAAATACCAATTTTCTTCTTTTAACAAAATTTAAGATTTAAAATTTAAGGATTTTTAGTTTGGGGTTTAGAATTTAAAGGTTATAGTTTATTGTTTATGATCTTTTGGGTTTAAAATATAAAGTTTAGTGTTTATGATTTTTGAATTGAAGGATAGTGAAAGAAGGAAAAATTTATATTTTGAAACTAAAGAAGGGTTTGTGTCTTTTTTGTATAAACATAAGAGTTTTTTGTACTTCACCCGCAGCAAGTGGCCAGCTGAATCCTTCGAAATAGGAAAGTAGACCGAAAGAGTTTGGCACCATGTCCTTCGTACAATTACAATTTTACAACTATAAAACCCAGCAACGTAAAGCTGGTAAACAATCTATGAAGAGTTAAGAGTGTTTGCAAAATTTTCATAACGGGCCAAAAGCTTCAAAAATCAGAGGCAAATCAGGCAAAAAAAAATCCAGAAGTCAGCTAGAACAGCCATATTCTTTAAATTTTCCAGGAAAAAAAAGAAAAGAAAGATAGTAGTGAATGCTACGCAGTTCTGAAAGTCAAGAAAAAGGTGAAAAACAAGACAATTTCGCAGTTCAATTCCTCTATGATGCTTTTGTGTCTCTTCATTGAGCTGAACGGCATGGATCCAATCCAAAACTGTGCAGTTCTTAGCTTCTTCTCTCGGCTCCGGGTCTAATGTCTAATCATCGTTCTTTTTTCCGTAAAGTGTTTGGTTCGGAGGCCCAATAACAAGCTCAACATCCAAAATGTGTAGCTCGACTAGAGCTTTACGCACAAGTCAGACTCAATGGCCCAAGTGTAAGTTCAAAGTTGTGACAGATTCTGATCTAACAGTCCAAAGTTGGTCCATCCGAATTCCGAAGAAATCTCAAGAATCTCGCCTGCCATGTCTTAGTCACACACACGCACAACAAAAATCCTGGAGTTTTGATTATTTCTAGATGATTTTTCGATCATGATGGGAAGTTCTTTACAAGTAAAATCTGATTGATTTTCCATTATAAGAAGCACATACCAATTACCAAAGAAGAGACGGGGAAGAAGTTCTTCTGCAATCTGCACGTATCAGAATCTAGAGGCAAACAAGATAATCCATGAGAACTGGAGATAAAGAGATGCAAAAGACAACTGCTGCAGATTGGTAACGAGCACGCTGTATTATTAGATTTTTCATAGTGGATTTTCTCCGAGAAGCTTATGTGCATGGAAAGCAGCTTCTCTGCATAAAGCTGACGATGAGTTACACAGGCGAAAGCCAGTTCTGAGATTCCCCATGTAGTTATAGTTAAGGAGATTTGTTCCAAAATCAGGATTTGATCATTTGAGTCGTCACTCTGATCATCATCATCAATTCAATCCGTTTTTCAGTTTTAAGTATTTTGTTTGTAGACCACACTTTGAACATTCTTGTCTCTGAGGTTTTCAAACAATAATAACCGTCCGATTCTTCCCACTTTACTGGATCGTTAGATTATGATTATTCTCTGTATACCTGCTCACCGAAATCAGAATATGTCTGCTTGATAATAACTTCCACGTCACAGGATGTACTGTGGGCCCCATCTTTCTGCAAAAACTTCCTTTATTCTCAACCGTGGATTAAACTAATTCAACGAAAAAAGTGTTTTTTTTTAAAATAATTTTCTCTTCTTTTCTTTCATCTCTGCAAGAAAGAAAAAATGAAAAACCTTCACGAGAAAAGTATCAGTAACTATCTTTTGTGACACACTAAACTGTATTTGTTTCTTGTTCGATGCTGGCAACAGAAAACCCTAATTCAATTTTCAGCGTTTCACGGTGGGCTGGAAGCCCTAATCCCATTACATTTTCGCGAAATTTTCTTTGAAACCCGCATGGAATCAGAGAAAATCCTACTTTCCCGAGAAAACCCTAGAAATTTATCATCTTTCCTTGCGACCAATAGCAACAGTAGCAATAGCAGCAAGGCCATGTCCAATGAGTTAGCGCAAAAGCAATTGCCGTCGATATCGGAACGGTTCAAGGCTCTGTTGAAGGGACGGGAAGACGAGCTTAGGGTTTCCGCCGGTGGTGGTGATGATGAGGTGGGAGCAACGCTGAGTACGGAGGAGATTGTTCAGCTTTATGAGGCTGTGTTATCGGAACTAACTTTCAATTCGAAGCCAATTATTACTGATCTCACGATCATTGCCGGTGAACAACGGGAGCACGGTGAAGGCATTGCCGATGCTATTTGCGCACGAATTGTTGAGGTTAGACAAAAGTTGGTTTTCCATGGTAATTGCCAAGTTGTTCTGAAATTTTCTTTAAAAAAAAAAAACTCCAATTTTATTGCTTTCAGGTTGCAGTAGAGCAGAAACTTCCTTCGTTATATCTATTAGATAGCATTGTAAAAAATATTGGCGGAGAATATGTTAGGCATTTCTCTTCCCGTTTGCCAGAGGTGAGTCATTTTGTAAAGTTCAATTCTTTATTATTAGCTTGATGTCGATTAATTTTGTTTTTATTTTAATTTGATTAGGTTTTCTGTGAAGCATACAGGCAAGTTAACCCTAACTTGCATCCTGCTATGCGCCATCTCTTTGGCACGTGGTCAACAGTGTTTCCGACTTCTGTCCTCCGTAAAATCGAGATGCAGTTGCAATTTTCTAAATCAGCTAGCCAACAATCCTCTGGTGTAACTTCCTTGCGGGCTTCTGAATCGCCTCGTCCAACACATGGCATACATGTTAATCCTAAGTACTTGCGGCAGTTGGAACAACAGTCAGGTGCAGATAGTGTAAGCTTTCTGATGAAAAACTCTGTTCTCCATATCCTCTCTTTTACTGGAATGTGTGATTTCCAAATTGTTGTTTAGATTCTGTTGTCTTTGTGAATATTTCACTATTTAGGGTAAGCAAGGCAAAATCATGGTTTTCTTTTGAAATTCTTTGAGTTAGATCCTTCTAGACATAATCGCTTTTGGTATGAAAGGAAGGTTTCAAATTAAAGGTGAATTGGGGTTTGATCATTGTGAATAGGCCGGAATGGAGGGATATGGCCAATTGATATAGTAGGATTTGTTTGTTAAATTTGTTTTTTGAAAATTAGTTGGAATTTCAGTATGAGATGAGAGATTAACATGGTCCTGCAGCAAATGACGAGATAGCAATTTTTAGCTCCTGTTCTATGTTGGTGAGTAGAATGACCAAGCTTGTTAGTTCTAGAATTCCGGGAGAAGTACATCCGAGGTGAAAAAGAGCAGGCAACCAATAAGTGCAATTACTTTAAGAAACTTCTAAATCTAAACTCAAATTCTTTTGGAAAACAATGGGTTATTAACTTATTATTCTGATTTTTGGGGGGGATGTGCTGGGGAATGCTCATTAGTATTTCCATTGCACTTAGATTTTTTGGCGGCTAAAAAACTTAAGAACTTTTCCTTTTCATTGTTAATTTTTGTTTATAGGTTCTTTCTTTTTTCCTTCCTTTTCCTTTCCAATTTTGAGTTGAGCCTTATGCTTCCTTTGTTAATTTTTGTTTAGTGTATCTTTCTTTCAATTTGAACCTATGATTTTCCTACTTGCGATCGATGTGATTGTACATGCATGTATATGTGCATGCCCATTGTATAGAATGGCATCTGAAGTGTGAAATGTTTGCAATCTTTGCAGAATACTCAGTGTGTAAGAGGTACATCACCAGGTCTAAAATTGTATGGTCAAAAACATTCCATTGGATATGATAAATTTGATTCTGATCAAACAGAGGTTCTTTCCTCACATATTGGAGTGAAAAAATTGAGCTCAACTGGAAATAGTGGCCGTACTTCTGTTGCAATTGGAGCTAACAAGTCACAGCTTTCTTCAGCTTCCAGAGTTTCAAGACCCTTCTCACCATCAAGGATTGGATCTGATAGACTTTTATCATCCGAAGTTGATGATCTTGCATCAGATGATTCTCCTAGAAGGTTCATTGAGGGAGCCTCTCCATCTCGTCCTGTTTTTGATTATGGACGTGGAAGAGCAATTATCAGAGATGAAGAGACAAGGGAGTGGCAGAGGAGGCACTTTTATGATGTTTATCGTAATCTTTCTCAAAGTTCTTTGAAGACATACAAGCTTAGCAATGGACATGAGCGTCAAACTCCCAGGGCTTTAATAGATGCATATGGTAATGATAGAGGAAATGGAATTTCTAACAGCAAGCCTTTACAGGTTGAACGGCTGGATGTAAATGGAATGGGGAATAAGGTGACTCCAAGATCATGGCAGAATACTGAAGAGGAAGAGTTTGATTGGGAAGATATGAGCCCTACATTAGCAGACCATAGGAGCAATGATTTTTCATTTTCATCTATTCCAACTTTTGGAAGCAGTGGGGCAAGGCCTGCTGGCTCGGAATCTAAAAGCAGGAGCAGTCGCACTACTCAAACCCAGCTACCCCTTTTTGATGATTCTTCAGCAATTCCTGAAGATGCATTCCTTTCACTGAGTGTATGCTTGTTCAACCTTTTATCTGAACCGTTTGTTGTTCAAGCATCCTTGTTAGTTATAATACGAATCAAATTATATTTGTACTAGGAAAAGTCTGTTTCCTCACTGTCTTTGTTCTACTTGTGTAGACTGGTGTGGATATTCTAGTTTTCTCCAGCATTGATTTTTCCATCATCAACCCCTAATTGAATTTGATGTGGATGATTCAGACAATAAAATCTCATGGATCATGAGTGTTTGGTTCCTTTTGCAACCAGTTTGGCTTTCTATCCTTTTTATTAATCTGTTGCCCAGTCCACTCTGGATTTCAAGACACAATTTTCTGTATCAATTGCTAGATTACAGATCTCTCTTGTGTATTTAACACTTATCTATTTGGTTAACATCTTTCAGCTTACATTTACACATTCGAATATGTTTTCTGCAGTCTGGTCGTGGATCAAATCAGCTTCTGCATTCACATTATCCTCAGGAGGCTTGGAATACCTCATACCATCTTTCTCAGTCAGCAGACCACTTTCATGCCAAAGGAAGAGGAAGGGATTTTCAATCATCGTTTTCAGCTGGTGGTGTATCCTCATTAGGTGGCGAGAAAATTGTTCCTCTTGTTGACAAATTACCTGATGGTGGTTCACAATTTGTTAGGCCTCCAGCTATTGTTCTGAGAACTGGTTCTTCTTGCATTGACTCTGTTACCATTGGAGCTCAGCCAGCCATTATACCATCAACAACTGGGTTATGGCCTCCTGTGAATGTTCATAAAACTCAGCCACCAACCATGCAGTCTATTTATTCGCTGCAGCAACATAATAGGAGTCAATTTGATTCTATCAATCCTATCAATGCTGTCAGGAATCAGGGTCAAAATAAACACTCATATATGCCTGAACAGTTTGATGGTTTTGGAATCAAGGAGCAAAACTTGACAAGGTTGCCACCTGATCACCGCCCTGCTTTGCAACAGCGAAACCAGTTGCATGCAACTTCTTTGCAACCACACTTCCTTCCTTCTCAGGAGGTTCGAGAAAGTTTCCTTACATCTGCAACAGTACCATTACCACCTCGCTTACTGGCACCATCCTTGAATCATGGATACACTCCACAAATGCATGGTGCTGCCATCAGCATGGTCCCATCTAATCCTATACCTGTTGTACAGCCTCCTTTACCGATCCCAAATATGCCAACTGGCTCTTTGCATTTGCAAGGGGGAGCTTTGCCTCCTCTTCCTCCTGGTCCTCCTCCGGCATCTCAAATGCTGCCTGCCACTCAAAATGCAGGTAACCAACCACAGGGTGGCGCATTTTCTGGTTTGATTAGTTCCCTCATGGCTCAAGGTTTGATTTCACTGGAAAAACCAACGCCTGTACAGGTACATATTTTGGTGAGGTTATTCTGTACTTATATGGATATTTCTTGTTCCATAAGATTGTATCTCAATGAAGCAATTTATTTTGTAGGATTCTGTTGGACTTGAGTTTAATGCAGATCTCTTCAAGGTGCGACATGAATCTGCAATAAGTGCTTTATATGCTAATCTTCCTAGGCAGTGCACAACATGTGGCCTTCGATTCAAGTTCCAAGAGGAACATAGTGCTCATATGGATTGGCATGTCACCAGAAACCGGATGTCAAAGAACCGTAAACAGAAACCTTCTCGGAAGTGGTTTGTGAGTGCTAGCATGTGGCTTAGTGGTGCTGAAGCTCTGGGAACTGATGCAGTACCTGGATTTTTACCCACCGAGAACGATGTAGGAAAGAAAGATGATGAAGAATTGGCAGTTCCTGCTGATGAAGATCAGAGTTTATGCGCGTTATGTGGTGAGCCTTTTGACGATTTCTATAGTGATGAAACAGAAGAGTGGATGTATCGGGGTGCTGTCTACATGAATGCACCTAATGGATCATTTGATGGCATGGATAGATCGCAGCTAGGTCCCATAGTGCATGCTAAATGCAGGTCAGAATCTAGTGTGGTTCCCCCTGAAGATTTTGTACAGCATGATGGGGTATGCATTTTTATCTATGCATCCAAATTGCATTGCTGTATTTGTTTTTTCTTGTTGCCAATATTATCTTCAGTGGACCATTTATGTTATTCATCTCCTTATTCAATTCCATTTTCAGTTCCCTGTTCCCTAATGCTTCAAGAATCTTTCTGAGAGATTAGTGCATTCAGTTCAGGCTAAAATGCATTTAGTGATTAATCATGGAAAGCAATGTTATTGTGGAACTAAACACTAAAATATAATTGAGAAGTGGACATCGAATGGGGAAGCTTCTCTTGTAATTATTTTAGCATTAAAGTTTTTCAATCACTGGTACTAACGGGGACAAATTATTATCCGGCTTGTTTGTGTTCAGGAATGTAAAAAATTTACCACGATTGATACCTTAAAATGTAACTGAAGTACGTTAAGATTATAACTGCATGTAGTGCTTGTTTCCTGCAATTGTATACTCGTTTTGAACACATCTTATTTCCTCACTTCTCTGAATGCTGAGAAGATGTTGTGGCAGTCTGAGTTTTGTAAATATATACCTCATTCTTTTATCTTATATTTTCTTCCTGTTACTTGCAGGAAAATTCTGAGGACAGTAGTCAAAGAAAAAGATTGCGGAGTTAACGTTGTTAGATCGGCTTCTAAGCTTATGTAACTTACTTTGAGTTTGATGCTAGTGGCATACTCTTACTTTGATTTACGTTCGCATTGGTGGTTGCAATAGCTTGGTGACATACCCGAACCTTGTACATGTATAGTTGAACTTGTACCATGCACAGTATCTTGCAGCAAAAAGATTACAGATTCTCTCGCAGCCCTAATTTTTTGGCATTCCCCTTGTTTCTTTCCTGTATAAAACGATCTGGAGGAACAGTTTAAACATTCTTTATGAGTCAACATTCACAGCTAGAATCCTTAAAATGTTATATGGAGAGTAATGTGTTGCTCCATTCAACGTGTCTTTCTGAGTTTTCTCCTTGTATTTAGCTCTCAAACAAACTGTGGAGGATTTTCTGCAATACATAATTTTTGTACTCGATTTTTTTTTCTCCTTGTGATATTTTGCAGGGTCACATGGCAGTTTCAACGCGCAGAGGCTGTAAGAAAGGCAGTCTTTGGCTCATGTCTTGGCTGATAAAGAGATTGAAACAGCAGCAGATTTTATTAATGCTAAGAACTCTCCAATTCCTTTTTCCTAGGGTTTTTATGTAACCTTTTGTCGGTGAGATGGTTAATGCTGTCTCCAAGTTGTATGAATGCTGAATGGTTGAATTTGCTTGTACTTTCATTTAACATTTGCTATGATTTACAGGAAAAAAAAAATTAAAAATAAAACCTAATCTTTCTTATGTAGATTAAGCTTGATTGTTTAATATTCTTCTTTTTAACATAAACACATGCTCTTCATCACCATTTAATCTGAAATGGCTCCGCATCTTAGTTTTTATTTTTTGTAAAAAGCTTCATAAATGCAGCTAGATCCTCCCTTGCCAAGAACGTCTTGTCCTTGGCTTTTAGGTACTCTGAGATAGAATGAGAATATGCACAGAATGGGCAATAAAAGTTGTCCTTATCATCAAATCTTGCAGCAGAATTCAAACAGCTCTCATGAACCACGAGTCGGCAATCGCTGGAACTGCAGACCAACATCTGACCATCTTGCTGACACTTTATACACAAATTTTGTTCCGTCCAGCCAACTTTCCCCACGGTATCTTGACTTGCTCTGGACTGAGAACTCAAGAAAAGATTCTTCTCCAGGGCAATATTAAGCCTCTCATCTTCTTTTTCACATATTTGCTCAGCACAAGGATGCTCCATGTCAGCTTTGGCCTGAGCAGGATCAATATTTTGTTGCATTGGGGAACTCAGGGGAAAAACTTGATCGATATTTTCACAAGCATCACCACTAGGACCCTTTTGCAGTGCACCATTTTCAACATAATTAGATTCATCCACCACAATATTTTGGCATTCTCTATCTTCGTTCTTTTGCTCAACCATTGCATCTGCATCTGCATCAGCATTTTGAACATTCTCCATCTGATTTTCCCGCAATTCTACAAGACTAACAGCATTACTCTGCTCAAGGGTCCTTGTGGCAACATGAACATCTTGATCACCCTCTCCGGCTTGAGAATCCTTTCCGATGTTATTACCTTCTTTTTCAGTAATTTCCACCTGTCCGTCACCATGCAAGCAAATTGGATCCATCACAACATTTTGACATTCTCTATCTCCAAACTTTTGCTCAAACATTGCATCTGCATCAGCATTTTGAACGTTCTCCATCTGATTTTCTTGCAATTCCACATGACTAACAGCATTACTCCACTCAAGGGTCCTTGAGGCAACATGAACATCTTGACCACCCTCCCCTGCTTGAGAAACCTTCCCGAAATTATTACCTTCTTTTTCAGTAACTTCCACCTGTGCCTCACCATGCAAGTGAATTGGATCTGCATCTGCATAATTAGAGTCATCCATCACAGTATTTTGGCATTCTCTATCTCCATACTTTTGCTCAGCCATTGCATCTGTATCAGCATTTTGAACATTCTCCCTCTGATTTTCTTGCAATTCTACATGACTAACAGCAGCATTACTCGGCTCAAGGGTCCTTGAGGCAACATGAAAATCTTGAGCACCCTCCACTGCTTGAGAATCCTTTCCGAAGTTCTTACCTTCTTTTTCAGTAACTTCCACCTGTCCCTTACCATGCAAACGAATTGGATCCTGTTCCACACACTGAATGGTACAAGTGGAATCCTGCTTGAACCTCTTTGCATTCAAACGAAGATCATTTTGCATACCATCCTGGTTAACACTGACTAGTCCCACCAGATTTCCAGCAACCGAGTCATTTCTACCGCTTGTAGCGGGTAGTGAATTACTTTCAAGTAATCCATCTTGCAAGACTTCATTATCACTTTTGGTAATTTGAGGAATCAAGTTACCCTCTTGATTACCATTTTCATCATCACTGTTATCAGACCTCGATGTAGGCTCATTCTCCTCACCATCAAGAACAGGAATTTGCTCCAAAATTGAACCTTTCAACTATTCCAAAAAAGGGTCAATTAGAACACAAGTGGAGCTATCCTTGCAGCAAGAACAAAGAAATAAAAAAAAGTCCTACTTTACCTGCTCTAATGCACATATAGGTAAGGAGGTTCTTTTATGCATAATAAAGGGCTGAGCATCCCATCTCAAAAGCTCTGGTCCAGCCTTTTTCAGATTTGAAAGTGAGACCTGATAAAGAAAGATACTTATAACTGATAATGTATACATTCCAGCTAGCAGGTTCTAATGAGAGAGGTGAAAAAATTTTTCTTTCAAGACAACCAAAATTCATAATGCAATGTTGAAACTAGAATGTACGTTTTTTATTATACCTCCTGCAGTATGTGTTCGAGAACATCATCACAACTTGACGAAAGATCAAAGGCAACTCTTGATTCAGGAGGAGCAACATTTTCGAGACCATTTTTAGGACCAAATATCTCCTCCAAACATTTTAAAGCGACCCTTTCACTTGTATTTTCCCCTAAATCTTCTGGTAATACTGGAGCTGTCTGGATCAAACCTGAAAAAGAAGAAAGAAAAGGTAGAACACCCAAAAACTTGTCATCGAACATCAAGAGATTTGTATTTGTCCATACCACGTATAATAGACGTATCTATCTGGGGAAAGCTTGATAGATACTCCATGATCCAAAGCCACGGAAGGCAAGGACCAGAAGAATAAATACCGAACATGGGACCTAGTTCATCCATAAGAATGCTTGAGTACAAGAGTTAGCACTTGATTTACCTACCAGAAAAACACGAGCTTGTAAGTTTAAAAGCTTTTAAAAACAGCAATCTAAATATGACAAACAATAAAACACACATAAAAAATACTAAATGATGGCAACATTCAACCTCTAGAAAATCACTGTTTTTAACTACATTTGGCTTATTCTACAATTTCTGAAACATAATTTAACAACAAATGAAACATATTATCTGGTTACTAAAACATGGAAAAATCATCTCAACTATCAATATTAAGGAATAGATTTCAAGAAAACTCCTTTAATAAACTAAAGCTAGACTAATAGTTTCCTGTTGGCAAATTAACTGAAAAGACTAAAAATTAAAAATTTAATCCACATTTAAAAAAACCCATTGTCTCTAGAACTAAGACATGCAAACAAACCCTAGAGAATATTGTGAAGCATGCGAACAAACCCTGAAAAATACTGTAGGGCACAGCCAAACAATCAGGTTGCTTACGAGGAGAGGAGACTGGGAAGAGAAAATTAGAACCCTTAAAAATCGCTTAAAATTTTTTAGCAAAGCTCAGAATAACAGAAAAGAATCGCCTGAGGGTTATTTTTGTTTTCTTTTGGTAAAGTAAAGATCTTTCGCGCGAAAACAATGATATGTACTGTGTAGCTTGTTTTTATTGTTACCAGTGTCGGGCACTTCCTTTGCATGATGAGTATCTATAACTATATATATTTTTGTCTCCAAACCCTCCACATGTCAAGCTTTGGCTTTTTTTCTTTTTTTTTTTTTCAATTTTTCCCTTTTTTTTGTTTTTCAACCTTTTTTATTTGTTTTTTTTTTCATAAATTTAAAGAACAAAAAAAATTATTTATATGTGAATTTTATTTTTAATAGAGAAAAAATAAAAAACATAAAAAATTGATCTTTAAATTTTATATATTTATTTTCATAAAAAATTATTCGTTCAAATAATAAATTTTTATATATTCATTTTAATATTTAGAATTATTATCCTATCCACTGCCAGTGGAGTTTTTTAACTCCACAAGCGGGGTTTGGATGATGACATGTGTCCTTTAAAAATATTAAGAAAATAAAAAATAAACAAAATGGGACATGTGTCATCATCTTAACCCTGCTTGTGGAGTTAAAAAACTCCACTGGCAGTGGATAGGATAATAATCCTAATATTTATCAATAATGATAATAAATTTTAAAAATATAAAATCAATTTCCAAAAATATTGTTTAACTAACACATAACAATTAACAAATATTCAATAATTAAATAATTCTTCAAATGCATATACAGTACATTTTTTTTAACGATAGATTACATTTACAAATGCATTTATAGTATATATTTTGTAGATCATTAATTTCTATATATTTAATGTTGATAATTAATAAAATAAAAATATTTTAATATTAAATATGTATGTTAAAACATTTTAAAAATTAATTAAGTTAATAATTTTTAATATTATTTAAATTATATAAAAATCACTTTTTTTTGCTCCACGTCCAGCTTCACATTGGTTCTGTCATTCACTCATTTTCTTTCACCTTTCTAACCCATACCATTCAATGTTTTATCTCCCATACGAGCCATGTGTCGTGTCTTAATTGATTTAGCATTTTATTTCTGTTTTTTTAAATATTTTTTTTATTATGCCCTCTAATTTATTTTTAAGTTTTTTTTTATTATGCCCTCTAATTTATTTTTAAGTTTTCATTTTTTAGTTAAGTTCTTTAATTTTATTTTATTTTTGAATTTTTTTGTTATGCCTTTTAATCTATTTTTAAATCTTCAATTTTTTTCTCCAGCAATAATATGATTCGGTGCATAAATTAAAAAAATTCAAAATAAAAATATGATAGAGGATTTAACAAATGATGCATTCTAAATATAAAAAATTAATAAAAAATAAAATAAAATAAAATAATTCATTTATCTTTGAGTTGATTTTTAATCAAGGAAAAAAAATCTAACAACAGAAAAGCTAATTAATTTAGATATTTTTAATTAAAAAAGTTTAGATCTAATTTCTCTAAATCTATTTTTTAAAATTATATCTCCACTAGCAAATGTAAACTTACTAAATACGAAAAATATACTAGCTATATAAAATCAATCTCAAATCACAATAATAGGTTCTTCTCTCACCTCATAATAAATTTTTTAAAACATTTTTTATATTTATTAATAATGATAATAATTTTAAAAATATAAAAACAATATTCAAATATATTATTTAACTGACACATGGCAAATATTTAAAAATAAATAATACTTCAAATACATATAAATTATGTATTTTCCAAATTTTTCTTTCAAATAAAAATTATTATATGAAAGGGTTTTTTTTCTCTAACTTTTCTAGGAAAAATAGTTTTACTTTACATATTGTACTTTGGAGTAAATATAAATAATTCAATTAGTTATTCTTAAAATAAAAATGTTTACAGATGGGTTTAAAACCTTACACATAATTAATAATATGAACAAAACATTCTTACCTAATTTTTTCTTACTTTTTTTTTAAAATTGTCTGAACCATTATGCCGTATATAAAGATATATATATATATATATTAATGCTTTAGTTTTTATTGTTGTTGTATTATTATCTTAATTTGTTTGTTTCTAAAACAAATTATCTGTTTGTCATACTATTTAATTTAAGTATTGTGTATTTTTTTAATCCAAGCTAATCTAAATTTTTCAAAAAATTATTTTTGGATATGTTGTTTGATATATAAACTCTATCATTAATAAACACGTTTCTTTTATAAATCTTTCCTTAGTAAACATGTTTTTTTTTTGTACTAAACATTATGAAGGAAATAAATATTTCTTATGTCCAATAACTCTTTTTTAATAATCAACTTAACTAACTTAAAAAATTACAAAATAAAAATAGATCCGCAACATTGCGCGGGCTTATATCTAGTTATTAATATATAAATGTATATTATGAATCATATATATGGTTATAAATGAAATAAAAATTATTGACATATATCTAATTTATTCATTTTTTATTTTTTTAATAATTTTTAAAAGATATGTGTCATCATTTTAATTATTTTTGTGAAATTTAAAAACTGCACATAAATGTATTGGATAATAATTCATATATTATTATATAGTTTATTTTATTATAGTTTTGTATATTAAACATTTATCAAATTTATTTAATAATAAATAAATGTTTTATATTAATTTTTTTAATTCTCATTACATATTGATGAAATTTAAAAAATTCTACATATATTAAAATTAAAAAAAAAAGTTATCATTGAATTTTTTTTTGCAATTATATCATGTCATTTAAATTAATTCGTGCGTTTGGAATAAATCTTTTAATTATTTTAATTTTTAATTTTTTGACAATCATTACAATTTTTTAAAATTTTTTATTAATTTGAAAATTTCAACACGTATTTTATTGTGATTATCATTCAATTTTTTAATTAATTTTTTTAATAAAAATTTTTATTAGTTAAAATAAGTAAACTATATCAAATAATTAATCTAATTAAAACAAATTAAATAATTAAAATAAATAAATTAGAATTAAATAAAATAAAATTTTTTTTAAAAAAAAAAAACCCAAGTGCTAGCCTCATAAAAGGTTAACAAACTGTTTTCTTTCATTTTTATCTTATAGTTTATCTCTCTTAGTTGCCATTATTTACTTCTCTCTCTAATATAATTGCTGACCATCCTCTATCGTTACCATTGCAGTCAGTCGGCGATCGCTTGCCGACATTGACACCCAAAAATTTTTCATTTGTTCAAATCATCAAAATCTCATCAATACCAATATCAAGTTAGATAATTTTTAAAAACTTCAAAATGTTCTAAATTTAAAGTCTAATTTTCTGCTTTCGCAATTTTTAATTTTCCTCATTTTGTCACTAAAACTATAGAATGTAATATTTAAATCATTCCCTATTCACTATACCAACTCAGGAAAAAACCCAAAAAGAAAATCGTAGATTGTCAAATCAATTCAATCAAAAATCCTAAAAAAAATCCTTTTTTGAATTTTCTTATGGTATTGTTTTGGATGTTTATGTGATCAGTATTATCCTCTTTCGTTTTACGATCTGAGATTAATTTTGTTCGGGTCGGGAGTGTTAAACGGTAAAGCTTTCTTAATAGTGGAGACTCCAAGACTCAAAACCTTGTCCAAGCACTTGGGAAAAAAGTTCATTGCCATTTCTTCTGATCACTTATTGGTGTATCGTGTGTATTTTTGCATTGTGAATCTATGTATAATTTTTTGGTGGCTTTCCCTAAAGGTACTAATATTATTGTGTACTAATTAAGAGTAGAAAATTGAAAATTCTTTTTAATGTTATAAATTGGATTTGTAGATCCGATTCTAATATATATTGTTTTCTTTTTATTTTTTATCTGATTTAATTCAGATTTTTATTTCTGATGGCTTGATTTTTTTTTTAATTTTTTCTTCATCTTGTTATTCCCAAATTTTTTAACTTTTACCTTTTCTAGTTTTTTTTTTTGCTTTCTCTATTTTATTTTTCAAAATTTAATAAATATAAGTGAATAAAATTTGTTTAATATTTGTGACACATGTCAATAAAAGAATCTTTTGGGATTCTTCTTATATATTGTTGTTCCCCAAAATTTTTTATTTTTGCCTTTTCTAGTGACAGAGCTTACTTAGCACTTGGGCTTACTGGTGGGTTGCTAGAGGCAGAGCCTACTTAGCACTTGGGCTTACTGGTGGGTTGCTAGAGGCAGAGCTTACTTGGCATTTGGGCTTACTGAGGTTGGCCTTGAATTGAAAAACATGTCTGAAGTCTGATATATCTCTGGCATAATGATTTCTCTGGAAACCCATCTCATGGCTGAAACAAGCCCAAACTGAAATGAATTCTGGGTTCAAATGGCCCTCGAACAAACATTCTTGGGTTTTTCTCGAATTAGAATCATGAACACCAAGATATTAACGGGCACTGGCAGCTGTGATTCATTTCTCTTTCATGACCAATCCCTTCATCAAAGGAGTTTTACGGTTTATTAATGACCGATCAGATACCATCGTCCTCTGTACATACCTTTCTCTTGTAACAGTAAAGGTAGTACCACAACCTTTTACGTTGATGTTGATGGCCCGAACATGGAGGAAACTACACATTGATGAGCCGATATAAATTCGTGGAGCCAGCCTGCTAGCCAGACAGGTGTTAAAAGCTTTTTTTTTTTTGGTAAAAAGGTGTTAAAAGCTTTGCTCATGCATGCTCTGCTTCTGCTTTAACTCCCACTTGGCTTCCCATGTGGTCCTGCTAAGTTTTACGGTCTCCTACAGGAACCCTGGTAGCCTTCACTGAAGCAAAAGAACGTTCAATTGTGTATATTAATTTGTTCTGGTAAGTTAATTTGCTAGTTATGGTCATGATTATAATTTATAACCTTCATTTCTAAATTGGATTCTAACCATCAGCAGTATTTACGTGAACTAGCTGATTCATTTTTACTTTTGACTAGGCCAACCTACCAGCTTCATTTCTCTTGCGAATTCAATAAAGGCACAATGGTGTAACAAGAAACACCAATACCAATCCATTCTCTTCAACTTGGATCTGTCTAGAGCAAAGGAAGAAGGCCAGAATGGAGAAGAAGACATATACAAAAAGTAAGCAAGCAAGAGAGAAACAGGCAAGGCTGCCAGCTGGTTTTTAAGCCTGTACTAATCAATGTTATATATGTCTAGGTCGTGCGATGTTTCTCTGATCGTCGTCAATAATCCGGGTTAATAAGAAGTTAAAAGATAGGTATGGTCCATTCTTTATTAAGTTTTTCTGACAGTTTGGAAGTACTGGTAGCTGGTCTTCTTTAGACAATATTAATGGCTACTTCTGTACACAACTATTTGTTTTAATACACCGTTGCCAGTGTATTTGTTACCATGAGAACTTAATTTGGTGGTGCCACAGAAATATCAATGTTTTTGATAACCGTGCAGGCAGCCGGCAGCAGCAGCAGCAGCAGCAGCAGTAGCAGTAGCTTGCAGAAAGCTGCGGTCCTGGGCTTCACGTCCAAGTTGTATCAGTCGTACAATTGTCTAGTGGCGCAACCGAAGGTCATCAAATTAATCCGAGGTTTTATTCAGCACATAAGGCAAGTTTTCTCTCTTAGTAGAAACTTTGTGTAACAAGTTGGTGAGAAATTCCTTTGCCAGTGACCCTTCTGCTTGCTTTCCCATCATCATATTGCATTGCCTTAAGAATATCTAACAATAAGTTTGTTTAATTCTCTAATTTATTTTTTAGTTACTACTAATAATTAAGATTGTATTACCATTTCATCTTCATTCAGGTGGACTAAATTAAGTAGGAAAATAGATTAAGTTGTATAGAAAATCTTCTTTAGGGATGATTCACCCATGTCGTAAATAAGAAATTCAAATGTCCCAAGTTGTTTGAGTGATGTACTTATAAAATGACTTATTTTTTACCATTGCAAGAAACTACAGACGAAAAGAAAGACATTCTAAGTTTTCGTCTGCATATAGCAACTAGCTACCGTCGTTCTGATCGAGAGTTTTCCAGGCTTGGAGCTTTGTCACCTAGTAAAAAAGACTATGGCAAAGCCTGAGAAGCTAGAATTGCAGGACGACTATTAACACAGACTGAACTGGAAATGGAAACGAAAGCAACATGCAAATTGAGTCTGAACCAGAAATAATGAAGGAGGGAATTTGTTCTACAGTACCTATAGCTGTACACTCGTTCCATTGGTAGGAAAATGAAATTCCGGGAATTCAATCCCTTTTAGCACTTTTTTTTAGGAAATTAATTCATTATTATTTAGGCTGTCTGAACTGTGGCCGCGGCAGAAACAACAACAATAAGCATTTATCCATCGTCAGGGTCCCTCCCTCCCGGCAAAAGTTTTGATATCCATTTATTAGTTTCAACCACTTTCGTTCATAGAATAGTTATATCTAGAGACAAATTTAAATGGAAAATTTAAAAAATAAAAACTGTGTCCTATATTTCAATTCTCCCTGTACTCAATTGTCTTCTTAATAAATAGCTGCATCATTTGTCTGGTGATGTACCCTTCACGTAAAATAATAGCTATTGGGATTTGGGACATACACACTCCGCAATTGCTTCAATGATTCCTGATTCTTCCTACGTAGCCTTCTTATTTTCCGCAGGTTGGAACCTGGGTTGGTAGAATATAATTCAAACGAACAAAATTTGTTTAATGTTTTGTGGGTAACATACCGATAACACAGTAAGATTTCATGAACTGTGCATGAATAGATTACGTGTCATCTTCTTTGTTTCGTTTCCTTTTAGAAGGAAGCTGATTAGGGAAAAGAAACAGAAGAATATATATTGCATAAGAAATTCGAAAGGAAATTACTGTTTGGTGATAGAGATTGTGCTCCTTTGATTGAAAAGCTTTCTGCAAGGATTAATAGCTGGCAGGCTATATGCCCTCTCAAGTGTGAGGGAGGGCTTGGTCTTAAGGACATTCTAAGTTGGAATCTAGAACCCATGGTCTATTTTTTTTGTAGTCAGGTTATTTATGAATAGCTTGGATAAAGGCTAATGTAATCAAAGGCAGAAGCATCTGGCAAATAAGCATTGCAGGGTGGAGCTGGTGTTGGAGGAAACTGTCACGTATTATGGCATTTAGCTTATCAATAAATAATTGAAAGAAGTGGTAGTAGACTTTTTTATCAGATATTTTAATGGAGTTTGAGTCTTAAAATTCTCATTGTTAGGAGAATTTTACTGTTTACGGTTTACTACTCACGGTCTGAACAGAATTAATATTAAAATGTAAAACGGATGAAAATACTTATGCTTACATCAAAAAAATAAAGGCATTTAGCTTATCAATGTGCGGAAAGGAAAGATGGAGAAGATCAGGTGTGGAAATTTCTTGGGAAGAAATACACAGTAGATGTAGGTGTGGAAGTGGAAGTGGAAGGAGCTTAGGCCAAAGCAGGTGAAAGTGATTTGGTATAGACTGTTTGGTCTCCTCCTGCCATTCCTAAGCATGTTGTTGTTGCTTGAATGGCAATTCTTAGCATACTGCCTGCGTACAATGGCAGAGCTAGGATTTCAAATTAGGAGGGGCTAAACCATATACAAAAAAAATTTAATTATTCAATAAAATCTGTGACTAGCTTAAATTATTTTATTTAGCATATAATATATTATTATTTTTCTAAAAATATAAAAAATATGTGTGAAATATAACATTCCGTATATAAACATATATAGATAAAAAATTTAAAGTATGAAAAGAAAAATAAATATAATTATTGAAAATGGAAGAAAGTCAATTGTTTTTATTTAAAACAGTGCATGATTATTTTTGGTAAGAAAAAAATCATTTGAGTTAAAATTTTTAATAAATTTTATCTCAATGTAGAGAATAAAAATAACTTTTATTTCATTTTGTTTCGAAACCTTGTTTTAACAATTTTCATTGCTAAAAAATATTTTTTTAAATGATGCAATAAAAATCGTCGCTATATGATCAATTAATCTATCAATAAGAAAATACTTATTAACTTAATCATTGTTCACAATTACAAGTTAATCTAAAAAATTAATAATGACATACTTGAACTATAGTAATTAATTATTTCTTTTGAATTTTAAGTGATATTTGGTTTAAAAATATTTATTGAGGAAATGAAAAATAATTAAGTGAAGTTAAAATATTTTTATAGGACTATAACAGTAGAAGAAAAAAGCTTAACTAGTTTATTTTAAACATGTATCTAACGTACAAAGTTTAAATTAATAACATCTATTAAATGATTTCATGAAAATTAAAATCAAATAATTTTTTTCATTGTATAAAATGACATTAATACCTTTTGCAAATTTGTTTGAAATTTGATAATTGATTTTTTTGTCTTAAAATGTAAACTCTTATATTTATAAAGATTTACATTTTGTTTTTGGGATTTATAGGGAGAGAAGACATTTTTTATTTTTTTGGAGGGGCGAAGGAAAATTAAAATCTATAATACATACGTGTACAAATAAAAAACTTCAAAAATCATGGCCACCCTTGCAAAAGCGTGGCTCCGCCACTGCCCACACAGAATACATTAGTATCTTGGGAACTTGAGGCTGATGGTATAAGACAAGGGATTGAGCTGCTGACTTCATTAATGGGAACTCATGTAATGATTGGGATTCCATATATTAGCTTAGATCATGTCGCTAGCTGTTTGAAAAGACAATATGATGCAGCAGTTAATCACTACTTTGTCACGACCCATGGCTTCTTCCTCTCAGTCCCCTTCCCAAGTTTTCTCAGTCTTCGTCAACAACACCCCCCCCCCCCCCCCCCCCCCAACATTCATTGGAGATGGCTTAAGCAAATCTTCCAACACCATGGTAATGTCATAGCTGTCTTCATCCCACAGAAACACAGCAAATCTGGAAGGAAGTATGGGTTCGTGAGACTTTCCAATCTGAAGGATGCAAACAATGTAGTACAAAAACTTAATGGAGCATGGTTCTTGGACTATCGTATGGGCATTAACCATGCCAGATTCAATGCAAGATCTTCATTTTGGAGAAGAGTTGTTCCTCAAAAGGTTAAAACGTTTCAGGGGACCTCAAATGAGGATCCTGGCCAGAAGTCGCAACAAAAGCCTTTATCTCCTACAAAAGCCTTGGATAACTCAAGCCTCAGAAGATCCTATAAACAGGTGTTGTTAAATGAGGAATTTCTTGAGGAAGAACATGGCCTTTGCCAGGAACAACAAGAAATCTCTCTTGTCAAGACAAAGGCTTGCAAGGGAAAGGTTGACGAGAGTTTGATTCACAACCTTGAGAGATGTGTGATAGGTGTGGCCAGAGATCATTATGAACCTAGTTCTCTCATGGAGAACTTCAAGATTCAGGGAGTGTTTGACATCTCCATCAAAAAAATTTTAGGTAAGCAATTCCTTATCTCTTTCGAAGAGGATGAAACAATGAAAACCATGGAGGAATTGGGTTGGTCCTGGTTGAAAGAATGGTTTGTTGAGATTTTCCATTGGTCCGAAAATATGGAACATAGATTCAGAACAACTTGGGTAACGGTCTACGGAGTACCTCTGCATGTTTGGAATTTTAGCACTTTCAAGAATATAGCAAACGTGTGGGGGGAATTACTCTCGATGGATGGGAGAACTCTCAAATACAACCACTTCAACAGGGGAGCTTTTCTACTCATGACCGACTAGGTGGAAAGAATCGATGAAGTCATTAACTTGGAATGTGGCAAGAAAACTTTTAAAGTGAGGGTCTCTGAGGTTGGTTCGGACGTTGTCTCCCTCTTCAACAACTGCTGTAACACATCAAAAACACCAAACCCAAAGACTTCGCTCCCATCGCCATGGGCAAACTCAGAGGAAGAAGACAGCGTGGACCACGAGGCTAACTCGTCCGACAGGGACAATTCACCCCACGACAGTAAGCTCTCTGACAACTTACGAGGTAATGCATGCAACTCACCCCATAGCCCAAACTCTACCTCTAAGCTAGGTGCTGAAACTACCCCTCAATCTTTCCTAGTTCAAGAAGGTAATGGTAGTGATCCTGGCACTCTTCCCGAAGACACCATCCCAACTCATGTAAATGAAACATTGGACTCCTTAGCCAATGGTCAAAAGCTGCATCAATTATTTAATGAGGAGGCAAGTTTGTATTTGACTAACAGAGCCAACGAGTCTCATGCTTTTTGCCCTCTTGTTTCACATGTTAGTAGTACAGAGGCAAATACCAAAGATTAAGAGGAAGGGATTGATAACACCTCATGCGAGGACCCAGCTAGAAGCCGACCTTGGAAACTCAGATCTCGAAAATCCTCTATTCAAGGTATTAGAAAGTTTAAGACTTTGGAAGAGGTGGAAGACTCCCTTTTACACAAAAAAAGGAAGAGAAAACTGAAGATACAAAAGACGAAGAAAATGAAGAAGGGAAACTTGAAACACTCTAAGGCAGCCAAGGAATCTCTCTCTGATGGAGATTTCATTAACCGAAGGAAAGTGTTAGAAAAGGAGGCTGGGGAAACCTGGGAAGTGGGCAAAATGATGGGCTTCAAAACTGACCTTTGTGATAGACAAGTTATCGACCGTCTCATGCAGTTGGATGAGAGAGTTTAACTCTTTTGTCTTTGTTATGGCGTTTCTTACCTGTTTTTCTCTTTTATGTTTATTATGAGAATCCTTAGTTGGAACATACATGGGCTGGGTAGTAATGCCAAACTCAACACTCTTAAAAGGTTCTTTGCAATTAATAAGGTGGAGATGGTCCTACTTCAAGAAACAAAGTTAGAATCTGTTTCTGACCAACTTATCTCAACATTCTAGTGGGATAATAATTATGGCTGGTGTTTTTCAGCTTCGGAAGGTCTGTTAGGTAGTCTTCTCTTGGTCTGGGACAGTGCATGCTTTTCTATGGTAAACTTTGTTTCTTCAAAAAGAATGCTGCTTGTTAAAGGTAGATGGACCTTTCATGACTTTTATTGCTCAATCATAAATATCTATGCACCATGCGAAGTAGCTGCAAAGAAATCTCTATGGGAAGACATCCTCAAGCTCAGAGTAAATGATAATGACAATTGGTGTCTTGGTGGAGACTTTAACTCAATTTTATCCACAGAGGAAAGAGCAGGATGCTCACAAGACGGTTCAGGTACTGATGACTTTCTCAATTTTATTAATGATTTTCAACTTATTGACCTTCCCCTTATTGGGAAGAAATTTACCTAGTTCGGTTACGGAAATCGCAAAAGCAGATTAGATCGTTTCCTTGTGTCATCTAGCTGGCTCTTTGCCTTTAATGACCTGAGTCAAAGAGGCCTTAAAAGGACAATTTCAGATCATTGTCCCATCTTACTCACGTCAGATAATGCCAACTGGGGTCCAAAGCCCTTTAAATCGATGGATTGGTGGTTAGAAGACCGTAAGTTATTAAAAGAACTTGAAGAAGTGTGGCTTAGTTCAGGTGGCTCCCATAATGCCAGTACAACTATCAAAATCAAACTCCAAAAGTTGAAGTCCTCCTTAAAGGCTTGGAACAAAGAGGTGTTTGGCTCGCTGGATAATAAAGTGGCTGCACTGGAGAAAAAGGTTGACTCATTTGATACCTTGGCTGATCAAAGACTCCTAAATTCTAATGAACTGGCAGAGAGAACGTGTTGTTTAAAAGATTTGTGGACGGCTGTCAACCAACGTGAAGCCTTTTGGAGACAAAAGTCGAGAGCGCTTTGGCTAAAAACAGGGGATAGGAACTCAAAATGTTTTCAGAGCTTCACCAAGGTACGCACAAAAAGAAATGCGATCCCAGGACTCTTTGTTAATGGATCCTGGTTATCGGACCCAACAGTGGTGAAGGCAGCTATCTTCAATTTTTTCAAGTCACACTTTCAAAGCAACCCGATGCCAAAGTTAATCGACTCCGAGCTCAACTTCATGCAAATTTCGGCTCAAACAACGGAAGCTCTTGAACTCCCATTTTCACTTGAAGAACTTAGAGATGCCATTTTTGAAGGAGAAGGATCCAAAGCCCTTGGTCCGGATGGCTTCAATTTCACTTTCTTTAGGAAAGCCTGGAATTTCATGAAAGATGATTTGATGTGTTTCTTGCAGATTTTCTTCGACACAGGAAGACTTGATTTGGGATTGAATTCTTCTTTCATTACTCTCATCCCAAAGGTTAAAAACCCTGTCAACTTGAGAGAATTCAGACCCATTAGCCTCATTAACTCCCTCTACAAAATTCTCGCAAAGATTCTGGCAAAAAGATTGAAGGCAACCATGAGTCAAGTGATCAGCGACACACAAAGTGCATTCACTCCGGGAAGGCAAATTGTTGATGGAATTCTTCTTGCTAATGAAATCATTGACTCACTGAAGAAGAAAAATCCAGAGAAAGGGGTGTGATTTTTAAACTTGACTTCGAAAAAGCTTTTGACTGTGTAAATTGGGAGTTCCTTCTCTTTGTTATGACAGCCATAGGTTTTGGTCCAAAATGGAGAGGTTGGATCTTTGAATGTATCTCTACTGCTAAAATTTCCATCCTGGTCAATGGATCACCAACGCCTGAATTTCAAATTCATCACGGTCTCAGACAAGGCGATCCGCTTTCCCCATTTCTGTTCATAATTGTTACGGAAGCCCTTCATCAAATGATTGCAAAAGCTGAAAATCTGAACCTTATCAAAGGTGTGTCCTGTTCTCCAAATGGCCCCCTTATACCTCATCTCTAGTTTGCAGACGACACTATCTTCTTTTTGGAAGCCATTGCTTCCAGTATCTCCTATCTCAAAAAGCTTCTCAAGTGCTTTGAATTATTTGCTAGTTTGAAGATTAATTTTAGTAAATCTTGTCTATATCCGATTGGGATACAGGATGATTATGCGAATGAACTTGCCTCTCTTTGTGGCTGTACCATCGGGTCTCTCCCTTTCACTTATCTTGGAATCCCAGTTGGATCTAATCCAAGGCGTTTGTCTCTATGGAAACCAGTTATCTCCAAATTTAAGGACAGGTTATCTCTTTGGAAGAGAAAGTATCTATCATTTGCAGGTAGAATCACTCTAATCAATTCGGTGTTGACTAGTCTTCCTCTGTTTTTCATGTCTATTTTTAAAGTTCCAAAAGGAGCTCTCAAACAAATTGATTGGATCAAAAGGGCTTTCTTATGGGGAAGTTTTGATAATCAAAAGAAGCTTGCTAAGGCCAAATGGTCTCTTGTCTGCCAGCCTAAAAAACTTGGTGGCCTTGGTATTATCAATCTACAGTCGAAAAATGACGCTCTTCTTACAAAATGGTGGTGGCGATTCGCAAATGAACCTAACTCTCTTTGGAGAAAATTGGTTGCATCCAAGTATGGCTATGAAGACACTGACCGGTTCCCAAAATTGCTTAATATTAATTCCATCTCCCCGGTGTGGAAGGTTGTTTCCTTACTCTCCCTAGACCAAAACATTAAACCCCTTATTGATTCTAATAGTTGCAGATGGTTGGTGGGGAATGGCAAAGATGTGTTCTTCTGGCATGATAAGTGGGTGGGAAACTCACCTCTTAAATCCTCCTTTCCCAGACTTTTTTCACTGGCAATTGATAAGAATGCCAAGATTGTCGATTACACTATTTCTAATAGTCTTTCCCATTCATCATGGCATTCTTTCTTTAGGAGGCCACCAAGGTACAGAGAAACCTCTTGGCTGGGAGATCTTCTCAGTTTGATTTCAGGTACATCTATTCTAACATGCAAACAGGGCACTATCATTTGAGAACAGGATAAACTGGGAGTTTTTTCTGTGAAGAAAATCACTGATCTCATTGCCAGCTCCATCTCACCAGACTCATCTTTTGAATTTGGCATTTTGTGGAAATTCAAGATCCCACCGAAAGTACAATGCTTCCTTTGGATCGTTGTTTTGGGTAAACTTCCTACTAAACATTTCCTTGCTAGAAGGGGTATCTCGATACCTTTATCTCAGTCTCTCTGCCCTTGGTGCTCTAATGCTGATGAAGACTATCAACATCTATTTTTCAATTGCCCCTTTATGGTCTCATTTTGGTTGGATTTCCTTCATTGGTGGAATATTAGCCAATGCCTGCCAAACTCTTTGGACGCTTTTCTTTTGGGCTGTCTCGACATTCACTTGTCTCGCACTCTCAAACAATGGTGGTTCGCATTAATCTCAGCTGCCCTCTGGTTCGTTTGGCTTGCAAGGAATGAAACTGTCTTTAATAAAAAGAACTGGATTATTAAAGACATCATTTATCTGGTCAAGCTCCGTTCTTTTCTTTGGATCAGTACCACTCTCCTAAAAGATTTTATCCTTCCTGATTCACTCTGGTGGCTCTCCCCGGTTTTGTGTTCCACTCCACGATAAAAAAATCAACGCCTCCAAAATATTGTTTGGTCACCACCTTCCACGGGAACACTTAAACTTAATGTTGATGGTTTAGCCATAGGCAAACCCGGCCCAGCAGGTTGTGGTGGAGTTCTGTGGAATAACGATGGTCATGTTATCAATATCTTTTCTGGACCGCTTGGAGTACAGGATTCAAATGTAGCTGAACTGTTAGCGATAAAAAATCAACGCCTCCAAAATATTGTTTGGTCACCACCTTCCACGGGAACACTTAAACTTAATGTTGATGGTTCAGCCATAGGCAAACCCGGCCCAGCAGGTTGTGGTGGAGTTCTGTGGAATAACGATGGTCATGTTATCGGTATCTTTTCTGGACCGCTTGGAGTACAGGATTCAAATGTAGCTGAACTGTTAGCGATAAAACATGGTCTAGATTTGTTCTTCAAATCTGTAAGACCTGATTCTACATTGCTGTAGAGTTTAATTTCATAAAATAGATAATGGAAATTAAATAAATAATGAATATTGATTTTCACTTGGGTGAGAAGCTCCTTAACTTGAGATGTAAATGGAGCAATTTCGGTGAAATAACGTATGGGCGAGTATATGGAACAGTTTGCCAATAGGCGAGCAAGGTAGGACGATCGCCTAAGGTGATGGCGAGTTGGATGATGGCAAGGGCGAATAGGTGAGTTCGCCATGTCTATTGGTTAGGATGATCGCCCGAATGGGCGAAGGGCTTGTGATCGCTCATATGAATGAAGTAAATGTGATAGCCAACAATGTGACAATTTCTGTGATCGCCAAACCTATATGAAATAGCTAAGAAAAGAAAATCATCTCGTAATTTCCAGATATTGAGTTGGCAAACTGAAATTGTGTTGGCGAACTGAGGCCTCAAGTTGACGAGGCGAACTGGAATCAACACTTGTGGACAAAATGAAAATAGAATCAAACCATTTTGCAGCTAAAATTGACTTTGTGAGTCATATGGTTGAAGACAATAAATGAAGAAAAGTTAAAGTCAATAAAGGAATTAGCCTTATTGGTTGATGAATTAAACAAAGTCAATAGCAGAAGAAAAAGGCGTGTGGAAGGAAGACTTTCACGCCATCTTGAGCTGCAGTTTTTCTTCATGCATTAAATGAATGATAGACCCATGAAATGATGAAGGAAATGAGATAAGGCCCGGTGATGAGTTCTGATTGGATTAGTATGGCTATATAAGAAGAAACATTTGAGGCAAACCGATTTAACAAACTTCATCCTCTTCACGAAAACCATTCTACTACAAGTTATGCTCTGTTTCTTCCATTTCTCTGCCATGTTTGATCTACTAAACTTCATCCTTAAATTGGCTAAACATGTAAACCTGCTTGCAAACCTTTCCTCCCTAGTTTGATGAGCTAAAGGAATCAGCAAAGTAAGGCTAACGTGAGACAGAAAGCAAGCTGTTTTGGAAGTGCAGTTGGTTAAGGTGAGTTTCCTATTTTTATGGTATTTAATGGTAGATTTCTATGTTTTACAAAGAAATAAACATAGAATGCAACCTTGTTTTAGTTAGATCCTTAGGGAATATGAAAACAAGGAAAATAATGGAAAAGTGACGAGAATAGCCACTATTGTGATCTCCAATGATGAAAATTAGTGATCGCCAAGGAGGCGAGTAGGTAATAAAGAACTCGCCAAAGTTGTCGTTCAAGTGGGCGAGGTCGCCCAACGCCAGTTTAAGTTATAATCGAGCTCAAATCTGAATAGAAAGCCTTGTAGGGCGAATTCACACGCATTAGGCATTGGGCGAGTTGAATTATGGGCGAAATCCCACAACTAAGCCAATATATTCAGTGGCGATTTGAATTGTGGGCAATCACCCACATTTAAGCCAATAAAGGCTTGGCGAGTTGAAAGTTGAGCGAGCTCCCAAATATATTAATAGCGAATAATGGCGGGCGAGCTCCCACTTGTAAGCCATTTGATGAACGGCGAGGTCACTTGGGCGAGCTATTTGATTAATAAGTCTCACAAAATGTTGAAAATATTGGAAAAAGGAAATATTAATAGAATTTATAAATTATTTGCAGCCGGGAATTTGGAATGACTATTGGCGAGCAGGAAGCAAGGCGAAGCAAGGCTTCGTAATATCAGGTAAGGGGGTTGTATATGAAGTAAAATGCATGTCCTGTGGAGTAGAAATAATATGAAAATATTAGAAATTATTTTGGTTTACGACATGCATTTATTTGATAAGTTATTTTGACTTGGGCGAGCTAAAAGCCGACCCTTATGTTATGATTTGGTGAAATGGTACAAGGCGGGCGAGCCATGTTGGGCGAACCCTTTTGTGTTGTTTTCGTGCAAACAACCCCTGTTTTAATAAAAGGCGGGCGAGCCATTTTGGGCGAACCTTTTTATATTTTCTTTTGGGCGAGCGATCCTGTTTTAATTAAAATCCAGGGGAGCCACAAATGGGCGAACCCTTTTATAATGTTTTGGGGTGGGCGACCCATTTGTTAAGAAAGTTGTGGGCAAGCCACTGAGGGCGAGCCAGTTTTACTTGTTGTTTTAAAAGACTAAGGTTGGCGGGCGAACACTAGTTCGCCCCATTATCGAGTTAACCATAGGCGAGCCGTGATAGGCGAGCTAACCATGGCGAACAGGTTTAAAGTTCATTTTTCTTATACGAAAAATGAGATATTTTGAAAATTGGAAAATATAAAATATAAATCTTTTTTGGGCAAGTTGACCATGGGAAATGCCATAACAGGCGAACTGGTCGTCGGGCGAGCCAGTATTTTGTTTTAAGTGTTATGGTTGGCGGGCGAACCACTAGTTCACCTTAACGGGCGAACTGATTTTGGGCGAGCCACTATGGGCGAGCTGACCCTGGCGAGCCAAGTTAACCCATATTTTTCATACGTAAATTGGTGAAAATGGGCTGTTTTTAATATAATTGTAAACAAAAATATGAAACCTTTTGGAAAACAAATTATTTTGAGAAAATGATTGAAATTATGAAATAATTCCATAAAGGTTTTTCATGAGATATAAAAGTGATTTTGAGACTTTAGGCCCTGAGTTCATGCATTATTATTCATGTAGTTGCGTGACCCACCTGGGGCGATGGCTCGGTGTAAGATCCGATTTTTACAATACTGTAGAGTCTAAATTCATAAAATTGATAATGGAAATTAAATAAATAATGCATGTTAATTTCCAAAAGGGTGAAAAGCTCCTTAACTTGAGATGTGAATGGAGCCAAGTAGGTGAAATACTCGACGGGCGAGTACCGTGAAGTAACAGTTCGCCAATGGGCGATCTAGGTAAAGGTGTAATCGTCAATGGGTGAGCCAAAAAGATTTTTGCCAACGGGCGAGCAGTTTGCCAACGGTGATGGCGAATTGGATGGTGGTAAGGGCGAATAGGTGAGTTCGCCAACGTGTTGCTTATATCAGGGCAAGGTGGCGAGTTGAGCCATAATTGGTGAACCAATGGTGATTATGGGTAAGTATATGAAACAGTTCGCCAGTTGGCGAGTCGGATGTAATTGCCAAAATTAATGGCGAGTTGGACGAGACGTGGGCGAATATGTGTGCTCGCCAATGTGTGTGGTGAATCAAAACAAAGTGACGAACTGATTTAGTGTGGCGAGTTGATTGTTTTCCTTATTTGTTTGGCGAGTAGTTTAGTTCGCCAACTTCGTGGATAAGTGATGGCCGCTTGTGGCGAGGACTTGGAAATGCCAATGCATTTATCGAGTAAAGTGGTCGTCCAGATAGATGGGAAAATGAAAACAGAATTCAACCTAACAGCCAAAATTGACTTGTAAGTGATACGGTTGAAGACAATTAATGGTGAAGAGGTTGAAGTCAGTAAGGAATTTACCTGATTGGTTGAGGAAGTAAACAAAGGCTGCAGTAGAAGAAAAAGCCGTGTGAAAGGGAGACTTCCACGCCACTTTGTGCTTTAGTTTTCTTCATGCATTAAAGGCATGAAGGACGTGAACAATGATGAAGGAAACAGGATAAGGGCCAGGCGGTGGCTATTGATTGGCTGAGAATGTTTATATAAGCAGAGACAATTGATGAAAAACGAGTTAGCCAATTTCAGTTTCTTCACGAGAGCTATTTCCCTGTTTCTTCCATTTCTCTGCCATGTTTGATCTACTGAGTTTCACTCTTCAGTTGGCTAAATCAGTAAACATGCTTATAAAACCTTTTTTTTTAGCCTGGTGAGCTGAAGGAATAAGTAAATAGAAGGCCAATATGAGACAGAAAACAAGTTGTTCTGGAAGTGCAGTTGGTTGAGGTGAGTTTCATATTTTCTGAGGTGTTCTTGATGTTCACTGATAGATTTCTATGATTTATACAGTAATAAACATAGATACAGTCTTGGTTTTAGTTAGATCCTTGGAAAATTGGAAAACAAGGAAAATTATGGAATAGGTGACGACAAGGGCGACTACAGTGATCGCCCATGTTTAAAATAGTAATCGCCAATGAGGCGAATAGATATTAAGTACTCGCCAAGGTAATTTTGTGGGCGAGAACGCCCAATTCTAGTAAAGTGAATGACGGGCGAGCTCAAATGCAAAGGCATTGGGCGAGAAGGATTGTGGGTGAACTTCCACAGTTAGCCAATGAAGGCTTCGTGAATAATGGCGGGCGAACTGACAAGTGGTAGCCATATGGTGAATGGCGAGCTCGTCTGGGCGAACTAGTAAAGCTCAGTTGGGCGAGTAGTCATTGATTTATTTCAATTCGTCCAAGTAATGGAAAAATATTTATAAAGGAAATATTAATGAAACTTATATAATTTGCAGCCAATAAATGGGAATGGCTATGGGCGAACAGAGAGCAGGGCGAAGCAAGGCTTCGTTTCTAACAGGTAAGGGAAGTGTGTGTGAAGTGATGCATGTCCTGTGGAGTAAATTTTATGAAAACATTAAGTTAAATGTTTTGTTTTCAGACATGCATGATTTTAAGAAGTTAATTGATAATTGTTTGATCGCGGGCGAGCTGATAGCCGCCTTTTTGCTGTTTTGTTGGGTGAAATGATACAGGGCGGGCGAGCGCTTTGTATGTTTTATGTTGGGCAAGCCCTTTGTGATTTATGTTGGGTGAATTGGTATTGGCGGGCGAACCAATCCCTTTTATACGTTTTAAACTCAATTCTATTTTTAAAGGGCAGGCGAACTTTCTTAATAGAAAGCTATAAGTTAAGCCAAATGGCGAGCTCTCTTTTATGAGAACTGGGCGAGTGCCCTTGTTTTAAAGAATAATACGGGTAAAGCCATAGTCGGGCGAACCCTTTTTAATGAGTTTGGGCGGGCGACCCTTGTTTTAAATGAAAAGCGGGCGAACTTTTATCAGCCAGCCGTACTTGTGTTTTTAAAACTATTAGGCGGGCGACTATTATTCGCCGTCTTGTCAAGTTAGCCATGGGCGAGCTGCTTCCATGGGCAAGCCATATCGGGCGAGCTGACCATGGGCGAGCAGGTTTAAAACTTGAGATTATGGGCTGTTTTGGTGTTTTATTGTTTTATAAGAAATCAAATCATTTTGTGGAAATGATATATGAGATATAAAAGTTGATTTTGAGACTTTAGGCCCTGAGTTCATGCGTTACGTTGCGTGACCCATCTGGGGCGATGGCTCGGGTCATATAGACCGACGAGTGCACCCTAGGGCGTCACAGGGCTGATGGACCTGCCAAGTCATCAGCGGTCTCGAGGTCACTTGGCAAGTGGACCCGAGGACCCCTTTAGATTATGGCCATAGATCTGAGATAGCCGTGAGGGGCGATGGCCTACGGGTGCACCCCAAAAGCGGCAGGTTTCGTTCTCCCAAGGTGGAGAGGAACGATGATAGCATGATTTATTTATTGCCTAGTCTCAACTTATCAGTTTCTATTTACTGTGAGGATTTGTTGAAATCCTCGATAGTGTTTACTACATTTTAAAGTAAACCGTTAGTCAGTGATTTAATGGTGTTTTAAGAGAGTTGTTTACTATATATCCACTGTCTTTTCTACTGGGTTATTGTTAAGAAAAGAACAAATGAGTTGTGATATATAGTTTTGCTTTATTTAAAGCAGCATATGTTTCCTTTACTGAGCGTATGAATCGCTCACCCCTTTGTTTTAACTCCACAGATAAGAAGTACCCGGAGTCGAGAGAATTAGTTCTCAGATGGGTATAGCTATGCTTAAAGCACTGAGGCATGGCACGTTAAACGTGACAGGTACGGTCTTTCCTCTTTTACATTTCAGACATGTGTATACAGTACTACCTTAGTGCAATAAAGGTTAATAGGGGATGTCAGATGTAAGGAAATATGAAAAGAAATTTCATATTCCATAATTAATAGATAAATGTTTATCATTTATCACTATTACTGTTGAATGTTAATGGCATCGCAGACAGCCCAACCGGTAAAGTTGTATGGAAATACGTGAAAAATGTGGTAACGGGATGTTACAGATTTAATGGTATCAGAGCTTGGGTTGGTCTGATGTCTATTGATGCCTTTAGCATGGGAAGTGTTGAGAAAGGTTAACATCCCCTGTAGTACTGTATAGTCTGAATGTATAGAGGAGTCGAATGACTGTGAAATGAATTAAGTGGTGAAATATGATGAAAGTTGACTAATTAGGGGTTACTAATAGAGATAGTAATCCGGAAATTTTGCATGAGATAGGCGATCTTATCATCATTATGTCGGGTCTATTCGATAAGGTACAGTGAGGAACTCGGTGAGGGCCCCACCAGGACTTCTCTGTCCATATCGAATTAAGATCCTGAAAATGATGATATTGAGATAAAAAAAGGGGTAATATTAACATATAAGCCTTAAGATCGCGTGTTTGGAATTATATTGATGAGAGAGAAAATTTAAAGGGGAAATTATGAATATACCCCTATGTTAATATGTTATCTTTCAAAGTTATAAGGGATTGAATGGATTTAAAATACAAATTGATGGTGAAATAGTATGAGTATTTGATGGTATAAAGGATGAATTCTACTGTGGACCCCACTGATATATTGATAAGTAAGGCGACCCAGAGTATAAGTTATGAGAGGTCGCGAGATAGTCATACTTGTTGTGGATTTTGGGGTTTGAATTTAAAGTGAATTGGGTGAGAAATGATGTAAACTGGTTATATATACTCCTTATGTTTTAGGAGAATGGATATTAGTAGTGACTTGACATTTGAGGAAGTCAAGTGTTTGAGTCTGTGGATGAGAAAGAAAACTTTGAGGTAGGCGAACTCGAGCACGGTTGGAAGAACCGGGCATCGAGGTGATCGCCAAAGAGGATAGTATGGATGAGTAGCGATGTCACAGCAATCGTTGTCGATGGGCCCAAAAAGGGGGTTGCCATGGCCGATTGGGCTGGTCCGTTACGATATCCATAGAACCGTGGTATTATAAGATTTATGAGAAATACTCGATGGGCGAGAATTACATTGGGATAGCTCGCTAATGGGCGTGCAAATGTATGATCGCCAATGGTGTGGGCGAGTTAGATGATGGCGAGAACTAACACTAGTCCGCCAATATAACATGAATTGCTAAAAAGGGGCAAGGATACTGATCACCCAAATAATTTTAATGATGATCGCCCAAAGAGTATGGTGAGTAAGCTGATCAACAAATTTTGGTGTAAATCATAGCAAAGTGGCGAGAAGAGCGATCGCCAATGATATGAATCAAAGCAATGTGGTGAATAGAATAAAAGCTGTAATCGCCAAGAAAATGAAATGTCTCGTATTTGCCAAATGATAAAGTTGGCATCGAGATTTAGTTGACAAGCTTAGAGGTTGGTGAATTGAAATAGGAATTGTTTGTAAGTTCTTACCAGTGAATCAGTAGAGCTTGAGAAATTACTTGAGAGATTGATAAGTAAAGAATTAAACTAGTTTGTTATAACTGGTGAAAACGAAAACTTTACCGTTTAAAAAAAAAATGGGAGTACTACTCTCTACAGTCGCTTCTAGGTTCCGGAACAAGTATGGTATTCTAAAATACCTATCATATTCTATCTGGATCCCTAGCCGACTGTAGTATCCTTCCTATTTGTGTGCCTAGAGCCAACTAGGATGATTTTAAAAAGAGTAAACATGTATATTGATATCAGCAATATTGCTGTATAAGGTATGGAAAAACCTTATTGTTAAGTCAGTGACCATGAGTTGTAATTGAACTATGTATATTAGAGACGTGAGGTCTCGAAAGATTAAGTGGACATTGAAAATTGTCTGAATAAAAGATTTTACTACTTAAGTGAGGTTAAAGTGTGCTTATTGGCGTATAAAATTTATGAGTTTCACCTGTATAGCACAAATTAATTGTTGAAGAGTTTGTGGAATTTACTACCTTATTGATTCAATACTTAATTGGGAGAAAGTAGAAGTAAATGGGTATGTATGAATATAGTATTCAAAATGGTTACGAGATAGTAACAGTAAAATACTATATTAAGTGGGAAAACAATTGAGGTGATGAATGTAAAAGAATGAAATTGTCTTGAGAAGACAAATCATATGATGACTAGGAAACACACGTTATGAGGCAGTTCCCAAGTATATGAATAAATGTGATTTCCTCTGATCATTATGTAGTTATGGCTGGAATTAATGACAAGCCATGAAAGTGTCATACTCAGAGGAGCAGATACAAGAAGTACTGCTAATCTTGAAAATGATCACTAGAGATAAGAGATGTGATCGAGGGGAAGATGATTACCGAGACGTAATCGGTGACTAATATTAAGGTCTGCAAAAGAAAAGCCGTCCTAGATTAATCATGAAACAATCATTGTGAGGTGGTGAAGAATCCGAAAGAACCATGATGTTATATAAGTGATTATGGATTAAGTAACCAAATTATTTCACTTCTGCATCATCAGATTTCGGGATGTAATGAGTGCTTTAGTCGATATATATATTGGTGAAACAGAGAGGGAGTATGTGAAGTTCCAGTTAGTGGATACTTGTGATAGGGATTCCTGATTTGCCATATGCCTTGAGAGAATATTAAGAGGCTTTGAGATTCCGAAATTTTACTGTTAGCACTGCCTCAGATTGATATAGATATCCGAGCGCATTGTGTGGACGCTCCGGGATATATTGAGAGCGAGTGCGTGGTATTTTAGCGACTACTGGGACAATTACATACGAATGATTAAAATTTTAATCGACCAGCACTAAATGAGATGATAAGTGATAAATAGTATAGATGAGTTACTAACTCTCAAGAATGATAAAAGACTTGAGGGAGTGTAAATTGGTTTGAAAGAAGACACCCGAGATTCTTCAGGACCTTGAGAAAATTCGGGATGAGCGACCCACGAGTGGGTTGATTGCTCAACACCGGATAACATGTTGTGAGATGTGAACGAACAAGGTGGTCGTCAACACACTTGAGAGAATAATCCTAGAGCGCGGGAGAGCGTCAAAGGGATGATTATAGATGGCCTGAAGAGACGGGCAGTACTCTTAGAGACAATGAGGAGTATAAAGAGATATTCATGGTCTCATATTGGAGACGAGATTAAATAAGAGTTGAGAAGGTGATAAGGAAGAAAAATACCTATATTAGAGGTACTTCCTATACTCAGTGAAAAATTGAAAAGAGTAAAATGCTATCTGGATAGTTGTGGATATATTAGTAAGTCTGCTCATTCCTTGATTTTGGAATTTGTTGAGCTAATTAATGCCTTGGCCGGATCATATATCAGGGAAATGGTGAGGTTTTACAGTATTCCAGTGAGCATTATAGTTGATAGGGAGTCCGGCTTCGTATCTCAGTGATGAGAGAGATTACAGGAAGCTATGGGATCCCGATTGAGTTTCGCACCACAGTTTATCCGCAGACTGAGAGACAGTCCGAGCGTATGATGTGGACGCTCGAGGATATGGTGTGAGCAAGTGCAGTTGATTTTACAGGCTCCTGGGATAATCCTCTACCCTGGCAGAGTTTGTTGATAATAATGGCCACAAGAGAGTATAGGCATAGCACTTGAAAGAGGTTATTTAGCAGACGATATAATCCACGATAGCATGCGAAATGGGAGACCGAAAACTATTTTCGACTTGATCGAACAGACTTCTTGAGATATACAAGAGGTTATGTATATTAAGGTCTCACCATTGAGATGCATAGTAAGAGGGAAATCGAGTTTCCGATGTATTGGATCGTCGGAGATCTTAGATCATATGAAAGACGTGCACTACCTCTCGAGTTGTCAGGAGTGCATAATGTATTTCATGTTTCAATAATGAGAAAGTACTATCCATATCCTTCTCACGTGATTCGAGATGAGTCCTAGAGATTAGAGAGGACATGAATTACGTTGAGAAATCGGTACAGATTTTGGATCGGAACGATAAGGTGTTATGATCTAAGATTTATTCTTTGATTGATGCTATGGCAGTATGAGGCTACTTGAGAATTGGAATGCCTTATGTGTACGAAATATACACAGCTTTCATACTGATAGATCTGGTTGAAATTTGGAGGACCAAATTTCTTAAGGTGGGGAGAAATGTAAGATCCGATTTTTACAATACTGTAGAGTCTAAATTCATAAAATTGATAATGGAAATTAAATAAATAATGCATGTTAATTTCCAAAAGGGTGAAAAGCTCCTTAACTTGAGATGTGAATGGAGCCAAGTAGGTGAAATACTCGACGGGCGAGTACCGTGAAGTAACAGTTCGCCAATGGGCGATCTAGGTAAAGGTGTAATCGTCAATGGGTGAGCCAAAAAGATTTTTGCCAACGGGCGAGCAGTTTGCCAACGGTGATGGCGAATTGGATGGTGGTAAGGGCGAATAGGTGAGTTCGCCAACGTGTTGCTTATATCAGGGCAAGGTGGCGAGTTGAGCCATAATTGGTGAACCAATGGTGATTATGGGTAAGTATATGAAACAGTTCGCCAGTTGGCGAGTCGGATGTAATTGCCAAAATTAATGGCGAGTTGGACGAGACGTGGGCGAATATGTGTGCTCGCCAATGTGTGTGGTGAATCAAAACAAAGTGACGAACTGATTTAGTGTGGCGAGTTGATTGTTTTCCTTATTTGTTTGGCGAGTAGTTTAGTTCGCCAACTTCGTGGATAAGTGATGGCCGCTTGTGGCGAGGACTTGGAAATGCCAATGCATTTATCGAGTAAAGTGGTCGTCCAGATAGATGGGAAAATGAAAACAGAATTCAACCTAACAGCCAAAATTGACTTGTAAGTGATACGGTTGAAGACAATTAATGGTGAAGAGGTTGAAGTCAGTAAGGAATTTACCTGATTGGTTGAGGAAGTAAACAAAGGCTGCAGTAGAAGAAAAAGCCGTGTGAAAGGGAGACTTCCACGCCACTTTGTGCTTTAGTTTTCTTCATGCATTAAAGGCATGAAGGACGTGAACAATGATGAAGGAAACAGGATAAGGGCCAGGCGGTGGCTATTGATTGGCTGAGAATGTTTATATAAGCAGAGACAATTGATGAAAAACGAGTTAGCCAATTTCAGTTTCTTCACGAGAGCTATTTCCCTGTTTCTTCCATTTCTCTGCCATGTTTGATCTACTGAGTTTCACTCTTCAGTTGGCTAAATCAGTAAACATGCTTATAAAACCTTTTTTTTTTAGCCTGGTGAGCTGAAGGAATAAGTAAATAGAAGGCCAATATGAGACAGAAAACAAGTTGTTCTGGAAGTGCAGTTGGTTGAGGTGAGTTTCATATTTTCTGAGGTGTTCTTGATGTTCACTGATAGATTTCTATGATTTATACAGTAATAAACATAGATACAGTCTTGGTTTTAGTTAGATCCTTGGAAAATTGGAAAACAAGGAAAATTATGGAATAGGTGACGACAAGGGCGACTACAGTGATCGCCCATGTTTAAAATAGTAATCGCCAATGAGGCGAATAGATATTAAGTACTCGCCAAGGTAATTTTGTGGGCGAGAACGCCCAATTCTAGTAAAGTGAATGACGGGCGAGCTCAAATGCAAAGGCATTGGGCGAGAAGGATTGTGGGTGAACTTCCACAGTTAGCCAATGAAGGCTTCGTGAATAATGGCGGGCGAACTGACAAGTGGTAGCCATATGGTGAATGGCGAGCTCGTCTGGGCGAACTAGTAAAGCTCAGTTGGGCGAGTAGTCATTGATTTATTTCAATTCGTCCAAGTAATGGAAAAATATTTATAAAGGAAATATTAATGAAACTTATATAATTTGCAGCCAATAAATGGGAATGGCTATGGGCGAACAGAGAGCAGGGCGAAGCAAGGCTTCGTTTCTAACAGGTAAGGGAAGTGTGTGTGAAGTGATGCATGTCCTGTGGAGTAAATTTTATGAAAACATTAAGTTAAATGTTTTGTTTTCAGACATGCATGATTTTAAGAAGTTAATTGATAATTGGTTGATCGCGGGCGAGCTGATAGCCGCCTTTTTGCTGTTTTGTTGGGTGAAATGATACAGGGCGGGCGAGCGCTTTGTATGTTTTATGTTGGGCAAGCCCTTTGTGATTTATGTTGGGTGAATTGGTATTGGCGGGCGAACCAATCCCTTTTATACGTTTTAAACTCAATTCTATTTTTAAAGGGCAGGCGAACTTTCTTAATAGAAAGCTATAAGTTAAGCCAAATGGCGAGCTCTCTTTTATGAGAACTGGGCGAGTGCCCTTGTTTTAAAGAATAATACGGGTAAAGCCATAGTCGGGCGAACCCTTTTTAATGAGTTTGGGCGGGCGACCCTTGTTTTAAATGAAAAGCGGGCGAACTTTTATCAGCCAGCCGTACTTGTGTTTTTAAAACTATTAGGCGGGCGACTATTATTCGCCGTCTTGTCAAGTTAGCCATGGGCGAGCTGCTTCCATGGGCAAGCCATATCGGGCGAGCTGACCATGGGCGAGCAGGTTTAAAACTTGAGATTATGGGCTGTTTTGGTGTTTTATTGTTTTATAAGAAATCAAATCATTTTGTGGAAATGATATATGAGATATAAAAGTTGATTTTGAGACTTTAGGCCCTGAGTTCATGCGTTACGTTGCGTGACCCATCTGGGGCGATGGCTCGGGTCATATAGACCGACGAGTGCACCCTAGGGCGTCACAGGGCTGATGGACCTGCCAAGTCATCAGCGGTCTCGAGGTCACTTGGCAAGTGGACCCGAGGACCCCTTTAGATTATGGCCATAGATCTGAGATAGCCGTGAGGGGCGATGGCCTACGGGTGCACCCCAAAAGCGGCAGGTTTCGTTCTCCCAAGGTGGAGGAGGAACGATGATAGCATGATTTATTTATTGCCTAGTCTCAACTTATCAGTTTCTATTTACTGTGAGGATTTGTTGAAATCCTCGATAGTGTTTACTACATTTTAAAGTAAACCGTTAGTCAGTGATTTAATGGTGTTTTAAGAGAGTTGTTTACTATATATCCACTGTCTTTTCTACTGGGTTATTGTTAAGAAAAGAACAAATGAGTTGTGATATATAGTTTTGCTTTATTTAAAGCAGCATATGTTTCCTTTACTGAGCGTATGAATCGCTCACCCCTTTGTTTTAACTCCACAGATAAGAAGTACCCGGAGTCGAGAGAATTAGTTCTCAGATGGGTATAGCTATGCTTAAAGCACTGAGGCATGGCACGTTAAACGTGACAGGTACGGTCTTTCCTCTTTTACATTTCAGACATGTGTATACAGTACTACCTTAGTGCAATAAAGGTTAATAGGGGATGTCAGATGTAAGGAAATATGAAAAGAAATTTCATATTCCATAATTAATAGATAAATGTTTATCATTTATCACTATTACTGTTGAATGTTAATGGCATCGCAGACAGCCCAACCGGTAAAGTTGTATGGAAATACGTGAAAAATGTGGTAACGGGATGTTACACTCGGGTCGATGGACCAACGGGTGCACCTCAAGGCGTCACAGGGCTGATAGACCGGCCAACTCATCAGTGGTCTCGAGGTCACTTGGCAAGTGGACCCGAGGACCACCTATAGATTATGGACACAGATCTAGCTGAGATAGCCTTGAGGGGCGATGGCCTACGGGTGCATCCCAAAAGCGGATGACTTGTGAGAGCATGATTTGTTTGATGCCTAGTCTCAACTTATTGATTTCTGTTTACTGAAAGGATCTATTGAATCCTATTTACTGCTGAACTAATGATTTTGAATGGTGTATTGAGAGAGTTGTTTACTATATCCACTGTTTTCCTATTTGATATGATTTTAGGAAGAATAAATACTTGTGGTATATAGTTTTGCTTTAATTAAAGCAGCATACATTTCCTTTACTGAGCGCGTAGTTCGCTCACCCCTTTGTTTTAACTCCATAGATAAAAGACACGGAGTTAGAGAATTAGCTCCAAGATGGATATAGCTACATATAAAGCGTTGGGGCAACGTCTGTTAAACATGAAAGGTACAGTCTCTTCTCTTTTACATTTCAGATATAGGTATACGGTACTACTTTATTGAAATAAAGACTATATAGGATGTCAGATGTAAGGAAAATATGAAAAGAATTTCATATTCCGTAAATAAATGTTTATCATTTATTACTGTCGCTGTTGAATGTTAACGGCATCGCAGACAGCCCAACCGATAAAGTTGGATAGAAATACGAAAAAAATGTGGTAACGGACTGTTACAAAATCGGACTGGTAGGACCTGCCTTTGATTGTAGAGTCTGATTCTGAAGTTGCTATCTCATGGTGCAAGGATCCCTCCAAGCGTCCATGGAATCTATGGTCCACTTTCTGCGCAATTGATTCGTTGGTTCCGTCATTAGGATCAGTTTTCTTTTCTAAAATTTTCAGAGAGGCAAACAGTTTCGCGGATGCCTTGGCAAAAGCTGGGGTAACCAGAGCTGACTTTTTCATAGCCTGGTGTTAATTCCCTGGTTGTTTCTACTTTTGTTCGATTTGCAGTTTTCTCTTTTGATGTTTGAGGTCTCTCTGTTTCTTTTTGATGTTGGCTTCTATTCGATGTCATTTGCAGTCTGTTTGTAATGGCAATCCTGGGGACCACCTTATCCCAGGGCCACTCTTTCGTATAAATAAATCTTTGGCTTATAAAAAAAAAAAAAAACTGCTACTTTGATTCGATAATGGAATCACTTCTTCTTATCCAAAAACAAAATAAAGCAGAAACAAATGTTTGTTAATGGAGTGTGAGTCCAACTGATACTTCAACAGAAAAACACGGGAAACCAAAGAAGGAAAAGAAAATAGACAATATAATATAGCCACTCCTAGTCTTAGACTAAGCTCGAAGGTAACAAAATGGTGAGTTCTCCTAGCATAAACATTATATCTGAGTTAACTTTCATCACTGTTTGACAAAGTCAGTACCCGAACCTATAACCATCGCTGGTTGGTGATTTTGCCCTCTTACAAACACCGCGAAGCAAGGATCATGAAAGGTGGGTTCTTGTCTTCTTCGTTATGTTCTGATGCAAACACCATTTCTTTTCTCTCAATGTTCTTTCCCTTCTCTTCCTTCTCTTGTTCCCGCTGCAACACACAAGAAATAGGTTACAAGTAGGAAGAAGAAACAACCATTAATGGGATAGTAGTAAAGAAACTAAGTTGATTGCTTACTAGGTTATATAACCCTTTTGATCTGGTCAAGCAGTGTCACACATGACTGCAGCTTTGATCCTTTCAACAGTGCATTTAATTAGACTACTGACAGTAGCCACTGATCCGAGAGAGAGTTTTGCTGTTGGAACTGAATCAACCAAAATCTGGAAGGCAACAGTAAGGAGAGAGCCACCGGAACCGATTTCTAGAATTCCTCCTCCATTAAGTCCTGGACCATCAGGAAGTATTGCAAAACCTGATGGTAGAAGCGCAACATAATCCGGATCGCCACCGCTTAAGACCATGTTCATTGCAACAATATCAACTGGGGCATAAATCACATATGAGCCTGTGGCATCACTGCAGCTCTCCTGTAGTATCAACATGTTGCTTTGGCTAGAGTTTGCACTCTGCAAATTAGTTTACAATTGGAAATGTTAGCTTATTGCAGATGATTCATTGTTATTGAGCTAGGATTACCAATGTTAGCTTACGTTTACGCGCAGTAAGGAGACACAATTGCCTGGATCACGACCATTAGCTATATGAGCCATTTCTTGAACTAGACCACCATTAGAAAGGATATCCCACTATAAATTCAAGTGAAAAAGTGCATATTAGAACAATTTTCTAACAGAAAAAACTATTACATGTATGGTTAAAAATCTTGGAACTAATTGCAATATTGCATGATTCCTTAATAGACGACGGATCTTGAATTCATCTAACAAGCCTTTGTCTTTGCTGCTATACGTGGTGTTAGAACTTAGTAACAGTTCAAATTCTTACTTAAAAGCTTCATGATGTGTTTTTTTACCTCACTTCGAGAGTTTTCATCCCGGAGGAAATCAAAAACCCTTTTTGGTGGAACTGGGATCCAGAAGGAAGTTGCAGCGCTTAGCACAATACCAGGAGGCCTGCCTGGATCATCCATACTTTTCCTGGTCATAACCCTCACGTCATCTGAACCTGTTGCTGATAAAGTTGTCCAAGCATGGGCAGTAGAAGCACCAACGCCGGTACAAAAGCTAGTCACCATTCTTTCTGCCAACTTCAACATACTCTTCCTCCCCTCCGGGCTTGTTATAACTGCAGACCAGGATATGAAATGGCAACATAACAGAAAATGAAATGCACTGCACTGCACTGGCAATTTATCATTTCTACAAGATTTCTCAAGGAGAATAAGAAAAGGGGTTAATATTCTTTTACCGAATAGATCCCCTGCCGGAATGTTACTGGCCATTGAACTTGCAAGACGTTCACACTGTCGATCTAATGTTGCCACCCATCGTTTTGCTCCGAAAGCTAGACCAGAATTAACTAATGGTCTGTATATGTTGTGGACAGCTCTATCATCCACTTCTACATGCTCAACCCACACAATCTGAAGTATCATGAAAACATGACATGATTAAATGGAGAACGGAGATTTCGCCTGCTATATATATATATATATATACACACACACACACACACACACACACACACACTTGTATAACCAGGGAATCAATGAACAGGGGAATCTATTGAAATAAAGAGTAATTACCTTTGAGTATCCATTCGGCAACTCTTGGATCAAACATCCTGATGGCCTTCTTCTGCACTTGGACATTGGACTGGGGCGTAAACTATCCAAGGAAACATCAACTACTGCCCAAGTCCCGTCAGTGTGCTGCTTACAATACCTCAGGAAATAATTTTCCCGAGTTGGTACAAGTGGTGAAGGTACTTGAAACTCAGCTGTCATCTGAAAATGATGGATATTAGGCATATGTTTTCAAAAGCTAAAGGAAGAAAATGCATGGCCTCTACTAGTAGTCATGTACCTTTTCAATTTCTGTCTTCAACTACTACAAGTTATCATGTATGACAATATAATTAAGATTGAATGGGTGGTTTTGAAAAGAAAAATAAAATTGGAGTACTTAGTACCACTTGCAAGGCTCCATTGTAGTTTCCTGCTACTCCAGTTGATAGGACTTCTAGAGTCATTGCCCTTGAAACAATACCGCAAAACACACTGGACCATTGATTCTGAAAAACAATTGTTTAAATCAGAAATAAATAGGGGTGGAACTAAATGTTAAGATAATGGATCCAAACAAGAAAATAAAACCCTACCACATCCATGAGAATCTCAACCAGGTTGACATGATTCATAATGACAACAGCAGATTCCCTTGAAGCTTCAGATCTCATTTCCAAAGGTTTTGGTCCAATTCCTCTAGGGAAAGTCCTCAAGTATTCATCTTCATTCAACACATCTGTAGAATTCTCCCCAGGAACCCACAAAGGCTCCCCAGATTGGGCCATTCTGATGAGTTCCTCCATTGCCGCAACAGCAAGCTCAACAATCATGGGTTTATCTGCTTCTGTAGGCCCAGAGACCGACCTTAGAAGATCACCACCACCATACATCTCTCCTACAAACCCTGATTGCGTCCTATAATTGCTAGCTTCTAGATTAAGAGACCTTGAATGAGAAGAAAGGTGAGGAAAGGAAGTCAAAGGCTTGCCGACATATTTAGCAGCTATTCCAGACATCCTATCAACCTGTAAAAGAAGAATACAAAAATTGAATAAGCATCACAAACTAAGTAACTTGGCAATAATAACAAGGGATGTGTGTAACATTTTCCAGTCACCTCTTCCCTCAACCGGGTATTTTCTATTCTCAAATGCTGCTCATCAAATGACATCTCTCCAAGAGCTGCTGGTCCTCCACAGTTGGGGCATGTGGCATTGCTAAGAGCTTCCTTGTACCTATTGTTCTCTGCTTGGAGTTTTTCATTCTCAGCCTTCAATATAGCATTTTCATGGCGTTCATGTTGGGCCTGTAATGGAGGTGAAGTTTAGCAATTAGGCTAGGAAGTGCTGCATATTAAAAGCTACTTACTAACGTAGACAAAAAAAAAAGAACTTGCGTTGAAAATAAGTATAACTACACATAGAAAGCATATTAGAGCTCTTGATTTGCACTCTATATATGGAAGTATACCTTCATTTGAGTGCGCTTGTTTTGGAACCAAAACTTGACTTGTAGAGGTTCTAACCCTAGCTCGCGGCTCAGCTCCTTCCTTTGCTTATCATCTGGGTGAGGGCACTCCTTAAAGAAACTGAGAAACAAAGTTTCAAGAACCCAAAAAACATCAATTCTCCAAAGAAGAACGAGCTTCTTAATCTGTCTCTCACTCATATCTCTTGTATATAGACAACCCAATGGCACACATAGACATGGTAAGAGAAAATAGACTTACGCTTCCATCTCCTGGATTTGACGCTGGGTATGGCGATGGTAACGCTTCTTTTTGGGGCGCAGGTTAGGATCCTGATCATCTCCCGACGGAGCATCCATGGTTTCAGTACCTGATTTGGTTTCATAATCATCGTCCCTGATCTTCCCCATAAGTTCACTGTCAGAAGTCTTATGGGTCATATCGAACATAGGGGGACTCTCGAATAGGCTTGGACTGAACATGTCAACGAATTGCTAAAATCTCAACGCTCTCTAGATTTTCGAGTTCTGCCAAGAGAACAAGCAAGTCAAGCTGACTAACAAGGGGCAAAACAGACAAAGAAACTGTAGAACTGTTTAAGGAACAATCAACGAAGAAAAAGAAATCAAGTACAAAGAGGTGACGAGGTAAGATAAACTAAAGTCAAAACCAGCGCATAATAAATAGAAGAAAAGAGACTTTTAGGCCAAGCAAACCCTGGTGAGAGAGCTGTAAACCATGAATTATACTCTCTCTCTCTCTCTTTTCAAGAAAAAAATTATGTACTTATAAAAAGGAATTTTCTTGAAATATCCCTGACACCCAAGCTGAAAACATCCATTTATTTAATTAAACCAATATTAGTATAAGTTAATTTTAATTCAGAAAAAAGGGTAAGCTATATATGTAGTATATATTAAAAGGAATAGTAACGTATGAGTGAATGGTAGGTCTTAATTAGCTATCAATGGAACAAGAGAAAGTACTGGAAGATGAAGAAGAGCAGCAAAAGGGGGAAATCATGAAAGAAAATTACCTTAGAGATTGTTGGCGAAGGCGACTCAGAACCTAGAGAAAGAATTGTCTTGTCTTAAACGGGGTGGTAAGTTGCTTACTGGAAACATTATCTTGGGAGACATAGGTAACTAATCATGACCTTTAAAACCCTAACCAGCAGTACAGATATCTCTCTTTGCTTGCTAGGTTTTGGCTTTGGATTCCTGTATTGGATGTTTCTGGGTTGATTTTAATTGATTCTCTGGCTTTCTCTGGGCTAAGCTAATGGGATTCCTCCAAGTCGAAAAAGACAGATATGACTTTGGTTTCAGTCTACCAAAATGACTTCAGTCTTACGTGCCAAAAGACTGGATATAGAAAAAGAAAATAGCAGAGTTGACTTTGTGAGAAACTCCTTTGACTCACCAAGTTTCAAAAGTAAAACCCACCAAACGAAAGATTGTAACGCTCAACTAGGAGTCTAGGATACCGCTGTGTACTCACTCTTTCTCAGCAAAATGATAACGGAAAACTTTCTTCAAAAGAAGAGAAACAGCTAGCTAGAAGAGATCTGAAAGTGAGAACGAAGGAATATTCTTATATGTTATAAACATAGATATACTGCAAACAAAATGGTACAGGAAAGAAATAGGTGCGATGAGTTAAGAGTGGAAACAAATGACTTACATAAGAAAAACCCTTTGAACTTTCTTGAGAAAGATTAACGAAAGAAGGTTTTAGAGTGCGTTTTTAAGTTTAGGGTCACCGGGAAAACCACCTATGGAGTTAAGAAGAGTGGTTTTGACTGAGACCAACCTTGCCAAGGAGAGGGAGGCAGAGAGGAAGGGCGAAGAGGACGAGGAAGAAGAGAAGATAAAATCGAACTAGGATAGAGAAAGAGTTGAAGAGGCCAGGTGAGGAAAACGAAGAGAAGCAACACAGATAGAGAGGATGTTTCAGCCGGAGTTATTGCAGAGCGTATTGAGAGGGTGCAATAGCATTTATGGAGGGTGAGAGGCGTAATTGCGAGAGAGAAATTTTAGATAGAAAAAAAAGAAGGTTGTTTAAATTTCCTTGCAAGGGTGTGGTGAGATGAATTACAGCTTCTTGGCTCCAAGCTCTCAACTAGCTAGTTTTCACTGCCACTGCTTCAATATTCATAGTTTTTTTTATTATTATTATTTTATTATAAAAAATATTAAAAAATTAAAAATAGAGTGTTCGAATTCGAACCCAAGATTTACGATTTTTTTATTAGTTAAAGATGATTAAGTGTGTTAATAGCTAATTTTCCATTAAATCTCATGGTATTAGTTAGAAGATGTACTTATTCAAAATCACTGCCTATTAATTAACAGCGCTTGAGTTAGGGAGATCCAAAAGAAAATGGTATGAGGATTCTCATTAATATACACACTATAAATCATAAATCTTAATTTTATTCAAAATGTTACTTTTGGACACAAGAAAAGAAATCCAAGGGCTAAGCAATGTATATTACTTTCCCTTCTATATATAGAAATCAAATCCCATATTTAACCAAGATATCTTAATTAATATGTTTACCAAAATAGGATTTATTCTCACGATAAAATAATACATATATATATATATATATCAATGTAATCAAATCATACATACAAACATTATATAGTATGTATATGTTAGATATACGTGCATGATTGTCTTCACCTTTACACGTGTTTATTATGTACATAGTTCATATTGGTTAATATAACGATTTATTTGAAACTCTTTTCCATCAAATAGTTGTAGTGAAATTATAAATTTGGTTCTACCAAAAAAAAATCTCAAAAAAGGGTCTAAATCTTGGAATATAAAAATGGAAGCAATTCTCTCATAAGCAGTAAATCCCACATAATAAATCCACATATTCTTTGCTGGTTGATCCATATTTTGAAACAAAATCTCATTTATTTAAGACGCTAGCCTTTGCTTTTTATATGCTACTAGCTAGTTATTATGAAAACAAAGTCATAAATAATTAATTAAATTAATCCACGACAAGGGGGTCTATTCTTTTTCACAAACACTGGCTTTTAGTAACTGACAACTTCATATTATTTAACCTACCAACTTATGTACAACATGGCTACATCCTTTTTAAGTTTGTTCCTAACTCAGTCCAACTACATCATTTTCTCTTTCCCTTTCTTCTCGATAATCTTTCATTAATGTGTGCCTGAAAGAACTTAATGAGGGCTATCTGCATTTGCACAAACACTACCTATATTTCTGTCATGCTTCACTAAAAACACATATGTAATCCTACACATATATACATGTAAATTAATTCAACCCATTTCTTTTTTTCTTTTTCATCTGAAAAAAGCTGTTTTCGTCATCATGCTATATGCGCAGAGAAATAAATATGTTTGATTTTAGGTAAATGGCCAAGAATTTGACTGTAAATTAAATAGGTAAATTCGTCTATGTTATTTATCATAAATAAAACATATAATATATATATAATAAGAACAAGTCAAATTTAAACTTCCAAAAGATTATCCATGCTAAGTTATATATATCATGACCTAATCTAATGATAAAATCATGACATTTAAGTATATATATGAAGTGAAGTTTTTAATTTACTTGAATAGTACAGACAAATGGATAAACACAGGTACAAGAGAAAAATTCTATCGTTGTTAAAACATATTGGCTTGTGAATTCAGAATATGTTTAAAATATTTCAACCAAATTATTGTCCTGGCTTTTAACAAGGATGCATGTCTACAGCATCGATAATGAAAGGAGATTAGATATATACAGCTTTATCTGCAACGCTACTGCAATGTCATTTCTGCATTGATTTTGCTTAAATTTGTGTTTGGGTAGTTGTTCATATGCATGTTTTGTGTACCAAAAGAGGCTAAGAAGCAAAACAGGATTTGTTATTGTAATTAATGTTCTGTAACATAGTTATGGAGCATTGACTCTTAGAATGGTGTTTTTCAACTACGGTTAGCGAGAAAAATGAAATTAATGATGATAGCAGGTCGAAGAACCACTCATAGTCATCATTCAGCCGTAAGATTCTTCAATGTGTCCACACCTTAGCCAAAGAACCTCACAAAGTAGCTACCTAAATATCGTAAAATATATTGCTTTCATGCATAATTTTTCTAAAAATAAGATATAAAATATTCCTCTCTTTTTTGTGAGACATAAACCCTAAAGTTCGTTAAACAAAATCATCAAATTCCATAACGATTTACAACATGCTTAAATTCAAACAGTAACTTTTATAATTAAGTCATGCAATTATAAAAGGTTTAATTTAATTAATTTGTGCAACTCCTTTAAGAGGTGACTTTTAGTAAATTAAAATTTAAATTTCAGCATTCGTAATTTTTTTTTCTTAATAGGTATTTTTATAACCACGTCTATCTAAATTTCTCATATAAGACCAACTCGGCTGGCTAGGTTGGAATTTTTGCAACTCATTTGCAATTTTGCTTGAGGGTATCTCAAGGTCAAGAGGCTATAAATCAACAACCAACATCTTAGAAATTTGCATATGCTATAGTTTGCTAGGAAACATATGACATTATCATTTATATCAGATATAGATTAATTAATTGCAGCTCTTCATCTTCTTTTTGGTGACAAGAAAACCACATGAAAACCAATATTGTTTGTTATTATTAATTGCAAGCTGCTTTTGACGTTAGCATTTTCCAGAATTATAGATATATCTTCTACTATTCCCTCGAAATTTGAAAGCAAAGTATAATATATTTAGGATAATTATTTTATATACCGTTAGTAAAGTTTTTTAACTACACAAACGAAATTAAAATCATGATATATGTTTTATTTTATTTATTTTTATTTTTTAAATATTTTTATAAGACATGTTTCATGATTTTAATATCGTTTGTAAAATAAAAAAACTTTATCGATAGTATATGAAATAATTATTCATACATATATATATATATAATATATCTTGATCATCATAAAACAGTAAAGTGAGGATATATGGCTATAATTTTTGGCCCCCCCCCCAGGATATATAGAATGAAGCATTGTCTCCCTCCCTTCCAATATCTGGCTTCAAAAATTTGACCCATCATTTATTATAAGAGCAACCCCTTATTTTCAATGGAAAACCCTGTCATTATTATTAGTTTTGTGCTGTATTTGATGCCTCGAAGCCTGTTAATCATATGCAAATCGAAGAAAGTCAACGTGTTGATAAGAACGAATCTAACAAATTAATAAAAAATTAAATAAAAAAGAAAAAACAAAAAAAATTACATGTTTATAGTACGTGGTATTAGAATAGCTTAAAATAATTAGATTTTACTGGACTTATATACTAAATTTGCATAGATATTATATGTGCTGAACCTATCAAATTTTACAAACTCCAACAAATGTGATATGCTAATACCTATTTTTGTGTTCCAAGTCCCAACCTGATCCCAACTAAGATATCTAGCTACAAGAAATTTTTTGGTATACAATCAGGGATCGATCTTCAGATTTACTTGAGTTTAATATGTTAATGTTACCATGATTGATGAGTTGCAATCTATTATGCTATGAAAGATTCACGGTAAGGGAAAATTTTTTAAGATAAATCAATGTTATTCATGAAGTCCAATGAAACCCTGGGACCTTTCCCTTTTCATCATAAAGGAGAACCATTGTTTTCAAATTATATATAATGGCAAAGGATCGAACCATGCTCATATAGTCATTTTCAAACTCATTTCTTGAAATTTGAGAAGGGAAGAGAAGAAAAAAAAAGAAAGGGTTCAAAAACGTGAAGCGCAGTTTGGTGAGCTAGCATTGCAGGATATTTATTGGCAAAAAAAAATTGTGTGAGTTTTCAATGTCCTCGCTACCCTACCTGAAATTTCCATTTATTATCTCCCTCATCTCCACTGATCAACTAGCTAGCTAGCTTCAGCAGAGGCAGCTCTCAAACAGTTAAGGGAACTGAAACATGTCGAGGACTGCTGAAAGTAGGGGAAGAATCTAAATGGGCCGGTTTAGAGATTTTATGATAATTGTCGATAATAAATGTTCACCAGACCAGACTTCAATCAACAATCAATGTATAGCTTAATAAAGGTTATTGAAAGCAACACACCAACTTCCTTTATTACCAATGACAACCATTTTGATGAACCAACAACTTCGATTTCTTGTATTAATTCAGGAAGAATAAATGTGTATGAATAGGGTTTGAAATTGTTTGGATTTGAACTCAAATTTTACACAAAATATAATTTTTTTAATCATTTAGCAAAAAAATTGTTGACGTGTGCCCGGTTCATTTGTTCAAACTAAAAATGTTTCCGGTCAATAATTATATATAACCACCAAATTAATGCTTTCTAGGCTAATAGTTAGAGGGATGATTCAGGATTTTAACAGGGTGAAGCACAAGGTAACTAAAACCAACCACTACGACAGTGATGATGAACAAAATCGCTGAGATTGCACATGTAGCAGGTTTTCCACTTTCACATGATCACTTAACTTATTTCTATTTATACAAGAAACAGTCATGAGTTAATTTTGTAACCAAAAAAAAAGTCATGAGTTAATTTGATCTATTGTACTTTAGACTAAGGGTGTAATGATGAATGTGATTAACAAGACTTTGCATAAAAAGGTCGTAAATGGTGAACAAATATAGGTTTGGCTGAAGACTTTAAGCCTTGAAGGGATATATGATGAAAATTTAAAAAAAAATGTGAAAAAAAAGAGTGATTAAGTCAATCTATGGAAATGATTTATACATCTACTAATATATTGAAGATTTTTTTTAACGAATGCTATGTTTGGAAGTTAAGATGAATTTGAAAAAATGAGTTTGAATTTCATTTACACATTAAAATTGTGACACTGAAATGTACCATATAATTTATAGTAATCTTAAAATCTGCAAATATTTTTTTCATTTAAATCCATGCTACCAAACCCAATGCGATCTAAAAAGTTATGAATTAATGCATACCACCAAATCCAATGCAAACAAACTTATGAAGCAGTACGACTATGTAGTTGCAAAAGGACTGGTCCTCACACAGAAGCTTCTTTTCTGAAATGGAGACTGCTTTTCATAAGGTAGTATAAAGACGAGCTCTAATTAATGTCATCCACTATCTTATCGGAAGTTTCTATACAAATCCATTTTTTTCTTGTCACATCCAATTCTTTTTATAGTTCACTGTTCATATCATAAATAAAAATGGGTGTACCCAGAAAAAATGTGGGTGTGCTTAAAATTCCTCTATCTTATCAAACTGTATATTGGTTGACTTTAATTTTCAACTATACTTACGAAAATTGCTCAATTGCCAAATATAGTAGTAAGACTGCTAAATGCGCCCATTCATTGAACATTTGGTGGCGGCATTTAGCAGCTCACGTAGCAAACAGGAGGATTCTGCCTAGCTAGCTAAGCCACCTGTTTCCACTGTTTCTAGGCTTTCTTTTTAAGAACAGGGATTCTTCTTCACTAAAATGGGCTTTCTAAAGCCTTACTCTTTGGGGTTTCTGTTGATTTCCTACTGAAAATGGCCTCGGCCCAAAGGCTTAAACAACAGTCGAACAAAAGGAAACCAACATTAATAAAACTCGCAACTCGCAGGTTCCTCAAGACCCAGAAAAGGAAAGGGCATTTTGATAGCCTGAAGTCCACGCGGACCAGGGAATTGTGTAGGATCCACCATTGCAGATGGTCCACATTTGTACTATGGAGTAAGAACTCGAACAAGTTTCTGCTAGTGAGGAGGATATATTGCTGTTCTGTACTGTTTATATCAGGTGGAATTCTGAAAACTGGCTTGGATTTGCTTCCATCCATGGTGACTGGCAAAATGGTACCGTTTCTGCAACAATACGGCATCTTTCCCTACTCGGTGTCATCTGCTCTCTCCGTAGGCAAGTCAAAAATGATTGTAAAAATTTCAAGTCAGTTCTTGAAGTGGTTCATGGCTTAACAAAGAAAGGCTTATATATGTAGCCTTGTACTATAAGCATGAATTCATCAAAAGTTTCTAATGTTCCTAAGGTAACTGATGGCACAAGTTAAAGTTGTGGCTAAGTATTGGAATTTCATTGCATCATCTCTACAGGCCAAGGTAGCTATTTCCAAACAAGCTACATAACATTCTTGCATGTAAAATGAACTTGGAAGGGTTGGAAGTCAGCATCTTATCTTAAATACTGTCATTTCATCCATAACATGAAGAAAGTAGACTCCTTTACAAGCTTGCTTTTATCCTTCGTAAATTAAAAATGAATTCTAATGTACATAAGCCTTGTTCAAATTCCTACACTTCTTTGTTGTCTTCATGAATATCTTGAGTACTGAAAAGAGCTTCTGCAATATTTCTATGCGTATTGATTGTTGATCAGATCAAATCAGAAGGCACAATCTTGCATGATGATTTTTAAATTTCAAGGTCTGCTGATGAACCCAATTGAGTATATGTACCCTTAGTCTTTGATGTTCGTGAAGATTTTGCGGAAGACTTCGGAGAGGAAGTGCTCTTCTTTCTTCGTTTTTGTTTCTTAGGAATATTTGGCAGATCCATGGAAGACATGCTTCTTATCATATCTGTTGCAGGTTGGTATCCCATTGATTGTTCAAAATCTATTACAAAATAAAGAAAGACCTGATGAGAACGTTATAATAGTTTCAACAAGGTTATCGGACTCATAGTTAAGGATGAATGAGAACAGTTCAAATGCAAAACTGGTAATGCTTCTATGAAGAATGATCAGTGTGTTTTACAATACTAACACAGGAGAACCTCAGACTCGGATATTTCACCAAAACTCGGATAGAAAACAAAAGGTAACCCCCGGACATCTTTCCAGAAAGAAACTTTTACCTAACATGGAAAGGTGAACCGGTTTGATGATGTTCTCTTCTTTATCAAAAGGGAACAAGAAAAATAAGAATTTTCTTTGTCGACATCATATCAAAGACATCCACAGGAAGGCAGTTAGTTTTACAATCCATATCCAGTGTTAAATGCTAAGCATGTTTATTAGAGGCTTGACCCAGTTAGTGTCCCCTCGTAAAGGGCTCAAGAACAAAGAGACAGTCCGCATAACAATTCTTCTCAGTCAAGTCATGAAAAGACAAACCAGCTGGTTGGTATTCTTCTTTGGATTAACTAGACAGAGTTACTGAGGAACACCCAAGTTATTACCAGAAGATCCCCTTGCAATATTTTGCATGAAAAAGAGTTTTCTTTGATCATATTAAGACCTTCGTTTAATTTGAATTATGTTTTTAGAATCTGATATAATTTCCTTGAATATAAATGATATTCAATTTAATACAACCTGGATTCATCAATGATCCAAGCATCCCACTGAATAAAATCATATTTTAACACAGCATTCCAATGCTTTCAGCTTCCTTGATGGCCAAATATCATCAAAACTTTAAGACAGAATACATCAACTAATTAAATAGTGCTAATAAAACTTCACGGTAAAACCACAGGTGAAAACAAAAATATAACTACAGAAGTGGTTATACAGCCAGTAAAAAAATATATGCAAGGGGTCACCAAAATGATCTCTATCTAGGCCCCTTTATATGAAAGTTTTGTCCCGTGACAGAACAGCCAAACTCTTCCTATTGGGAAATTATAATCTAAAAAACTTTCGCCACGTCTAGCATAGATAGCTTCAATAAGTTGCAGACATATACATTTACCCTTGTCATTGTGACCCATGAAAGGGCCCTATTTGCTATTGTCTTATAAGGAACTCTCCACATGATACTAGACAATGCTTCAGGGATACATGATTTAGAAGTATTAATAAACAAATAGCTTTACCTACCATTCTCTGTATTGCATATTCTTGTCTCTTATTTACTTAAATCAAAACGCGCAAGCATATTAGCATATCATTTTGTAAACATTTATCACATCAAAGAAAATAAGGTAGATTGAGAGAAAACATGCCTTGAGAGGACCATGTTGAAACAGGATTAGAACCTCTGATGTTACCAATGGATGTTGCTGTGAAATCTGGAACTGTCTTGAATTCATTCATCTGCATTTAAGTTCCAGGCCAAGGCTTCGATTCAGAGATAAATCAAATGCACTTTGGCATATTCAATCAAAGTATGAACAGAGTGGAGATAAAAGAATGCAAAAAATGTAGACAGCATACCCAGCTGGGTGCAGTGCCGGAAGGGCCATCCCAACCAATGTGTGCCACATGTTTGACATCCGTCGGGTACCCAATTTCCATCTCTCGCTCCTTCACAACTACAACAGCAATACCCTTTCTCACCTCAGTTCCAAAGCAATCAAAACCCATCATAAAATGCAAAAGTAGCACAGGAAACATGCTCAAATACACTAATATTTCCTACATTTACATATGCATAAACTCAGAAATGGATAGAGAAGGAGATAGAAAGGGCCTTACCAAAGATTTGGGAAATGTATTTGAAACCTTTGTAGATCCCTTTGATCTTGGTAGCCATGGTGGTGGACTAGGAACACAATAGAACAGCCGGTTCAAAGAATGATTGAATGTTGAAGGAACCTCTAGATAAAACCAACAAAAACACAAAAAGTTGCTGCGTATCAGAGGAGTAATTACATGTGATTGAGGAACTATATTACCCGTGAAACAAGGTTGGTATCTATCCTTGTAACTAAAGCAAATTATGAAGATACGAAAATGAAAGATACGATTTTGAGGAGTAAAAGTAAACAATTGTATTCATGTATTGTACCTATAAAATACGACGTTGATGATAGCTAGAAGATTCAAGAGAGAAGCAACTTCTCCCCAATCTCCTCCGAGCATTAATGCAAGCTTCCATTCTTCATCTTGTTTGTTATCGCTTTTGATGAATGGAGAAACAAGCAAAAAGGGATAGCCTTTAAAGAGGAAAGAAATCCAACAGAGAGACAAACAACCCTTTCTAAGAAACAGACAAGGAAGGAAGAGAAAGAGAAAGAGAAAGAAAATGCCAGCAACTGAAGGAAAATGGCGGCTTCAAGAGAATAGAGAGAAGACGGTTCTAAAGGGAATAAAAGAGAAGGTGAGAAATGGGTCTTGAAAGACAGACAAAACAACAAAGACTCGAGTCTGGACATAAAAAATCAGGGGGTTGCTTTGTCAGTTTGATTCAGAAGCACAAGATTGTGACAATATCTGTTGTGGGTTGTATTTTGCTTTGATGTCGAGCGAGTAACGTGCGGAACTCGGGTATTTTATTTGTCTTTCTAAGGCTACTCTGTGTAAGAAACAAGAAAAATGCATTGCTGCCTCTTAAAACGCGGGGAAAAACCAGAAGAGATGGGACAAAGAGAGAGAGAGAAACAGAAAAAAAATTATACCTTTGCAGTTCACAGACAACTGTTGCAGTCTTGAAGGCGTCTTGTTAACTTAGGCATAACTTTGGTTAGTCCTTAAAAAACTGTTTACCTTATATAAATATGCCAATTCTTCAAGAATGGTCCATTAAGGGAAAAACTCTCCTAAGGGAAAAAACTATCAGAAGTCAAACGCCAAGGAATCATTCATTTTTGTTGGTTCACTGACAGAAACGTATCTTTCATAAGTGTCAAGTAGCTTTAATTGATCTTTCGTGCCGCCCACATGGATAATCATAGCTTTAAATATTTCTGGTTTTGATACAAATGTCAATTCTTGGAAGGTTTTGAATCTGGTTTTTAACAATGGCTTGTTAGATTTAATCATATACATAAACATACATTCAAGAACTCTAAAACTAGATATCTCATGCTTTCCACGTTAAAAACATTTACATACCTCTGTCCGCTGTAGGCGTTAGTGAAGAAGAAGAAGCCATTGTTGCAATCTCTGTAGCAGTAAACAGAAGTAAACAGATTTCTCTCTCTTGCTCTGTTTTTCTTTCGTTTACAGTGTGGATGAAAAACACCGTACGTACTGAGAGAGAGAGGACCTGTTTTAATTTAATTAAAAAACTACCACACCCAATCATGTCCATCATGTGAGTGGATGTGGTTCCTAAAATTAAGGGATAGTGGCCCATTAAAAGTAACTTCCTTAGACTTTTAATTGAACCACACAATGATAAACGTGGGTTTATCTTACATTCTCCCACTTGGCTCGATTAAAATCTTTATAATGGAAGTTACTTTATTATCTCCCATTATAATAATATAAAAACTGTTCGGTGTGAGTTATGGCGGTTATGTTCTAATTTGTAAAACACTCCCTTCCATATATTACAACACTTACAATTTATTATATTAGGTCCTTAGATTATCATTATACTATAATTTCATAATGGTCCACAATAATGACTTGTTAAGTCTTTCCTGTCAACATCAAACAATAATGTATACATAGCATCATAGAACAAGAAAACATAATAGTGTCAGAAACATATTAAGGAGCTCAAAGTGTCACTACAAAACATCACTACAATCAAGACCCATCCTAAGAACATGTTCCTTAAATAACTTGGGTTGTAAACCCTTCGTTAATGGGTCAGCAATCATGAGATCAGTACTAATATGCTGAATGGACACTTTTTGTTTCTGAACCTCCTCCTTAACGGCAAAATACTTCAATTCCATATGTTTGGCACCTCTAGAGTATTTGTCGTTCTTGGAGAAGAATACTGCTGCGGAGTTATCACAATAAATTTTCAGCGGCTTGGTAATGGTGTCGACAACCCCAAGTCCTGAAATAAAGTTCCGCATCCATAATGCATGAATTGTAGCTTCAAAGCAAGCCACAAATTCTGCTTCCATTGTGGATGAAGCAGTGACAGTCTGTTTTGCACTTTTCCATGAAACTGCTCCTTCAGCTAAAAGAAACAGATAACCAAAAGTGGACTTCCTGCTGTCAAGACATCCGGCAAAATCTGAATCCGTGTATCCAACTACCTCCAGTTGATCGAATCTCTTATATGTGAGCATGTAATTCTTTGTTCCTTGAAGGTACCTCAAAACTTTCTTTGCAGCCTTCCAATGATCAATTCCAGGATTACTTTGATACCTGCCTAACATTCCGATCGCAAAACTTATATCTGGTCTAGTACAGGTCTGCAAGTACATTAAGCTTCCAATAACAGAGGCATAAGGAATTGATTCCATTTCCTTTCGTTCCAATTCATTCTTTGGACACTGCATGAGACTAAATTTATCACCCTTCTGAATGGGAACAATCCCGGGTGAACATTTGCTCATATTAAACTTTTCGAGAATTTTGTTGATATATGCTTTCTGAGATAGGCCTAGTATTCCTTCTGATCTTTTCCGGAATATTTCTATTCCAATCACATAAGAAGCCTCTCCCATATCTTTCATTTCAAAATTCTCAAAGAGAAAGTCTTTAGTTTCACGCAGTATACTTAAATCATTTGCTGCAAGCAAAATATCATCAACATATAAGACTAAAAATATAAACTTACTCCCACTGATCTTTTGGTATATACAACGATCTACAATATTTTCCTTAAAACCAAAAGATGTAATAATGGTATTAAACTTAATATACTATTGTCTGGAAGCCTGTTTTAGTCCATATATTGACTTCTTAAGTTTACACACCATTTGACCTTTACTTCCTATGGAAAAACCTTCAGGTTGATCCATATAAACTTTCTCCTTTAAATCCCCATTCAGAAAGGCAGTTTTCGCATCCATTTGGTGTAACTCCAGATCATATTGAGCCACCATTGCCATAATTATTCTTAATGAATCTTTCTTAGATACAGGAGAGAATGTTTCTGTATAATCAATACCATCTTTCTGAGTATAACCCTTTGCAACAAGTCTGGCTTTATAACGTTCCACCTTGCCTTTTGAGTCGCGTTTGGTCTTGAAGACCCATTTACAACCGACTCTTTTACATCCTTCAGGCAATTGAACGAGATCCCAAACATTATTTTGTTCCATGGATTTTAGCTCTTCCTTCATGGCATCAATCCATTTAGCAGATTCTGAACTTTCTATGGCTTGTGAAAAAGTAACTGGATCTTTATTAATGCCAAGATCAAAGTCTGATTCCTGTAAATAAATCACATAATCATCCGAAATAGCTGATCTCTTTTCCCTTTGAGATCTTCTTAATGTTATTCCTTGTGATTCATTTGTATTCGATGTTCCTTCATTAGATCGAATATCAGATCCTTGATCATTATAGGATCCGACATCCGTCTGTGGAAGTGTTTCATCATCCAAATGTTGATCAACATTGTTGTCCCTTTCCATAAATGTTGGATCAACATTAATGTCAATTGTGGATTTTGGATCAATAGTGGATAAAGGAACATTTATCCTTATCTCGTTTATTTCCACAAATTGACGTTCTACACTCCCACTGACTTCAGCATTCTCCAAGAATTTGGCATTACCAGTTTCAATTATTCTCGGACTATGGGTTGGACAATAGAACACATATCCTTTGGATTTCTCAGGATAACCAATAAAGTATCCGCTTACAGTTCGAGAATCCAACTTTTTCTCATGTGGATTATACACTCTTGCTTCCGCTGGGCAACCCCAAACATGTAGGTGCCTTAAACTTGGTTTCCTTCCCGTCCACAATTCAAAAGGTGTCTTTTGAACTGCTTTGGATGGAACTCTATTGAATAAATAAGCAGCGGTTTTTAGTGCATGCATCCACAAGGATTTAGGTAAGGAGGTATTACTCATCATACTCCTAACCATGTCCATTAAGGTCCGATTTTGCCTTTCTGCTACACCATTTTGTTCAGGTGCACCTGGCATAGTATACTGTGCACATATGCCACGTTTTTCGAGGATTTTAGCAAATGGACCAGGACATTGTCCTGATTCATCATATTTCCCATAGTATTCACCACCTCTATCAGATCTTATGATTTTCACTTTTCTATCCAATTGTCTCTCAACCTCATTTAGGAAAATTTCCAGAACATCTACAGATTGAGATTTTTCCTTAAGTAGATAGATATATCCATAACGTGAATAATCATCAATGAAAGTGATGAAATACTTTTCTCCATTAAAGGATGGAACATCAAAAGGCCCACATATATCAGTGTGTATTATTTCAAGAAGCTGTGTGCTTCTTGTGGCTCCTTTCTTGGTATGTTTGGTTTGCTTTCCTTTTATGCAATCCAAACAAGTTCCAAGATCAGCAAAATCCAGATTTTGTAAAATCTCATTCTTTACCAATCTTTCTATCCTTTCTTTGGATATATGACCCAAACGTTTATGCCACAAATAAGCAGAATTTTCATTAAGCATGTTACGTTTTGAACCAACACTATTATGTGTGACATGCAAAGATTCAGCAAAAACATTATCAAGTTTTATTCTATATAAACCATCAATAAGAAAACCCGATCCATAAATAATAGAGTCTTTATATAGATTAAAACTTCCAGAACAGAAATTAACATAAAAACCACAATTGTCCAATTTTCCTAAAGAAACAAGGTTTCTAGAAATTGAAGGTACATAGAGTGTATCATAAAGGTCCAACTGATATCCAGTGTTTAAGACCAATCTGTAAGTCCCTATGCCTTCAACAGGAGCCTTCATGCGGTTCCCCATAAATAGAAAATCATTTCTTGGATTTGTGGTTCGGATCGTAAGGAATCCCTGCATAGAATTGGTAACATGAGTTGTAGCACCAGAATCAAGCCACCAAGTATTGTTAGGAACTTCACTTAAATTTGATTCAAAACATACAAAAGTATTAAAAATACCTTTCTTTTCGAACCAAGCTTTTCGTTTATGACAGTCTTTCTGATAGTGCCCAGCTTTCTTACAAAAGTGGCACTTTTCTGTCTTCTGTTCCTTCTTCTCAGTCTGAGAATCATTAGCAGACCATTTCTTCTTAAACTTTTTGGCTTTGAATCCTTTCACAGCTCCCTTTCCTACTAGGTTAGCAGAGTGACTCTTTTGACTCTTGAGTCTTGCTTCCTCTTGTACAAGCCTACTGGCCAATTCATTAACATTCCACTTATCCTTTATAGTGTTGTAGTTAATTTGAAAAGGGCCATATTCAGGAGGCAAGGAGTTCAGAATAAACTGAACTAAAAAGGAGTCCTCTACTGCCAAACCCAAAGTCTTAAGCCTTGCAGCAATGTTCGTCATCTCGATGATATGTTGTTGCATGCTTATCGACCCATTGAACTTCATGGTCGTAAGCTCAGCCATTAAAGTACCAGCGAGTGACTTGTCCGCAGAACGGAACCTTTCTTCCACAAAACTTATATATTCCTTAGCACTCTCAGTTTGTGGAATCGTAGTCTTAACGTTGTTAGCAATTGTCATTCGTAGAAACTTTAAGCATAATCTGTTGCTTCTTTCCCATGCGGCATAATGTGACTTCTCTGCCTCAGTGCTTGTATCCTTAATAGCAGCAGGTTTTTCATGAATGAGAGCTAAGTCAAGATCCAAAACCCCTAAGTGGAAATCAACTTGCTCTCGCCATTCTGAGAAGTTCATGCTATTAAACACAACAACAGATGATGCATGCGAATTAATTGTGATAACTGCAAACATAACAAATAAAGCTCACATTTAATTATAATGAATTCAGTAAAATAAACAATAAGATATATAGTAGTTCTCCTTTAGGTAGATACTACAATACATATGCATTAATAAACATAACATAAATATAAAGTAAAATACCTTTGGGTAAATTTTACAACATATTTTTCTTTAAATGAGTTAAATGTATAAACTTTAATGGGTAAATAAATATTTAAAATTGAATATGTCTTTTATCTTTGGATAATTAACTTATTCAACCAAAATATTAATTTACCTCCCATAATATCATTAATTTACTGAATAATAATTTACCTTTGGGTAAATTTCTTAAGTTCTAGAAATTAATGAAAACTTAATTTTTTTTTAACTCATTATTTTTAGATCAAAACTTTAGGATCTAATTGAATATCAATATATATATATATATATATATATATATATATATTTTTGTACACATCAAACTTGAATTTTTTTCGGTAAACACTTAATATACAAAATTATATACATTACCGAAAATTTAACATAGCAGCGGAAAATATAGATAATCATAAGATATTTATTGACATTCATGTAATCACTCATAATAAATCATACAAAATGCAAGATTACTCAACAAAATTAATTTCCAAACAGAATTGTAAAATTACACAAACATGATATCATCCTCATTAATCATCACTAGTATCATTAATTAACAGAATTGTTCCAAAAAAAAATTAAGTTTTCATTAATTTCTAGAACTTAAGAAATTTACCCAAAGGTAAATTATTATTCAGTAAATTAATGATATTATGGGAGGTAAATTAATATTTTGGTTGAATAAGTTAATTATCCAAAGATAAAAGACATATTCAATTTTAAATATTTATTTACCCATTAAAGTTTATACATTTAACTCATTTAAAGAAAAATATGTTGTAAAATTTACCCAAAGGTATTTTAATTTATAAGGTATTTTACTTTATATTTATGTTATGTTTATTAATGCATATGTATTGTAGTATCTACCCAAAGGAGAACTACTATATATCTTATTGTTTATTTTATTTTTTTTTTCGGTAAACAACCAGTCAACAAAGTTGAAATAATAGCAGACGTACAAAGTTTTCTGGCTTTTTTTTTTATAATTATCCAAGGAAAAGGAAACATTTTCGTACAAAAAAAAAATCTGACACTTTAAACTGATTTTTCATGCTTCACAAATCAAATTCCTATGCTGTTTTTTTTTATTAACACTTACATCATCATTATCATCATTTTAAACAGAAAAAATTTATTAATAGCAAAGATGGTTGTCTCACTTTCTGTTTATTTATTTATTTTTATTAATTAATTGATGTACAACAATGTCAACTGTACAACTCTCATATTAGGCCAAAGAAATCGAGGAAGACATAAATCTTTTGTAGAGTATATCTAGTTTAGAACAACCATGCTCGGATACCACATGTTAGATTTAATCATATACATAAACATACATTCAGGAACTCTAAAACTAGATATCTCATGCTTTCCACGTAATGTAAAAACATTTACATACCTCTGTCCGCTGTAGGCGTTAGTGAAGAAGAAGAAGCCATTGTTGCAATCTCTGTAGCAGTAAACAGAAGTAAACAGATTTCTCTCTCTTGCTCTGTTTTTTCTTTCGTTTACAGTGTGGATGGAAAACACCGTACGTACTGAGAGAGAGAGAGGACCTGTTTTAATTTAATTAAAAAACTACCACACCCAATCATGTCCATCATGTGAGTGGATGTGGTTCCTAAAATTAAGGGATAGTGGCCCATTAAAAGTAACTTTCTTAGACTTTTAATTGAACCACACAATGATAAACGTGGGTTTATCTTACATGGCTTCCTCTCAATTTGGTTACAGAAATCTTCTGCGGTATTATAATATTCTACACTGCTTGTGACCACATCATCCTGCAATCTAAGACAGCTAAATTTCTATGCTTTTCATTGGAAATCACAATCTCTGCTTTGGTAATTTGGATAAATTATGCTTAGAAAGCTGATTGTTGCAGCCACGTTAGGGGCAGCTGTCTCTTTGAATGAAACATAGTCTTATTTCTTGGTTTCCTGACATAGTAATGTGCTTGCCATATTTAAAAACTTGAGCAGGCGAGTTTTTTAATATAGCTAATCGTGGCATTCATTTCTAATGATCCGAACAGTAAACAATTTTGAATATGCACAGGGTGTTAAAGAATATGTGTGTCCTGTAGGAATCTAAGGGCACCATAGTTGAAAACATTATCTGATTGCTGGACTACTAATGAAACTGTTTCTTTTCTTTCCTGACTGCATTAGTAACACCAATGAATTCTGCAATTTTGTGCAAAACTTGTAGCCCAGATTAACCAGTAGAGTACTTAGCAAATCTCATTTAGTTCAACTCAACTAAGGTTAGAAAAAAGTTTCAATCGAATTAGTTTAGTGGATGAGTAAAACAGCAGCAAATTCTTGTATCCTTGCTTCAAAGCAATCATTAATTAATGAACTAGAACTTCATTGAACCACAAACTCATGAAAATACATTGGCAAAATATATTGCAGTGAAAGGGATGATGGGGAACTTTCATTTATTCAAAGCAAAACAGATAATGTTGAAATAGGCCTATCAATTTCTACAGCCCTTCTTCATAATCTACCCCAGTAGATTTCAACCAAGATCCTCCTTGTATGAGCTCAGCCACAGTGAAATTTTTGGCCTCTTCTGCACTAGTAATGATATGATAGCCTGGCCATTTCACTCGCTTGCTAGTTCCAGCTCCAGGTCCCCAGTTCATGCACTCCCCATAGTATAATGTCTTCAATGCAAAATCTCCACTCCAAACAGACCGCCCTGAAGGGTCAATATGGTCACCAATGTAGGATTGCATCACGACAGTTCGTGAATACTCCTTCCAGAGCCGGCCCAAATATGACTTGATGGAGGCTTTGACGGGCTCAAGATCTGCACTTGCTGTTATATTGCAGCTTTGGATCGACGTCCCAGTGTTTTGGTTTAGGTCTATTCTACCTTGGGCCGTCACCATATTCGATTGTTTGCTCGATTGTTTGCTCATTGGCTTTCCGGCTACAAGTTTGCAGTTCTGGAGCACCACAGCTGCATTACCAAATATGAAGTCCACGGTGCCATTGATGAAGGAATCTCTGTAGAATTGACGGTTGGAGTGGGCGTAAAGAGTGTCTTGGTAAGCATCGATCTGGCAGCGATTTATAACAGATTGATCTGCTCCAACATGGAAGGCCACTGCTTGATGCTTTTCTGGCCCATCTGTGTTTTGGAACCCTATGTCTTGGGCTATAAATCCATCACCAACAGCCGCTGGATTGGCAAAAGCTAATAAGCTGTAAACCATATGGAATTAGCAGGGAAATGAAATGCACAAGATTTTCACCAAAAAAAAGAAATGCACAAGATTAATGAAGGCTAATAACTATATTCTAGTTATCCAAAAAAAATGAAAAGATCTTACCAACAGTGGCTGAGTTGAAGGTTGTAGATCCATCAACAACATTTAAACTACCAGTGATAATGGTCGAATTCATGCCATCACCAACAATCATCAGATTCTTCTTGTTCTTTCCTATTTCAACATTTTCTTTGTAAGTACCCTTTTTCACATAAATGATGTACCTGGTTTTGCTTTTATCTGGTGCTTCTGCCACTGCCTCCTTTAGCGTCTTGTAGTTGCCACTCCCATCCTTAGCCACCACAACGTTGGCCTTGATTTCATTAGGCGCAGTCTATAAAAGCTTTCTATCCTTACGGCTGAGCCATGATGGAAATCCAGCGATCAGTGGGTCATTAAATTTTGTCTTCCTAGGAGAAAGAGAAACAAAAATGGCTAGGGTGGTTCTTGCCCTTCATATCAGGTCATTTAGTCCTGGCTCCATAAGGTCTTGGCTGACCCTTGTAGCCCATCCAAGCACGTGACATGGTTAGTGAATAGTGAGCATGCTACTTAGCCATGCGTGAGCATTTGAATGGGAATTGAAATCTTGTTTCTCAAGAGCAACCATAGAATCCTTGATCCTATCCATGGATGACTCCATTAACTCCAAGCAATCAGCCAAAACTGCTTGCTCTCCAGGATTGTTGATCTGATTTCTGAAGTTGTTGGCCAGGTTGATTGCATTTTGCATATGAACTATGGATTGCTCTAAGAAGGCTTGTAGCAGATCAACATCCTTCGTTTTCATGGTTGTGTTTGAGACTAATTCAGAGACTAAAGCTGAACATGATTTTTGGTCAACAGCTCTCTCACAAATTTGATGTGTGTGGGCAGTATGAAAGGAGCTATTTTCACCTAAAAGAATAGTAATCACAGTAGCTGAGAATATTATAGCAACCAAGGTGCAAATTATGGGGAGAATCTTGTTGCAAGAAGTTGTTGGTGTGTTTAGTAGAGGTTGATGGGTAGTAGCCATGGCAGCAGGTGAGCTTGATCTGCTTAACTGCACTCTTTAGCTCTTTCCTCCTATATATAGACCTAGCAGCCAGACTCAAGGATGGGGTTTTTAATCAGACTGAAGTAATGTTGAATAAATCTTTGCTAAATAAGTTAGAATGTTTGTTCTACTCTCTAGGAACCAGTTAGTATGTTTGGCTTGCCATTCTTCTGGCAATTTAAGTGCTAAGTCAGTATGCACGTTGCCTTGATTTTATGTTTTTTAGTTGTCATTTTCTGATCGGATCCGTTGGTATATTTGCCTATATAAAAATATTCCATTAGTGAATAAAATATAGCAGAATTATATTTTTCCTTTCACTAACAAAGTGTTTCTTTATCTTTACTCAGCTCTAGTTTTTTTATCAAGTAAAGCAAATTAAGAGGATAATGTATGAAATGAAAACACCCAAATCAAAGGTATTTAAGATATGATCAGAGTATTCTCAGTGAATCATTTCTCAACTTTGAAAATACTGGGACAAAGCCACATTAGTAAACCTGTTTTGCTCTTTCTTGGGTCCCGCAATGATAAAGTGGTTCAAACATATGGGAACCAACAAATTCACACTCCTGAAGAACTTCTCCCATCTTTTTCCATGAGTTTAAGTGATTGGTTGACTTGTAATCTTAATTCAAAGAATCTGTCGAGGGTGAACAAAATTCCCTGGAAGGTGGTCTTTGCGTTTGCCCTTTGGCAGATCTGGTTAAATAGAAATAATTTGATATTCAATAGGAAAGATGAATCAAAACAGGATTGGCTTAATAAGTTGCAGAAGTTTGTGAAAGAATTTTGGGCCATATGCGGTCCTGAACTTTGCACCAAAGGTAAGAGCCAAATTAATATTGGCTGGAGCCCCCCTCCAACAAATTTTATCAAGTTGAACTCGGATGGATCTGTGCTGGGCAACCCAGGTAAGGCTGGAGCGAGAGGAATTTTCCGCAACACTGATTGACAATGGATGTGTGGATACAGCCGAAATGTGGGAAAGACCACCAACATAGTTGCAGAATTGTGGGGTCTTAGAGATGGATTACAAATTTATGTTGAAAAGGGTTTTGATAATCTTCTTGTTGAATGTGATTTGGTAAGTCTTGTTTATGGTAATATTAATCCTGCTCATCCTCATAGTTCTATTGTTTATGATTGTAGGATGCTGTTGCTGAGACTACAGAATGCCAAAATACTGCATGTTTACCGTGAAGCTAACTGTTGTGCTGATATGCTTGCAAAAATGGGAACATCGCTCAGTTCTCCTTTTGTATTTTGGGAATATCCTCCTCCTTGTTTAGGTTTAAATCTACTGTATGATATAATAAGAGGTCTACTTCCGAGACTCATAAATTGTAACTCCTCCAGGGAGTAGTTCCTTCCCTGTTTTATAATATTTCCAGTTCACCAAAAAAAAAAAACAAATTTTACATTCAAAATCTTATGTATTATCCATGATAAACAAGAAGCTGGCATGGCCAACATTATGAAATGTAGGGCCGTCATTTTGGACCAGAGGATGGGTTTTTATTCACAACCCAACCCAAGTAACTCTCTATTTCGAATGGCCCAAATGAACACTAACGCAAAACATGGCTCAATGAGCCTTAAAAGGATCCAATCGGCTTCACGCATAAACCCATTTTTCTACATGAATCAAAATTGTTGTTTTTCTATGCATGGGATTCATAATCTATGGAGGATAGAATGATATTAGTAGAAAAGGATACTATAAAGGGGGAATGAACGAAATATGGGGCAAGGTAACTATGCGAGAAATCAATATTGATTCGAAATAAGTTTACAACACAAATAGGAAATCCATCGCCATCTATGCGAGAAAACCAATCAACAGTTGCAACGATGAAGAAATAACAAGAAACCTTATGTTTCCTATGCCCAACCAAATTGAACAACACATTGAACTATAGGAAGAAACACAACTTGTGGATTTTAGCATTTCTAGAAAACAATCTAGATGAATGCATAAGCAAATTCAACTTCCAATTTATCAAGGTATAGGCATAGCAATATTTCCAAAATTTAGAATAAATCAAGATGAGTATTCGGGTGTATTTGTTATGTAATCATGCCAGATCATCTGTGCAGCAAGATCAATAAAAAGGCAGCCCGCTGCATATATGTGAGCTATGACGATTAAAGAAAAGGATGGAGATGTTGTGCCCTAACAATTGGGAGATGTTATGCATCCATAAATGTTATGCTCGACAAGGCATCTTCATGGTGGTCGTTGCAAGCAGTTTTGTCACCGGACTCAAAAGAAGTCGAAGAAAAGCTTCAAGATAGAGAACAACAAATTGAGCTTTAAAAAGATCAGTCAAGACAAGGGCCAAGTAATTGAATTGCAGAAACGACTTCTAATGAGGGAAGACAATTTCTAGAAGCAAAAGAAGAGTTAGAAAAAGGTAATTCTCAGCTGCTCCTACAAAGGTCATCACAAGAGTGTAAGCCAAATTCTAAATATACGAACATAGCAATAATCCAAGATAGAAGATTGAGATTTGCACATGAAAAAAATACTTCAAGGAGAAGTGGAACTGAAATACATCAAGGCCGAAGACCAAGTAGTTGATGTGTTCACCGAGGGGCTTAGTGGTGCGAAGTTCAAAAGGCAACTTGACAAGACTATCAAACCAACAAGAGAGTAGTTGTCAAGGGGGAGTGTTAGAGTTGCAGTGACTCCTCTCTCTATATTATTTTTCTTCTAGAGCTTTCTTTATAATTCTAGATGCGTCTAGGAGCATTGTTGTATAACCCACCAGAGTATCTAGAACTTATTAAGTCAACCGACATAGTAGAAATCTTTGAGTCGGCTTGTTAACCGACTTTGTGTGTGTGTGTGAAGAGCGAGCAAAGTCTGCAAGAGAGATGCAAAAGTGTGCTCTGTAAGTGGGTGTGAGTAAGAGAGATAACTGTGTGTGCTGAGTGTGAGAGTGAGTGTGTGAGCAAGAGGTGTAGTGTTGTGGTGAGAGCAAGTGTAGAGTGAGTGAAGTATTAGTGTGAGTGAGATAAGTTATATAGTGTAGGGGTGAAATTATTGTGAGTTGGTATAATAAAAGAAATTCTTTTAACTCACTCAACTCCAACCTCCTTTTCAGCTTACAATGAGAAATCATTTTCCAATTTCTGCTTTAACGAAAACTCAGACAATACCAGTATCAATTACCAATCTACTACAGTGAAAGGAATGATGGAGAACTTTCATTTATTCAAAGCAAAACAGATAATGTTGAAAGAGACCCATCGCTTTTCACAGCCCTTCTGTATAAGCAACCCCAGTGGATTTCAACCAAGATCCTCCTTGTATGAGCTCAGCCACAGTGAACTTCTTGGCCTCTTCTGCACTAGTAATGACACGATAGCCTGGCCATTTCACTCGCTTGCTTGTTCCAGCTCTAGGTCCCTTGTTCTTATACTCGCCATAGTACAATGTCTTCAATGCAAAATCCCCACTCCAAACTGACCACCCTGAAGGGTCGATATGGTCACCAATGTAGGATTGCATCACAACAGTTCGTGAATACTCCTTCCAGGGCCGACCCAAGTATGACTTGATGGAGGCTTTGACGGGCTCAAGATCAGCACTTGCTGTTATATTGCAGCTTTGGATCGACGTCCCAGTGTTTTGGTTTGGGTCTATTCTACCTTGGGCCGTCACCATATTTGATTGTTTGCTCATAGGCTTCCGGGCTACAAGTTTGCAGTTCTGGAACACCACAGCTGCATTACCAAATATGAAGTCCACAGTGCCATTGATGAAGGAATCTCTGTAGAATTGGCGGTTGGAGTGGGCGTAAAGAGTGTCTTGGTAAGCATCGATCTGGCAGCGGTTTATGACAGATTGATCGGCTCCAACACGGAGGGCCACCGCTTGATGCTTCTGTGGCCCAGCTGTGTTCTGAAACCATATGTCTTGGGCCATAAATCCATCACCAACAGCCGCTACATTCGCAAAAACAAGTAAGCTGTAAACCATATAGCATGGAAGAAATGCTTAAGATTAATTACGGCTGATAAATATATTCTAAAATGAAAGATCTTACCAAGAGTGGCTGATTTGAAGGTTGTAGATCCATCAACAACATTTAAGCTACTGGTGATAATAGTTGAATACATGCCATCACCAACAATCATCAAATTCTTCTTCTTCTTTCCTATTTCAACATTTTCTTTGTAAGTACCCTTTTTCACATGAATGATGTACCTGGTTTTGCTTTTATCTGGTGCTGCTGCCACTGCCTCCTTTAGCGTCTTGTAGTTGCCACTGCCATCCTTGGCCACCACAACATTGGCCTTGATTTCATTAGGCAAAGTCTGTAAAAGTTTTCGATCCTTGCTTCTGAGCCATGATGGAAATCCATCGATCAATGGGTCATTAAAATTTGTCTTCCAAGGACAAACAGAAACAAAAATGGCTAGGGAGGTTCTTGCTCTTGATATCAGGTCGTTTAGTCTTGGCTCCATGAGGGTCCTGGCTGACCCTTGTAGCCCATCCAAGCATGTGACATGGTTAGTGAGCATGCTACTTAGCCATGCGTGAGCATTTGAATGGGAATTCACATCTTGCTTTCCAAGAGCAACTATGGAATCCATGACCCTATCCATGGATGACTCCATCAACTCCAAGCAATCAGCCAAAGCTGCTTGCTCTCCAGGATTGTTGATCCGATTTCTGAAGTTGTCGGCCAGGTTGATTGCATTTTGCATGTGAACTATGGATTGCTCTAAGAAGGCTTGCAGCAGATCAACATCCTTCATTTTCATGGTTGTGTTTGAGACTACTTCTGAGAGCAAGTCTGAACATGATTTTTTGTCAACAGCTCTCTCACAAAATTGATGAGGGTAGGCAGCATCAAGGGAGCTAATTTCAATTAAACGAATAGTAACAACAGCGGCTGAGAATATAATAGCAACCAAGGTGAAAACTAGAGGGAGGATCTTGCTGTAAGAAGCTTTTGGTCTGTCTAGTAGAGGCTGATGGGTTGTAGCCATGGCAGCAAGTGAGCTTGATCAGCTTAACTGCACTGTTTAGCTCTTTCTCCTATATATAGCCGTAGCAGCCAGACTCAATATGGGGTTTTTAATCACAGATTGAAGTAAAGCAATTAAGGGGAAAACGTATGAAATGATGACACCCAGATCAAAAGTATTTTAAGATATGATCAGAGTATTCTCAGTGGATCTTTTTTCAACTTTGAAAAACTGGGACAAAATGACATCAGTAAACGTGTTTTGCTCTTTCTTGGGTCCCGCAATGACTAAGTGGTTCGTATATATGAAGCCAACCATCATGAACTTGCTGAAATTCACCGAATAATTTTACCTTAAACATCGGCATTTATTGATATTCTTCGAGAATTGCGATTGAGTCAGTCACCTACTTAGCTATCCTTTTTCTTTTACCCTTTCTCTTTTGCATACAACTTTGTCTTCTTTATCATTATTTTCTCTTTTACATACAACTTTGTCTTCTTTATCATTAACAAATGAAATACCAACAGCAGCATAAGCAGCTGGCGTGGCCTACTTTTTGAAATGTAGGAAGAAATGCATTCTGTTTTTACTTGCAATTGTGTATGATTTTCTTCAACTTGCACAGGATATATTTGCATTTAATCATTCTTTTTCCATACAATATATTTTCCATTTAATGGGCATTGGGCAGTACCATACGCCCGTATAAAAAATTATAGGATCCGAGGGCTGTCATTTTGGACCACAGAGGGTTTTTATTCACAGAACAACCCAAAAAATTCTCGATTTGTAATGGGCCAGACGAACAGTAAACTCAAAACATGGCCCAAGAGCTCCGATCCGTTTCATCCATAAGCCAATTTTACTGCAAGTCTACATGAATCAAAACTGTTCTAGTTCTATACATGGGATTTCGTAATCTATGGTGAATGCCGAATGGAATGATAGAATACGGTAATATAAAGGGAAAATGAACGAAATATGGGGCAAGGTAACTTGGTTTTCTTATTATTCAGGAAATCAATATTGCTTCCAAATAAGTTTACAACACAAATGGGAAAACAATCACTATCTATGCGAGAAAACGAATCGACAGTTGCATCAATGCAGAAAAAACAAGAAATCTTATGTATCCTAGGCAGACAACAAGTACTGAGCGCCACACATTTACACAATTTAAGCATTTTTAGCATTTCTAGAAAACAATCTAGATGAATACACAAGCAAATTCAAGTTTGCAATTTATCAAGGTAAAGGCATATCGATATTTCCAAAATTTAGAATACATCAAGATGAATAATCCAAACAAACAACTAGATCTGAAAAGAAATTATGAACGGTAAATTTTTACAGTTTGCTGGCACATATTCTGGTTCCTAGGAATTATAGCACCCTACATGGTGGAGCACAAGCCATGAAAAGGCCTTCCTAGTTAATGTGCAGTCATTTGGAAGAATAGATATTACAAAAGAGAGGTTTACTGCTGATGTGATTATTGATCATCAAAAACCTAAATTTTAACATGGGACTGACACGACAAGACCAGGAACTTTGGTGTATGATGCCAAACTCAGGGAACTTAGGCAAAAACAAATCCTAAGAATAGTCAGGGCAAGTAAAAGGCATCAAAGGCTTGAACTCAACTCAGCCATTAAAGCTTGGCTTGGGGGATCCCATACTCAATACCACTGATGAGCTGAAGATCATGCCATCCCATCCAAAAAGCCCCCCAAAAAAACCAAGATTTAGCAGCATCATTAAAGGGGCTTAAACATAGCTCTGAAGTAAAAGAGGAGCCTATACGATTAACCCTTCCAGACCTAAACTATGTCTCTCATGTGTACAAAGGATTCCGTTTCAGCTTACAATATGAAATCATTTTTCCAATCTCTGCTTTAACGAAAACTTAGACAACGCCAGTATCAATTACAAAGATTGTAATAGTATTATTCACGCACAAAAGTAGACACGTATAAATAGAAAACTAAGGTTAGCAAATTTTAATTCTCCACAAGATTATACCCCATGCTCACAAGCTTTCATTCATAAACTAAGAGAACTGGCATCAAAAGTTTCAAAGAAACGAACAAAGCTAAACATGTAAAACAAAGAATCTAGGATAAATTTAGAACCTGATGCAGAAGAAAAAAAAGTAAGATGACTGGACACATAAATGCGGAGCACCATAATTAACACCTGAAAATCTTATACCAAATTGATTTTTCAAGCAAAGATGTCAATTTGTAACAAAATAATGTTCTATAAGCCCAACATTTAAGCATCTAAAATTGATATTGAATTCTCAACTAAATTCTTCGAATGTCAAAACCATAATTCACCTCATAGTAGCAGAGCATAAAACAAAAGAAAATGCCTTTAATTCCAGCTGGAAGGCCAGAATCCATGAACCCCGTATCCGGTCTTCCAATTGTCCAAGATAATGACTTTCTTCACTGCCCAGAAGGAAACGAAAATCGCAACAAGCATTACCACACGCTTGGCCGTCAAATTCTTAACATAAACAAGCACATGGGTCACGAATGCGAGCAACAATCCCACAATTGTATAGAGAAAACCCACCGCGAATCCTTCCGCTCCAAGCTGCATCCCTGATCCCTGGTAAAAGAAAATCAATTTGTTTGGATCGTTCCTATCCACCAAAAACATCGGCATTTTCCTTATTATGTTATGCATTGCCCCCGAAACGCTGAAGAAATAAATAAAAACAGCTCCAGAAAGCCAAATTTTGGGATAGTGTAATAAGGTTTCGCCTGCGAAGATCTTTTTGGCGATGAACGGGGACCAAATTAACAAAAAGGCAATAATCAGACCGAGTTGCTTCCTAGAAAGTATGGGAGGACGATGGATGGGTCCCACGGTAAGTTTAGTTCTGGACTCGACGAACTCAGCCATTGACTCAGCCAATCGGGAGAAATCGCCCTGGTCCATTTGTTCCGACTCATCTTTCAGGGATTTCACGGTGGGGCCGACGAGGCGGATGTGGGGAAGGGAGTTGACGCCGAAGAGGTGGAAGGAAGATTGGGATTCGCGGAACTCGATGTCGCAGAAGAAGAGTTTGGTGTTGGAGTTGTTGTGGTTGGTGATGAAAGAGGAGGCGAGGAGGGCGAATTCTTTGCGGAGCTCGCGGAGGTGGAGTTCCGGTTTCTCGTGGAGTTGGGCGGCGTCGAAGAAGATGAGGAGAGAGTAAGGGCGAGGGGCTTTGGGGGAGGTTAGGAATTTGGAGACGGCTCGGTCGTCAAAGTGCATGACTCCCGATTTCGATTCGGACTGAAGGGCGAGGAGATCAGCCACCAGCTCTGATTCGGATTCAGCTCTGGAAATTACAAGGAAGAGAGAAAGGGAAATGAACGAGACCAGGAAGAGCTGAGTGAAAGAGATCGCCATTTTCCTTCTTCGGGTTCGTTTGGCGAAGGAGACTCGTACGTTGGAGAAGACTTTGACCTTGACATTGTGTTTGAGCTCTATCTAAACGACACCGTTTTCCATTTCAGATACATTTACCTTTGGGCCGAAGGTCCAAGAGCAGTTTTTGTGTTCTCAATGGCTTAAGGAAGAAAAAAAATCCGTCAATCTGTTGTAAGCCCAAAAAAAATCCAGTTTACTTAGTCCATTTTGATAGACATTGAGATTAGATTCAGAAGATCGACAATAACAATAACGATAAGATTAGTAATTAATTGTATCAATGAGGATAAATGCAGGATTAAATACCGTAACAATGAGGTTGAATATTATAGTCCCAACAGGCAAGACTTGCACCATTTGAGACGCTGGCAGGCATTTGAACCTGGATGCTCGACTAGAAACATGCATTTTCTTCATAAGCTCTTAAAGGATATTTGAAATCAATTTTCTATAGCCTGCATAATCAGTGTTTTAATTTCATAACACATTCTTACACCGTCAGAACTTTCATATCGTAAAACATCCTTCCATAATCCAGGCTATATAGTCCATTTGCTATCTATCTATTACTTAAATCCAGAAATCAATCGCCTATAGGTACCTTTGTCAGGCTTAAGCCCCATCTTCAACATTTCATCATGAATTTTCATGGCTTTTCTCAATTCCTTCCTGTGGCAGAGCTCGCGGATCATGGTCGTAAAACTTGCGCTATCAACCAAGTTCAGCCCTGTCATGTAATCAAACACCTTGACTGCTTCTTCAGATTTCCTTTCTCTCCAAAGCCCTTCAAGAATCTTGTTGTATGTTGTTACATCTAAACAGGCATTCACTTTCTCCATCTTATTATGCAATGCAACAACTTTATCCACATGTCTATTAAGGCAATAATACTCCATCAGCAAGCAACAACCACAGGAATCAGGCAATAAGCCTTTCTCTAGCATTAGATCCAAGAGTTCTTCAGCTTTTCTCCAATTCCTTTTTCGACACTGTGAAGTTATGTATTTGGACAATTGGGATGCACAAGGATTATGTCCGTTTCTTATAATGTGCACCAACAATCCATATCCATCATCACCCTGATCTTCCTTGCAAAGAACATTTACAAATGCGTGATAGCTGCTCTCATTCACCATAATTCCCCTTTTCAAGATTATACGGTACATGTTAATCGCATCATCTACTCTTCCAACCTGGGACAATGCCTTTAACAAAGAGCCATAAGTATCATCCTGTAATCTAATACTCTCACCATAAGCATTCTTAATCAACATTTCAGCAGCATGTGTCTTCCCTAAATCACAAAGCTTTTGAATGATCAAATCATTTTCGGAAAATTGGCTTCTTGGAAGTAATTGCTTCTCCATCATCATCCCCATTATCCTCTCAATCACTTCTCTATCATTATATTTACAAGCCCCATCAAGTACCGAGCTATATGTACAAAAACTAGCAACAAGTTTTCTATAGCACATTTCATCTAATTGATTAAATGCAGCTCCAAAATCCCCAATTTTGCTATAAAAATCAATAACAAGATCATAAATTTCAGAACTATAAATGCCCTTCTCTAGCAACCTAACAACTTGCTCAAATTTCCCATTTTTACAGAGAATTTGAGCAACCAATGACCATGAAAATTGATCAGGATCAACACCAACTCGAATCATGGCACCTAAAAAACACCAAGCTAGTTTTACCTCATTTCCTCTCTGCAAAGTATCAAGCAGCTCATTACAAGCACTTATTGAAGGAGTAAATTCATGACTTCTCATTTTCCTAAAAACCTCTAATCCTTGCATAAAAAGATCATTTTTTGAATAACATTTGATGACCGAACTTAAAGCACTGCATTGAAAATTTTTACCTTTGCAAGCTTGAATCATAGAATCCGCAACTTTTGGAGCAGGATGGGACTGAATCAGAGAGTTTAAAATGGGTTCTACGGGTAGGGAAAGATCCGACCCGAGTGCAATTTGGATGACATGGCATTGGGACTTAAGGTCTGGCTTAAAACCCAGATGGGTTTTGACCCAGTTGAAGAAAGTTAGAGAGATTTGAGGGTGATGTTGGGTTTTGTGGAGGATTTGAAGGAAGAGAGTTGGGGTTAGTTTGGAGGAGAGATTGAGAGTTTGGATAAGTGGTGCCCAGTTATGTCTTTGCAAGAGAATGGATGAGACTTGGGAAACCAGCCGGCTTTGTTTGATTTGAGTTCTCCAATCAGAAGAAGAACGAGTTGCTGTTGTTGTTAGAGTTGAAACTGGCTTGATAAAACGGTTACAGCAGCGAAAGTGCATTTGAGTTCAGTTTAGATTCTGTGGCTGGAGAAAGTAGTTTTTGTTGATGTCAGAAGGAGTGAAGGGCAGGATGGATACAGCAAAACGAAGTCGTCTAAGGTATTCTTGGATTCGGTTAGTAGGCTGCACTTGGGCTCAATGAAAGGTCCGAGTCCAACCGCCAGTGGTCAGTTAACATCCAATTTTAGCACTCTTGAGGAATCACAGGGTAACCATTAATAAGGCATTTCAACAGTATAAAATTAATAGTAAACTAAATATTAACTTAAATGACCTGTATAATGGATCGATTCTTGAAGATTGCAAGTTTGAGAAGGTTTAGGAGCATAACGTCTTTTTCAAATGAATTAAATAGATTATAGACAGATTTTTAAAGATTACGAATTCGAAAGAATTTAAGTGCCTAACTTTTTTTTTTAAATGAATTAAGTGAATTAAAAATTAAAAATTCAAGTAGATCAAAGACATAATAAAATCTCAGATTAAGATTTTATCTTCATTTTCCAACATTAAATGGACATTAATCAGAACTCAATATAACCAAAAATCAAAGCTGAGGACCCCCTTTTATCCACATCCAATCTATCAAGTATCAAGCCATTCCAAAACGGCCTAATTTCAGCCACAATTTTCTTTGTTTCTATTCCACTCCTTAAAAATCAAAACCCCTATCAAATATTTTCAAGCATCCACTGTCTCCTCTGTCTCAGCAGCAGCAAGGACAAACTCTGGCTGTACTCTTCCAGCTTCGCTGAAGCTCCCATCTATTGCATTAGGCTGCCCCAACGCCTTCAAGGCTAAGTGTGCTGCCTTCTGCCCGGATATCATCATTGCTCCAAATGTTGGACCCTGCAAGACCAAACCACAATTTCAACACAAAAATTACTCAATCAAAAAGAAAAAAGATCAGAAATACACAGTAGTGTTGTTTACCATTCTTGGGGCACCATCAATCTCTGCAACTTCCATTCCTGTAACAATCATACCAGGCACAATCTCCCTGGTAAGCCTGACAATTGCATCCTCAGCAGTGTTCATGTCCAATGCCTTCATTCCAGGGACGCTGTCAATCATCCCAATACTCTTCAATCTCTTGACTCCGGTAGCTCCAAAAGGTCCATCATGCCCACAAGAGCTGACCACAACCTTAGCTTCCATCACATTTGGGTCCATGCAAGATTGTGTGTCATGGTTCATAGACACCAAAGCCCAATTGGTTACCACACCGGCAACTTTGTTTCCCTTCACTATCAAATCCTCAGCAGCCACAGCATTGAACAACTTCACGTTAGGCCTGGCCAAAAGCTTGCTCATGATTGTTGAGGTGAACAAAGCTGCATGCTTGATCACGACGTAGTCTTCTTGCTCATCATATTGGATGCCAAGCTCATCAAGGAATCTGTGAGCTGGTTTGCGTACAACCATGGCTGAAAATAGTTGGCCACCAAGCCATGCGCCTCCACCAGGGCTAACAGATTGTTCAATTATGGCAACACGGATGTTGGGATTTTTGCTAATCTCGTAAGCACAAGAGAGACCAGCAGAGCCGGCACCGACGATGATAACATCAGTGTCAGCATAAGTAATCATGTCCATCATGTAACGGCGTGTCATTTCCCGAGCGACATAGGATTCTTTGATGGGTTGGAATTTAAAGCATTGCAAGTCATAAGGAGGAGCCAAGGACATGGAAATGGTGGAGCTTTGCGAGGTGGATTTAATGGGACTAAAGCGAGAAGCAATAGGGGTGCCATGGAAGGATGACTTATGGTCTAAGAAAGATGGTTTGGGGCTTGAAGACAGTGAGGTGAGGATTGTTGCCATGGCTGCCATTGATTGTGGCTGTACGTTTTTGTGGCAAATGGAGGAGATATGGTGGGGAGTGAGGAGTGTCTACTAGGGTATTTAAGCTTGTTTCTAGGATGTAGAGAGATGAAAATATCTGAAATGAAGCATTGAAGCTTGATCAAAATATCTGTCCGAAAAATCTGAAAAAGATGAAAAAGATTGATGAAGATAGAATTTGAACGGTTCATAATGCTTGGATTGTTTGCTAACTACTTCGAATATATTGGTATAATGGTATCTGCTACAGTGCTACTGCAAGATAGTTTGCATATCTTTGGGAAAGTTGGAATTTAGAAACAAATCTTTCACTCGATGCCTGAATTTGCGTTTCTTGCATTGAGCCGAGGTCAAGGTGATAACTTTGGTTAGTCCGGCCCATTTGGCTTAAATGGGCACCTTAAGGACTATGGACTATGGGGCTGCCTATGTTTTTTGAGCTACAAGGCGTCAGTAACTAAAAATGACTCTGGTTAGTACGGGCCATTTGGTTTAAATGGACACCTATGGGGCTGAACCTATGTTTTTTGGGCTAGAGTGAGTGAGCAGCAAAAAAACTTTAATTTTTAAAAACTTGACAGCTGTGGGATTTGAACCCACGCCCTTTCGGACCAGAGCCTAAATCTGGCGCCTTAGACCACTCGGCCAAACTGTCATTTGTTGATTAGTGTCATACAGAACTAATATATAATCAAATAAAAGTGATAACATCCGCCCACAGCCCACCTCTCCACGGTCAAAGTCAGAGGTCTTGGACCAGCTAGGCAACTGACAGTCCACGACTACAAGCCACTGGCAAAAAGCTGAAACCAGTGAAATGATAGCTGTAGTTTAACGTGCATATCAACTTGCAATTAGTTCTCTCTCTTTTGTTTTCCTTCTGGTAAAACTTGAATTTTGGTGTTAATCATTTCTTCAACTATTTAAGCATTACAGCTAGGAATCACAAGTCTGGTTAAAATTTTGAATACCCCCGTAGATACTTGATTTTGGAAAAACTAATATTTGTTTCATATTATAAGTGAAAGACAACATTTTCTTAGAATAATACTTCATAAGAATAACTTTTTTAGAAAAGCTTCTGTACAATAACAACCTCTTATCAGAAGAGCTTATTACTCCTAAAAGAACTCATTCGCAGAATAGCTCTTCTCAAAACAGCTTTGCTCGGAACAACTCTTTACAGAACAACTCTTTACAGAACAACATGTTCACAGAACAACTCATTTATGAAACAGCACTTTTAAGAAGAAGTGAAGATAACTCCGGAAAAGGGCAGGGTTCTTGAGTTAACTTCACTATTGAGATGTCCTGGAGAGTTTGGCTTGGTAGATCAGATATGGAGATAGTTAAGAGTTCTTCTCTTAACCTTTCTCTGAAGTTTGAGTGCTCTTCCATATTTCTTTCAGTACACCTTCTCCCAAAGCATGAGTGCTCTTCCCTATTTCTTTCAATATACTTTCTCCCAAAGCATAACTTCCATTAGACAAAGCATTAATGCTTTGTAACTACCAAATTCTCATTATTACATTATTAATACAAAAAATATGTAACTCTCATTCTCTATTCCTATATATAGGGGTTCTTGTTACCTTTGAAAGGACTTTTTTTGGGGACTTTTGGCAATTCAGCTAATCCATAAACTCTCCCAAATCCTCTCTGCACTGTTTTCTCTACACAGCCTTGTTCTCAGCCTTGTTCTCAGCCTTGCTCAGCCTTCTACCGCCACCTACCGCTGCACTCATTCTTCAGGGTCTGCTCCAGTCTTCCTCTTCGCCGCCTCCCGACACACCCTGTTCTACTGGTTTGCAACGTTTCCTCTCCACCACAAAAGAACCCATCTACATTTTGGCGACTCCACTGGGGAGGAGCAATTGCATTGAGTAGAACATCTTCAACTTTCATTTTGCCGGAAAACATGGAGAGCTCTACTGGAAATTAGGATGTTCAGGCCCCTACCTATATTCAAGAGTTGATGAAGATGATCCAAGCTTCTCAAGAAAGAATGTAGAAGTTGGAAGACACTATCTCCCAACTCACATCTTCCAATGCCACAACTTCTCAAGTTCAATTTGTCACCCCTAGAATTGCCAGGAATGAGAACACTTCTACTGGCAATGGGGGAAACTCAACTGATGCACCTGCTCTTGGAAGTGTTGAAAACATTGGTGCAAATAACGCCACCACTGATGGAACTTCTATTGTGACTCTTCCTTCATCTGCAGCTCAAGGCTTTGTGACAAAAGAAGAGCTTCAAAGGTTGTTGGAAGAGAAGAACAAGAGTTTGAGTTTTTCTGAATTTGATCTCAAGTTGCCTTACCCTGCTAGTGCGGCTGCGAAGCCACATTCCAAGGACTACGCTAGTCCTAAGTTTAAGCAATTCAATGGCAAGACTAGAGATACTCATAAGCATGTCATGAAATTTATAAAAACTCTTGGTGTAGCTAAATGGATGAGGATTTGAAGTTAAAGGAATTTTCCAAGTCTCCTACTAAAAAGTGTACAGCTAGTATGTTAATCTTATTCTTGGCTCTGTACAATCTTAAAGCTAGATGTATAAGATGTTTGGAGAAAAGTTCTCTTCTACTTAAAAGAAGGTAACTCTCATTGACTTGGGAAGAGAGCATCAAAATTCACGTGAAGATCTCATGGAGTATATCCAACGTCTTAGAGAAAAAATGTTAGACATTCAAGACTCACTTGATGAGAAAGAATTGGTGAAAGTATGTATCCAAAAAATGCTTGATGAGTGTAGAGTTTACCTAGAAAATCTACCTCTTCCAACCTTTGCTACTTTACTTGAAGCTGCAAGAAGAACTAATAATATAGTTCTTAAGCAAGGAGAAGATAATCATTTTACTCAAAGGAATGCTCCTATAGTGAATGCAATTCAAAGAAAGAAAAAAAAAAGAGGACCTTCTCATCCTAACATGCATCTTGGAAGAGATAATCTGAGAAGAAGACAAGATGATGATGCTGACTTTCCACCATTCTTAGTTCCATTGGACAGAGTGAAAGCACTTTTCCAAGAATGGATTAGAGAAATATAAATCCACCTTATGTTTCACAACTACCAACAACAGAAGAAAAGTCCAATCCAAAGTATTGTGTTGAATCTACTTTCGCTGATTTTAAGTTGAGATATATTATCTCCTTAATATATATTGGAGTTTGATCACTTTCTTTTTGGGTTGAGAACTCTTCTCCCCAATATGAAATTGAGATTTACTCATTGGCCGCAGCTCTATCGCTTATTATTTAGCCACAACTCTATCGCTTATACTTATAGCCGCAGCTTTATCGCTCATGTCTTGGCTATGCTTTACTACTTATAATTCAGCCGCAGCTTTATCGCTCATATTTTGGCTGAGAGACTTGCAAATCATATATTGACCGTAGCTTTAACGCTTATCTAAAAGGATTGAATCAATCTCCTTAATATTGAGTTGAGAGATAATTTCTCCTTGATGTAAAGTTGAGAAAGGTTCTCCTTGGTCGCATATATACATACAAACTATTCTCTAAAGAGAATTCGATCGTTGTGATCTTGCATCACTTCCATTAATTTCATATGCAAAATTCTTCCATTAGATGAGCTGAACTTTGTGATCTTACACCACTTCACTTAAGAAAAGTTGAACACTATGACTCCTTACGTCACTTTTGCTAATTTACTACAAAAGAATCTTTTCTCTTATTGCAGGAGTACAAGCAACACAAGAAGAATGGTCATAATTGACTTTTGCCACAATGTGTGAAGAACACCTACAAGAAATCGAAAGCATTATCCAGATAAGTATCTATTCATAAGCATACGTAGTAGTCTTCTTCTCCTTCTTCTTCTTTTTCTTAAAAAAAAATACTTCTTAATAGGAGCTTGCAGGAATAATCCTGGTAGCTTGTAGGATTAATCTCGTAAGCAACATACAACAAGAGGCTACAGCACATGTAGCTTGTTGCCAGGCAAAACTAGTAGAATAAGTTAGAATGGCAGAACCTCCTTAAATAAATGCAAAAAAAAAAAAGAAGAAAAAAGCATTACTCTAAGCAAAGAAATTCTTAGAGTTCAAATTTCAAAATAGATGCAATGGCATACATTCATTTCAGCCTGTAAAGCCATGTCAATGACAATTCAAAAAAAAAGGAAAAGAATAGCAAGATTTACTGTTGATAAATAAAGTAATGAAAGTACCAATATTATTGCAAGAGATCAAAAAAGTTCCAAAACAAAAAAATATTGAAACAGAATTGCAACAAAAGAAAACAAATATCTAATTAGCTACATAGCTCCAAAGAGAAGAATTACTGCTGCAAAACTCTGAAAAAGAATCTAACTTCTGCAGCAACACAACTTGATGATTCTTTAGTGAGGCAATCTCCACTTCTATTTCTTTTAACTGTTCTCCTACCTTCTTCTTCTCAACATCAATGGAAAGGAAGGCTTTAGCTTTGGAAATGCAAATGTCAATACAATCAAGCCTAAAACCAGCCTTTACTGCATCATCCATAAGTCGCAACATCAACTGTAATTTCTCTGAAGAAATAGAAGACACTGGAACATCAGCAATCAACAAGGCTTTCCCTAACCCATCCAGTATGTAGGAAATAAAATCTTTACTTTGGAAGATACAAGAATCCCAAAATTCACCCCCTTTCTGATAGATGATCTCCAAATGCTTCACATACTGAGACTGAACAGAGAAACCATGAAAATCAACCTTAGCTGTTCCATTTCTAGAATATGTTCTAAAAGTATCAAGAGTAATAATAGCTTCCTGTTTTCTGACACTGGAGGGGAAGAAACAACGTCAAGAGCAGCTGTAGCAATAACAGTGTCAGTTTGAACAGGTTGAGCACTTGGAACAGGTTGAGTACTTAGAACAGGATCAACATTTGGAATAGGAATAGCTATGTCAGCCTGAACAGGTTCAACACTTGGAACAGGATCAGTATTAGGAACATGTTGAGCATTTGGAACATCTTCCAAAATAGCAACATCATCACTCTGAATATCTTCTTCAATTCCATTAAAGAAATCATCAGCACTTATGTCAAATAGAGAAGTAGAATTCTCTAGTTGAACATCATTAGCTCCAGAAAAGGCATCATCATCAGACTCTTCAGAATTCATAGAATGCTCGTCACCAGATTCATCGTCATCATCACAAGATGTCTCATCATCATTAACAAATTGCTCCTTTCGAATTGATTTACCCTAAAAAAAAGTGGGGGAAGATAAGAAAATGACATCAAAAGAAATAGTAAAGAAGAACAAGAAAGAAAAAGAGAACAAGAACAACTTACTTTTCCATGTCTAGTACGTGAAGCAACGATATCAGAAGACTCCTCATCTATCTGATCAACACATTCTTTTCCTTTTTTTCTTGAACATGAAGGGATCAAACGCAATGATATGTCACTTTGAGTAACATCAATAAGAGTCAGGCGTTTTCTAAGATCAGAAAGAGGTCTACAAAAAGCTTTCCAATCAGAGATACACTGACTCCAATAAGCTAGCCATCCTAAAGTATAATAGCTGCGCCTATCAGAAGCTAGTACAACCCAAAGTTTGATCTCCTTACGCTTCTTCTGAACCTCATCAAAAAGAAAATCAAAAACACAAGAAGAGAAGTCTTCATCCAAAGGACTAAAAGGGGCATGTGGAATCATTTGATCATATCCAAATTGACGAGCAACTCTACACATTGAGTACACTTCAACAGAACGAGAATCTCTATCCAAGCCTGCATAGGTACTTTCTATCATAGAGGGTAAGATGACAGGATTAGTCCATAAGTAAAACTCAATATCTTCCTTACTTAATGAAGAAGAACGAGGTTGATTCTGAACACCATAACAGAAATCTGGATTACCATACTCATTCTTCTTACGCAAGTAAGGACGCCAAGTGAATTCCTTCATCACATCCAACATCTCAAGAACACATCTCCTCGCAATCTGATTATGCCAAGCCCAAGCTCTATAATTATTCTTAGAAAGAGGTCCAAAAGAAGTCACAGGTTGAGGACTTTGATTAGGTATAAGACCACAAGTACTAAACCTCTCCCATAAACACGTTTGAATGAAAGAAACATCAATGTACGTAAGAATTCTATACCGACCAGCTGATTCTTCAGTCTTGGAAGAATACAAATCCAATCTTCTATAAAGAGAACCCAAATAGAAAGGAGCTAGAGAAAAGCGCATACCTTTAGCAATTTTAATAGCTATTGGAATAAGAGCTGGACTAATACCATCATCTGGACATCCTGGGAAGACATGCCTGGCTAACCACATTATTAGTAGTGCTTCTAACTCATGCTCAGAATCTGGAAGATCAGGAGAAGTACTTTCACCTTTTCTAGGTTTGAATTTATGAAAAAATAATCCAATCCAATTAGAGAAACGGGCAGCCTTAGATCTCTTTTTGATGTTTGAACAAATCACAGAAGAAACTACGAGTCTTCTCTTCTTCCTCGGACAATTTGATGGAACAAACATTATGTCTCCCTAGACAAGGAAGTTCAAGAAGAACATGTACATCCTCAAGAGTAAAAGTGAATTCTCCCCAAGCAGTAATCATAGTATGAGAAAAAGTACTCCATGTGCCAAAATAGCACGCCATACATCCATTCTTCCTTCTCTACGAATGTGAAGTTTTGAGGAAACTAGTATAGCATCAAGTACTCCCGCTGAAGATAGAACATTTACATGAGCAGGATTCTTCATTATCTTATTCACCCAATCTTCCCAACCTTGAACAGGTTGAGAATTAGAACCAAACTTAGTTAGAGACAATGGGAATTCTCCTCGTTCAAACCTAAATTTCAGAATAGACTCGCCCGGAATATGAGTTCTGAAAGTTGATGCTTCAGGACTAATACTTAGCCAAGAATGGCTAACTGGAGGATCAGGATAAGAAGCAATTCGTCTACCACGAAACTCTTTTCAAAAACGATCTTCTCCTCCTTCCCTAATGATCTAATTTGACCAATCTTCAGGAACAGAAGGAAGCGCACGACCTTTTTCAATACGAAGACGCATTTTCTTGTCGACAGGAGCTTCAACATTAGATTGTTCAAAAGTACTATTTTTTCTTTTCTTTACAGGAGCTCGAGCAGCAAGAGAAGGTTGGCCATATTGAATCTTTGTCATTAGAGAATAGCTACAAGAAATCAACAACACAACCCAGATAAGTATAAATATTTATCAAGATATATATACACACACATAAATATATATATATATATAATGAGATAAACCATAAAAAAAAATTTTTAAAATCAAATTACTGTTTTCTCATTTTAAAATAAATAAATAAATAAATAAATAAAATTAATATATATTTTTTGCACTTTATTGGCATAGGTACAATATTTTGTGCACAGTAAAAATGATACAGGAACAGTACCCGCGCAGGAACAGTACCTGCGCAGGAACAGTAATAATACTGCAAGCAGGATAGTACCCGCGTGTGAACAGTACCCGAGTATGAACAGTATCTGCGTACAGTAACAGTACTGCATAAAAGAACAGTACCTGTGTGCAGTAACAACGATGTTCCTGCACTTTTTTTTATTTTATTTAATGAAAAACAAAAGACAGCAAAACATAAATAAAAAAAATTGATTTCGTTGAACAAATACTTCTTTTTTTTTAAATGAATAACACAAATATAAATCAAACAAAAAATAAATAAATAAAAAAATGAAGAACACTTACTTTTTTTTTCAAAGAATAGAAGAATTAAAAGAAACAATTATTGCTTAGCTTTAACTTTTGATGTTAGAAAACTTTGAAGAGAAACCTTAGTATTTATAAGACTTTAGGAATCAAGATTTTAATTACAAATATTCTGAATCATAGATACTCTTAATTACAAATACTTACTTTCCTTATAGAAATAAAAAAAAAGAATCAAATATAAAATACATATTCTTAAAAAAAAAAAAAAGGAAAGAGGTAGCTCACGGGAATAGTACCCGTGAGCTACACCAAGTATAGGCACAACAGTATAGCTCAAGAAGTTACAGCTATAAGAATGGCTTCAAATTAATATTATAATGTTTCCAACAGTAATAAAATAGTATTATAATGTTTCATAATACAACAAGTATTATAATTTTTACAAAATAGTATTATAATGTCTTATAGTATTATAATGTTTTATAATTACAAAATAGTATTATAGTTACAAGAAGTATTATGAATCATAGTAGTATTCCTACGAGCCACACAAAAAATATATATTATAACTTTTTTTTTCCTTCTTCTTTTGGAGAATCTATATTATCATTATTATATCTTATTCAATTACAACACTGTCTAAATTAAATAGAGACATACCATGGTAAATCAAAAAAAAATTAATTAAATAGAGACTTCTTCCCAAATTTTTGAAGAATAGTTTTTATTCACCTATTCTCAATATTTTAAGGAAAAGCTTTTGGCTGTTCCCAAAATTTTAAGGAAACACTTTTCACTTGTTCCCAAAATTTTAGGAAAAATCTTCTAGCTATTACAAAATATTGAGGAAAAGCTTCTCACCTGTTCCCAAAATTTTAAGGAAAAGCTTCTAGTTGTTCTCAAAATTTTAAAGAAAAGCTTTTACCTATTTCCAAATTTTTTAAGAAAAGCTCCCTATCTATTCCCAAAATTTTAGGGAAACACTTTTCACCTGTTCTCAAAATTTTAGGAAAAAGCTTCTAGTTATTACAAAATATTGAGGAAAAGCTTCTCACCTGTTCTCAAAATTTTAGGGAAACACTTTTCACCTGTTCCCAAAATTTTAGGCAAAAGCTTCTAGTTATTCCAAAAATTTTAAGAAAAAACTTTTTACCTGTTCCCAAAATTTTAGGGAAAAGCTTTTAGTTGTTCCAAACTTTTAGACAAATGCTTCTACCTATTCCCAAAATTTTAGGGAAAAGCCTCTAGTTGTTCCCAAAATTTTAAGGAGACACTCCTTACCTGTTCCCAAAATTTTAGAGAAATGCTCTTACTTGTTTTCAAAAATTTTAGGGAAACACTTGTTCCCAAAAATTAGAAAAAAGCTTCTAACTGTTCCAAAATTTTGAGGAAAAGCTTATTGCTTTTCCCAAAATTTTAGAGAAAAGCTTCTACATGTTCCCAAAATTTTAGGAAAACGCTCCCACCTATTCCCAAAATTTTAGAGAAAAAGTTTTAGTTGTTCCAAAATTTTAAGAAAAAACTTCTCATCTATTTCCAAAAAAAAAATTTAGAGAAAAATTTATACCTATTCTCAAAATTTTATAGAAATACCTTTTCTCACTTGTTCCCAAAATTTTAGGAAAATGCTTTTCTTATTTATTTCCAAAGATTTAAAGAAACACTCCTTCTAAATTGTTCTCATTTGTTCTTAATCTATGCATAGAATATTTCTTTTCTTTAGAAATTTCTATGCAGGGGGCAACACAACATAAGCAACTATTCCATTAGGCAATTGTACAGCAAAAGAAAAAATTATTATGCTAAAAAAAAATTATTATGCCAAACAATTATTTGGCTAAGAAAATTTCATTCATTATTCTGCTAAGAAAATTCAAGACAATAAGTTTTAACAAAAATATTATTTTTCCAAAAACCTTTGTAGTACTAATGCATGAGAATTTCTTATACTAAGAATTCCCATGCAGGGGGCAAATTGTAGATACTTGATTTTGGAAAAACTAATATTTGCTTCATATTATAAGTGAAAGACAACCTCTTCTTAGAATAATACTTCATAAGAATAACTTCTTTAGAAAAGCTTCTGTACAATAACAACCTCTTATCAGAAGAGCTTATTACTCCTAAAAGAACTCATTCGCAGAATAGCTCTTCTCAGAACAGCTTTGCTCGGAACAACTCTTTACAGAACAACATGTTCACAGAACAACTCATTTATGAAACAGCACTTTTAAGAAGAAGTGAAGATAACTCCGGAATAGGGCAGGGTTCTTGAGTTAACTTCACCTTTGGGATGTCCTGGAGAGTTTGGCTTGGTGGATCAGATATGGAGATAGTTAAGAGTTCTTCTCTTAACCTTTCTTTGAAATTTGAGTGCTCTTCCATATTTCTTTCAGTACACCTCCCAAAGCATGAGTGTTCTTCCCTATTTCTTTCATTATACTTTCTCCCAAAGCATAACTTCCATTAGACAAAGCATTAATGCTTTGTAACCACCAAATTCTCATTATTACGTTATTAATACCAAAAATATGTAACTCTCATTCTCTATTCCTGTATATAGGGGTTCTTGTTACCTTTGAAAGGACTTTTTTTTGGGGACTTTTAGCAATTCAGCTAATCCATAAACTCTCCCAAATCCTCTCTGCACTGTTTTCTCTACACAGCCTTGTTCTCAGCCTTGCTTAGCCTTCTACCGCCACCTGCCGCTGCACTCATTCTTCAAGGTCTGCTCCAGTCTTTCTCTCCGCCGCCTCCCGACACACCCTGTTCTACTGGTTTGCAACATTTCCTCTCCACCACAAAAGAACCCATCTACAACCCCAAATCAAGTAACTTGGTTTGGTGTGAGGAAATCTGATTTAGCTTTGCACACTTTTTTTATTGTCCTTGAATCTCTCGGCCTAATATATACCACTGCCTGTTTCTATTCACTAGTTGCCAAAACCACACCATTCGTCCATGGATCGGGAAATACATGTTGGAACCAACCTGGCAACCCCCTTTTCTTTTGCATTATTGCACGTGATCCAGATGCCTATGCTGCACATGAGTGCATTAGAAATGAGCATGTGTGAATTCCCAATCATGTGAAATTCAATTTGATTAGTCATTGGATGCTTTGACAGCCTAGAGTCCTTATACTCTCAAGTTTCAAGTACAAGACATTTTGAATGGTTAGATTGAGGTCTCCCTTTGTATATATAATCTCTGGAATTCAGCAGCTTGAAAGAAACTAACAGCGCCATGAGAAGACGATGCCATTACTTTGTAAGCATAGGTTGGAAAGCTTCTAAACTCACACCGGAAAAGCCCTCAACAGCATTGATAGTTACATTTTTCTTGATTCATTAAGGCCAAACTCGGGGATTCACTTTCGGTCCATTAATAATCTCCACAATAATGGAACTCCTGTGGGACCTTATGACTCCTAATACAGATCTTCTAATCATGATGCCATGTGGTTGTGATTTGTGAAGCTTTCTAAATCAACATAATCAGTTATTGATTCAATGACTCTTAATCTAGTTACCGTTAAGATTAATTATCAACTTGTATTATGCCTTCTTGGTTACTGGAAACAGCATGTTGGTCATGTTTACCAAGAAAGCAAGCTTTGCTTTCTGCCTTCTTTTCATGTTTTCTGTAAATTAAGTTTTGTTTAATACCCTGATTGAAGTTTAACCAAGCATCTGCTACATAAAAGTGGTACAAACGAGCTAAATTAAAAAGGAAAGGTTGGAAAATGTGGAACAGATTTGAATTGTGCCAATTAAAGTTGTTTTATTCCTTCTTTTGGCTAAAGCTAATTAAAGATTAAAGTGTGCGTGTTTAATTGCTTTGATTTCAAGTTTAGACAAGTGGTTGTTTCTTTAAGCTGGCGATGCCACTAGCACGATGCAAGTGAACAACGCGGAAGCAGTGTTGGTCCCGAGTCCCGACCGCCAAATCCAGTTGTCAAATCCAAGAACTCTCTGATTATTTGTAAGACAAATGAAATCAGCCACGTTCTTCCATGCAAGAAATGGACCCACTCTCCATTTTTATACTGCTAAGTCCAATTGGAGGGCAGCCTGGCTTCTCATTGCGTTCTCCATGGATCATTTTCCTACTTCATTTCCCAAAAAACCCATGTCTGCTTTGCATCAGCACTAATTAATTATCAGTAATGCTGAGGATCTAAACATTCTTGCAAGGGTGAATTTGTACATTCAATCGTTATCAAATAATTAATAGACAAAACCAGGTTGACTGTTCTACCCCTTCATCTCTATTTTCAAATGCGCATCATTCAAAGTGCATTTCCTTCTCAGAGATCCAGAAGAGATATCTCATCCTCTTTTTTCAAAAAATTCTCTTGAGCCAACAAAATGAAGTTGAGGGTCTCTCCAATGGCTTCTCTACTCTTCATTGCAGTTCTGGTAGCTGCGTTTCATTCTTCATCTGAAGCAGCTAATTCGCAAACTTCTTTTGAAGATAACTTCAGCATAATGTGGTCTGAAGATCATTTCAAGACATCTGAAGATGGCCAGACCTGGTACCTCTCCTTGGACAAAGAAACAGGTATATAGACAAACTCATATATCATAGAATCTGATTCTAGGATTAATTGCCATAGTTGTTCTTGCTTTTGAGGATTTATTTTGTTTCCGCCTGTTATTTTGCAGGCTGTGGATTTCAAACCAAGCAAAGATACAGATTCGGTTGGTTCAGCATGAAACTCAAGTTGGTCGGAGGTGACTCTGCTGGTGTTGTGACAGCTTACTATGTAAGTACCTTTGACAATGTTCACACATTCTACTTCTCTTTCCATCTCATTGGTTTGGGAGCTGAAGTTCAAGTGTTGCAGATGTGTTCCGAGAATGGAGCAGGGCCAGAGAGAGATGAGCTGGATTTCGAGTTCTTGGGGAATAGAACCGGACAGCCATATCTAATCCAGACAAACGTGTACAAGAACGGCGTTGGAAACCGTGAAATGAGGCACATGCTTTGGTTCGACCCCACCGAAGAGTTCCACACGTACTCCATTCTATGGAACAACCACCAAATTGTGTAAGCCCCTAATCTTATCACTGCCAGAAAAAGAAACTTTGTTGTTCAAAACTGATCATTGAATTTCCTACCGAGTTGCTGCAAACTGCAGATTCTTCGTGGATAGAGTTCCCATCAGAGTTTACAAGAACAACGGCGAAAAGAACGACTTCTTCCCCAACGAGAAGCCCATGTACTTGTTCTCCAGCATATGGAACGCGGACGACTGGGCCACGAGAGGTGGGCTCGAGAAAACAGATTGGAAACGAGCCCCATTTGTGTCCTCCTACAGGGACTTCAGCGTCGAGGGGTGCCAATGGGAAGACCCCTACCCGGCCTGCGTCTCCACCACCACCGAGAATTGGTGGGATCAGTACGACGCTTGGCATTTGTCTGATTCGCAGAAGATGGATTATGCTTGGGTGCAGAGAAACCTTGTGGTTTATGATTACTGCAAGGATTATGAACGATTCCCCAAACTCCCCGGGGAGTGTTCATTGAGTCCCTGGGATTAGAAGCTAGCAAGTGAGAAAATTTTGTATTAATTATTTTTTCATTTCAACCAGTATAAAATATTTGTATTCTTCCACTATTATATTCAATAATTAGACTTTTATATAATTTATCCCGTTTCGATATAATGTCCTAAATTTCACAAGTGACGTTCATTAGTTTTCATTCAATATGATAATTTCAAATATAATAAAATCATATAACACGAAGATAGTTTGAAATAAGAAAAAAGTACGAATTGAAATTTAGATAAAATTGTATATTTGTACACGAATTTGATTCGGTATTTGATGTGTTTGAAGCGAATTGTGATTTATTAAATATTATGTTTTAAACGATTTGGAACAAAATAAATAGGATAGAATTACACTAATTATCAAATTTAATTATGATCAGTTTTATTTATTAAGGCTAATAATGCTATTTTGTTATTTCAAGATATAATATAAGAGTTTGTATACGATGCACTGACAGTATATAGTTTCTATACACTGTCAATGCATCAGAGGTTGACACCTCATCAATAGGTCTTTATGGGCAAATTAAAAAAAATTATTTATATTTGCATATAAGTGCTTATTGATGAGGTGTTAACCTCTGGTACATTGATAATGTATAGAAACTATACACTGTCAGTGCATCTTATATAAATCCATAATAGAGTTTGTATATGATGCGCTGACAGTGTATAGTTTCTATACACTGTCAATGCATCGAGGTTGACACCTCATCAATAGGCCCTTATGGGTAAATTAAAAAAATTATTTATATTTGCATATAAGTGCCTATTGATGAGGTGTCAATCTTTGGTACATTGATAATGTATAGAAACTATACACTGTCAGTGCATCTTATATAATTTCATAATAGAGTTTGTATATGATGCACTGACAGTGTATAATTTTTATACACTATCAATTAGACCTGGCAAATCTAGACACGACACGAGTGACACGACACGAAAACGATACGAAAAAACCGTGTACGTGTTTGAAAAATTCGTGTTTCGTGTTTATCCGTGTCGACACGAATTTAGACACGGCAATTTTCGTGTTTAGCCGTGTCTGACACGGCTAAACACGTGTAAGACACGAAAACACGTTTAAGAAATTCGTGTTACACGGATACACGAATACACGGATACACGTGTAAGACACGGTAACCATATATGTTTTTAGTGGGAATTGAACATTGGCCAAAAATAAAATACATAAGTGTTTTACCAAATGAACAATTGTAATATATTAGTATAATGTGTTATGAAAATTAATTTATTAAAACAAACTAATGTTTTAATAAAATATTGCAATAAAATAAACTAATAAATTTAATTGTGAAATTAAATTAATTAATTATGGTTAAGATAATAAAATTTTATAAATTTTGAAAATAAAGTATTAAGAAATTAAGTTAAGAACTTAAATACAACACTATAATGTATAAATATATATGATATTTTTTATTATAATGTATAAAATATAAATATTGTATTATACTAATAAAAGATTGTATAATTAATTAATTATTTTATGTCACGGACACTATATCACATAATATTGATAAGAAATTAAGAGTTTACACTTTATAGAATTACAGTATTCAGTATACTAAGAGATTTTATAGTTTATTGATTTACTCTATATCAATTATCACATTATAGAAAATAAAATAACATAATATTAACATACAAATTGTTATAGTAAGAATAATATTAATATACTTATTAATGATTTATTGATTTATTTTATATACTTAATCTTAAATCATAGTCATATGATGACAATGAATTGATGATATTATATATAATAAGAATAGTAGAATTGATGATATTATTTTATATCAATTATCACATTATAGGAAATTAAAATAACATAATACTAACATACAAATTAATATAATAAGAACAAGATATTAAAACAAAGTAACAAACATAATACTAGTACTAACATACAAATTATAATCATACGATGACGATAAATTGATGATACTATATATAATAAGATTAGGAGACTTAGTTTTGGAGTTAAGAACTTAAGATCATAGTTTTGAAATTTATAATAAAACATTTCCTTTACATGATTTTGTATAATAACATTTTTATAAATTAAAAAATATATATGATTTGTTTAAATCATACAAAAATTTATAACTTATAAGAAATTATTTTAAGTAGACAAATTATTTTAAATATTTTTTTATCATTTTTATTATATTTTATTTTTATCGTGTCATTCCTGTCGTGTCTATTCGTGTCGTGTCGTGTCGTGTTAATCGTGTCGTGTCGTGTGACACGGTTAATTATCACGTCTCAGTCGTGTCGTGTCACACGTAAAAAAAGTATCGTGTTTCGTGTTTGCCATATAGACACGTTTTATAATTCGTGTCGTGTTCGTGTCTGAACTCGTGTCGTGTCGTGTCATGACACGGAGACACGGATTGCCAGGTCTACTATCAATGCATCGAGGTTGACACCTCATCAATAGACCCTTATGGGTAAATTAAAAAAATTATTTATATTTACATATAAATGCTTATTGATGAGGTGTCAACTTTTAGTATATTGATAATGTAATATGATTATTGTGAGATAATGGGCGATGACCGATGGGCCTTGTTATGCTGCGGTTTTATTGAGCTGTGAGTAACGTTGTATGAACGTTTGGAACACATATCGGATACGGCCCAAATCAATCCTTAGGGCTACGATTTCGAAAAACAGAAAGGGGGAAGAGTTGCAGAGCAAAGCAAATTACTCCGATGGTTTGCGAGAAGTGTAAGTTTTTTTTTTTTTTTCACTCTTTGTTTATACTAGTTTTCTGATTAATTTGGGATAGAAGTGTCCTGAGAAATTTAAAGAAAAAATCATGGATTAGATTAATTTAATTTGTAGGCCAGAAGAAGCTATCGAAGGTGATCGTGCCGGATAAATGGAAGGAGGGCGCCAGCAACACCACCGAAAGCGGTGGACGGAAAATTAACGAGAATAAACTCCTCTCTAAAAAGCACAGGTGTTTTTGTTTTTCCCTCTCCCTTTTCTGTCTTACAAAATTTTATTTACTATTTGCAAGTCACGATCAAAAGTTAAATCTCATTTAGAAATTAGGGTTTTTTTTTAATTGATTTCTGGATTTTTATTTTGTCCTGTAGCAATAGTTGTTGATCAGTTGGAAAAGAATTTTATTTGAATGCTAGTTTTAGCTGCAATTGCTCTTGTGCCTGTAATATGTTCTTTCATCTTTTGTTTGATTGTCCTTGTTTTTCATGTATGATTCTGGATTGTGTTCATCATATTTCTCAGTTTTGATTTGGAAATTTATTGCTTGCAGATGGACTCCTTATGGAAATACCAAGTGCATCATTTGCAAGCAGCAAGTGCACCAAGACGCCAAGTACTGTCACACTTGTGCTTATTCCAAAGGTATGGAAATTTGATGTTGCTCAATCTTGCCATTCGATTGATTTTATGATTGCGTTTTTTTGTGACATCTGATAGGTATTGTGTTTTGTATAGGGGTATGTGCAATGTGCGGTAAGCAAGTGCTTGACACCAAGCTTTACAAGCAGAGCAATGTATAAGGAGGGGATGCTAGCTGGTCTCCAAGTAGATATCATAGTTGATAACCCATGAACAAGATCACTGAAGCTGTAAAAGATTATATTTATGTTATTGTATATGCTGTATGCTTACTCGTCTTCTTTCTGATCATTTGTGTTTATTTCCTTTCATGATTTTACTTGCAAACAGAATCTTTTTAATACAATCACGTGGAGGTAGTAATTGCATACAAATTTTGTCTTCTTTGCAATAGCCAAACTGCAAGTTGGGTTGACTGTGATTTTATTATTCATCTGCTTCATTGCATACTTATTTAGTGGTTCCCTTACCTTCTTTTCTGGATGAATGATGTCAGGAGGCATCTGGCTTGAGCAGTATTTCCCATAAACAGGAGTTAGCTGGAATCTAAAAGCAATGAGTCTTGAATTCACATAATGTTATATGCCTTTATTATTATCTTGCTAGAATCTATTACGGCAAAGCTTTGTTTAGTTTGGTGCAACTTGTTTGCCATATCGATTTTTGGTGTTGCATATGCTGCAGGACAAGAGCATTGGATAAACATGGATGATGGTGAACTAAAAGCATGTCGCTTCTTTTGCTTAGTTTCTCTCTAAATGATGATAGAAGATAAGTACTTGTCGTCTTATTAATTGAGAACTTTCCTGGTAATAAAATAAAACAGAAACATGAACGTAAACGCTTACGAAGATCTTCTCCGGTAAGATAAGATCATGGTAAGAGAAAGCGGTGAAGGCCAAAATATCAAACAAATCACATGCTCGAAGAGTTACAGGGAACAGCATATTTTCAGTTTTGATATCAGTCAAAATCGCTTGACTCGTTTTAGGTGGCTGCAACCACTACCCAAGATGCTCTGTTGTCTGAAATTGGCATCAGCTCTTACAAAATAGCGAATATTTAGCAAAGTACCGCACAGGGTTTCTGATACATCATTCACTTGTCGAGTACCTGGTGTTCCAGTACTCTTCAATTTCCTCCGCTGTCCTCCCAGGGATTCTTCCAGCAATTAGAGCCCACCTGACCATGAATAATAGTAAAATTTCAGAACTCTCTTGAGGGAACGAAATGCCTTGCAAGAAAACCAAGAGAAGAAAACAAAAAGAACTGAAGTAAAAGCTAAGAATCAAACCTCTCTCCAACCAGATTGTACATCCTAATTATAAGTGTTTCCTCATCCTCAGAGAATTTAAGCTTTGATTCTTCAATTGTTTCCTCTGAACAAAATTCAGGAAAGATGTTTAGGTTCAAAGGATCCATAACCAAACCCCCACCATTGACCAAAGCACTGGAGCTAAGTCAAGAGTTGATGTAAACAGCAAGCATCGATAAAGATAAGGTACTACATGAAGAAGAGTTAAGCGAGCAGTAAAAAAGATAAGAAAATCCTAGGATGTAGAAGGGAAAACAAAGAAAATCACTGTGTTGAATGTACTTCTACATATTTAAACAAAAGAAAAGTTAGTGATACTGAGAAATGAGAAGGGTAATTACGTGGCTTAGTACCCCGAGAGTCCACATAAGTGTTACCAGAAGAGGAATGTTCAGACTCTGCCATAGGAAGTTGAAGCCTGAACCCTGAAGGAAACAACTGATCTCGAAAAACTACCAGTTGGACTTAGAACCGAGTAAACAGCCAATGGGGGATTGTTTTTTAAACCATGTTGGAGCTTAAATAATGTAGTAATGTTCATAGTCAGAGCCATACACAAGTAAGACTGGTAGTTGAATGATAGCTACTGGTAGTTGAGGCATTAGTGAAAAGATTCAATGGCTTTTTTTAATGGCAAGCAGCTTATCTACATGTGGATGATATGTCATAGCATCAAAACGTGAGCAGGAATACTAGCTTCGTCTTGGATCAATCAAGTTTTTCTCCACTATGGCCCTAAAATATCTGACAATCCAGTGGGACTAGACAGCAGATTCCTTATTATCGTGCATGAAAATTTACTTGAAGGTGCTCAAATTTTCCAATCAAGCTCACTTTTCGAGGTCCAATGCATTTAATGGATCTATTGCAGGATTTGCTCTCTGTCCAAGTTCGATCACTTTTCTCTCCGACGAATGTGATTCAAACGTGCAAGCAAGCTTGCTTTACTGCAACCTATGGCAAGAAAGCAAGCAGATAGTTCTGATAAAACCAAAGAAGGGTACTAAGGATTAGCTTGTAATTTTTGATTGATGAGATTGAATAATATTATATTATATTATACTGATTGATTAATGTATCATTTTTATCACCTGATAACTAGATTATCACCAGATGTCCGGTTAATCCAAGTCAGAAAGCGGGTTCCTTTCCACTAACGTGGTTGGTGAACCATTTCCAGCCCTGAATTACAACAAGATCCGGATGCTGACACGATTTACATATTAAACCAAGTACATTTGCAGGTTATCTTTCAGAACAACTATCAGCATAAACACTAGTTAAAAATGGTAATTATTGGTAAACAATGAGTAACAATGGCTGCTTAAACAAAGTGGAATTATTGGTAAATAAACCCAGCTGAAGTAACGGAAAGAAATGCTTTGCTGAAAATGACTTGTTAACAATGAGTAATTAAGCTGAAACAGACCCAATTATTTCATTTGTCCTGTAAGGCGCCGCTGTTTTCTCATTTCTTCTACCACCACAATTGTGTAAGCCAATAAGCAATTGCCGTATCAGTTGGTTTTAGCTAAACTAGCTACCTACCATATATAGAGATCAATCTGCTAGATCTGTAACTGCTGCTCAAAAACCATTAATCTTTATGTGTTCCTTCTTTGCAATGCCAGCCTGTTGGCAAACCCCAGTAGTTAGAAAATTATCTATTCATAAACTGAGTGTAGCAAGCTTGAATTACCTGAATAATGAAAGTAGACACGTTCTTGAAATTGAATTCAATAACTTGTGAGCACAAAATAGAAAATGGTTGGAGATTGAACATGGCAGCAATAAAAGAAGGCAAGTCGGATGTGTCTAGTGTTTACAATAGCACATGCTCACCTGGCCTAACTCTGGATCCTGGACAACGGTAACATTGCAGCAAAATTCCTTCTTGAGGTCCTTGAGTATCTTGCAGTAGCTAAACTCCTTTTTCAATACCTGAACAGAAATGTTGAAAGCTGCAACAAAGGAAATCAGCTCTTCAATTATAGTAGGGATTCAGTGCAAGACCGTAAATCATCACAGGCATTCAACACAGCCAGCTTTATTGCGATGCAATAATGGAATTTCTTACAGGGACGATCTATAACATAATTCCATTTCCCTTGATTTTTGTTTCCTTCTAAATTACAGATTTACTGAAGGTTTTGTTCTTCATGATCCACAAACCCAGTTTTCCTATTTCTATTAGAGAACACTAATTATTCTGTGATTTACTTTTAGTTTCAAATTCAGTTTGGATGTAGTTCAAGGTTTTACGCACCCAAGCCTATTTGGTTGGTACTGATGGGATTTCAGAATGCTGGAAGTAATGACAAAAGAAATTAAAGATGAAAATTTGTCAAAGAATGCAATCGATACCTGACTAAATACCAATGAAATGAAAAGAAAGACTGGCTAGCTTCCAAATAAGACACAGAAATATCTTGTTATTGGTCAAAGAATATATGAATCCTTACCCTTGTCCGAATGTATTCTTGCTTGGCAAGCATAATTAGTTCAGGAATACCAAACCAGTAAGCCGCTCTATTATCCTATTTTGATATTTATCATCATCTCGTGCTTTTTGCTAGAAAGTATCATCATAAACATTATTAAGGCAAAACTATGTAAATCCTAAAATACTTGTGCTGAAAAACTATCAACACAAGCAGCAGGCTTAAATCAGTGCTGTTGAATATTAACAGGGCTTCATCACCATAGGAATTGTTTGCCCTGTCTTTGTAGTCACAATAACACTTCAATTTGATATATTAAACAACTTTTCCTAAATATCACCAGGAAGCTTTGTCAAATCCATTAAAAGAAAGAGTTTCAGCCATAATGACTGTTCACCTAACCATAAATTTTAATATCATCAAGTTTAAATTGTTTTCATGGTTTTCCTACTTTTTACCCCCTTACATTAAAAGAATCCTTTCGCAGTCTTGCATATGTTAACAATCCTTATTACAAGTATCAAGTCTATTCAATTTAAAACCAGTATCAAGGGTCTCAAATTCAAGGGGCACTATGGATTCTGAAAGTTTCTACCAAAGAAAACAGTCAACAGCAATATAGAATTAAGGCCAATCTTAACCATAAGCATGCCATCATGATGATTAGCATTTGATGACGATGGACTGGGAAAAATCAATCGAGCCAAATCATGAATGAAATAGACACTGCAAAATTCTCAAGGAGAGGATACCTGAGAGCTGAAGAGGAGATAGATGTGGATAAAATTGAGAGAAGTTGGCTCTTAGACCTGAAAAGCAACATTAACAATAAAAGTTTAGCCACTTCTTTGTTGTATCTTGGAGAGAATTTCTCTTGGCCACACGCAATTCTACCCCTACTACGGATTACCTAACATATAGATTGGGATTCTCAATATCCAGCTCCTAAAGTTATGTTTAGTTAAATTTGGGTGATTACATTTTTCTACCGCTTGATGGTTAGGATGAAAGCAACCCCAAAAGAAGAATCAGTCCACCTATAAAAAGGGTGAGAAAAATGCGAAAAAGATTTACATTTAAGAGACGCAATGAAGGATAAGAAAATGATTGTATAGCTGATGTGTCAATGTAACCTATTAAGATTCTTCTGTACACGGTGTTAAACTTATCTCTTAAGAATACTGAGTTCCTGAAATGGAGAGAGGATAGCTGTCCAATGAAATCAAGATACATCAATGGGGCTAGTGCTAGTGGTTGATATACAGAGCCCAATTACTAGAAAATAACCCTTGCCTGGTGAACCAACACTTCAGATATCTAAAACTAGTTGCAGCACTAACTCACTCAACTTCAAAATTGTTTCTTTTCCTGGTGTTTGAGCAGCAAGAACCCACCAATAACCAAATTAATCTTTAGGTTGAACGAAAGGCATAGATGGGATTTTGGAATGAGTCCAATCGTTTGGTGTTGAAGAAAAAAGAATCAGAGAAGGAATAGATCAACCAAGATATAGTTTAATCTTTGATTCTATCAAACGCCAGGATATAGTTTAAAGATGTCTCCTTTACTCTCTTCTTGAAATGCCATTAACATCACAGAACACAAACACAATCATCCAAATGGAGAACGGAAATTAAGATTAATCCAAGACAAGACAAAAGAATAGCCGTACTGTAAATATACGAATTTTATTTAAAATAAACCATAACATAAGTAGAGATAGATAAAAGACTTAAATTTATTTAAAAGGCCTCAACAGGGCCAGACATCACAATCCTTAAACATAAAACCAGACACGGTTCACATGGGGAGCTTAGAAACCACCACGAAGACGCAAGACAAGATGAAGGGTGGACTCCTTCTGAATGTTGTAATCAGCCAGGGTCCTTCCATCTTCCAACTGCTTCCCAGCGAAAATCAACCTTTGCTGATCAGGTGGAATCCCTTCTTTGTCCTGAATCTTGGCCTTAACATTATCGATCGTATCTGAACTCTCCACCTCCAAAGTAATTGTCTTTCCTGTCAAAGTCTTGACAAAGATCTGCATCCCACCACGAAGCCTCAAAACCAAGTGAAGCGTCGACTCCTTTTGAATGTTATAATCGGCCAGGGTTCGACCGTCCTCGAGTTGCTTCCCAGCAAAGATAAGCCTTTGCTGGTCTGGTGGGATTCCCTCCTTGTCTTGGATCTTCGCCTTGACATTGTCGATAGTGTCAGAGCTTTCGACTTCCAAAGTTATGGTTTTGCCCGTCAGGGTTTTGACGAAGATTTGCATACCGCCACGTAGACGGAGGACGAGGTGGAGTGTTGACTCCTTCTGGATGTTGTAGTCCGCCAAGGTTCGGCCATCTTCGAGTTGCTTTCCGGCGAAGATCAGACGCTGCTGGTCTGGTGGGATCCCTTCCTTGTCTTGAATTTTCGCCTTCACGTTGTCGATCGTGTCGGAACTCTCGACTTCGAGAGTGATTGTCTTGCCGGTGAGGGTCTTAACGAAGATCTGCATATTGCTTTGATGAAGCGAGAAAACAATGACAAAAACAGAAAAACAAAGTCGTTTGGGATGAAAAAGAAGGCCAATACAGGGAATAATTTATAGGAAAACTCCTTAAGCGACAAGCAAATGAAATATTGACACGCAAGAGAGAGCTGGCTTTCGCCATAATTGACCGGCAAGGGTTAGGAATCTAATAATGACAAGGTCAAGCGGTGGGGCTCTCCGCCGCAGCCGCTTGTCTTTTTATCTAACGGCGTTAGATGGCCGGGTTCCGATTAATGCGAAATTTTATATGTTTGTATTGTGTTTATTTTATATTAAATTTATAAAATAAATATTATTATCATAATATTATTAATTATGTAAATATATGAAATATCAAATTAAAATTTTTAATTTTATATATAATTTTCGTTAAAATTTTAATTTATTCTCATTTATTTAACGGATTATTCCGTTGGAGTTGAAAGGAACGGAATGGTCATTGTCGTTGGGCCTACGAGGATTTAATTTTTCCTTGCAAGTTGGGGACATGATAAATTTAGTGGGTTGGTGAAGCAACTTTGTTTCCAAGCAAGCTCAAAGAAACAACTTTGTATTCTTTGCACCGTTTAAAGTTAAAGATACGTTCTCGGAAAAACAAAAAGTTTTGTTTGCTTTCTCCTGTCTCTGGCCCTGACTGAGTTTCAAATTCCAATGATTAATGAGAGGAAAAAATTAATAAAAAATTAAATAAATATCAAAGCTTTTAATGAGCTAATAACAAGCTATTTGAAATGAGGGTTGGGTTCTGATTTTAAGGCAGATTGTGCTCCCTTTGGGCCTCAATTACAGGTACTGTTTCTAAAACCTGACCCAAATTGCACACATGAGGTTTAGCCCAAACAAACCTCAACCAGTCTCTTTTCCAGTGGGGCAGGATCAAACAAGTTTGAAATCTCATTACAAATAAAGATTGGGTTGGGGATGGAATTAAACCAGATTTTTTTAGAAACAATAATATGAATGCAAATTATATACATAAATAAATTGTCAAGGGTAGATGAGTGAGAAAAACATAGTGTTTCACTATTTAGAATAAGAGAAAAATTAAACATGTTGGAAAGTATATTTTGTAATTACTTATTTGGTCAATGATGCCTATACCTGTTTCGATGAATTGCCACAAAATGGCCAAGAGATTAAACAATGCAAATGTTAAATCGGGTCCCAGTAGCATTGAAAGTTCTCAGACTAAGCAAAGAATACATGAACAAAGTTAAATGATATCCATGGAAGCCTTTTATTCTATCACCTTGGCTAACTTGAAGCACTAAAGATTTCTATCGTAGCATTGAAAATTCCAAGACTACACAAAGAAAACATGGGAAAAAGTTTTACATAACAATATGGCAAATTATGTGTACAAATTATGGATCTAAATGAATGAGAAAAACATAGTATTTCACTTTTTAGAATAAAAGAAATTTTGAATTTGTTGGAGAGTATATTTTGTAATTACTTATTAGGTCAATAATGCCTATATCTGTTTTGATGAATCACCACAAAATGTGAAACAGATTAAACAATGCAAATGTTAAATCGGGCTAAAGTGGCATTGAAAATTTTAAAACTAAACAAAGAAAACATGGCAAAAGTTTTATGATCATCTCCAGTAACATATCCACGAAAGACTTCTAATGTAGCATTGAAAATTCTGAGACTAAGCAAAGAAAACATGGAAAAGGTTTCTGAACTTCAAGTAACATATACATGAAAGACTTCTATTGTATCACCTTGGCTAACTTGAAGCATTAAGGATTTCTATCGTACGTAGCATTCAAAATTCTAAGAGTAAACAAAGAAAAGATGGAGAAAGTTAGTATCTTCCAACTTTTTCCGGTCCTGGAGTAAGATGTCCAGGAAAGGCTTCAATTGTATCACCTTGGCTAACTTGATGCCACCTAAACGATTGATCTTCCTCCATCGTGTTCTGTTTATGTATGAAAAAGTAACTTTCTTGCGGACTTTGCTGCAACTTCTTTAGTTCATTTCTCAACTCTCTCACGTTATCTGATGCATTTACTTCCACTGGTATCTTTGCCCCGCTCCTATAAATCACCACCGTTACCTTCAGCATTTCGGAGCCTGCTGCAGCAGCAGCCGTCGCCGACGGTCCTGCCCCGGAACTTGAAGGCGACGACCTTGTTGTTATAAGGATCTCGGCATAATCTTTCAGCTCATAATCACGTAAGTGTCGATGATCTTGTAACTCTACACCGCTCGATTGAGCTACTAACATGTTGGCAGGGAGAAGAAATTCCATCACATGAATCTTTTCTTTCAATTCTAAAACAGTGTCGTTCACGTCCATTTCAAGAGGAACTGAATCTTCAGAGGATCCAATCTTGACGTTGAGTTGGATTTTCTTGGATGGAAAAGATTGTTCAATATCACTTTCCGGGGTGACAAGAAGTTGAATGCGGGGGTTTAGCATGACTGCATAAACTCGCTCATCTTCGAGTACTTGGCCATTGAAGACAAGAGTTTGTCTATGTATAGGTATTCCCTGGTGTTTCTGTACCTTCTCTTTGATTTCCAGGACAGTATCAAAGATTTCAACTACGATGGCAAAGGATTCTCCTCCCTCGGTTTCAAAGATGACATCCATTTGAAAAGATTCAAGACTTGGGTATTTGAAACGGGTATTTAGAAAATAAGGTTGGGATCAATATATTCAGAGGAGATTGATTCAGAGAAAAACTAAAAAACTAATGTGCCTTCTTTTTCTATCTGCATAGAACCCTTTATTGGTCTTTTACATTTTTTGAAGTGTGAAAAAGAAATTTTATAGTAAGGTCAATTTTATTTTTAAATTTTATTATAAGATCAATATAAATATATATAATTAAGTATAATAAACGTAAAAAAATCTTAAGAGTATCATAAACACATAAAAGTAAATGTAAAATTATTATAATTAAAAATAAACACATGATGATTTTACTCCAAAATGTTTTCATATTTGGTATTGTTTACATTCTTCTAACATATATTAATCTACTGATACTAAGTTTACAATTAATTATATGTGTTTTCAATAATTTTATGGTAAGATCAATTTTGATCTTATTCTAAAAATTATTGATTATGAAGACAAAACAAAAAAAGTGCATTTAATTAGTGACATTCTTGATTTATGAGAGCAATTTGCTGGTGTTAACATTCTAAACTGTGAGCCCGATTTTGTTGGTGATTTGTCAATTGTCATTCATTTCCCTAGATTGTGATGACTTCGAAAACTTCCAATTTTTTCTTGGGAGTTTAGAGCAGCAGAAAACAAGCTGCAAGCAATTATATTGGCATCATTCTGATTGGTATGATGCCCGGGGAATCTTTTCATGTCATTTTGGTTCGTTCTCTACAGAAATTTAACGATAGACACAAGAAAAATAAGCTCTTGAAAATTAGTGTCTCGTCGAGTTGCTGTTGGTATTCGTGCTAGATTTAATTCTATATCTATTATAATAGGACAGCCAAGCCTGTAGACTACGTTATTTGCATGAAATGGAGTCTTAATCACTAGTTTATGTGATATCCTACTAACTTTCCAATTTGTAAAAATAGCAATACTGAGAATAATATCAATTAACATTGTGTTGGTCGACACAGCTTCGGCTTCAGATGGTATAAACAGGGTCCTGAGTTAAAATAACCAGTGATTCAGGGGGTTTGAAAGGTCGAGTGGCTTCGTAGAGGCAGGATTTGTACAAATAAACTAGTGGACTGTCAATGGGTTATGACTAGTTTTGTCTGCTTTCTCCTATCGCCTGGCCTTGAGTTTCAAGTTGATAACAGAAAAGTGTAATTTTTAAAAAAAGCCTAAATAATGAACAAATTGTTTATGGGCTAATAACAATTTTTGGGCTTTTTGTAGGGTTGGGTTCTGATTTTCAATGAGTTTGTGTTTCAGATGGACCTGAATAACAGGCTCATTTCTGGTTCCTGACCCAATTCGGATTCTTGTGGTTTAGCCCAAACCGGCCTCAACCAGTCTGTTTTCCAGTTTGGGTCAGTATAAAGATGCTTGCTGTCTCATTGGATTTGAGCAAAGAGGAAATTATATTGGGTAATGTTGATACAATAAAATGATATAACACGAATAAAAAATTAAAGATGATACTAGCTAAAATTTAGTAAAAATATAGAGAAAAGATTTTATGAAATAGTTATTCTACATTATCATATATCACTTCCATTCAAATTATGTCACATAATCACATTATTGAAAAAAATCAATAATTTGTTACACATTACATGCAATAATTAAATAATGAATATTTACTTCAAGAGACTCATTAATGATTCTGATAATAAATCATTGCTCTTTTTCAATAATGTGATTACGTGCCATAAGTTGAATGAAAGTAATATATGTTGATGTAGAGTAATTGCTCCATACAATTCTCTTTCAAAAATAAAAATGAAGTGTTTGGCATGTTAACATGAATTTTAACACATTTTTCGTGTTTTGAAAAATATGAAAATGGTTTTACATAATAATAATGAAATTATACATACAAATTATCAATGAGAAAAGCATAGTATTTCACTTTTTAGAATAAGAGAAATTTTGAATTTGTTGGAGAGTATATTTTGAAATTACTTACTAGGTCAATGATACCAATATCTATTTTGATGAATCACCACAAAATATGAAACAGATTAAACAATGCAAATGTAAATCGGGCAAAAGTGGCATTGAAACTTCTAAAACTAAACAAAGAAAACATGGCAAAAGTTTTATGATCCTCCAGTAACATATCCATGAAAGACTTCTATTGTAGCATTGAAAATTCTGAGACTAAGCAAAGAAAACATGGCATAAGTTTTATGATCCTCCACTAACATATCCATGAAAGATTTCTATTGCATCACCTTGGCTAACTTGGCATTAAAGATTTCTATTGTAGCATTGAAAATTCTAAGGCTAAACAAAGAAAAGATGGAGACAGTTAATATCTTCAAACTTTTTTTGGTCCTCCAATACGATATCCAGGAATGACGTCTATTGTATCACCTTGGCTAACTTGATGCCACCCAAACGATCGATGTTCCTCCATCACTTTCTGTTTATATATGAAAAAGTAACTTTCTTGCGGACTTTGCTGCAGCTTCTCTAGTTCATTTCTCAACTCTCCCACATTATCTGATGCATTTACTTCCACTGGTATCTTTGCCCCGCACATATAAAACGCCAGCGTTACCATCAGCCTTTCGGAGCCTGCTGCAGCCGCCGTCGCTGACGGTCCTGCCCCGGAACTTGAAGGCGACGGCCTTGTTATAAGGATCTCAGCATAATCTGTCAGCCCATAATCACGTAAGTGTCGATGATCTTGTAGCTCTACACCGCTCCATTGAGCTACTAACATGTTGGCAGGGAGAGGAGATTGCATAAAATGAACCCTTTCTTTCAATTGTAAAACAGTGTCGTTCACGTCCACTTCAAGACGAGTTGCGGAGGATTCAATCTTGAGGATGAGTTGGATTTTCTTGGATGGAAAAGACTGTTCAAGATTGACCTGAGGTTCATGTTCCGGGGTGACAAGAAGTTGAATGCAGGGGTCCAGGAGGAGTTCAAAAAGTTGATCATCTTGGAGAACTTGGTCATTGAAGACAAGAGTTTGTCTATGTATAGGTATTCCCTGGTATTTCTCTACATTTTCTTTGATTTGCAGGACAGTATCAAGAATATCAACTTTCATGGAAAAGGATCCTCCTCCCTCGGTTTCAAAGATGACATCCATTTGAAAAGATTCAAGACTTGGTTGGGTATTTGAAACGGGTATTTAGAAAATAAGGTTGGGATCAATATATTCAGAGGAGATTGATTCAGAGAAAAACTAAAAAACTAATGCGCCTTCTTTTTTTATCTTCATTCCCATGACTAAATGAACCATTTACTGGTCTTTTATATTTTCTGAAATGTGAAAAGTTAATTATATTCAGTCTTAATCATAGATAGAAGTTAGGACCTGACCCTAGATTTGGGGCATCCAGCTAATCTGGTGCAGATTAATAGCTAAATCTCTTTCAAGTCAGATTAAGATGTGAAAGACTCGGTGCAGAAAATAGCTGATGGCAACTACCACATTAACTTATGGAGAAGTGCTTGCTGTAGAGTTTTTTTTATCTAAATATTGTAATTTAAAATCTTATTTTCCAAAGTATCATATTTATAAACTTATTTACCATTTGCCATGTCATCGATATGCCATATTTTTTTAATTTTTAAAATAAATACTAAAATAATAAATGCTAAGCCACTTGTAACCAAAAAAAAAAACAACTTTATTTTTTTTTTCAAGTCATGGCCGTCAGACATGTAAGAATCAACTATACTCTTTAATTCCTAAACAGTGAGAATCAACATGCAGTCTAAATTTCAATCTTTCATTTTTTTTATTATCTACCTAATTTTTGTCCTATTATAAAAAACTGGAATTGTTATGGAAGAATACAGAGGAAATCGAAATGTTCGGAAGATGATGCAAAAGGTACATTGAGCTTTAACATCAATAAAAACTAGATAAAAGGATTTAATAAAACCCCATATTAGATACAATCAATGAAAATTAGGATAAAGTCAAAAAATAAATCAAATAAATTTCAATTTAAAATAAAAATTGAATTCAGTAAACTTGGCAAAAAAAAAGTGAAAGATAAGAAACAAAATCAAAACACCTCTCTTATCAACAACTACATGGTGAAAAACCAACAAGATGGAGAAAGAATAAAATACCAAAGAGATGCAGAAAGAAGTTGTTTATTTTCTTTTAGGTTATTTTAATTCAATTTTAATTGATATATGTTTTGTTTATGATACTTACTAACGTATATTAGTCTACTGATACTAAGTTTACAATTAATTATATGTGTTTTCGATAATTTTATGGTAAGATCAAAAGTTTTAATCTTGTGGTAAAAATTATTGATTATGAAGAGAAAACAAAAAAGGTGCATTTAGTGACTCTTGATTTATGAGAGCAATTTGCTGATGTCAACATTCTAAACTGTGAGCCCCATTTTTGGTGGTGAATTTTCAATTGTCTTTCATTTCTCTTGGGAGTTTAGAGCAGCAGAAAACAAGCTGCATGCAATTATATTGGCATCATTCTGATTGGTATGATGCTTGGAAAACTTTCCATGTCATTCTGGTTCGTTTCTACAAAAATTTAAGGAAAGACACAAGAAGAATGAGTTGAAAATTAGTGTTTCGTCAAGTTGCTGTTGATATTCGTGCTAGATTTGATCCCATATCTTTTATAATAGGACAGTCAAGCCTGTAGACTGTTATTTGCATGAAATGGAGTCTTAATCACTAGTTTATGTGATATCCTAATAACTTTCCAATTTGTGATAATAGCAAACAATGAATTACTGAGAATAATATCTATTAATATTGTGTCTGTCGACACAGCTTCGGCTTCAAATTGTATAAACAGGGTCCTGAGTTAAATAACCAGTGATTCAGGGGTTCGAAAGGCCGAGTGGCTTCATAGAGGCAGGATTTATACAAATAAACTAGTTGACTGTTAATGGGTTATGACTAGTTTTGTCTGCTTTCTTCTATCGCCTGGCCTTGAGTTTCAAATTCCAATGATTGATAAGAGAAAAATGTCAAAAAAAAAAAAGGGTTAAATAATGAACAATTTATTTTATGGGCAAATAACAATTTTTGAGCCTTTCGAAGCTAATTGAAAGTAGGGTTGGGTTCTGATTTTCAGTGAGTTCTGTTTCAGTTGGGCCTCAATAACAGGCTTTATTTCTTGTTCCTGACCAAAATTGGATTCTTGTCATTTAGCCCAAACCAACCTCAACCAGTCTGTTTTCCAGTTTGGGTCAGTATAAACAAGTTTGCAGTCTTATCGGATTTCAGCAAGGATGAAATTATATTAGGTAATGTTAGATACGCTTGAGTGATATAACACGAATAACACATGAAAGATGATATTGACTAAAATTTAGTAAATATATATAAATATATGAAGTGTTTGGCATGTCCACATGAATTTTAACTATTTTTCGTGTTTTACAAAATATAAACATGATTTTACATAATAATAACGTATATTATACATGCAAATTATCTATTTAGATGAATGGGAAAAGCATAATATTTCACCTTTTAGAATAAGAGAAATTTTAAACTTGTTGGAAAGTATATTTTGTAGTTACTTATTCGGGCTTAGTTTGGTTGCCCGGGCCGGTGCGTTTAGCACCGGTGCAAGGGCATCTTTAGCTAAAAGACAAAAAAAAAACACAAAAAGACAAAACAAAAATCGGTAAAATTATTATTGTACCCTTTGAATTTATTTTATTTTTATTATTTTATTAAAAAACATATACCCACGGTGATCATTTCACTTTTTTTAATCTCACCGGAGCCAATCGCACCGCTCATCCAAACTAACCCTCGGTCAATGATGCCTATATCTGTTTTGATGAATCACCACAAAATGTGAAACAGATTAAACAATGCAAATGTTAAATCGGGCTAACGTGGCATTGAAAATTTTAAAACTAAACAAAGAAAACATGGCAAAAGTTTTATGATCCTCCGGTAACATATCCATGAAAGACTTCTATTGAAGCATTGAAAATTCTGAGACTAAGCAAAGAAAACATGGAAAAAGTTTTATGATCCTTCACTAACATATCCATGAAAGATTTCTGTTGCTTCACGTTGGCTAACTTGATGCATTAAAGATTTCTATTGTAGCACTGAAAATTCTAAGGCTAAACAAAGAAAAGATGGAGAAAGTTAATATCTTCTAACTTTTTTCGGTCCTCCAATACGATATCCGGGAAAGACTTCTATTGTATCACCTTGGCTAACTTGATGCCACCCAAACGATCGATATTCCTCCATCACTTTCTGTTTATATCTGAAAAAGTAACTTTCTTGCGGACTATGCTGCAGCTTCTCTAGTTCATTTCTCAACTCTAGCACATTATCTGATGCATTTACTTCCACTGGTATCTTTGCCCCGCACATATAAAACGCCAGCGTTACCATCAGCCTTTCGGAGCCTGCTGCAGCCGCCGTCGCTGACGGTCCTGCCCCGGAACTTGAAGGCGACGGCCTTGTTATAAGGATCTCAGCATAGTCTGTCAGCCCATAATCACGTAAGTGTCGATGATCTTGTAGCTCTACACCCCTCCATTGAGCTACTAACATGTTGGCAGCGAGAGGAGATTGCATAAAATGAACCCTTTCTTTCAATTGTAAAACAGTGTCGTTCACGTCCACTTCAAGACGAGTTGCAGAGGATTCAATCTTGAGGATGAGTTGGATTTTCTTGGATGGAAAAGACTGTTCAAGATTGACTTGAGGTTCATGTTCCGGGGTGAAAAGAAGTTGAATGCGGGGTTTTAGCATGACTGCAAAAATTCGCTCATCTTCGAGAACTTGGCCATTGAAGACAAGAGTTTGTCTATGTATAGGTATTCCCTGGTGTTTCTGCACCTTCTCTTTGATTTCCAGGACAGTATCAAAGATTTCAACTACGATGGCAAAGGATCCTCCTCCCTTGGTTTCAAAGATGACATCCATTTGAAAAGATTCAAGACTTGGGTATTTGAAAAGGGTATTTAGATAATAAGGTTGGGAAGGATCAATGTATTCAGAGGAGATTGATTTAGAGAAAAAACTAAATGTACTTTTTTTTTTTTTATCTTTCGTACCCACAACTAAAAGAACCCCTTTATTGGCTTTTTGTATTTTGTAAAGTGTGGAGGAGAAATTCTACAATAAGGTTATAATTTTTGATCATATTGTAAGATTTAAATAAACATACATGATTATACGTAAATTTAATATTAGTAGACATAAAATATGTTTAGAGTATCGTAAATGTAAATATAATGTCAATAGATATAAATACATCATAATTTTATTATAAAATGTTTACATTTATTATTATGTGTTTACAATACTCTTAGTATATTTTACAATTTTTGATACCAAATTTACAATTATTACGATAATTTTGTAATAAGATAAGAAGTTGACTTTCTATAAAAATTTTTGATTGCAAAGAGAAAACAAAAAGGTGCATTTAATAACTTTTTGATTTAACAATCTGCTGATTGTAGCATTCTAAACTGTAAGCCCGATTTAGATGGCGATTTGTCATTCATTTCTCTAGATCGTGAAGACTTGAAAAGGTTCCGATTTTCTCTTGGGAGTAGAGCAGTAGAAAACAAGTTGCATGCAATTACCATGGCATCATTCTGATTGGTGTGATGCTTGGAAATCTTTTCATGTCAGTCTGGTTCGTTTCTAAGAAAATTTAAGGAAAGACACAAGAAGAATGAGCTCTTGAAAATTAGTGTTTCGTCAAGTTGCTGCTGATATTCGTGCTAGATTTGATTCTATATCTGTTATAATAGGACGGCCAAGCCTGTAGACTATGTCATTTGCATGAATGGGGTCTTAATCACTAATTTCTTTTACATGAGATTCATCAGATACCCTAATATTTCCAATTTGTGATGATGGCAAACAATGAATTACTGAGAATGATATCAATTAATATTGATTCTGTCGACACAGCTTTGGCTTCAGATTGTATAAACAGGGTCCTGAGTATAAATAACCAGTGATTCAGGGAGTTCAAATGGCTGAGCGGCTTCATAGAGGCAGGATTTGTACAAATAAACTATCAGAATGTTAATCTGTGTGAAATCTAAAGAAATCCGGAATCTTTAGGAGCACTACAATTGAACTTACAGAGGCCAAACTCGACCGTAAACATCCTTCTTATTGTACCGCCGGTCCCAAGACCATGGGACGTCTGTAAAAGAGATCAAAAAAAGTTAGATGAATCACTAAATGCAGCTTATAGAAATTGAAGGAGGTACATGACATTAAAGCTTTATGACCTTCAGAGTATGGCTCAAGAGGGAGTTCATAAGGTACAGGCAATGGAATTACGTCTGATGTCTTGCTTCCTTGCCACGCAAGAGTAACTAGCTTTGTTTTTTTTGGCACTTCAGAATTTCCCACTGACCCACATCTACTAATATCTTGATTCTGGCAAAGATCAAGATGGATTTTACCCATTTCTTCATCAGATAACATTCCCATCTAATTCAGCTAAACAGGTTGATAAATGCTATTGAATCAGAAATAGCCATTACCTTTGATGAACCTCCATTATCCGTACAAGAAAATCCACCACCCTCTTCTTTGACATTAGATGGTAAAAACAGCACACCTAGCTAGAGATTCATAGAGAGGCATGAAAGCATACTGTCAATGCTTAGTTAGCACAAATGAGAATAAGGATCGCATAATGGGAACATCATACAAAAAGTAAAAGATAAAGAAATATAAATGCATTCATTTGTTGAATATATACATTCTTGACAGCTTGGGTTTTCAGACATCAAGTCAGATGTATGTACCTCATAAGAACGGATCATCAACTGAGAATTGTTCTTCTGAAAAGCTCCCCAGGCAGCTTTGCTAAGATTCGCTGAAGTTAGCAAGAACCAACTGCAACCATGAAACCAGTATGAGAGAAGGGAACCCCACTTCCTTTTATTTGGTGATGGTGGTCTGCAGTTTTGGGGGGGAGGTGGGGTGGGGGTGGTGGGGGGATGTCTGATGAAAGGAATGCACATGTTCAAAATTAAAAGTTTAGAAAAGCATGATCTAGAGGGGTGAATGAATTCTTACGCCAGTTTTTGTCCCTTATAGCGTGTGTATGTCTTAATATGTGGCATTGCACGACTGAAACAACAAAAAGCAAAATCTTAAGAATCCACATTGCTAATTGATATTTTGTAGCTCAAACTTTCACCATAGATGAAAGAGAAATACCAGCGGCCAGTATGGCTTGCCTTCCACTTTGCCCAATACTTTTTCAAGAATGGTTTTTCCACATTCTTAAGTGGACTCGGAATTGCATTTCCAGCCGCATAACCCTAGCAAGGTAGAATAACAAATGCAAAAGAAATTTCACTCAGTGAGAAATACTTTCTTTTTTTTTTTGCTATGTCTGCTGGTATCACTAACAAGTTAGTTTAATGCCTAAAGATAATACTAACACAAGCTGTCAAACATGCAGTCTATCAAATAGGAAGGAATTAACAGTAATCTCGGCTCTCTTAAACTTAAAGAGCACCAAGCCACTAAGATCATGTTGGAGAGGACCAAAGGCCTTTTGGAGTGAATTGATCTTACACTAAAACCGATTATATGCTTTAAGAGAGCCATTACATGGGATGAATAAAATGTTCAAAACTGACAGTGGTCAGTGGATAACTGTGCAGTTGTGTAAAAAATGTTAAGAGGCTAACAGGAAAAACCTACTCGACAATACCTCTAAAGAGCATCTGACATCTTCCACACTGGGCCATATTATTAATGGCTCCCCCAAACCTAGGGGTGTTTTATCTTCTAAGTAACCTGATGACATTGAGGATGCTAGCTCAGCCATCCATTTTTCATCCAACGAGCCGAGAGAGGAGAACTGCAGCAAGGCAAACATGAAAAATCCCATCAATGAAAGTAAAGTCTATACAATCACTTTCTTCTCTTAATCTATAGAGAAAGATTCATATAGGAGAAATGAAAGGTATGACTGGGTGCAGAACCACATACAAACACATATCATAGAAAATAAAGTCCAATAATTAAATGAAATATCATTAAAGGTTGCCACCAAATCCCAGAGAGTACCGAGCACTAATATTCACACTAACTCACAGCATGACTCTAAATGACCAGAAGTCCAACAAGACCTGATAAACTAGAGGAGATCTCAGAAACTCTTTATCAAAAACACACTCCTGGAGAACAGTACGCAGCTTCATATGTCCCCACTTTTTCATATTGGAACCCGTATGATATCCAGGGACAGATGCAATTAGTCGGACCTGAAAATTATCAAATAGTTTAAATGCTTCCACATAAATATGAGCTAGAAATAAAAAAGGTTATATGAAATAAATTTATCCAAACCAATAAAATTATACCCTTGCATTGCTATAATCAAACTTCTTGAAGAATGTGGAATTGATGTTGAAGTTTCCCAGAGCTGGTAAACTAGCAGTGAACTCAGGCCACTGTAAATTTTACAGAAATGAAAGGTATCAATATAATCTTAACAAATAATACCCTGACGACTACTGACCAATCTACTTGAACTTGCTTAGTAAGGCAAGGATATGAAGAGAATGATCAACCATTTTACCTTATAATATCTAAGATTCGGTTCAAAACACATAAGATTTGTATGAAAGGGAGAAAGTTTTAAATTCTCTGAGCAGGTCATGGAAGTGTTTTTTCACATGCAATTTAAGAGCAGATCCACAGAATGTGCTATGTGGTACCTTCAACGTGCTGAGATAGTCAATCAAGTCATTTTCAAATCCACATCCTTTCTTTGAGTTATTTTGATCTTTCCAAGGGAAGTCTTGCATCCATAAACCTTGAGTTTTATTATTCCAGTCAACATATATCAAGTTTGCTGTATGAACAACAACTCTCACTCCTCGAGGATAGACAAGGAGCATTGCCTTCGAATGGTGTGTCCCGAATGAAATGGGTAATGGTGGCTTGTGCAAAGTCCAATTGGAAGGCTTGCTTCTCTGTATAAGGAGCAGTAAATAATGTGAAAATCTACAAGTTGTGACTAAAGCTTCCAAAGATAAAAAGGAATATTAATAGCTATAATTAACCTTCATATGATCCAGCTTGCTATCTCCTTCCCCATGAATAACCAATACATTGGGAATTTTTGCAAGTCTTGGACATTCTACATAAGGCAAGGGCAGAAACTGTTTGAGATGTATGAAAGCAGCAGAAAACGGATAAGAAAAAAAAAACGTCATATTCAAACAACATGAACTATACCAAAATGAGGTTGTAGGTAAAAGAATAACAGACATCATAACCTAAGTCCTTGCACCATGTTACTTGAAGAACTGAATAACATGGCATCAAAAAAGTTAAGAGAATTGACCTGACATTAACCAATCAATATCTACCATGTAATTTGAGAGGACCACAAGAAGAACATCCCCCTAGAAATGTAATAAACAATCAGAGGATCAAAAACTGCAAATTTACCAAGGTATGCAGTAAAATAACAAGGTCATGCATAACTTGGATCACTATTATCACCTGAATCACATCTCCTATAGAAACAGAACTAGTATTCGCCCATGCCGGCAACTCTTGAACTTTTAAGAGCCTGAAGGTATGCGGTAACTTATCATCGGAAAGACGAAAATCATGAATGGCCTCAACACATTTCTCCTCTTTATAATTGTCTTTCTGCTTTGCCTACACAAATTTAAACCAAACCGTCAAAAATGAAGCTTTTAAACAAAATTTAACAAAAATTTTCAAAATTAATACCTTCAGCTTGTTAGCTGAGATTGCTTCATCTTCCAAACATTGATTTCGCATTCTCTTTGAAGGAAGTTTGTCTCTTTCTCCATCGCTGTAAGCTTCAGCAAAACTTCTCTTCGCTTCACCGGTGGAAGATGATAAGTATTTGAAAAAGTGATTACCTGGAATTAGCTCTATAAGATCACCATTACTAATCGCCGCATTTTCGCGCGAACTGAGTTTCTTTCTCAGCTCGCCGGACCTAACAACCACCGGATTCGTTCCCTCCTACAAAATTCCACCACTCAACAATCTACATAACAAAAGAGAAAGAAAAAAAATAAAACTATTAAAAAGGAATGAAATTTACGACGAGTAAATCGGCGAAGCCGTCAGGGGAAGTAGTTAAAGTAACGTGCTTGCGGCTGAGTCTCTTGTCAGAAATAGAAACATCATTGCGGCCGATGAAATTGGGGCCGTAAAAGAGCGGGAGCTTAGGCTGTGAAGCGTCTTCTTCAAGATTCTCATTTACAGGAACCAAGCATCCAAGCTGTTAACAAATAAAATGATTTCTGAGCTATGAAAGTAAAACAAAATTAAAAAAAAAAAAGATGAAATTTTTTGAAGGATGCCGACCTGAGAGCGAGGCATGGGTGAGGAAGTGGCGTTTGGTGCATGAAAGTAGAAAGAAGGAAACGGAGAGAGTGGTAAGGCTTTGGAACCTTCTGTCTCAATCGCAGTCGGGGAGGAACCGCGCACCGATGGGCGTCGCCGGACGCGATACGGGCTGCGTTTTAATGACGTTACGCTTCAAGAGATGAGCTGTGGTACAACCGTAGAATTAGTACCAATATTTTGTTCATAGGCTTAGCGGATGCCGGATGTTACTGATGCATTACAAAATCTCATGTAGTCAAATTACTACTCCAGCAACTCAAATAATGAACTGAGCTATTTTAAATATTTTAATTTTTTCAAATAAATCAGAAATCTAATTAATTTTTTTAATAAATATTATTAGTTAAGTATTTTATATTTATAATATATGATTGAAAAATAACAAATCAAACTTATTAAATTAAATCTATCGATTCAACTATTATACCGAATTAAATTTAAATTTCAAATACTATACTCAATTGAGACCTATGCAAATATGAGTTGTTGTAAAGTAGAAATGTCAAGGAAAAATAATACTTGAGTAAGGTCCAAGAGCACAAAAAAAGCTATGTAAATTTGAACATATAGGGAAGTTTACAAAGTTATACGTTAGTTAGGCACTCTGTTACAAGAATTTGATTTGGATGCTAATCAAAACTTGAAATCAACAACAGCCGTCTTCTCAGCTTTCAAGTATAAACGAAACCAAAATCATCTACGTTAGTAAAGCACGATTATTTCCCTGTATTAAGTTTCAGCAAACAATTTCGAGTAAGCAATGGAATAAATCCTCTATCTTCTGCGCATGTATTCTTTCCGCATGTCTGCAAGGTAGCTCTCTAAGTTCAACTTAATCCATAATCGCCTGTGAAAAAGATCCTCCTTGATTGATTCATCTAATGAACACACACATGGTTTTAGTAAAATTCAAGAAAAACAGTGGATGATACAAGCACATAAGAAGTACGCAGGCCTAAACGTGGAAGGAATGATTTATAACACGCACATGATGTCTTTTGCAGCCATAGAGTTCACAGCAATATGCAAAATTTTGAAGATAAAACAATAATATTTAGCAATTACTATGATGGTCAGACAACCTTGGGCCGTTCTATGATTCTATCATCTACCAAACCTAGTTAAATCCATAAAAAAGATTATTGCCTTTTATACAAAATTGAGAAACTTAATTATAGTTACCGATGTTTAGCCATGCATCGAGATTCGAGAGGCACACACTGAGGGAGTCTCTTGTCAAGTAAGATGCAACTTCCCAAGAATATGGAGCTTGTTTCACCTTGTATCTCCAAAACCAAGAGCCATACACAGGACAATTGCTGGAGAAACAGAATTTAAATCAGTAATCAGTTTCAGTCTGAAAACTGAGTTTGAAGCCTAGGTCAACTAGTCAAGCTTTTTCTTTGCCAATTCAACAACAAGAAGCAGTCAAATAATCAGCTATATCCAGAATATTTAATATTCATTAATCCTAATCTGTAATTGCAGCTATTCTTAGCTTAAAAGCTGGTATTCTAACCTTCCGAATAGTGTAGGGGAGGAGAATGAAACGGACGCCAATTAATTCCCAGATGTGGGGCTTTTCAGTGTCCAGCTCAAGCTCTCTGCTGAGATCTTCCTCCATTTTCCTGCTACGAAAACATGGGGTCACATAATTAAAAAAAAAAAGGTGCTTTAAGGGTTTAAAGGATGACATGTGCACATTGCTCTCCTGGTGGTTAATGTAAACAAAACCACATCAGTGCAGTCTAATTTTATGGGTCAAAAAGCCAAAAATCAAACAAGTATATACCTGTCCTTTTGCTTGTTACTCTTCTTCTTATTTGTAGTTCCTCCACTGCATTCAAGTTTCAATGCCCGCAGTCCGTTTTTGTAAGCAGGTGTCTTCTTGACATATCTACAGCCTAAATACAGAAAATGAAAAACAGAAAAAGAGAGTAAAGGGAAATGGAAGCGTTTCTATGTGACAAACAAGTGACACATATTAGAAAAGTTAAGCTGAAAAATTTTCTTATAATGCTGTTTTCCTCTGTCATAACTGGGAGTATGTTATTTTAACTTCTTCTTCTTCTTTTTTTTTTTGTGCATTTGGACAAGGCTGAGGTAGAAGACGGCAGAGTTGAATCTTTGACCTCAGCTCTTCGTTGGAGGGTTAGCAACACTAACTGAAGCTCGAGTTCTTAGTATATCTTTTGAAGCTATGACAAGTGCAATTGAAATATGCTAGGAAGTGCATTACAAAAAGTAGTTCTCTAACTGACACTATCTACCAATATTCAGCATGTGGACATTCAGAAATAATCATGTTCGAACAATATTGTATGATAACTCACCTGATTATACCTTGTCCACCAGTTTAGTTACTGAAATGCCGAAAGAATCAGAAGAACACCAACCAGGACAGCACGAGGATCCTAGAAAGCAAGCATATGGAATGGTAAGAAACAACTGAATCCAAAACCCCTATGCCCAACCACAAGGAATACTTAATAACCAAGGAAATACTAAAACAATTCTCACCGCTCTGTGACCATAATATGCACGATAGTAACGAGCTGTATTGTAGAACACCTATGCAACAGAAAACTGATGGTTTTCAATAGTTTTATGGAGTAATATACAAGGTCCACTGTGGTGAGAGCAAATGATCCGCGATAATAACAAGAATGAAAAAGCCACAGGATCAAAATCTGTAACCAATAAACATTTTTTACTCAATTTTGTTGGGGGGGGGGGGGGGGGGTGAGGAGGGAAACAAAAAGTCACAAGCTTTCACGATACTAGTAGGGACAACAAATCAGTAAATCACAAATTCAATGTAACCGCAGGGGAAGAAATGGCAAACTGGAAGACTGAGGAACTAGTTACCTCATAAGCATTGGCAATTTTCACAAAGAGCTTTCTTGATTCCGGGTCTGGATTCTTGTCCGGGTGAATAGACGGAAAAAGAATAGAAATTCAAGTTCAAGATACAACTAAATCAGTAAAAAGATTGAAGAATTAAAAAAAAAAGAAACCAACTATTTCAATGAGAGCTTGTAGTAAGCTTTCTTGATCTCCGAGGCATTAGCACTTTGAGAAACCCTACAAAAGATAAAGATAAAAGTTGAAATTTGCTAAAGCTTAAAAAAGCGAACGGAGAGAGATAAATTCGGGACGGAGGAGAGGTGAGAGTGAGGGAGCTGAAACCAGGAGGTCATAGCAGTCGTCTTCGTCGCAGTAAATGGCGATCGACGGTGAAATGACGAGAGATAGAACGAGTATCGATATGACTGTGCACCACCGAATCGCTGCCAGTGGCGCCGTCGTCATCATCGTGTTTTTTTCTCTTCTCTGCTCTCCTTCTAAATGGCTTCCGTTTTCTTACAGTTTAGAAGCTGAAAGCAGACTTCCTTGAAGTAACTAAAGTACGGATTTAAAAAAGTCAACAATTTTACGCATTCAATCTTCGGGCTGGGGTCCAGAACCCGCTATCAGTGGGCTTCTACTCTTCTGGATACGAAATGGTCTTTAAGCCGTAAGTAGGTGGGCCTACTTCTCTCGGTCTCTTCAAACCCGTATTTTTAAAAGTTCGACTTAGCACATCTCAGTTACTTCAACTGTCTTGTTAGAATTTTAAATCAGTTGTCTGGGTGGTGTAGTTGGTTATCACGCTAGTCTCACACACTAGAGGTCCCCGGTTCGAACCCGGGCTCAGACATTTTTTGTTTTGTCCAAAAATTACCCAACATCATAATCTTAATCAGTGGATTGCTAATTTTCCTTTCGAGCAGTTCGAGGCCTAATTTTCCTTGCACCACATAATTTGCCGACAAATAAATAAAATTAGAAAATAAAATTAAGCAAAGGCGAAGATGCTGACTTGTTCCGCTTTCAACCTCCGCGTCACAGCAACCTCCGCCAATCCCGATATTTCCGAGCAAGACCCTGAGCCAGTCCGGAAACTGAAGGGTAGCCCTCAGCTCAACAGATGGTACCGTGCAAGAGCCTTGAGGTCGGGCCACAAGCTGGAACGACCGAGTAATCGGACCGGGGTGCTTGAGGTGAACCAGTCGGCTCAACGAGCCAGAGAGAGCCTGTCTTTGGAATCCACTTGGACGACAAGTGACGGCGATCGTGACCTGGAGATAACAAGACCGGGGAAGCCAATTTATATGGTGTCTGATGGAACTGGATGGACGGTGGAGCACTGCGTTACCGCGGCGTTGGGGCAGTTCGATTATTGCTTGGTGGACCATGGGTGCCCCGTAAACACCCATCTGTTCTCGGGGGTATGTTTGGTTTTTCACTTAGTTTCTTTCTTATCATAACAGAACTTGTTTCAGTGATTAATGAATTCTATTAATGAATTCTAGTCCAGTCCTGCGGAAAGTATTGTAATTTTTAAGGTTGTTTGCTTGTTTTTGTTTTTAAAGCAAGTAAAGAGTTGAAGTAATATATAATAAAGAAAGAAAGTAACTATATTTGATTAAAAAAGTAGTAAATGATGAAAATGGTGTAGCTGTAACATCTTGTTATCTAACAAAAATTGTTTTTTTATTGTTGATTTTGTTATTCAAGTTCATTAATTTGTTTCTTGCTTCCAAATCCTGTTTAGTAAAAAGCAAGTAAGAAAACAACAACCTAATGTAAATTGAATTTTTGTAATGCTATGAAAATGTGATATGCAATGTTCAGATCGATGATGTGGAGAGGTTGATGGACATAATAAAGCAGGCAGCCAAGGAAGGTGCAATTCTGGTTTATACTCTAGCTGATCCTTCCATGGCAGAGTCTGCCAAGCAAGCTTGCAAATTGTGGCGTATACCATCTACGGATATATTGGGTCCAATTACAGAGGCAATTGCTGCTCATTTGGGTGTCTCACCCTCTGGTCTTCCCCGGGGAGCTCCTGGAAGAAACTTCCCTCTTTCGGATGAATACTTTCGACGGATTGAAGCTGTTGAATTTACAATCAAGCAGGATGATGGAGCTCTACCTCAGAACTTGTGCAAGGCTGACATTGTTCTCACGGGTGTTTCTCGTACTGGGAAGACACCATTATCGATTTATCTAGCACAGAAAGGATATAAAGTGGCAAATGTGCCTATTGTGAAGGGAGTGGCATTGCCAAAGGGACTTTTCGAGATAGACCCTGAGAAGGTTTTTGGTTTGACTATTAATCCCTTGGTCTTGCAAGCTATTAGAAAAGCAAGAGCTAAGAGTCTGGGATTCAGTGAGGAAGCAAGGAGTAACTATTCAGAGATGGATTATGTGAAACAAGAGTTGGAGTTTGCGCACAAAGTTTTTGCTCAAAATCCTGTCTGGCCAGTTATTGGTAAAGATTATTAACTTTTTTACTCTATTTTGTTTTGTTCTTCCAACTCTTTTTTTTTTTTTTTTTTGCATGGAGATATTTAGAGCCCTTGCAAGTTTCTTAGGAGAAAAATAATGGTAACAGTTGATATTCTAAAGTTAAAGATGTTTGACATGTCGATCTGATGAATCTTGAGCTCACCCACTGATACTTGGCCATGCAGAAGTGAGTGGTAAAGCAATTGAAGAAACTGCTGCTGTCATATTGAGGCTCTACCATGACCGGAAGCATAAGTGTTCAATGCCAGGAATCTCAAAACGTTATTAGTGAAGTAATGAGAGAGCAAGTTCATATTTTCAATTATGCAGGAGCGAGAGGTTGTTGCATCATAATTACAGAGAATTACTTCATAACTCAGATTTTGAATTCCTGAGAAAAAATGTGAAATATAGCTAAGGTGCCCAAGTTTCTACCTTCTTAAATACCAGTATTTCACTGGTTATGAACTTTACTAACTACTACTGTATAATGATTGAACATATAAAGATTCCTTTGTCTACCTTCTTAATTATAGCTAAGGTGTGCCTGATCAAAAAAAAAAAATTATAGCTAAGGTGTGTAAGCTATATAGTTTGCTTATGCAGTTTTTCGAAGACAAAGTCTTGTTTTGTTTCAATTGAACACTAATGATTCTCAATAAAGTGGCACTTATCCATTTGTTACAAGTGGTTATAGCAACCAAATCCAACGGTATAAGCAGAGTGACTACTGATCCTCAATAAAGTTTGCTGAAATGCCTTCATGAAGTTGTTTTAGTCCTATACTTGAGAGGTTATTGGAGATTTTGTTGGGTTCTGTATCATAATGCACTAATTTGTCATACTGTCACACGTTTCGTGTGGTCAATATGGAATGCTTCTGTGTCAATAAACAAAATCAAAGGGTTTGCTTTGTTATACAGTGAATAGAATTTAGGTGAAAGGGATATATATTCATGGTACCCACCATAGATATGATAAGAGATTCCTACTTAAGTGAGGCGGTGGTCTTGGGTGGCTGCATAATTCAAACATTTGATAAAGCCTAAAAGAGCACTAGGAAAGGATTATATTGCGGGGAGACCCATCAGAATATTGGTCATGTGGTCTCCTACCTAAATTATTAAATTCAAAAATAGTTTGTGGCTTGTGGAGAAAAGCTTAATTCAAGTGCTTGATTGTTGATTTCAGAATCGATGTATATCCAGCATAGCTGTGTTTTAAAAAGCAAAGAATAGCTTTGTGGCTTGGTAGGGACAGGAACTAGGTTACCACGTTAAAGAGAGATAACATGGGTATGCCCACCTCCATTCTTGAGAATTTTATTTTTTCTGCTGATAATAGTGTTGAAAGTGTCATGGAGGGTCTTTGCTTTCTCATTTTCATAGATAGCTCTGCTGTTGTGCAAATTGCCTATTATTCTGTTCTCTTTGTTGCCTCATGTTCCGCTGTTCGCACTGCATTATGTGTTTACATTTTTTCTCAACATTACTTACATGACACAGATTTTGCCCAGCACCATGATTACTTCAAAAAACAAGAAACCAAGCATTGTATCAGGAATGATTCATCTTTGCCACTTCAACTGAAGTGCGAGTGAGAGTGTTGGCCTTTGGAAAAGAATCCCCTAAAACCCTTTTATTCCCTAAGGCCTAAGCTTTGATACAAAAAGTAGGAAGCTACGAGTGTGCATGCTCATCTGCAAATATATAAAAAAAAAATACTTCAGTGCCTGCAAAATTATAGGTATGGCCTTTCCTTTGCTCACATGAAATCCACAAACAACAAAAAGCACTGGAAGTTGGATTGCCAGAAAAAGAAACTGCAGAGAAAGCATGGCGAAGGAAAAAGGAATAAAGGAGGCAAAAGTAACCTTCTGATCCTCCATTCATCTGTATATGGACTATGGAGATAAATAAGAAAAGCACAAAAAGATAACGTATCATGTTTCTTTCATCTCTTGCATCCATATATATTTAATTAAAAAGAAAAGATTCCATCTTTTTGTCGCAGTCGAGTATGTTGTTGTCCTCATCTCTAATATAACTCCTAAATTTTATGCCATCTTAATGGAAGGTCGATTAGCTTTTGCCGTCCCCCAGTTTGTCTTTTTTTCAAACTTTCTTTTTCTTCTTTCCTACACGCATCCATTTCTATTTGTCATGCATTGAGCTTTCCATGTGTGTGCTATATTGCGGCATATTTTAATCAGCAACGAGTTATCGATCCAGCTACTAATCTAATGCACTGTCATCTCCATTCATTTTGCTAATTGACAGGGTGAAGAATATCAGTAAAATCGAACCCATGCTCGACCTGTGGAAGAAAAAATGAAAAATTTTCACTTTAATGTATCCAACTGTTAAGATGTTGTCTGTGCAGGTGAAATACTATAACTTGCAAACTTACAATGTGGCAAAGATCAAGAGAATCCTCTTGGGGTCTAGCAGCCACGGGGGAGAACGCCTGGAACTTGATCTCCTTAAACCAAATCTGCTTTCAGTAGCAGAAGTGATGTTACCGGTTGTAATGGTGATCTGATGGTGAACTTGTGGATTGCTGGCATGATCAATGGACCCTACAGCGATCGATGCGGGGTTTTCATGTGTGCTAGACCCTACCAGTGTAGTTGCAGTTCAATAATTCCATGTCCGACAAATAAAGTATGCAAACTAACAGGAATTTTACCACGAAGTTTCCATCAAAACATGCATAAGATAAATTTTAGCCAATCAGGTAAGGGTTTTAACTTTGGAAATCTGTTGGCATTATTATGGTAGGCTTTGTAAGTAATCTATATATGCAGAATGCCAGATTCGAGAAAAGGAATGTATGATGTATGCCAGCGCATGCTAAAGGACCAAACCTTTCTTGAGAATCTTAGCAGTAAATTAATTGATACAATGACATAGCCTAACAATAATAATATTATTAACAGTATAATTTGTCGAGCTAAGTGGTGCGAACCCATTGGTGCCTACTGAACCCCGGAGGTGAAGTTGGTCCAGGTCGGTGATGGGAGTTCGTGTAATAAGCTACAGCAAGTATGGCCAAAATCTTTGTTTATTCTCACTATTTGTTCGCTACTGTGTTCTGCAGATGCAATCATGCACCCACACAGGGACCAAGGGTCCATACGGGTCGAGAAAACTGAACCATTAAACTAGGGAAAACTGGTAAAATCCTACCCAAACTGATCCTTCTTTTCAATTTCCCGGGAAAATTTTTCCTGGGAAAAGTTCAAACAAACAAATGAATATAATCTAAGCAAATAATGTTCATCTGTAAAGAAAAAGTTTGTACCTCGGGATGAGGAGGTGGCAGCAACAAAACAGTCTCTATCATTGAGAGTGGAACTAGAACTAGAATTATTACAGTTAGGAGCAATAATCTTCTTCTCGCCACGCTGAGACCCCTTGCGAGAAAGGCTTCTCTGCAACTTTTTTTTTAATTAACAAAAAAAAAAATTAAAAACTCATAAATATCAATACCATTAAAATATGGAAAAAGCTTGAAAAGCAAGTACTAATTCAAATGATCATGTTTTTATGAATTCTGCGGTTTGTATTTTTCTTTTCTCCTAGGTGAAACCTCCATTTATCAATTATGGGCAGAGTGTTAACATGTTGTCTTCAAAAGGCTTTTCTTTTGCTTAAGAAGACTCATGAAAAATTCAACAATAGAAACTGAAATTTTCAAACATGCATGAAACTGGAAATTTCAGCCATAATCACGTGTCAGTCCAAATACAGCATGTTTGAAATTATGCCAAGCGAAAACGGAAGGAAACTTACAGTGATTCTTGAATTTGGATTGATTTCTTTATTGGCTATTCCATGGCAGAAGCTTTCCATGTCAATAACAAAGCTATCGGATTTATCAGTTGCGTATTGAAATCCGTTAATATGATCCGAAACTGAAATCTTTTGAGTGTTGATCTTCTCTTCTGACCCACGACCCTCGAAGGGAGACGCCGAATCCTACCACCAAATCAGGAATCCAACCAGACAGAGTCAGATGAACAAAAACAAAGACAGACAACTCTTGACTTGAAATAAAGATCAAACTATAATGAATTTTATTAGAACGAAAACCAATCAAACAGTTGCAAGAAAAACGAAAGAAAACTGAAAACCCGGAGATACGAAGCTTACCAACTTTGGGTTTTCCGTCATGTCCATAATTTTCTCGGGAAAGTGAAGCAAAGATAACAAAATATTTAAATTAAGGAAGAGCCAAAGGAGAAGAAGTGGATTAGGATTCTATACAGCGTCACCAATAGCGTATCCAGTGACGGAACTCACCTGATTGGAAGAGAAAGAAAAAAAAAGACCCTCCCTGTTTAGAAGTTAAAAACTTCAAGACCTCTAAAGCCAACGAACTGTCTTAAATCAAACAAATCTAAAGAAAAATGAATCACCAACCTGTTTAACAAGGATACAAAAGAACTTAACAGTTAATAGAACAAAGACAACTCCTTTGTTGTTAAAAAGACTGGTGCTTTAACTGATATCTGTTGTAATTTGTAAATGAACTGACTTTGCAACATCCTTGGACGGTTCCATGAAGATAGCAACAGAGATTTTGTTTCACTTTCGGTTAAGAACGAACATGAAATGGGAATTTGGTTAAAAGGAAGTGAGAGAAAAAAAAATGGAATTTAGAATTGCATAGGCGTAGTTTCCTCTCTGATTTATTTATAGTAATATACAGAATGGAGAGATGATCATTACCCTCAGATTATTACTAATAATATAAAGAACTAGTTGCACTACAAACAATTTCACAGTGACATTTTGCCTTTTAAAATTGAAAATTAAAAATTTGTTGTGGGTATTAGTCTTTGATTTTTTTTAATTACAGAAATTTTTATTTATTTTACAATTTAAAATTAATCTTATTCGAATTAAAAATAGTAAATGATAAATCCTCCCAATAGTAATGACTTTAAGATTTATTTCTTTGATGTTGTTGGTATTAGCCTTTTACTATTTTATATAATAAAACAATACCTTTTTAGTAGGCATTTTTATTTTTTTTAAAATAAGAATACGATGTAATTTTTTTATATTAAAGTGTATAAAGTGAAGTACTCATTAATTTTTCATTCTTTTATTTCATTAATATGAATTAAATGTCTAGTGAAAGTTAATAAGCCTAGCTATTCAAAAAAGTAGTATTGAACAACTTTAAGCAATCACATAATTATTGATTTTTTTAGTTAGGTTCATTAGATAATTATTAATTGACCTCTAAAAGATATTTTTTATTTTTTATGTTTTTAAAAAATATAATCTATTAAAAATAATTTCGAGTCAACAGAAAAATGAGCTTAAGACAATTTTGGTAGAAACCAAAACGGACTCTTGCTTCCCATCTCCTTTAGCAAATATCCTTCATCTTCAATCCTCCTTCACATCTTTCTTTCCTTCAATTTACATCTTCATCATCATCATCATTATCATCATCATCATCATCATCATCATCATCTTTATATTAGTTATTGTAATGTTGACTAGATATTGCTTCATGAAACAATTTGCACACACTTTCACTTTCATCTTTCTCAAACAAACCCATTAGTCATTCCCAACTCTTACCCTTTTCTATCTCCAATCACCATGGAAGCATTCTTTTTTCTTTCCTTTCACTCCTCTTTGTTCAGGCCTTATTAGCTATTAATTAAATATTCTTTTAGATATTTGTAGTATATGCAGTGTTTCATATGCATAGAAAAAATCCAAATAATCTATCTAGGATTCATTCCTTTGTTTATCCTTGTAGAAGTACATAAAATTTGTTCATAAGCCCCGATTTGATGGGCATTTTCACATCGATCAATCCCAAAAAAATCATCAACATTATTAAACCAATGCTGTTAATCCAAGGTTATGATGATCTAAATACAATGGAAAAGTCTTTAAATTTTAAGAAATTAAAAAAGAATATATAGTTTTTAGCCACTCAATTACCAGGGAGATCCAAATCCAGTAATGGAATTTCCTTGAATACATGTTGCATTAGGTGAAAGTAGTTTTCTTACGACTTCCAGTCTGGAATTGACATGCTATATATTCATGGGAATGAAGGGACTTACAGTATTGCTCTTGAAGCTTCAATTTCAGGTACAAAAAGGATTTTTGTTACAGGGAAAAGCTGTGGAATTTAGCTGTTTTCCATTTTGGCAATGGCAATGGAAGAGTACAGAATCATAAGTTTCAGCTGCGATCTGCCAAAACTTTACCCAGCAAGCAGCTCAACAATTAAAAAGACTACATATACTCTTGACTGCTCCATGGCACATAACTCCAATTAAAGGCTCAAACAAGGAGTTAGAAGCCAGGGGCCTTTGTCAAGAGTAAAGAAGCAGCATGTTTGCTATTACTCAAGTCTGAGTCAAGCTCGGGACCAGCCTGCAGCCAATTTACATGTTTTCTTCCATATGTTTGTCTCCAGAACTATGGATAGCAGAAAGCAGTTTGAAATTATTTGTACTACTATCCAAAATTTCTCTTATCTATATATCAAATAATATCTCTTAAAACAATACCCAAAATTTTTGCCACCGAATTTCAAACCATATTCTTTCTCCTATCTGAACAAGTATACTTTTCAGTTCCCATACGCTACAAGATACCTTTACACCTTATATAAAGTTGACGATCCCTATACTGAAATTCATTTTGATTCTATAAATTACACTAATTGAATCTCAACCAAGCTTTAAAGCACACATTTAATTAGCTCTACGTTGTGTAGAATATAATCCAAAATACAAACATATAAAAAAGTGACAAATCATGGAGTTGATGTAGCTGAATGCAAGAGTATGCATACATAGAAATGTCAACAAGATTGGCATAAGTGGTTAAAATTTGAATATTGAATATTTGTATTCAGATTCAATTTTTCATAATTTTTTATTAGTAGGCGATTTGTAAATTTAAAAATTTTTTTAGATAGAAGTCCAATAAATCTATAAATGATATATCTTGACATTAAAGATGAGGCAATCTCTTTTACATGAAAACTTTTTTTTTTACAAAATAAAAATAAAAATAATCATTGAAATTAAATACATGAATGAATTGATTATAATTTTCGGAAGTCTGAAATGAATAATAAATTTTAATTTAACGACGTCGATGATTTGATACACAAAAGATGTAGAATATAGCATTATTTTTGTCGCCTGTTGATAAAACAATAGCCTTATTCCTTTCTTTCCCATGCTAAAAGGCTCCATATTCCTTAACGTCCCTTCTCTTCCCCGCCACCTTAGATCACGTAACCATACTACATAAACAGCCTCCTACAAACACTTGTGTTTCATCACCAAAATCTCCTTGGAAAACCGTCTCAATTCTTTTGAAAAAATGTCTAATGCTGACAGGTTGCCGATCCGATTCACCCACCAGGAGTTCTCGCCCCAACCAAACCCTCAACCCCAACGACCCATCAAACGCCACCACACTGCCCGCTACTACGCGCATCGTGTTCGTGAAAGCTTCACTGCTAGAGCCACCAAAGTATTATGTGCCATATTCTTGTCTATTCTCTTAGTTGTTGGCATTGTTTTCTTCATTTTATGGCTTAGTTTACGCCCTCATCGTCCAAGGTTTCATATCGTGGATTTCTCGGTTCCTGCTTTGTCTCAACCCTCAGGGTTTGAGAGTGCTCAAATAACGTTCAATGTAACAGTCCGGAATTCCAACCAACACATTGGAATCTATTACGACTCCATGGTCGGGTCAGTTCTTTACAGGGATCAACAAATCGGGTCAGCTCCGTTGCTGGACCCGTTTTACCAGGAATCCAAGACAACTACAATTGTGTACCGTACATTCGGTTCGGCCACCCTTACTGTGAACAGCAACCGTTGGAATGAGTTCCAGAGTGACAGGCAACAAGGGATGGTGGTTTTTCGTTTAGATATAACGTCTGTGATAAGATTTAAGGTTTCGACATGGGACAGTAAGCATCATAAGATGCATGTCGATTGTGAAGTTGCAGTAGGTCCAGATGGAGCGATCTTGCCAGCTTGGAAGGACAAGAAATGTCCTGTTTACTTCAGTTGATTCTTGTATTTTATGTCTTTTTTCATTTTCTTTTGTTTTTGCTCTGTTGAAGTGGAAAACTGTAGTTCCCATTGTTGTATAATCTTTCTTATTTGATTCGATTTGTAATTAATGTCATGTATCTAATGGAATTATGATTAATGCTGCCATTTTTAGACCTTGCAAGCTTTCAGATGTGACACAAAGTAATGCCTAAAAGACAATCATAAAAAATTAGATTAGTTCATTAAGCAAAATCATTATCATAATCAGAGTTTTTATCTTATTACAGAAATAAGCTATATAAATTAATATATAAATTCACGTTAAGTGGGTATTATGAATTTTCCTCGTCTACTCTTTCTTATTTAAGATAAATTCACGTTAAGTAGGTATAATGAATTTTTCTTGTCTACTCTTTCTTATTTAAGATAATTTATTTTTCTAATTCCCCTACCATCATATATTTCGGAATAAAGCTGAGATGGAAATTAAGTGCAGTTTTGTTTTTATAAGAATTATGTACCTTTATGTTTTCCTTAATTAAGCATTAAGCTTCCCTAGTTCTAATTTTTTCAGTCATATGCTGCTCTCGTGTGTACCAGTCCAGTACTAGTCTTCCTGCTTGTCATTACAGCTTTAGAAAGCCTTCTGCCACAAGCATATATTTTGTTGCAAGCAGAACTTTTTTTTTTTTTCTAATGGCCGGAACGATGCTGCACACCGAATTCAAAAGGCGACCTTCTTTGAAGAACCAAAGAAGGATTCATCGGTTAATGGTCATTGCGTCACATTCATTGGAATTCAGGTGTGTCATCGAAAGAAGACTTGTAGTTAACTTTCATTTAATGTATAAAATATATATAATCATTTAAAGCAATGTAACAGGCTAAAGAAAAGAATATAGTTGGTCTCTCTCCCAGAACTTTAGCAAAATGTTCCATGCTAAACTTCCATCCTTCAACAATGAAAAGTCTTCAAGGCTTTGAACTTATTCTCACTCAAACTACTATCCCCAAGCCTCTGAGATAATTAAACCAAATTCCATTACCAAGCTGATCTATACATATCATTTAAGTCCTTGGGGAACCCTTCATTCTCTCCGCAGATTTAACTATCCCAATCAATAATGTGCGAAACCGATAACTTCTACTTATGGCTTCTCCAGGTTGTTGGCCTGCTAGGCATTCTCGCTGTTTGTCTATGGGTAGCCTCGATTCCCAAGAGCCCCAGCTATACAATCGTGAATCTTTACGTGCCTGCGGTAAATGATAGCAAAGCTTCCGATCATGGAGTCATCCAATACGAGCTCGATATCGAGAATCCGAACTTAGACTCTGGTATCTACTATGATGATATCTTGCTGATCTTTTATCATGGGCAGGATGCAGTGGGGAAGAATAGTATTCCTTCTTTTTATCAGGGGAGGGCTAGAAAACATCAAGTGCTTGACCATGTGGATGTTGACAACCGCCTCTGGACAGCTTTTCGGAATGCAATACTAAATGCAACAGCTGATTTAAGGGTCGGTTTATCAACCAAGGTCAAATATAAAACATGGGGCATAAAGGGTCATAAGCAGCATGGCATACAAAGGGAAGGGAAGATACCGATTGGTAAAAATGGCAAGATATCAAACAAGAAGAAGAAAGTTAAACTTCGACATGCTCCAAAAAAATGGAAACTAAGGGCCACTCGATTTCTCTGAAGCATTGTTAATACCTTTCCTTTATCTTCTTTATGTACCTATTGCTGATTTGCTCTTATTCTGTCACCTTTTTTTCTTTGTTTTTTTGTATATGTTAATCGTGAGTTTCCCGAAAACAAAGAAAATGAATTTCGTATGTTGATGAATTCGAGCATGGCATAATCTTATAAATTAAAGCTTCAGAAAGCCTTCAACCGCAAAAGGAGAGCTCTTTGAAGAAATGAATGAAGAAGAATTCATAAGTCAATGGTCACCGTTCATTCTCATCCATTTTCATATTTCTTATTGTTGTTGCACAAAACAATAATCAAGATATGCTGACGTCGATGTTCGTACTTTGTCTACATGTGTCTCCAAAAAAACTTCTGTAAAATAAGAAAAGTCAGAGAGACGCAGGGGTGGTTCTCTGCGTAGACACTTCGATGTTTAAGTCAGCAAAAAATTCTTCAGTATTGGGAAGCGTAAAAGCCAGTAGTCAAAAATTAGAGAATAAGATTGTACCTGGGGCCTATTTATAGGTGAATATTCTAGGTTAATTACTTGAGGATAAGTACGTCATTTTGCTAAGAGTTTGTTTCCAAATATAACACAAATTCCACAAATCTCGGGAAAAGTAGAGGCTTGTCGCCGGCGAGAGACCCATAACGCGTGGCACGTTGTGGCGTTAGGGGTTTGTCATTAGCGGTAGTCGGAGTTGCGCCACGTGTCGCGTGATGATAACAAGCGATAGACGAGGGAGTCTATCGCCAGCGACAGGTGTCATGTCACAACTGTGCCTTCTGTCGCCGAAGGCCATGTGGCCCAATGATCCCTTGCCACGTGGTGATTCCTGAAGCCTTTGGGCCTGGTCCAATATAGATAGACTTTGTCATATCAATTGCTCCCCACTCTCTTGTTGGATTTCTCTAATCAAGAGAGTATAAATATGTGTTTTGGGCCTTAGCCCACCGTGAATAGTCCTCCTTATTTTTGTAATTTCTTCTGGTATTTTTTTTTGCAGGTGAAAAATCTTGGTTCTGCGGGTGACGTCATCAGGCGCGATGTTTGGTATTCTCTGTCGCTGCTATATAAACAGTTGGGCCTTGACGTAGACGATCATGAGTAACCTCTGCGCCAGCACTCTACCGCACACCATTTTACTCTTCCGCCGAAAGTACCTGTCACCAAAGTCTTTTGCCCCACACCAGGAGTCTTTCGCCTACCGTGGTAATAGTAAGTATCCACCTGTCGCCATATTTATCACCTCTCGCGTTATTTTAGGTCTCCAGCTGGTGCCTTAGTCTCTCGCTCAATAGGTATATCGCCATAAGTCTGTCGCCATAGGTCTGTCGCCCATTAGGTCTGTCGCCTATTTTTGGTTTTCCCTCACCCCTTTACCATGTCTTCGCAACGTCCAGGTAAAACACTTAGTAGGGGTGGTGTTGAGTGTTCTTTGACAAATGCTGACTTAGAGGAGATCAGGACTCGTTTTCCTCTTCCCTCTGGTTATCGTTATAGACTTCCAACTGATGGGGAGGTTACAGCCAACTTGGTTAGAAACGGTGTAGTCGTTCATAAGGCTTCTTTATCCTTCGGTTTTCGCTTCCCTCTTCCTGAGTTTGCCGAAGCGTTTCTTAGGTATAAGGACATCGTCCGGTGTCAACTCCATCCCCATGCGTGGGCTCAATTGGTAGCATTTTCTGTAGTGTGTCGTAACTTGGATATTGTTCCAACAGTTCCTCTTTTAAGCGCCTTTTTCAGAGTTCGTGGGTTGAAAGGGTTAATAACGTTCTCTCTTCAAAGGTTAAAGGTCGACGAGTTTCTTAACAATAAAATTTTCTCAAACCTTCCTAATAAATTGCGGAGCTTTAAGAGCGAGTGGGTCGTTGCTGAGATTCCAAGTGACTTGCGGATTCGCACTAGATGGAATCGTGATACCATCTACCACTCAAAGCGCTCGAAAAAATTTAAAATAGAAACTTTAAGAGACCAATTTGGTGAGCCTATTCGGCGAATCTGTTCTACTGGGGAGCGTAATTTATTTTTCCTTTTAACCCCGGAGAATATTGTCGCAGCCGGCTGGGGGGTAAGCAGGACCATTCTTGGGGCTTCTGCTACCCCATCTAACATGCCTACAACTCCATGTGTTTCTGATGCTAGTCCTAGCCAGTCACCCCCGGTACCCGTAGCCGAAGCATCCACCCCTGTAGGTCGCCTTGTAGATGAATCCTCTTCGGACTCGGAGGGCGAGACCCTTGAGGTCGCGGGTACTAGTGATCAATTAAAGCAGAACCCTGAGTGGACTCGGGTTGACGCCTTTGGGAGTCCTTTCGTTGATTTTCCATTGGATTCAAACTTGAATAGTTTAGAGGACTTTGGTGATTTTTTAGGTTTCTAATCCTTTTTTACTTCTTGTATGTGTGTGCGTGGCGTTTTACTTGGTCAGCTAATCCTTTCTTTTTATATTGTGCAGGCATAAACTTCCAAGATTTAATGCGTAGGAGGGATGCCAGTGTTGCTGCTCGAGCGGCTCCTCCTTCTCAATCTCAAGTTAGAGCCCCCTCATCTGGACCGGCTCGTGCTCCTACTCCTCCTCCTCCTGCTACTGGTGGATCCAGCCGTCCTACACAAGAGGCCCGGAGAAATTAACGAAAAAGGCCTCTTGTCTATGATCATGGTTCGGACGATCACGAGAGCTCCGGGTCCCAAAGGAGTGATTCAGCCTGTTAAGAAGGTAGTTCTCGTGTCGTTGAGGGTAGGTCAGCTCCTCGCCAGCTTAGGTGCAAATACAGAAAGAGGTTGATTATTGAAGCCTCAATGCCTAGAAGACCAATCTTGCCTAAGGTAGCCGATCCTACTTTGAGGCGCTATGCAGTTGATAGCAGGGTCGTCGTAGGTAGAGAAGACTTCCAGACCTATCCCGGAGTGAACGACAATGACAGCATTGAGGAGGCCGGGATAGTGTCTCGTCTGGCCTGGAACACCATCCTTCTTCGCGACGAGGCAGGGCTTTTCACAAACCTTACAGAAGCGGAGGATAATTCTGATTATCTCACTATGAAGGTGAGAGCTTTGTGCTTATTTGGTAATTAAATTCCCCCTTTTTTAACCTCTTCCGTCAAGTTTTTTTAGTTACTTCTGTTTTTTGTCTTGTCAGACGGCTCAGCAAATTGCGGTTATCAATGCTCGACACAGGGCTCTCAGGGAGCAAACTGACAAAGACATTTGTGAGCTTTGAGAGCCAAAAATGGAGCTTTTGAACGAGGTTGTCCAGCTTCGCCCTTATCCCAAAAGGGTGGAGGAGTTGACTAAAAAGAACGCTGATCTCGAGCAGAGGCTCCAAGAAGAGCAGGCGAAGGTGGTTTCCCTTCAGGGGTATGAAGAAGCTTACAATAAGACCGTCAATGATCGGGGAGCTATGGAGAGGTAGCGAGATGAGGCCATTGAGGAGCTGCAAAATGTACTGGACCATCAAAAAGAGGTTCGAACCGAGGTCGTTCGTGAATACCGCTTGTCCTAGCATTGCTTTGACAAGAAAGCAGAGTTCGCGACGGGATTCATCAAGTACAGCTTCTATTTGGCTCGTGCTTGGCTGGAGAAGCATCGGCCTAGTGAGACTTTCCCTGAATTGCTCTTTATTGAGGAGGCCAAGTACTACGAAGCTCCTTCTTGGACCAAGTATGAGCCCAACTCGCAAGGTCCAGATGCCTATTTAGAGGAGGGAGCTGTAGATGACTTGGACAATCTTGAGGGTCCGTGGCCTCCTCGACAGCCACACAATTAGCCTGAGTCTTCTGAAGCGCGTGACAGATCTGAGCCTTCAGCAGTGCACGACGTTTCTGAGTCTATCGAGGCAAGAGATCAGCCTGAGCCTATCGAGGCATTGTTAGAGCTAGATGGCGATAAGCTCTAGTTTTCTGATTCTGCTGCTGTCGACCTCGTGCAAAACTTTGCGGCTGTCGTTGGGCCGTCAACCGAGGCTCCTTCTTCCGTGATAGCTCCTCAGGATCCTGATCTTCCGGCTCCTTAAGACCCTAGTGCTGATGTAGCGTCTTCTCAACTGGCTGACTCGGTCCTTACCGTAGATTAGGATTTTGTATTTTTTGTTTTGTTTGTTAATTCCGATGTACAGATTCATTTTTAATGAAAAGTACCATTTCATTCTATAGCTCTTTCTTTTGCCTATGTGAATTCAGTAGAATACATTGTATAACTGTTACATCATAAAGTTCTGAAGCAGTATTAGAAAGATCAAATAATTCTATTTTATCGGCGAAAGCGTACTTTTACACCATGTTGCTTCTCAAGTTCTACTTTGAAACAGTGTTGTTATTCCTATTCAAAGATGAACTTTTCTTGAGCGTTGTGCCTATCTCGCACTTTTTTCGCTTAAGGACTTTTTAGAATAATCAAGACTAAAATGCTAGGGTGTTAAACTTATTGCAACATATTAATCCGAAAAATTTTAACGTACCTCGTAACATGTTATATAGTTTATATCTTTTGTGTTACTTGGATATCGCAGTTGTCCTTTTGCTCATTGCTTGACGATCTCGTGATTTGCCAATTTTGTGCACTTTCGCGTTTAAGGATTTGTATTCGCCCGTCTCGCACCCTTTTGTGCTTAGGGACTTTTAGATTTGCCCGTCTCGCGCATTTTTCGCTTAGAGACTTTTGATTTACCCGGCTCATGCATTTTTCGCTTAGGGACTTTAGTTTGCCCGTCTCACGCATTTTTCGCTTAGGGACTTTTGAGTTGCCAACTTTTGCCTCATTTCAATTCCTGTAACACATAATCTATCTCACACATTGTATTAGAGAATATAGAAAGTGAATGGCTGGCCTTTATTTATGAATAAGATAATCGAAAAACAATAATATCTGTAAAGTAACGAAGTAATAGATGGAGAAAATAAAGACAAGAATAATAATAATCAGAAAAGAGTACAATGTTTACTGCCAGTACAGCTTGAGATGGTTGGTGTTCCAAGTCTTTGAGATCTTCTTTCCTTGCAAGGTTTCTAAGGTGCATGTGCTAGGTCCGACCATCTTTCTGATTTTGTATGGTCCTTCCCAATTAGCCTGAAGCTTTCCATCCTCCTTATGGGCGTTTGTAATTGCCGACTTTCTCAATACCAAGTCTCTTTCTTGCAATTCTCTGTTTTTAACTCGTGCATTGTAATAAGTGGCTACCCTCTGTTGGTAGGCAGCCAGTCTCATTTTTGCCATGTCTCTCAACTCATCTATCAGGTCTAGATTCTCCCTTAGTACCTGAGAGTTAAGTTCTTTAATGTAAGGGACCAATCTAGGTGACTTAGCTCCAACTACAACTGGGATGAGGGCTTCAGTCCCATACACTAAATTGAACGGTGTTTCACCTGTCGACACTTTGCTTGTCGTTCTGTAGGCCCATAGGACACTCAGGAGCTCATCTACCAATGCTCCCTTTGCCTTGTCCAGTCTGGTCTTCAAACTGTGCAGTATAGTTCGATTACTCACCTCTGCCTCCCTATTGGCCTGTGGGTAAGATACAGAAGATATTCTTAGGTGAATATTTAGGCCTTTACAGAAATCCCGAAAAGCATCACAGTTGAACTGCTTCCCATGATCTGCATTTATCACACGGGGGATCCCAAATCGGCAAATTATGTCCTTCCACACCATTGCTTCCACCTTCTTCTCAAAAATTGTAATCTGCCTTTATCCACTTTGTGAAGTAATCAGTGGCCACAAGTAAGCACTTCCTTTGTTCTGAGCCTAGGGAAAAAGGTCCTAGGATATCTAGTTCCTATTGTGCGAATGGAGTTGGTTGAAGAGTGTTCTAGAGGGCCGAAACTGGCGCAGTAGCTATAGGAGCAAATTTCTGACACTTTTCGCATCTTCATACTTTGTCGGTGGCATCCTTCCTTAGTGTAAGCCAATAAAACCCCGCACGTAATATTTTCGAGGTTAGGGCTCGAGCCCCCAAGTGCTCCCACATATTCCTTCATGAACTTCAGCTAAGGTGTACTCAGCCTGTTGGGGCCCTAGACATTTCAGCAAGGGCATTGTGAATTCCCGCTTATAGAGTTCTCCATTTACCATGGTAAACTTGGCACTCTTCAATTTTAGCCTTCGAGCTTCATCTCTGTCTGTTGGGAGTGTGCCTCCCAATATATAGTCTTTGATTTGGATTCTCCAGTCATTTTCGATCTCGATATCGCAAACACCTTCTTCTTCGATACTCGGCTTAGCGAGGGATTCCACTTTGACCATACCCTCTTTGACTCCTCTAGAAGAAGCCAACTTTGAGAGAGCATCAGTATGGTTGTTCTCAGACCGATTTATCTGAGTCAATTGGAAGTTCTTAAACGATTATGCCAATAATTGCACCTTCTGCAGATAAGGGACTAAAGCGGGTTCTCATGCTTCATACTCACCCGAGAACTGGTTTACAACCAATTGCAAATCGTTATGGGCCATTAAGTTGCTGACTCCTAGTTTCTCAGCAAGTTTCATCCCGGCTATCAAGGCCTCGTACTTAGCTGTATTATTCAAACTTGGAAAATCGAAACGTAGGGAATACTCATAGGTTTCCCCTTCAGGCGAAGTTAGCACAATTTCAGCTCCACTGCCATCCATGTTACGAGCCCCATCCACAAATAATTTCTACCAGACTAACTCTGTTTCTTCTTGGACCTCTCAGCCAGTGTATTCTACAATGAAATCTGCCAACGCCTGCCCTTTTATTGCTTGGCGAGGCTGGAAGTGTATGTCATATTCACTCAACTCGATAGCCCATTTAGTTAGATGTCCGGAGTGTTCTGGTTTCTGTAGTATTTGCCTCAAAGGTTGATCCGTTAAGATAGTCACCGAGTGAGCTTGGAAGTAAGGTCGTAACTTCTGAGTTGCCATCACCAAGGATAAAACTATTCTTTCAACTAGGGGGTATCTTGTCTCGGTATCTAGCAGGACTTTGCTTACATAATAGATCAGACAATCTCTATCTTCTTCCTTTCTTAGTAGGACTGTACTTACAACTTTCTCTCCTACATCGAGATACATGAGGAGGTGGTCTTCGGGCTGTGGCCGAGATAATAGAGGCAACTCTTTCAGGTAGTCTTTTAACTTTTCGAAGGCATCGTTGCACTCTTCCGTCCATTTGAAGTTCTTTCCCACCTTTATCGCCTTAAAAAATGGTAGACTCCTTTCAGCTGATTTGGACAAGAAGCGATTCCAAGCTGCTATCCTTCCTGTTAGCCTTTGAACTTCTCTAACAGTATTAGGTGGCCTCATGTCCAAAATAGCTTGAACTTTCTCGGGATTAGCTTCTATCCCTCGATTAGTAATCATGAATCCCCAAAACTTTCCAGACCTCACCCCGAATGAGCATTTATTGGGGTTCAACTTCATCTCATACTGTCGCAAGACATTGAATACCTTCGTCATTTTCTCGGCATGCGATTCTTCCTATCGGCTTTTTATGATCATATCATCAACATAAGCTTCCATGGTGTTGCGCAACAGGTCTTTGAACACCTTATTCACCATGCGCTGGTAGGTTACCCCCGCATTTTTCAAACCGAATGACATTACTCGATAACAATATGTCCCACTATCGGTAATGAATGAAGTCTTCTCTTCATCATCCGGATGCATCATGATTTGGTGGTACCCCGAAAAGGCATCCAAGAAACTAAGCAATTCGTACCCACAAGTTTCATCTACCAACTTATCAATTCGAGGTAGTGGATACGAATCCTTAGGGCAAGCTTTGTTCCGATCCGTGAAGTCCACACACATTCTCCATTTCCCGTTGGCTTTTTTTACTATCATAGCGTTAGCCAACCACTCTGGATAGTTAACTTCTCTAATGAATTTCGCCTGCAACAACTTCGAGATTTCTTCGTTTATTGCCTATTACCTCTCTGGAGCAAAATTCCTCTTCTTTTGTTTTATCGGTCTTGCCCCTGAGACTATGTTCAAGCGATGGTAAACAACTTCAGGGTCAATTCCAGGCATATCGGCTGGGGTCCATGCAAACACATCAATATTCTCCTTTAAGCATCGGATTATTTCCCCTTTTACTTCTTCACGCAACTGGCTTCCCACATACTATATTCTTTCTTCATCTTCTTCATCCAACCGGATTGCCTCCATCTCCTTATCAGGTTTTGGCTTAGGCAGTTCTTCAATTGTAAGGGTTTCCTTCCTCTGAATCCCCTTACACGTTCTGGCTTTCCTTTGATCTCCCCTTACTTGTCCAACACCATGGGGAGTCGGAAACTTCATTAACAAATAGCAGGGATGCACCACCGCTCTCATGTCATTCAACAATGGCCGCCCGAAGATCATATTATAAGCCACGGATGTTGATTTCACCACCATAAACAACGCTTGATGGACGACACTTTTTGGGCTGTCCCCTAATGTAACAGGTAGCTGAATGGAGCCTACTACCTTTACCTTCTCTCCAAAGAAACCGTATAAGGGTGTAGGTACTGGCTTCAGCCTGTCCTCCGTGATATTCATCCTTTCGAAGCAGTTCCAATAGATCAAGTTCACCGAACTCCCATTGTCGACCAAGATTCAACTCACTGGATGCTTTGCTACCATCGCTGAAATCTACCATCGGGTCATCATGAGGAACCATTACATCCCTTCTATCGGCTGGTGTAAAAGTAATGGGTTCCTCATCCTGCTTTTCCTCCATTACTGAGTTGATTTGGTGGGCCTGTTGAGCGTAAGATTTTTGAGATGAGGAAGAAGTACCAGCTAATGATTCACCTCCGGATATTACATTAATAGCTGGCCTGGTGGGCTCATTATCTTCCTCTCGATTCCTTTCTTCAGTCCTTCTGTCATTATCTCTCTTGTCACCTTCATTTCGTCTTACAGGTCTCCTGTTTTCACCTCTTCTGTCTCTAAAATAGTTTCCTCTGTTTCGCGCAGGATAGTTGTTTCTGTCACTTCTCCATACAAAACAGTTTATTTTCCCCTCTCGCGCTAGCTTTTCTAGCTGATTCATCAACTCCTTACACTTTTCGGTCATGTGCCCATGCGCTAAGTGGCAGTTGCAATACAACCTTAAGTCACGGCCCAGATTCCCTGACGCCTTCTTTGGAGGCTGTATAAGACTTGACCCTTCAATAGCTGCCAACACTGAAGCCCGAGATTCAGTGAGTGGGGTATAGGTAGTGTATTTTAGTGTGGGAGCTTTCTCAAACTTTCTCGGTTGGCTAGAGGATGCTTCAGTGACCTTTCTTCCTCGTTTCCTTCCATCCTTGGATTCTCCATTTGCCACCATTTTCATTACTTCTTCCTGGGTGACATACTTATTTGCCCGAGAAAGCAGGTCTGAGATCGTAGTCGGCTGGTTTAGCGACAGGGATTCTTGCAGTTTTTTAGACCTTGTCCCCTGTAACATGGCTGCCACGTCTATACCGACTTGCAGATCTCACACCTCTAAAGTAGCATCTCTGAACCGATACACATAACTCTTCAATGACTCTGTAGCTCCTTGCTTAAGAGTGAGCAAATAGGTCGGTTCCTTCCTTCTCTGACTATTCACCGCAAACGCCTTAAGAAACTCGCTTCGCAGTTGGTCAAAAGAGACAATAGACCCTTTAGGCAGGTTATTAAACCATTTCATCGCATGTCCGGACAGAGTTAGAGAAAAGGCCCTGCACATTATCTCATCTGCTCATCCATGTAGCAACATTAGGGCCTCATAGTTTTGCATATGGTCATAGGGGTCCATCTTCCCGGTGTATGTGGCCATCTGCGGCATTTGAACTTTGGAGGCAGAGGTTTTTGCATGATGGCCGTACAGAACGGTACTCTTTTTCTCTGGCTCTCCTTTGCAGACACTAATTTTTTCTCTTCAAGTACCTGTTCTATCATCTTCTTCATGTCCACGGGGGGACCAAGCTGATTTCTGGCATGAGACGAATTAGGCAGGTCTTCGGCTGTTTCCTTACCCCTTGCTTGAGGTGCATTTGTTCGTACCATTTGCGTACACCAAGTGGGGTCAAACTCCGACCCGGCTCCCCAAGTGCTTTGATCTTCACCATCGTTCTTTCAAGCATCTTCAACACCATGTTCTAAGTTGGTACCAGCAAAATTTGATAAGTCATGGTGGTGGGTGGTAGACCCTGTCCAACGGTCAATGTCCTGTCGCCTAGACACCTGCCACCCTACACCTGGAGTCTGTCGCCTGACCTCTGCCGCAGGTTCCAAGCTTGCTGCTTCCTCAGTCTCCCGCTGGGTACCTACGACAGGCCTCCTGCTCCCCTGTCCTGCCGCACCCTGCTGAATATCATTCTCTTCCACGGGGGGAACCTCCTGTCGCCGAGAGGGGTCTGCCACTGTCGCGTCCTCCTGTCGCCCAAACACCTGCGGTGGGACCCCTTGATTTGTTCCTCCTACCAAATTCTGCACGGCAGACGGCAGATTCAATGTCGGGAGGACTCCCTGGAACAAATCTACCATGGCTCTCAGCGCCTGGGTAGTTTCTTCACTTTGTCACCTCAGAACTTCGAATTTTGCCGCCGACACAGTAATTCTTTCTTCCTCCCTGTTCACCTGGTTCCTCTAATGAATCTGTTGTTCAGGGGAGCTCACAGAGCGTCTTAGAAAGTCTTGATTGGCTTTTTATACGTTTCCCACAGACGACGCCAATTGTTGTTGTACAAAATAACAATCAAGGTATGCTGACGTCGATGTTCGTACTTTGTCTATACGTATCTCCAAAAAGCTTCTGTAAAATAAGAAAAGTTAACGAGACGCAGGGGTGGTTCCCTATGTAGACACTTCGATGCTTAAGTCAGCAAAAGTTCTTCAATATTGGGAAGCGTAAAAGCCAGTAGTCAAAAATTAGAGAATAAGATTGTACCTGGAGCCTATTTATAGGCGAATATTCTAGGTTAATTACCTGAGGATAAGTACGTTATTTTGCTAAGAGTTTGTTTCCGAATATAACACAAATTCCACAAATCTCGGGAAAAGTAGAGGCCTGTCGCCGGCGAGAGACCCATAACGTGTGGCACGTTGTGGCGTCAGGGGTCTGTAGCTAGCGGTAGCCGGAGTTGCGCCACGTGTCGCCTGATGATAACAAGCGATAGACGAGGGAGTTTATCGCCAGCGACAGGTGTCATGTCGCAACTGTGCATTCTGTCGCCGAAGGCCATGTGGCCCAATGATCCCTTGCCACATGATGATTCCTGACGCCTTTGGACCTGGCCCAATGTAGATAGACTTTGTTGTATCACTTATCAAACAAAGTTTAAGAAAAAAACTTCAAGAAGAAACCTTCTTTGTGACACTGTGGCCTTAAAGTCCAAGGACGGCGAAGTTAAAATTTTTTGAATGTTAAATAATAAACCCATATATAATACATTTTAAGCAAAAATTAAATAGAAACCCTAACGTAAGAAGTTTTATCATTTAAGTTGAGCACGACAGTTTTTTTATAGTATAAAAATTACCTATAATTTATCATTAATTTCTACGTCAAAATTTTCAACAATTTCTTTCAATATAAACCACTATAAACTGCAATTTTATAATTGTGGTTTTGTAGTGCATTTAATTATGCATAAATTAATATTACACAAGCTTAAGTTAAGACCTTAATTTAATTGTAAATAGTAAGGAATACAAAATTAATGCAATAACAATTTACAAATAATTTAAAATTGATAAGACATACTTGTAAAGACTAAATTGGAATAAAACTCAATTGTGAATGATCGAAGATTGACACAAATGATTAATAATCGAATGCTGAGTGAAAAGTCATGTTTTTCAAAAATTCTTTACAATTATTTTTACATGTAATTCAGTCAAAAAATCCAAAAAATAGTACAATTAAAAGTTTTATTGGTCATCTACCTTTTAATTAGTAGGAATTATGTAATTATAAGTTTTTTTTAACTTAAAAAAAACAAAAATTTCAATATGATTTTTCAATTTGTAATATCAAGTTACATATAAATATGTTCTATTATATATTGCCATAAAAAGCAAAGTAACAGGCTGAAGAAAAGAATATATTTGCCTGGGTTCTCCTTCAATCGACCAAAAGCCTAAAAGGCTTTTAAACTTTATTCTCACTCAAACCACTATTCCCAAGCCTCCGAGATAAACCAAATTCCATTGCCAGGCTGATCTATATATCAATTCAATCCTTGTGGAAATTACCTCCTTTCATTCTCCCGCAGATGTAACTATCGCGAACAATAATGTGTGAAACCAAGAATTTCTACTTATGGCTTCTCCAGATTGTTGGCCTGTTAGGCCTTCTTGCTCTCTGTGTATGGCTAGCCTTGCGTCCTAGAAGCCCCAACTATACCATCGTGAATTTCTCTGTGCCCGCGGTGAATGAAAGCAATGCATCTGATCATGGGATCATCCAATACGAACTCAATATCGAAAATCCAAACAAAGACTCTGGTATCTACTTTGATGATATCTTGCTGATCTTTTATCATGGGCAGGATGCAGTAGGGAAGAATACTATCCCTTCCTTTTATCAAGGGAGGGATCGAAGTCGTCAAGTGCTTGACCATGTGGATGTCGAAACCCGCCTTTGGACAGCTCTTCGGAATGCCATACTGAATGCAACAGCTGAATTAAGGGTCAGTTTAGCGACTAAGGTCAAATATAAAACTTGGGGCATAAAGAGTAAGCACCATGGCATGGAAAGGGAAGGGAAGATACCGATTGGTAAAGACGGCAAGATATCAAACAAGAAGAAAAAAGTTAAACTTCGACGTGGTCCAAAAAAATGGAAACTAAGGGCCTCTCGATTTCACTGAAGTATTGCTAATACTTACCTTGTTCTTTATGCATCTATTGTTGATTTGCTGTATTTTGTCGCCGTTTTTTCTTTGTTTTGTATATATTAATCATGAGTTTCCGAATACAAGGAAAAAGAATTTCTTAGGTTGGTGCATATAGGTATTTAAATGTAACCATCAAATGCAGAAATGTAATTAAACAATATTCTTTTTTATTTGAAAAGAATATATGTAATTTCTTATTAGCTAGTCTTCCTTGGAAAGGAAAAAACAGAAAATTGACAAAATCGACCTACCAATCAAATGAAAAATATAAGCTAATGAATATCAATCATGCATCGATATGACCTAAGTTTCAATCAGAATGGTGGAAATTGTATCACTAGAATTTGAATTAAACAACTAGATCTACATAATTGTATAGATGAATCAGGCATCGGTGATAATGAAAGTATAATATATTCACAGGGTGGAGTTTGAATTCTCTATCCCTCTCTTTCTTAAAATTAATTTTAAAAGGAAACAAATAGTCGGTATTATTAGTAGACAAGCTTTCAAAAACCTCAGGATTTCCCCCCATTTGAACCCCGGCACTGAAGAACAATTTGTCTACGCCAAACATGAATGGGAACCTGCAAATCAACAAACAGAATATTTTAGGCCTCATCTTGTGTCAGCTTTCCAAGCAAATCAATTTGGCTGGTGAGTTTTTGATCTACATTTCACTGATATCAGATCAGAGATACTAAGAATGTAAAAGGTATCCTTACAGCAGGGAAGCCACCATAGTCCCCAGGCTCTCTGATGTCCTTAATGACACAGCTATTAGCAGCTAGCCGAACCTGCAATTACCAACTTAGATTGGAAACATATTCTTCATAGAAGCATTCAGAAAACTCTTACTGCTATTTCAACGGGTTAAGATCAAATTAATCAGCAAGGAAAAAAATATAGAAAGCAAGACTCACTTGGGCAAGCATACAGTCTGAAGTTCAGAAATGGTCGCCTTATTATTGTTATTATTATTATTATCTCCAAATCACTTCTAATATGATATTGAATTTCTAAACATGCAAATTAATTGTCATATTGATCACGTAACTCTGTCCCTCTCTGCATAAAATTTAATGCAAGAATTATTTTTTCTTCTCAAAAAAGAGTAAATACCTTTGATGCAATAGAGACATGATCACGAACCGCTACTCTTCCCCCTAGGACTACATAGTCTCCTATCCTGTGGTAAGAGAGATAAACCAAAGATGATCACAACTCCCAGAAACTTTAAGACTCTCATCAAGTTCACATACATAAGTACACTCAAATGCATGAGAAAAATTAGGGACAAACAGGAAAAGAAGGGAGAACCAAAAAATAATAACAACATACATCACTGAACCTGCTATGCCAACCTGCCCACAAAGCATGCAACTTTTCCCGATAACTGCATTATGTCCAATCTGCAAAGCCCATCATTTTGGTAAGATTATACCATAGAACATGACTATCAATGAAGGCAGACAGCAAAAACCACCTGAACTAAGTTATCTATCTTTGAACGATCTCCTATTACTGTGTCTCTCCAACTGCACAACCAAATAGATTATATACTTTTACTAAGTTGGGACTGCAGACAAACGCAGAAGCTAGTAAGGAGAGGAAAACATTCAGAGCCAACAGATAACTCACCTGCCCCGGTCGATGCATGTGTTAGCTCCAATTTCCACATGGTTCCCTATCCTAACATTTAGCATCTGAGGAAAAACAACATAGAAAGAAAAACATATAGCAAAACGACTTATTTGTTCGATCAAGTCTGAATAAAATATCTAAAATTCCATTTTGATGCCGTGCTGGATGCTAACAAGAATCAAATGAATGATAATAGAAATGTCACTTTTAAAGCTGTTTCTAAAGTTTGGCCTCACAACGCTCCAAAGACAAGTAAGTTTTAGTGATGGAGCTGTGGTGCATAAGAGAAAAGTAAAACTATTCTGACAGTCAACAGATTGTATATGTGTTGAAAGCTTACTAGAGCTTTTGACTTTAACGTGTTTAGCCCATTGTCAATTATTCAGTGTATTAAGATGATATAATCTTGTTATTGTTATATTTATCTAGTTTCCAAATGTTTGATTGCTTAAATTCCAATAAACACCACCAACTTGAGGCTTTTTGACCATGTTGCCATCCTCATCAACAAAAAATCCAAATCCTGCAAATACATAAAATGAGAAACAATTCAACTCCTGTAGAAATTACACTTTAATAATCCTATAACGCAGGTAGGGAGATTAAGGGGATATAAGTTAACATTTTGATAGTGAACCACTATCAAAATTTGAATCTGATGTCTCCTCTAACTTTCACTGGCTGATATAAAATCCAAGCTCAGAATAATCTAGCCGTACCATCTTGACCAATGCAAACTCCATTGTGTATTACACATGATTCGCCTACAATGCAGTTACTGAGTGCAGCATTATACCTGGAAACATAATATATCAATCAGAAATCAAAAGAGGTCATAAATACAAGACTAAAGCGAAACACTAAAGTTAACAATGTGAGATGTCTGCATCTGCATTTGCAGATACATATTGACTGATGTACCCAATCTTTGCAAATTGACCAATTGTAACACAAGGGCCAACAACAGCCCCTGATCCAACATGAACATTTGCACCCAACACGGATTTTGAATGAACTATGGCACCAATCTCGATAAGCACAGTTGGATCAATGCAAGCCGACCTATGAAAATGGCCACCTCCATTTTCCCATTTTAAAAACTCCTGCGCATCAACCCCAGCTCCATTTTCTATCTTGACAAACAGAACATTAAGACAGATCAAACTTAACTGGTAAGTGATTGAGAAATAAGTCCACTGAGACATTTTAGCAAACGACTGAACCGCAAACGAAACTGACCGGACTTGACCGGGCTTGTATGAAGCGTGGTTTGGTGAGTTGAGGATACCGAGAAATTATAGAGTACTCCAAAACGTGAAGGAGTGGAAAGGAGAAAGCTTTGACTATGGAAATTTCTAAAAGGGCCAATGGCGGATAATCTCTTCAGAGCAACTGCCATAACGACCAGGTGATATTCAGATGGTGTGACAATTAATGGAAGAACTGGAAAGAGATGGAAATGGGCAGAGCGAGAATATGGGGCTGGCATAGCTCGAACTTCAATTGGGCCTTCAATCAATTTTGGCCGGTGCCCATCAGTGTAACACTGGCCCTAACTTCTTAATTGTGAAATTAATTGGGCCCGATGATTATATGGTATGGATTATGGATATTCCAATTCCAATTTTAATCTTTTCATCGTTTTTTTTTTATTATTTTTAATTTTTTTTAAAATTTTCTGGAGTTTTAAAAAGATGGTTATATGAACGTCAAATTAACCAATCAACAATAAGCAGAGAAATCTTTGTTATATTCATGTAAACTTCGGGTCCTAAGTGCTTGATTTCCTCCGATTTAACAAATGTGAAATTTTTTTGTCGCCATCTCCGTAATCCTTAATATGCAAGAGTCAGTGAGCTTTTACATGGTATGAATTATTGTGCTGCATGAAACTTGAATGATATAATACTCCTCATGAAAAGATTAGCAAGGTGCTGCAGTGTATTCTCTAATTGTTAAATATTAAAATATATATTCAACTTAAAATTAATTTATAGTAACTAAATGTGTTAAAATTACCTTCAATTTAATAAATGTCGTCGTTTAATACCGATTATTAAGTCAAGAAAAAGGTAATCATTACACAAAAGGGCGAGTTGGTAACTTCTCAAGAATTTCCTTTTGTTGATTTTTCTTCTATAATGGCAGCTACAGATGATTTATCTGATCCCAACAGCCTCAGGCTCCCGATTCAAAACCATTCATAAAGATCTAAAACCCAACAATGTATTGTTGGATCAATGCATGGTTACCACAATATCATATTTGGCATGGCAAAGATTTTTTGTGAAATTCAGAACTCGGCACACACTAAAAGAGTAGTGGGAACATAGTAAGTATATATGCTTTTCCTTGCATCTTTGTTCTTGACACTAAAAGAGAAAGATTATGCCACTTATTCATGAAACAGTGGATACATTCATGGCTCCAGAATATGCCATGTAGTGAAATCAGATGTTTTTAGCTTTGACGTGATTAGTGCTAGAGAGATTCTTTCCGGGGAAAAGAATAGTGGCTTTTACCAGCGGAACATGCCCAGACAAATCCCGGAACTACACCGATTGTTTCTCAACTTCACCAACCATCTGCTCGTTAGCAAATAATCAACCGCGAGTCGGAAATGTCAAAGTGTCAAAAGTCAATTTTACAGTACACCTAACCTAACTGCCTGTTAAGATTTCTATATAACTCATAAAGCTTCACCTCGAGAACATGCTGCCTTTGAGCCGATATCAGTATCACAAGAAGAAAAAAAATTAGAGAAAACAATAAATGATGAGTGTTTGGAATCAAACAATCGGACTTGATCAAAATTCTTGGCAGCTTCGTAGAAAAATGAACGGCCCCTAAAATGTTATTCTGCTTCAGTTGACGAGAATAGTCGTCGGGTTAACGTTGAAAACTTTGCTATGTAGAGAAAACAGACAACAATCAATACCGAATTGGGTTGAAAACTAGACTTGTCAATGTTAGACTTTTTGTACACGGAGAATTTTTTTATGGAGTCACAGTAAATAACCCATTCCCTACAAATTCTTGTCTTAAACTTCAGATTTGTGAATTATTCAAAAACATTGGAAGAAGATGATGGATTATAATGTTGTTCTTTCTGTTTCAGGAGCATTTCACCTACTCTACTTTCTTTTTTCTTCGTTTCTCGTTATCTCACAAAATAATACCTATCTCTATGCGAGTTGCTCAGTAAGATTTAATTATACTCGTTTCAGCCAGTTCGAGAACAACCTTGAGCGCCTTCTTCATCAGCGACGTTATAATCAAGGAACTATTTATGGTTTCTTTAGCCTTAATGAAGGGCAAAATCCAGACAAAGTTTATGGCCTGTTCCTCTGTAGAGGTGACGTTCAACCCAATATCTGTCGAAACTGCATTGACACGGCAAGCATTAAGATCGTAGAGCAATGTCCTGGTAGCAGAGAAGCGATAATATGGTATGATGAATGCCTGGTGCTCTATTCCTCTAAACCTTTCCTTTGTATCATGGAGCTTTCACCTTCTATTTGTATGTTTAATGCTGGAAATGTAATGGATGTTGATAAATTTGAAAAGACTCTGGCCGATTTTTTTCACAATCTGACTACGATGCTTTCAAATGATTCTAAGTATGCAATTAAAGAAGTTAACGTTTCAAGTTCAATGCGTCTGTCTGGACTTGTTCAATGCACCCCTGATTTGACAGTTGAAGACTGTCAATCATGTCTGCGTAGCGCAATTGCTGAAATCACCTCTTTCGCGAGGGGAAAACAAAGTGCGAGAATTTTACAACCAAGCTGTAACATCAAGTATGAGATATATCCCATTTATGGAAAACCTCGACCTGAAACACCAGAAACTAGGGTAATCAGGAATTTTGGGATTGAATCAGAAGCACCCGCTCCTTCAGCAAAAAAAACAATTGGCACGAACGGTTAGTATCATCAGGTGCTAGAGAATTTAGCTTGCCTTTGTATTTTTTTTTTCATTTTCTCACTTTAATTTGTATGCTACTGATCCATTGACCATTAGATAATTACAAAATTTTCAACATTCATATACTTCAAAAATTGTTAAAAGTTAAAATCACATTTCTCATAATTTATTATTATATATGTTAGTTCTTATCATTTTAATTCTAACTCCAATTTTGTATTTTGAAGGAAACGGGAATAACGCAACAAGAACTGTAATCATCATTATTGCTTCAGCTGTTGGCGTTCTCATACTATTTATCATCTTCATTTGCATTTTTATAAGACACAGAAAGACAACGAAAAATGTTGAAAGTAAGTAAATTGACTCCGTTAATATGACATTCACTTGATTTACTAAAATATAATGATATACTTCCACTTCAATTTTTCTTGACACAATCGTTATGCCAATTAATTGTTTTTCTGTTGAAGAGAATATAGATTATAAGAACTAAGAAGTTCTGTTACTTGAATTAGTAGGAAGAGTTGGCGACGACTATTCGAATGAAGATTTTCAGGGTGAGGGTGAAGTGAGATCTCAAGAGTTTCCTTCGATTCAGTTAGATATTTTACAAGCAGCAACGAAACAATTTTGTGATGAAAATAAACTTGGAAAAGGTGGATTTGGCCCTGTCTACAAGGTAACTGATAATTCTATAATTTATAAAATTATCATGAATTTAATGATATAATTTATCTCTAAATCATTACTATTAGATTCAAATCCCTCATTTATCTATTAAATTTCTCTCAATGATGTAGAAACTTTAACTCATAAAGAAGTCAAAGATGTGAAGGATTTCAGTTCCAAATTTCATTCAAACACAAGACTTTGTTGATAAAGCTTCATGCATGGATATTTCTCCTGGCTGCCAAGAAAGATAAATTGTTGCATTTATCTTTTATGAAGATAAATTATCAAGATGGACTTTTTGCTAAGGATAGAGATAAACAAGGGAGCTGATAAAAGATAAATTTTTTTTGAAGATAAAGATCGAGCCCTATCAGCCAAGATTTTGAGCTAATCATCATCCCCACTGCCTCTATAAATAGCCAGCTTCAGCGCCATGAAAGATCATTCAATCCTACTAAGGGATATAGAGTAGTTTAGTTTTATTCTCTTTGTTTTCAAGTTTTCATCTAAATTTCTTTTGGTTTTTATTTTGAAATATTTTAGAAGTTTTATTTAAATAAGATTTTTTTATTTTCACTTTCTTGCTATTTTAAATACATTAGTGTTTTGATAAAAAAATTTCTTTTGATCGTTTGAATAAAATTAGGGTGTGAAATTTTAGTACTTAGTAAGCAATTCACAAATTCAATCCTCGTGGGAACGATACTCTACTCATCACTTTATTACTTGCTACGGTCCGTACACTTGCGGTACACTCATCGAGAATTCGGTAACAAGTTTTTGGCGCCGTTGCCGGGGATTGAAGGATTTGTTTTGCTAATATTAATACCAAGCATACCTAGTTTTAATTCAAATATTTTCTTTTTCTTTTTCTCCCTCCTTGATACTAATATCTTCTCTTGTTTTTCTTGCGAGGTACATCGGCCTAGTGCATGAGCCGTGCAAGGAGTGGTGAATTGGCTCCCCTTGACCCCGAAATTGAAAGGACTTTACGAAGAATCAAGAAGGAGAACCAAGAAGACCTTGTTGAAACAAATACCATGGAAGAAGCAGATACCAAGGCTCTTCGAGATTATGCAATGCCTACAGTGAATGGATTCGAGATGAGCATAAGATATCCAACCATTCAAGCAAACAATTTCGAGATCAAACCAGCCATCATCCAAATGATCCAAACTTCTGTACAGTTTGGGGGTTCAATCAATGATGATCCTAATGCTCATCTGAAACACTTTTTACAAATTTGCTCTACTTTTAAGAATAATGGTGTTTCTGATGATGCGATAAGATTGAGATTATTTCCTTTTTCTCTCAGGGATAAAGCGATGGATTGGCTGAACTCATTGGCACCAGGATCAATCACAACATGGGAGGACTTAGTCCAGAAGTTCTTGGCAAAATTCTTCCCACCAGCCAAAACAGCTAAGATGAGGAACGACATCACCACTTTCATGCAACACGATTCAGAGTCACTTTATGAAGCATGGGAGAGGTACAAAGAACTCTTGAGAAGGTGTCCTCATCATGGGATTCCAAATTGGTTGCAAGTGCAGATATTCTACAATGGGTTGAAAGGCCAGACCAGAACTACTATAGACACAGCTGCAGGTGGTGCATTAATGAGCAAGTCTATAGATGATGCCTACAACTTGATAGAAGACATGGCTGCAAACAGCTATCAATGGTCAACTGAGAGGCTTACACCAAAAACGGCAGGTATGTATGAGTTAGATGCACTCACCGCTCTTACCTCTCAAATCTCAGCCTTGACCAAAAAGGTTGATTCTCTTGGAGTCAATCAACAACCCAACCCAATTCATTCCATTCAAAACCCTTTCGTAACTTGTGATAATTGTAGGGGTAATCACTCTGGCGATAGGTGTTCTATTCGAGCCGAACAAGTCCAATATGTTTCCCATCCAAATAGGAACCATAACCCATTCTTAAACACCTATAACCCTGGCTGGAGAAATCACCCAAATTTGTCTTGGAACGATAATCAAGGGCAACCATCTAACCCAAGACCTACTTATCCTCCTGGCTTCCATACTCAACCACCACCACCACTTCCACATAATCCTCTACCACAAGTCCCACCACAAGAAAAGAAGCCTTCCTTAGAAGAGATGTTCACCACCATCTTACAAAACCAAGCTGCTTCTATAAAGAACCTAGAAATTCAAGTAGGTCAGATTGCCAATGCCATTAGTAACCGTCCCCAAGGTAACCTGCCTAGCAATACTGAACCTAATCCAAGAAGGGAAGGTAAAGAGCAATGTAAATCAATCACCTTGAGGAAGGGTAAAGAAGTGGGCTACATACCTAAAGAATTAGAGGAAGATGTCAGAGTTGAAGTCCAGGCAAAAGAAGAAGATAAGCAAGAAAAGAACATTAGGCAGACTTCATCTCAATCTGGTAAGACCATTGAATCACCTCCTCCACCTATCCCTTTTCCTCAAAGATTCAAGCAAAAGAAGATAGATAGGCAATTTGCTAAGTTCCTAGAGGTATTCAAAAAGCTCCATATCAACATCCCTTTCTCTGATGCATTGGAGCAAATGCCAATTTATGCCAAATTCATGAAGGACATCATCTCCAAGAAAAGGCAAATTGAGGATTTTGAAACTGTTGCTCTTACTGAGGAGTGCAACACCATTTTGCAAAGGAACTTACCACCTAAGCTTGAAGATCCAGGGAGTTTTACTATTCCTTGCACTATTGGTAACTTATTTTTTGATAAAGCCTTATGTGATTTAGGTGCAAGTATTAATTTAATGCCCTTTTCTATTTTCAGGAAACTTGGACTAGGAGAGACTAAACCAACCAAGATAACACTCCAATTAGCAGACCGATCTCTCAAGTATCCAAGAGGCATTATTGAGGATGTGCTAGTGAAGGTTGACAAATTTGTCTTTCCAGCTGATTTTGTAGTGTTAGATATGGAGGCAGATCGTGAAATCCCAATTATCCTTGGGAGGCCCTTTCTGGCAACTGGTAAGGCTCTTATCGATGTGCAAAAAGGAGAGCTCACCATGCGGGTCAATGATCAAGAGGTAACATTTAATCTTTTCTCTGCAATTAAATTCCCAAGTGAGACTGATGATTGTTTTAAAGTGAATGAAGAAGAGAGTATAGTTCAGGGAATATTCATTAATCAACAACCTATGGACACCATAGAAGCAATTCTTGATGAAGAGAAGCCCAATTGTGCTGAGTCCAATGAGTTGGATGAATTCAGAATGCAAGAAGATGAGAGTGCTAGACTCTATAAGGAGAGAACGAGGAAGTGGCATGACAAGGAGATAGTGGAAAGACAATTTGAGCCGGGGCAACAGGTTTTACTCTATAATTCTTGTTTGAAGCTATTTCCAGGTAAGTTGAAATCAAGGTGGTCTGGACCATTCATTGTTACTCAAGTATTTCCATATGGAATTGTGGAAATAAGAGCTGAATTTTCAAAGGAACCATTTAAGGTTAGTGGTCAGAGATTGAAACATTATTGGGGAGGAGTAATCGATCGTGGAAAATCGGTTATTGATCTTAATCATCCACCTTGAAGAATGACAGACATAGTCGGGCTGATGACTATAAATCAAGCGCTTCTGGGGAGGCAACCCCAGCATTTTATTGCTTTCTTAGTTATTTCTCTTATTTCTTAGTTTAGATATTTCATTAGTTGATTTTTTTTCTTTATTTTATAGGTGTCAAAGTCTAAGTTTGGGGGAGCAAAAAGGAATGTGGCAAGTTTTGCAGTTTGAGCTTCATAAAAAAAAAAAAATCAGGGGAGTTTCCTTTATCCTTTTCTTGAATTCTTGAATTTCTTACACATTGAGGACAATGTATGTTTCAAGTTGGGGGGAAGAGCAAAATTTTTATTTTTAAAGATTAAGCAAAATTTTTTTGATTTTCTTTTGAAATCTTTGCAAAAAATTTTGTGCTTTAAAATGGTTTTTACCTTGAAGTGATTATATGTTTGCTTGATAATTCCTTGATATTTAACCATTAATTGAGAATGTTATAGCAAAATGAAATTCATGAATATGAGCAAAGTATGTGAATGAATTCTTTAGTGAATTATCTTTTTGATTGAGATTTTTCCAAAAATTGAATGCACCATGTTTTTATCATTGAAGTCATGCATATTTAGAGAAGATTTATGTGAATCGGAATAAACAATAGTCTTTAAAGTTTGTTATTTGTCTAGAATTTGTTCTATCATCTCTCAAGGCGAAATCCTAGAACACACTTAGCTAAAGAGGTGATTTAGGCCATCTTTGGACCGTTTGAGCTTTTCAATACTACCATGATATATTTTATCCTTAGTCACCCAATTTGAGCTTAAAGTAGACCTTCTTTTTTGTTTTACCTATATTAATAATTAGCCTAGCCTATAAAAAAAATTTTTCCCATACCCCGTTATATGCATGAGGACTATGTCATGATATATTTAGAGCTACGCATATATGGAAGAAAGGGTGAAAAAAAAATCAGATGATTAAAAAAAAAAGAAGAGAAAAAAAATTAAAAAAAAAAAAGAAGAAGAAATCAAGTTGGGGGAATTATTTGAAAGCTCTTAAAAAGTCCTAGAAAAAGAATGCATGATTAGGGGTTAAGCCTAAAAATCCTTTTTCTCCTACCTTTACCCTAGCCATACATTACAAGCTTATAAAGTCCTAGATCTTTAGCTATGTGTGTCTACATTAGTGGAGAGAAGATGAGAAAAGCAAACTTATGGAAGATAGCTATTCTTTGAGATCTTTTGTTATGTTCATATTTGTATAAATTCATCCGGATTGCATGAACTAAAATGAAGAAACATTTACACACACACACACGGAAGAATTCAATTGAATTGATACTCTCTTTTGAATGAGTTTATATATATTTAGCTAATGTTTATGAATTTTCATGGAGTTGTAATGTTTTCAAAATCTTTGGGGAAATTAAAGGAAAATCATTCTTGCAAATGTATTTGACCTCTAGGTACATTTCATTGTGAATATTATTTTGCTCGAGGACAAGCAAAAATTCAAGTTTGGGGGTGTGATAATTCTATAATTTATAAAATTATCATGAATTTAATGATATAATTTATCTCTAAATCATTACTATTAGATTCAAATCCCTCATTTAAGTCTTTTCATAGTAGTTCCCTCATTTACTGCGGCTTGACTAATGACTAAACTCGCTTCATTGAAACCCCTATTGTGACTAGCATTTGCTGCTGCAGAATAAACCAATTTAAAAATGGGATAACATGCTCGATAAGGCATGAGTTCTAGTATCATAAGTGTTTCTTCGTAGGAACGTCCACGAATCTGATCAATTATTCTTCGTGCTTTGTGAGCAGACATACATATATGTTGACCTAAAGCGTATACTTCGTTTGTAGTTGGATATGGGTTCCTTTTGTTTCTTTATCTTTATCATAAGGTTTACCCACTCTCTCACTAATGAATTCACTTGAATTAATCTATATTTTCTTCACTAATTAATCTATATTTTCTTTATTATATTAATTTTCATGGAGTTGTAATGTTTTCAAAATCTTTGGGGAAATTAAAGGAAAATCATTCTTGCAAATGTATTTGACCTCTAGGTACATTTCATTGTGAATATTATTTTGCTCGAGGACAAGCAAAAATTCAAGTTTGGGGGTGTGATAATTCTATAATTTATAAAATTATCATGAATTTAATGATATAATTTATCTCTAAATCATTACTATTAGATTCAAATCCCTCATTTATCTATTAAATTTCTCTCAATGATGTAGAAACTTTAACTCATAAAGAAGTCAAAGATGTGAAGGATTTCAGTTCCAAATTTCATTCAAACACAAGACTTTGTTGATAAAGCTTCATGCATGGATATTTCTCCTGGCTGCCAAGAAAGATAAATTGTTGCATTTATCTTTTATGAAGATAAATTATCAAGATGGACTTTTTGCTAAGGATAGAGATAAACAAGGGAGCTGATAAAAGATAAATTTTTTTTGAAGATAAAGATCGAGCCCTATCAGCCAAGATTTTGAGCTAATCATCATCCCCACTGCCTCTATAAATAGCCAGCTTCAGCGCCATGAAAGATCATTCAATCCTACTAAGGGATATAGAGTAGTTTAGTTTTATTCTCTTTGTTTTCAAGTTTTCATCTAAATTTCTTTTGGTTTTTATTTTGAAATATTTTAGAAGTTTTATTTAAATAAGATTTTTTTATTTTCACTTTCTTGCTATTTTAAATACATTAGTGTTTTGATAAAAAAATTTCTTTTGATCGTTTGAATAAAATTAGGGTGTGAAATTTTAGTACTTAGTAAGCAATTCACAAATTCAATCCTCGTGGGAACGATACTCTACTCATCACTTTATTACTTGCTACGGTCCGTACACTTGCGGTACACTCATCGAGAATTCGGTAACAAGTTTTTGCTTCTTTACCCTTCCTCAAGGTGATATTTAACCATTAATTGAGAATGTTATAGCAAAATGAAATTCATGAATATGAGCAAAGTATGTGAATGAATTCTTTAGTGAATTATCTTTTTGATTGAGATTTTTCCAAAAATTGAATGCACCATGTTTTTATCATTGAAGTCATGCATATTTAGAGAAGATTTATGTGAATCGGAATAAACAATAGTCTTTAAAGTTTGTTATTTGTCTAGAATTTGTTCTATCATCTCTCAAGGTGAAATCCTAGAACACACTTAGCTAAAGAGGTGATTTAGGCCATCTTTGGACCGTTTGAGCTTTTCAATACTACCATGATATATTTTATCCTTAGTCACCCAATTTGAGCTTAAAGTAGACCTTCTTTTTTGTTTTACCTATATTAATAATTAGCCTAGCCTATAAAAAAATTTTTTCCCATACCCCGTTATATGCATGAGGACTATGTCATGATATATTTAGAGCTACGCATATATGGAAGAAAGGGTGAAAAAAAAATCAGATGATTAAAAAAAAAAAAGAAGAGAAAAAAAATTAAAAAAAAAAGAAGAAGAAATCAAGTTGGGGGAATTATTTGAAAGCTCTTAAAAAGTCCTAGAAAAAGAATGCATGATTAGGGGTTAAGCCTAAAAATCCTTTTTCTCCTACCTTTACCCTAGCCATACATTACAAGCTTATAAAGTCCTAGATCTTTAGCTATGTGTGTCTACATTAGTGGAGAGAAGATGAGAAAAGCAAACTTATGGAAGATAACTATTCTTTGAGATCTTTTGTTATGTTCATATTTGTATAAATTCATCCGGATTGCATGAACTAAAATGAAGAAACATTTACACACACACACACGGAAGAATTCAATTGAATTGATACTCTCTTTTGAATGAGTTTATATATATTTAGCTAATGTTTATGAATTTTCATGGAGTTGTAATGTTTTCAAAATCTTTGGGGAAATTAAAGGAAAATCATTCTTGCAAATGTATTTGACCTCTAGGTACATTTCATTGTGAATATTATTTTGCTCGAGGACAAGCAAAAATTCAAGTTTGGGGGTGTGATAATTCTATAATTTATAAAATTATCATGAATTTAATGATATAATTTATCTCTAAATCATTACTATTAGATTCAAATCCCTCATTTATCTATTAAATTTCTCTCAATGATGTAGAAACTTTAACTCATAAAGAAGTCAAAGATGTGAAGGATTTCAGTTCCAAATTTCATTCAAACACAAGACTTTGTTGATAAAGCTTCATGCATGGATATTTCTCCTGGCTGCCAAGAAAGATAAATTGTTGCATTTATCTTTTATGAAGATAAATTATCAAGATGGACTTTTTGCTAAGGATAGAGATAAACAAGGGAGCTGATAAAAGATAAATTTTTTTTTGAAGATAAAGATCGAGCCCTATCAGCCAAGATTTTGAGCTAATCATCATCCCCACTGCCTCTATAAATAGCCAGCTTCAGCGCCATGAAAGATCATTCAATCCTACTAAGGGATATAGAGTAGTTTAGTTTTATTCTCTTTGTTTTCAAGTTTTCATCTAAATTTCTTTTGGTTTTTATTTTGAAATATTTTAGAAGTTTTATTTAAATAAGATTTTTTTATTTTCACTTTCTTGCTATTTTAAATACATTAGTGTTTTGATAAAAAAATTTCTTTTGATCGTTTGAATAAAATTAGGGTGTGAAATTTTAGTACTTAGTAAGCAATTCACAAATTCAATCCTCGTGGGAACGATACTCTACTCATCACTTTATTACTTGCTACGGTCCGTACACTTGCGGTACACTCATCGAGAATTCGGTAACAGTAACCATGCACTTCTTCAACTTTACAAAATCAAGATGAAATAAATTTTTAAAAATTTATATCGTAATTAGCTCTTTTATACGTTTTCATATGTTTTTCAGGGTAGACTGCCAAATGGTAAAGAAATTGCGGTTAAGAGGCTCTCTAAAACTTCTCGACAAGGGCTATTTGAGTTCAAGAATGAAGTCATGCTAATTGCCAAACTACAACATAGAAATCTTGTGAGATTACTGGGTTGCTGCTTGCAGCAAAACGAAAAACTGCTTGTCTATGAATATATGCCGAATAAAAGCCTTGACGTGTTCCTCTTTGGTTTGATCCTCAAACAAAACATTATTGTTTTTGCTTTATTCATTTCGTTTTTAACAAGCTCATTATGAAATATGGTAAAAAATCAACTAACTAATTTTATTCTTTTGAGAGTTCATTTCAGATTCAAGCATTAGTATGCAACTGGATTGGCAAAAGCGCCATAGCATTATTAATGGCATTGCTCGAGGCATACTATATTTACATGAGGATTCTCGTCTTAGAATTATTCATAGAGATCTTAAAGCGAGCAATATTTTGCTAGATCATGAGATGAATCCAAAGATATCAGATTTTGGAATGGCAAAAATTTTTGGTGGAAATCAAAGTCATGCAAATACAAATAGAGTGGTTGGAACATAGTAAGTCCATTATCCCGTGCACTTCTAGGCTCACAATTCTTTTATATAAATATAGAGAGAGATATCCCAATCTAGATTCTTCAATAATTAATTATCTTTCTATTCTTTCCACAAATTCAAGGCATGCGTGAAAACCTAAAAAAAGAAAGAATTAGCACTGAACTCATAAAATGAAAAAGCAGTACATCAAATCAATCTTTACAAAGGCTTATCCTGCTTAGGCATATGGTTATTCTCTTCAATCTAAAATTTGTGATAGTTTTTCATTTTTGTGTGGTTGCTCTGACATGCTTCTAATAATAAAGTGATAACAACACAATGTTTAAACTTAACGATTCTTGATTTTGATATTTATATAATTTAACCTGATTTTATCTATTGGTGAATGGAATAGTGGATATATGGCACCAGAGTACGCTATGGAAGGACTTTTTTCAGTGAAATCCGATGTTTTTAGTTTTGGAGTTCTATTACTGGAGATAATAAGCGGCAAAAGAAACAATGGCTTTCATCATTGGGAGCATGGTGAAAGCCTCCTAACATTTGTGCGTTTTTATCCTATCTTTGTTTTCAATACAGATAGGTGGTTATACCATCCTAATTTTAAGTAATATTACAGGCATGGAAACTATGGTCTAAAGGTCAAGAAATGGAGTTAGTAGATCCGCTCCTTGTTCATTCGTGTGTGGCCAATGAGGTGCGTAAATGCATCCATATTGGGCTATTATGCGTGCAAGAAGATCCAGCAGACAGACCTACCATGTCATCTGTGATTTTCATGTTGGCAAACGAGGCCATAACACTTCCTCTACCAACAGAACCTGCATTTTCTGTTGGACGTATTGTTGCAGATGCAACTCATCCCACTTCAATTGATAGAGTGTTCTCTGTTAATGAAGTTACAATTTCAAATATGTCACCTCGGTAATTGATTGGTATGTGCATCTTCCATTATTAATTTTACTATTCTAAAGATGCTATTTTCTAAGCACTTTCTAAGCTTTTTTTTTGTCTGATTGGACACTCATAAAATGTACTTCACTTTTTCAACAACCATACGGAGGATATTCATATTCTTCATACATCAATAGATCGAAACAAGGATCCAATCAGCTTCTTGAGAGTTGAGACCCATAAATTCATTTTACTATCTCTGATACATAGCGAGCTTTCCTACATAAAGTCTTAATCCAACATCATGAACTTTGCAAAATTTCTTCAGTAGAAGAAATTTGTATGGCAGAGTTGCTAATTAAGAAAGAAAGATGGGCTCGGATCATGAGCTTTGATCTCTGCAATGAGATTAAATGAAAATGGCCTGCTAGAAGTTAGACCTTAACAAATATAAGGTTTTGCCAGCAGCTCCAATGAAGTGGATAATAACATTTACAACTTCAAATCAAGAGAGAACTCGATATTTTGCACTAGAAACCGGATTTGTAGTATGTCAATTCTACGAAAAAGCCTTTGAGAATTGAGATATAGATAATAATTAAAGAGAGTTAACCCATGAGAGAGATTACAAAATTTTATTTCGTTTTATAGTTATTGCACCTAAAGATTAAAGTATTTCAGAAACTAAGTCATAAAGAATTATTACAGGATATTTAATTAAAATGAGCCGAAACGATTTAATATTAAATTTGAATTTAATTTGATTTGATTTAAAATTTTAAAATTTACTTCGAGATTGATTGATTCTAATTTTTTGAACTTAAACTGGATTTGATAAAATATTCAAATCATCAAATTTTAAATTGATTCTAATTTTTGAATTTGAACTTTATTTGATAAAATATTAAAATCATCAAAATCTAACCCTTTTAACTGAAACCCAAAAATATTTGATTTGTCCTTTTTTTATCAACTCATTTATACCCTTAATTACTATGTGCTATTTTTGAAAAAAAATTTCTTCTCTAAATAACCCCGAGTGAAGAATGGGACGCTAGGTATTAATTGGACAGAGTAACAATTCCAGGGGTTGCATTTGGTAAGTAAATGTCTTAGGTCAGATATACAAAACCTAGAAAATTAACTTCTTTGAATAATCAGACCGATGTATCCGAAGACTCCGACCTTTTAAACCAAAAACACTAGCATTCAAACAGAAAGTAGTTGGGAACTGGTTTCCTTGAAGGCCAGTGCGTGTGTGGGCCTGCGATTTTATGGTACCATGAATGTGGAGGCCGCATATCTCCAACTCCCCGCGCATCCGTCAAAGACTTGTAATGTAAAGATGTTTTTACATATTCTTTCCACGAGGTTGACTGGATGACATGCAAAGCGAAGACAATCTATCAAATTTGGTTCACCTGCTTTTTACCGGATAGCGTATAGAAGTTCAAGTATTCCAGTGCCGGTAAAAAGGGTTCGCTTAACGAGAGAGAAAATCTCGGATTGACAAGCCCATCACTGTTATGGTTAGAGGAAAAAGAAACAGAAAAATTCTTGTCTACCAGTCCTTCGTCACTCTCGTTCCTCTCCATGCTTAGCTTTACCATTGAAGCGCAACAAAATTACCTCTACCATAGCTGCTCGAACACGACCACTTTCCCAGAAACCGTACTTTACAAGCCGATCTCAATCACCTGCTCTCCTCTCTTTCCTCCAATGCCACCCATGGCAAGCGATTCCACAACACAATCTCTGGCAGTAAGGGGTGATGTTTCAAAAGAGATAATCATTACACAAAAAGGCCAGTTGGTAACTTCTCAAGAATTTCCCTTCGTTGACATTACAAAAAAATTGATTTATAAGTACCGATGAAAGACTAAGGAACCGGTTAGTAAAAACCTTATCGGCGGTCAAAACTGACTTATAAATACCGATAAAAGACTAACGAACCGTCGGTAAAAACCTTATTGGTGGTTCGTTGACCGCCGGTCAGGTAAATGCCGGTAAAAGTATACCAGCGATGATGTACTCTAAGGCCGGCAAAGGTCCAATAAATTTCAACATGATTTTTTTTTGCGCTTTTAAATGCCTTTAAAAGTAAAAGGCTTTTACCGGCACTTTAAAGTGCCGACAAAAATCTAATTTGAAATTATTATATTTATTGAGCTTTATTTTAAATTTAAAAGCTTTTACCAGCACTTAAGTGCAGGAAAAAATATTATTTGAAATTTGAAATATTTATTGAGTTGTATTTTAATTTAAAAGCTTTAAAAATCTTACTTTAAACTTTAAATTTTTATATTTATTGAGTTATTTTATATTAAAAACTTTTGCCCATATAACTTAATTATTATTGAATTAATAATTAAAGAACAAATACCTCAAATCATGGTATTAATCAAAATGTAACTTATATTCCAACAACAAACTTAAAGGTAACGTATACTCCAATAATAAACGTGAAAATCATGAGTAAATTAACACAAGTACTATATATAAATACACACACATTCGATATCTTCAAGCAGACCCCTTGGATGTCTCTTTCAGTAATTCCCTTGTCCTGTTTAGCACTTGGAGCCTTTGGTATAGGCCCTTATGGATGGCCATCCCACAACTTGATTGTTTCCAAAAGAACAATATGGAACAATAAATAATCGAATTAACTAATTAAAGGGGAATTCTTTTCTAAAGAATCAATGAAGGTGAATATATACAGATTGTGTTAATGTAATCTTCTCAAAACAAGCATTAAACTGAATAGTAAAACAACTTGAACTTAAGAAAATTAGATAAGTCAAATATAAGATAAACAGAGGAAAATTATACAACAAAGAAAGATATGTCACATATCAGTGATAAATAGAGATCACTGAACCCCCTAAGCATTATAAAGCTCAAAACAATATAGAAAGTAGCTTCTTTTTTTCATTTAGGAGCTTTTCTTTTTTCAATTAATTCTTTAAAAAAACTTAAATAGATCAAACAAATAGCCAATAAAAGACATCATGAATATAATAAAGGTAAAAACTAGGATGAAGTTGAGCAACAACAAATCGATGCTCATCCGAGATGAATCTTAGTATACTTCCATACTTAGGTAACTAAATAAGGTAGCAATCATACCTATGAATAGATGGTAACCAAGAATAACTAAAAGCTCATCAACTAAAGGAACACTAGAGAAAAAAAAGAGAAAAACAACAATTAGCATTCATGTCCCTAAGAACAACATAGGCATAAAAATGTGAAGCACTCAGTTATTACCTGTGTACAAAAACCCAGGGAAAAAAGCATTAGCATGAAAGATGTAACAAGGGTGTGTTTCTAGAAATGATCTCCTGCAAATCTAATTATACTTGTGCACAATATCCACAAGAACTCGTAGACCTAACTCATGAGCCCTATTTATCAGCGACTTAAGATCATGAAGTTAGTTTCCATAACTAAAACTAAATTCGGAAGAAATATTTCTCTTTAAATCCACAACATAGCATTTTATAACGAGTTAAAAGACATGAACATCAACAAAATAGATTTGATGGAGATAACCCAAAACTAGCATAATACGAGTGCTCTTGAATAGCATCTGAACAGCATTATATCCAAGTCTTTTTATGCAGGGAAGAACATCATCTCTAAAGTTGGCATATGTGTTAATTATTGGTTCCTGCATCTCTGAGTGGACAGGATCAAGAGAACTAGGAAATGAAAGATCCCTACAAATAGAATAGTTTAGAATATTATTTTTCATTAAATGGTTATTAATTGTCTATGCTTTTCTCTTTAATTCAATCACAATTGATATCTAATTCCCTTTCTGCAATCAATTTTTTGTGGCCACATGCTATGGCTAAACCAGTATTATGCAAACTAAAAGTTATGCTAGATCACTTAACTTTACAGTTTCACCTTGTAAATTGAAAGCAGAGATCACTTGGAATTTTTCCATTGAGTCGGTTAAAGCTGAGATCTCTGCAAGAAAATTTATAAAAGGTTATTAAAACCACATGTTATGACACCCCGGGGTGCACGTGCATGTTACCGACCCAGGCTACTGCCCCGAGTGGGTCACTCAACTATATTGTCCGCTTTGGGTACTCCACAGGCTCTTCACTACTTTATCGGTGACTAACATCCCAATTCGCGTCCGTATGTCTCGAATCTTTGACTTCTTGCAAGAGTTAAGACACGCTTTGGGTGCCCCATTTTAAAACCTCCTGCGCATCAACCCCAGCTCCATTTTCTATCTTGACAAACAAAACATTAAGACAGATCAAACTTAACGGGTAAGTGATTGAGTAATATGTCAACTGAGACATTTTGTCAAACGACTGAACCGCAAAGGAAACTGACCGGACTTGACTGAGCTGGTATGCAGTGTGGTTTGGTGAGTTGAGGATACTGAGAAATTATAGAGTGCTCCAAAACCTGAAGGAGTGGAAAGGAGAAAGCTTTGACTAGGGAAATTTCTAAAAGGGCCAATGGCAGATAATCTCTTCAGAGCAACTGCCATTAACGACCAGGTGATATTCAGCTGGTGTGACAATGGAAGAACTGAAAAGAGATGGAAATGGGCAAAGCGAGACGGGGCTGGCATAGCTCCAACTTGAATTGGGCCTTCAAGCAATTTTAGGCCGACAGGTTAAGTGCCCATCAGTGTAACAGTGGGCCTAACTTCTTAATTGTGAAATTAATTGGCCCCGATGATTATATGGATTATGGATAGTCCAATTTCAATTTTAATCTTTTCATTGTTTCTTTTTTAATATTTTTAATTTTTTTTAAAATTTTCTGGAGTTTTAAAAAGAGGGTTATATGAGCGTCAAATTAACCAATCAACAATAAGCAGAGAAATCTTTGTTATATTCATGTAAACTTCGGGTCCTAAGTGCTTGATTTCCTCCGATTTAACAAATGTGAAATTTTTTTGTCGCCATCTCCTTAATCCTTAATATGCAAGAGTCAGTGAGCTTTTACATGGTATGAATTATTGTGCTGCATGAAACTTGAATGATATAATACTCCTCATGAAAAGATTAGCAAGGTGCTGCAGTGTATTCTCTAATTGTTAAATATTAAAATATATATATATTTAACTTAAAATTAATTTATAGTAACTAAATGTGTTAAAATTACCTTCAATTTAATAAATGTCGTCGTTTAATACCGATTATTAAGTCAAGAAAAAGGTAATCATTACACAAAAAGGCGAGTTGGTAACTTCTCAAGAATTTCCTTTTGTTGATTTTTCTACTATATAATGGCAGCTGCAGAGGATTTATCTGATTCCAACAGGCTCAGGCTCCCGGTTCAAAACCATTCATAAAGATCTAAAACCCAACAATGTATTGTTGGATCAATGCAGGGTTGCCACAATATCAGATTTGGCATGGCAAGGATTTTCTGTGAAATTCAGAACTCAGCACGCACTAAAAGAGTTGTGGGAACATAGTGAGTATATATGCTTTTCCTTGCATCTTTGTTCTTGACACTAAAAGAGAAAGATTATGCCACTTATACATGAAACAGTGGATACATGCATGGCTCCAGAATATGCCATGCAGGGATTATTCTCAGTGAAATCAGACGTTTTTAGCTTTGGCGTGATTAGTGCTAGAGAGATTGTTTCCGGGAAAAAGAATAGTGGCTTTTACCAACACAACATACCCAGACACTTCCCGGAACTTCACCAACCATCTGCTCGTTAGCAAATAATCAACCGCGTGTCGGAGATGACTTTTATGTCAAAGTGTCACTGTCAATTCTATATATCTCATAAAGCTTTACCTCTAGAATATGCTACAGTTGAGCGGATATCAGTATCACAAGAAGAAAAAAAATTAGAGAAAACAATAAATGAGGAGTGTTTTGGTATCAAACAATCGTACTTTATCAAAATTCTTGGCAGCTTCATAGAAAAATGAACGGCCCCTAGAAAGTTATTGTGTCTTTGTTGACGAGAATAGCCGTCGGGTTAACGTTGAAAACTTTGCAACAATCAATACCAAATTAAGTTGAAAACTAGATTTGTTAATGTTAAGACTTTTTGTACACGGAAAAATTTTTTATGGAGTCACAGTTACCATTCCCTATAAATTCTTGTCTTAAACTTCAGATTTGTGAATTATTCAAAAACATTGGAAGAAGATGATGGATTATAATGTTGTTCTTTCTGTTTCAGGAGCATTTCACCTACTCTGCTTTCTTTTTTCTTCGTTTCTCGTTATCTCACAAAATAATACCTATCTCTATGCGAGTTGCTCAGTAAGATTTAATTATACTCGTTTCAGCCAGCTCGAGAACAACCTTAAGCATCTTCTTATTCAACCATATTATAATCAAGAAACTATTTATGGTTTCTTTAGCTTTAGTGGAGGGGAAAATCCAGACAAAGTTTATGGCCTTTTCCTCTGTAGACGTGACGTTCAACCCAATATCTGTCGAAGCTGCATTGACGCAGCACGCATTAAGATCGTAGAGCAATGTCCTGGTAGCAAAGAAGGGATAATATGGTATGATGAATGCCTGGTGCGCTATTCCTCTAAACCTTTCCTTTGTATCATGGAGCATTCACCTTCTATTTATATGTTTAATGCTGGAAATGTAATGGATGTTGATAAATTTGAAAAGACTCTGGCCGATGCTTTTCACAATCTGACCACGATGCTTTCAAATGATTCTAAGTATGCAATTAAAGAAGTTAACGTTTCAAGTTCAATGCGTCTGTATGGATTTGTTCAATGCACCCCTGAATTGCAGTTGAAGACTGTCAATCATGTCTGCGTAGCGCAATTGCTGAAATCACCTCTTTCGCGAGTAGAAAAAAAAGTGCGAGAATTTTACAACCAAGCTGTAACATCATGTATGAGATATATCCCATTTATGGAAAACCTCGACATGAAACACCAGAAACTAGGGTAATCAAGAATTTTGGGGTTGAATCAGAAGCACCCGCTCCTTCAGTTACTGGCACGAACGGTTAGTATCATCAGATGCTAGAGAATTTAGCTTGCCTTTGTATTTTTTTCATTTTCTCACTTTAATTTGTATGCTACTGATCCATTGACCATTGGAAAATTACAAAATTTTCAACATTCATATACTTCAAAATTTGTTAAAAGTTGAAACCATATTTCTCATAATTTATTATTATACTATGTTATTTAATTCTAATTCTAAATTTAATTCTAATTTGGTGTTTTGAAGGAAACGGGAATAACACAACAAGAACTGTAATCATCCATATTGCTTCAGTTGTTGGTGTTCTGATACTAATTATCACCTCCGTTTGCATTTTTATAAGACACGGAAAGATGTCGAATAAAGTTGAAAGTAAGTACATTGACTCTGTTATTATGACATTAACTTGATTCACTAAAATATAATGATGCAGTTCCACTGTTTCTTGAGACAATCGTTATGCCAATTAATTGTTTTTCTGTTGAAGATATTATAGATCATAACAGCCAAGAAGTTCAGTTATTTGAATTAGTAGGACGAGTTGGTGACGACTACTCAAATAAAAATTTTCAAGGTGAGAGTGGGGTAAGATCTCAAGAGTTTCCTTCGATTCAGTTAGATATTTTACAAGTAGCAATGAAACAATTTTGTAATGAAAATAAACTTGGAGAAGGTGGATTTGGCCGTGTCTACAAGGTAACCATGCACTTCTTCAACTTCACAAAGTCAATGAAATAATTTTTTTTTAAATTTATATTTTAATTAGCTCTTTTATACGTTTTCATATGCTTTTTAGGGTAAACTACCAGATGGTAAAGAAATTGCGGTTAAGAGACTCTCCAGAACTTCTGGGCAAGGGCTACTTGAGTTCAAGAATGAAGTCATATTAATTGCCAAACTACAACATAGAAATCTTGTGAGACTATTGGGTTGCTGCTTGCAGCAAAATGAAAAACTGCTAGTCTATGAATATATGCCCAATAAAAGCCTTGACATGTTCCTCTTTGGTTTGATCCTTAAACAAAACATTCTTGTTTTTGCTATTTTCATTTTGTTTTTAAGAGGCACATCAAGAAATATGGTAAAAGATCAACTAACTACTATTATTCTTTTGAGGGTTCTTTTCATATTCAAGCATTAGTATGCAACTGGATTGGCAGAAGCGCCATATTATTATTAATGGCATTGCTCGAGGCATCTTGTATTTACATGAGGATTCCTGCCTTAGAATTATTCATAGGGATCTTAAAGCTAGCAATATCTTGCTAGATCATGAGATGAATCCAAAGATATCAGATTTTGGAATGGCAAGGATTTTTGGTGGAAATCAAAGCCAAGCAAATACAAATAGAGTGGTTGGAACATAGTAAGTCCACTATCTCATGCACTTCTAGGCTTTGAGTTCTTTTATATATGTATATATATGTATGTATAGACATACGCACACCCCAATCTAGATTCTTCAATAATTAATTATCTTTTGATCTCTAATATTGCATCTATGTTAATTAAAAGTGTATTGAAAAGAAAGAATTAGTATTGAACTCGTAAAATGGAAAAATAGTACATCAAATCAATCTTTACTAAGGTTTATTTGCTTGGGAATATGGTTGTTCTCTTCAATCTAAAATTTGTAATGGTTTTTCAATTTTGTATGGCAGCTCAAACATGTCTCTAATAACAAAGTGATTACAACACAATGTTCAAACTTAACGATTCTTAGTTATGATATTTTCATTATCTAACCTGATTTTATTTATTGGCAATATGAAATAGTGGATACATGGCACCAGAGTATGCTATGGAAGGACTTTTTTCAGTAAAATCTGATGTTTTCAGTTTTGGGGTCCTTTTACTGGAGATAATAAGTGGAAAAAGAAACAATGGCTTTCATCATTGGGATCGTGGTGAAAGTCTCCTAACATTTGTACGTTTTATCTTTCTCTCTTCAAAAAATAGATGTTTTTACCATTCTAATTTTAAGTAACATTGCAGGCATGGAAATTGTGGTCTAAAGGTCAAGGAATGGAGCTAGTAGACCCGCTCCTTGTTCAATCATGTGTGCCCAATGAGGTACTTAAATGCATCCATATTGGGCTATTGTGTGTGCAAGAAGACCCAACGAACAGACCTACCATGTCATCTGTGGTTGTCATGCTGGCAAGTGAGGCCATACACTTCCTTTACCAGAAGAACCTGCAATTTCTGTTGGACGTATTGTTGTAGAACCAACTCAATCTACTTCAAATGACGGAGTATGTTCTGTTAATGAGGTTACAATTTCAAATATGTCACCTTGATAATTTATTAGTAAATGCATCTTCCATTATTTCACTATTCTAAGATGCTAGCTTTTGAACATTTCCTATAAGCTTTCTTTTGTCTGATTGAACACATATAAAATGTATTTCACCTTTTCAACAATAATGAGAGATATTCTTCATACATCAACAGATCTAACCAAGGATCTAACCAGCTTCTCGAGAGTTCAGACCTAGAAATTTATTGTACTATCTAAGATATATAGTGAGCTTTCCTATAGGATGTCTTAATCCAACATCATAAGTTTTGCAAAATTTAATAAATCACACAAAAACCAAAAGAGGTCATAACCCATAAGTGTAAGACAAAAGGGAAAAACTAAAGTTAACTCCATGTACATTTGCAGATACATATAGTCTGATGTACCTAATTGTTTGTAATGAAAATGGACCTAAAGGTATTGATGAAATTAATGGAGGAAAAGATGAGAGGAAGAGTTGAGAGATTGAGATTGCTTGGGAAGGTGAAAATGAGGCAATATGGTGACTTGTCCTCTCCTAATCCGAGAAACTCGCTTATATATGCAAACTTTCTTGACATGGTCATCTTGGAGTATGTGGCTCTAAAAGCCACGTCAATCTGATGAGACTTGATCTTATTGGCAAGACTTAGGCACGACTGTTACGTTGTAGTTGACGTGTTGACCTGATGTGGCATGAGATGAGTGATTGACTGATAAATCTCTAGAATATCTATTTTTTATGAGATTTTATTACAAAATCTTTGGATATATTTTGGAATTTTTATTATTTTCTCTCCTATTTATTTGGATTTTCTTTGTGTAAAAGGAATTAAATTTGATCGTGCAAAAGAAGTCTGATGCAATTAAAATTAATGCTTGGAAGTGTCATAAAGCAAAAAGGAAACAAAAGGAAAGAATCCTACAGACTAAGGCAAGAAAAGAAAAAGGAAAGGAGAGCCTAACTGAGTTGAAACTTTCTGCCCAAGAAAAAGAAACTAAAAGAACCCTAGAAGACTGCCTATATAAAGGAGAGGCTGCCACTTGAATAAACAGAGAGGAGAATAAGAGGAGTCGCATATGAAATATGGAGAAGAGAGGCTGAGTGATAGCAACCAAGCTCTCCTCTTGTTTTCTTGCTACTTTGTTTCTTTATTCTGTTTTTTAACTTAGATTTTCTTAGACTCTTTTAAGGATTTCAGTTGATTTTATTCAAGTTGTTTAAGCATATTGAGAATTCAAGTTGTTTTTAAATTAGTTTAAATAAATTTTCAGTTTCTATTCTTTTAAATTTCATGCTCTGTCTATCGTTTTCTGCTTTTCATTGTCTGATGCTTCGTTTATAGCTGAGAAAGTTTGGCCGAGTGACAGCGGCTTGAGTTTCTGCATCTTTTCGGTTTACTCTCTGGCTGAACCGAGCTAGCTGTTGGTGTGGACAGCAAGCTGCTGTGTGAAGTGAGTGGAGTGGTGGCTGGAAATTGCAGCGTTGCAACTGGAGCAAGACACAGTTTGATGAATGACGTGGCTTGGCCACAAGTTTGTGGCTGTGCATGATGATGGTTCACGATTTTCATTTGTTGAATTGCATTATGTTTGCTGTTTTTTCATTGTTGGATTTGGTTTTAATAATTAGTTATTTATTTGTTATATTACTTTAGTAGATGTGTGTTATTTTAGTTCATGAGGTTTAGGATTAGTTATTTTATATTTGCTTAATTAATATAATAGGTATTTAGATTATAATAATTTTAATAAAAAAAATTCAATTGTTTGAATAAAATTAGGGTGAAACAATTTTAGTACTTAGTTAGGATAATTCTAAATAATCTTCGTGGGAACGATAGATATTCACTACTGTATTACTTGTCCCAACCTGTGCACTTGCGGTATAGATTTAGAAGCAACGAGTTTTTGGCGTTGTTGCTGGGGATTAGATTAGGTTGATTCTTAGCTAATATTAATACCAAACATACCTAGTTTTAATTCAAATATATATTTTTTTGTTACTAATACTTTTTCTTGTTTTTCTTGCGAGGTACATTTGCCTAGTGCATGAGCAGAGCGAGAAGCGGTGAATTGGCTTCCCTTGACCCTGAAATTGAAAGGACTTTACGAAGAATCAAGAAGGAGAACCAAGAAGATCTTGTTGAAACAAACACCATGGAAGAAGCAAATACCAAGGCTCTTCGAGATTATGCAATGCCTACAGTGAATGGATTCGATATGAGCATAAGATATCAAGCCATTTAAGCAAACAATTTCGAGATCAAACCAGCCATCATCCAAATGATCCAAACTTCTGTACAGTTTGGGGGTTCAATCAACAATGATCCTAATTCTCATCTGAAACACTTTTTACAAATTTGCTCTACTTTTAAGAATAATGGTGTTTCTGATGATGCGATAAGACTGAGATTATTTCCTTTTTATCTCAGGGTTAAAGCGATGGATTGGCTGAACTCATTGGCATCAGGATCAATTACAACAAGGGAGGACTTGGTCCAGAAGTTCTTGGCAAAATTCTTCCCACCAGCCAAAACAGCTAAGATGAGGAACGACATCACCACTTTCATGCAACACGACTCCGAGTCACTCTACGAAACATGGGAGAGGTATAAAGAGTTCTTGAGAAGATTTCCTTATCATGGGATTCCAAATTGGCTACAAGTGCAGATATTATACAACGAGTTGAGAAGCCAGACTAGAACTACTATAGACACAGCAGCAGGTGGTGCACTAATGAGCAAGTCTGTAGATGAAGCCTACAACCTAATAGAAGACATGACTGCAAACAGCTATCAATGGTCAACTGAGAGGCTTACACCAAAGAGAACAGCAAGTATATATGAGTTAGATGCACTCACTACTCTTATCTCTCAAATCTCAACCTTAACCAAAAAAGTTGATTCTCTTGCAATCAGTCAATAACCCAATCCAGTCCACTCAAAACCTTTTTGTAAATTGTGCCTATATGAGCTGAACAAGTCCAGTATGTTTCCCATCCAAATAGGAACCATAACCCATTCTCAAACACCTATAACCTTAGCTGGAGAAATTAACCAAATTTTTCTTGGAACAATAATCAAGGGCAACCATCTAACCCAAGACCTACCCATCCTCTTAGTTTCCATACTCAACCACCACCACCACTTCAAAAAATACCTTTACCACAAGTCCCACCACAAGAAAAAAAGCCTTCCTTAGAAGAGATGTTCACCACTATCTTACAAAACCAAGCAGCTTCTATAAAGAACCTTGAAATTTAGGTAGGTCAGATTGCCGATGCTATTAGTAACCGTCTTCAGGGTACCTTGCCTAGCAACATTGAACCTAATCCAAGAAGGGAAGGAAAAGAACATTGTAAATCAATCACCTTGAGGAAGGGTAAAGAAGTGAGTCACATACCTAAAGAATCAGAGGAAGATGTCAGAGTTGAAGTCCAGACAGAAGAAGAAGATAAGCAACAAAAGAACACTGAGCAGACTTCATCTCAATCTAGTAACCATTGAATCACCTCCTCAACCTATCCCTTTTCCTCAAAGATTCAAGCAAAATAAGACAGATAGGCTGTTTGCTAAGTTCCTAGAGGTATTCAAAAAGCACCACATCAACATCCCTTTCTTTGATGCATTGGAGCAAATGCCAATTTATGCCAAATTCATGAAAGACATCATCTCCAAGAAAAGACAAATAGAGGATTTTGAGACCGTTGCTCTTACTAAAGAGTGCAACACCATTTTGCGAAGGAGCTTACCACCAAAGCTTGAAGATCCAGGAAGTTTTACTATTCCTTGCACTATTGGTAACTTATTTTTTGATAAAGCTTTATGTGATTTAAGTGCAAGTATTAATTTAATGCCTTTTTTTATTTTCATGAAACTTGGACTAGGAGAGACTAAACCTACCAAGATAACACTTCAGTTAGCAGATCGATCTCTAAAATATCCAAGAGGCATTGTTGAAGATGTGCTCGTGAAGGTTGATAAATTTGTATTTCCAGCAGATTTTGTAGTGTTGGATATGGAGGAAGATCGTGAAGTCCCAATTATCCTTGGGAGACCCTTTTTGACAATTGGTAAGGCTTTTATTGATGTGCAAAAAAAGAGAGCTCACCATGCTGCTCAATGATTAAGAGGTAACATTTAATCTTTTTTCTGCAATTAAATTCCTAAGTGAGACTGATGATTGTTTTGAAGTGAATGAAGAGGAAGGCATAGTTCAGGGAATATTCATCAATCAAGAACCAATGGATACCTTAAAAGCAATTTTTGATTAAGAAAAGTCTAATTGTGCTGAGGTAAATGTTGTGACAATTCCCAATAGACAATTTGAAAGGTTAGGTGCTTCTGGATTTTCACCTTTCAAGTCATCAATTGAAGCACCTCCAACTTTAGAACTCAAACCTTTACCTCCTCATTTAAGATATGCTCATTTAGGTGAGTCTTCTACTTTACCAGTTATTATTTCTTTTGCACTAATCAATGAACAAGAAGAAAAGTTGTTGAGTGTCTTAAAAGAGCACAAGAAAGCACTAGGATGGACCATAGATGATATCAAGGGAATAAGCCCATCCATATGCATGCACAAGATCATGTTGGAGGAAAATCACAAGGCCACTATTAAGCACCATTGAAGGTTAAACCCAACCATGAAAGAGGTAGTGAAGAAAGAGATTATCAAGTGGTTGGATGCCGGCAACCATGAAAGAGGTAGTGAAGAAAGAGATTATCAAGTGGTTGGATGCCGGTATCATATACCTGATTTCAGATAGCTCATGGGTTAGTCCTATCCAATGTGTTCCAAAGAAGGGAGGAATGATTGTGGTATCCAATAAAAATAATGAGCTCATTCCGACTCGAACAGTCACTAGTTGGAGGGAGTGCATGGACTATCGCAAGCTTAACAAGGCCACTACAAAAGATCACTTTCCTTTGCCATTTATCGATCAGATGCTTGATAGACAAGCGGGGCATGAATTATATTGCCTATTGGATGGATATTCTGGGTAAAACCAGATTGCCATTGCTCTAGAAGATCAAGAGAAGACCATATTCACTTGTCCATATGGAACATTTGCTTTCAAAAGGATGCCATTTGGGTTGTGCAATGCTCCTACCACATTCCAAAGATGCATGATGGCCATTTTTTCAGACATGGTGGAAGAATTTCTTGAGGTATTTATGGATGACTTCTCTGTTTTTGGTGATAATTTTGACTTATGTTTGAAAAATCTAACTTGTGTGCTCAAGCGTTGTGAAGAAACCAACTTAGTTTTAAATTGGGAAAAATGTCATTTCATGGTTCAAGAAGGTATTGTGCTAGGCCATAAGGTTTCTTCTAGAGGAATTGAAGTCGACAGAGCTAAGGTAAAGGTAATTGAGAAGTTGTCACCACCAACTTCAATGAAAGGAGAAGAAGTTTTCTTGGACATGCAGGCTTCTACAGGAGGTTTATTAAAGATTTCTCAAAGATTACCAAACCATTGTGTAATCTTTTAGAGAAAAACACAACTTTCAGGTTTGATCATTCCTGTTTAGATGCATTTCAAACTTTAAAAGATAAATTGATTTCTACTCTAGTAATTGTAGCTCCTAATTGGAATTTACCTTTTGAACTAATGTGTGATGTGAGTGATTATGCGGTTGGTGCAGTTTTAGGACAACGAAGAGGTAAGATTTTTCACGCAATTTACAATGCGAGCAAAACTTTGACAGATGCACAACTCAACTATGCAACTACTGAAAAGGAGTTGTTGGCAGTTGTCTTCGCATTCGACAAGTTCCGTGTGACATCCCGCCACTACATCTTACCATCTAACTTTTTCCTTATTATCTTATACGACATGATTCGATTTGGTTCATCAATGTCATTCATTCCTTACCCTTAAGCTAAATATCTAATAGCTCATAAAAATTTATTTACTTTTCATAAGCATAATAATGATATATATAAATATCATTCCATTCCACAGGATCTTACACATCATTTTAACTTACATTCCCGACATCATATATACATTTCTGCTACTTCTACTGTACCCTAGCTGAATTACAATTTACTTTACATAAGCATATAAGTATACCTTCTATGCTAACTGGGAAGCGTATCGAGAAGGTACACTTCAATTTTTCAAAAGCAAGCTCCTCTAATCGGAGCGAGGTTCACTTCAAGAAATCTGTAGGACAAATGGTCGTAAAAGGGTGAGTTTACGTTCAGTAAGAAAAATATGTAAAAGAGCGTACTATGCCTCTATATGCCTTTTTCCTACTTGGCTCTATAATGTTATGTAAATTATTATAAAGCATGCATCATGTGCTTCTTTCAAACATCATTTGCAAACATGCATATTTCTTTCAAATGGCATGGCAAACAGACTTTGTATGCTTCTTTAAAATAGCATACGTCATATATTTTCTTCAAAACATCATATACAGGCATACTTCATAAACTTGCTTTAAAACATACATCATATACTTCTTCAAAACATACATCTTATACTTTAAAGTAGATGGAGACTATGTACATTTATTCAAGTGATTGCATCATCATATAAATTATTTATACCCATTTATATGATTCTAATCACATAAATCATTTATACCCATTTATATGACTTTAATCCTGTATTAGTACAGTGGTGCACCATGTAATGGTCAGGGATTCTCTCCTGCCTTTAATAATCCACAGTGAACACTAGTCAGGTGTCATCTGTGGTATTGAGGACCGGACTAGGGTTCCTTGCTCAACATAAATAATACTGAGGACTTGATCAGAGTCTCTCAGCTAAATACAGGGATGCATGATCATAATGTAGTCCATAGTCTCAAAACATTTATCATATACTTGTTCAGAAAACAGTTTTGTGTTTTAAACCAAATAGGCTTTGAAATCTCTTTTCATACAGGGCAGTCGACTGGCCTCATAGGACAGTCGGCTGCTGCTTCATAACTTCTTTTATCGAAATTAATTTCATTTAAAATTATGATATTTTCATCTTTGAAAACATATAAGGGCAGTTAACTGGTCCATATAGCAGTCGACTGGTTTTCAAACAGAATGCTTCTTAAGAAATAACAGTCGACTGGTCATATAGCAGTCGACTATTTTTGAAACAGAATGCTTCTAGAAAATTAGCAGTCGATTGGCCTTATAGGCAGTCGGCTGGTTTTGAAACAAAATGCTTTTCTTGTAAAAGCAGTCGATTGTCCCTTATAGCAGTCGACTGGTTTGAAATAGAATGCTTTTTGGGTAAATAGCAGTTGACTGGCATGTATAGCAGTCGACTGATTTTTCTCGATTTTCGAAAAACTACACTTTGGTTGTCTCTAGGCAGTCGGCTGCTACTTAAGGCAGTCGGCTGCTCCTAGCCTAATTGGCACTAGGAGTTAAGCCCGAAAATGCAACTTTTCTTGCACAAAACAGCTGGTACTTCTCTCCAAAACACTTCAAAATCACCTCAAAATATGTGGACATAGCCGCCTTACGTCCGTTACATAAATTCCTTACCTCGATCACCTCGAGAACACGAAATCACTTGGCGTGTCAACCCTAGCTTTTCACTTCTTCAAATCTATAACATCATATCAAATTAAACCTTTAAACAATCACTATACACATATCATACTAACTCAATACAACTCCATATCATGAACCAAATTGAGAGAATCATCTTCTTCTCTTACCTTTGTTAGAGATCAAAATTTCAGATTTTGAGATCACCTCCAATACTTGGATTCAATCAACCAAACTTCGGATATCACTTAGTCTAGTGACAAAGATCGTTTTTCGTTCAATTAACTAACTGAATCGATGGAGGAATGAGGTGGTTTGTCAAGGTAGCTATGGAGGAAACTTATGGAAATTTGGATGGAACGATGGAGAGGGCTGGAAGGGTTGCCGTGGGGATGAAGAAAAGATGATGACTCATAAAGTTGGCATTAATGGCATGCTTTATCCCATCATCTTAGCCATTAATCATCTAATTGGCCCTTTGACTCAAGACCATTTGACCCCTTAATCCCTTTTCTCCTTTCTTCATATGACACATGTATTTAATTACCAAATTAAAATATGATTTTAATCCTTTTCTCATACTCACATATTTTTCCGATATCAATTAATTTATTTAACTAATTGACTTTCAATTCTCTTTATTTCTTACATGTTCCATACATCATTTACACATCAAACTCCCTATTTACATAATTATTTCAGATTGTAATACTTTACAAACATTGAGGAATTTCATGAAAATTAGGGATTTCACATTTCATCCTTATCTCATAGGCACCAAAGTGATAGTCTACACCAATCACTCCGCTATCAAGTACTTAATTGCCAAGAAAGATGCCAAGCCAAGATTGATTAGGTGGATTTTCCTTTTACAAGAGTTTGACCTTGAGATTAGAGATAAAAAGAGGACAAAAAATCAAGTGGTAGATCATCTTTCCAGACTAGAGAATGGTGGAGCTGAAGATGCAACTATCATCAAAGAGTCTTTCCCTGATGAGCAACTATTCAAGGTTAGGCATAATAACTTACCATGGTATGCAGATTATGTCAACTTTATAGTAGGTAAAGTGCTTCCTCCTGATTTATCATTTCAACAAAAGAAAATTTTTTTGCATAATGTCAAATATTTTGTATGGGATGAACCCTATTTGTTTAAGCAATGTAGGGATCAGGTTTTAAAAAGATGCGTACCCATGGAAGAGACGGAGGATATCCTTCATTATTGTCATTCTTTAGATTATGGAGGACACTTCGAAGGGGAAAGAATAGCTACTAAGGTGCTTCAATCAGGATTCTATTAGCCTACGCTTTTCAAGGACGCCTATTTATATGCCTTAAGGTGTGATCGATGCCAAAGGGTTGGCAATATTTCCAAGAGACATGAGATGGCCCTAAACACCATTTTGGAGGTGGAAATTTTTGACGTTTGGGGAATAGACTTCATGGGACCATTCATCTCCTCTTACAACAACCTCTATATTCTTATGGCAATGGACTATGTATCCAAATGGGTGGAAGCAAGGACCTTACCTACAAATGATGCCAAGGTAGTTATGAAGTTCTTGAAACAGAACATCTTCACTCGTTTTGGCGCCCCTAAGGTGATCATTAGTGATGAAGGGACTCATTTCTGCAACAAGTCCTTTGAAGCTTTGCTTGCTAAAGTATGGTGTCAAATACAAGGTGGCTACAGCCTATCACCCTTAGACAAGTGGCCAAGTGGAAATCTCCAATCGGGAGATAAAAAGAATTTTAGAGGAGACAGTGAACCCTTTAAGAAACGATTGGGCCATGAAATTAGATGATGCACTGTGGGCCTATCGAACTGCGTTCAAAACACCGATTGGAATGTCTCCATACCAATTAATGTTTGGGAAGGCTTGTCACTTGCCTGTAGAATTGGAGCACAAGGCATTTTGGGCGATCAAGAAATTAAATTTTGATATGATAGCAGCTTGTGAAAAATGTTTGTTGCAGCTCAACAAGTTGGATGAATTCATAATGCAAGCATATGAGAGTGCCAGACTCTATAAGGAGAGAACAAAGAAGTGGCATGACAAGAAGATAATGGAAAGGCAATTTGAGCCAGGACAACAAGTTTTACTCTATAATTCTCATTTGAAGCTATTTCCAGGTAAGTTGAAATGAAGGTGGTCTGGACCATTCATTGTTACTCGAGTTTTCCCATATGGAACTGTGGAAATAAGAGGTGAGTTTTCCAAAGAACCATTTAAGGTCAATGGTCAGAGATTGAAGCATTACTAGGGAGGAATAATCGATTGTCAAAAATTGGTCACCTACCTTAATGATCTAGCTTGAAATCAACAAAGACAGTCAAGCCGAAGACTATAAATCAAGCGCTTTTGGAGGAGGAAACCCCAACATTTTATTGCTTTCTTAGTTATTTCTCTTATTTCTTAGTTTAGATATTTCACTAGTTGATTTCTTTTCTTTATTTTGTAGGTGTCAGAGTCTAAGTTTGGGAGAGCAACAAAGGAATTTGGCAAGTTATACAATTTGAGCTTCATCGAAAAAATCAGGGGAGTTTCCTTTATCCGTTTCTTGAATTCTTGAATTCCTTGCACATTGAGGACAATGTGGGATTTAAGTTTGGGGGAAGGATTTGAGCTAAAATATTTTGAAAAATTCTCAAATTTTTTTTCAAAATTCCTCCAAAGTGATTGCTTTGAGACATTTTTTTTGTTTTAATTGGTGATATTTCCTTGATTGATTATTTTCATAATCTTTAGAAAGGCATGAGTATTGTGCAAAGCATGAGATGAATTTTTGAGTAGTTTTGTTTTTTATTGTGAATTTCCAAAATTTGAGCATTGTGTCTTTATCATTAATTTGTGTGCATATTTAGAGAAGGCTTATGTGAATATAGAATTGCATGAATTTTTTAAGTTATGTTTAAGTACTAGAATTTGTTTTGATTTTCTCTCGAGGCAAAATCCTAGATTATACTTGATTGAGGAGATGATTTAGGCCATCTTTGGATCGTTTGAGCCTTTCAAGCCTACCTTGATATATATTTATCCTTAGCATACCCCATTTGAGCCTAATTATACCTTTCTTGTTGATAACCCACATTATTAGCCTCACTTATTTATATAATCTATTGTCCTTTACCCTTATAAGCATGTGGATCATTCATTGAAAAGTATTGAGAGCTCTCCTCAATTAAAGGAAGGAAGGAAATTCAAAAAAAAAAAAGAGAGAGAAAATGAAAAAATGAAAAAGAAAAAGTGAAAACAAAGAAAGGAAGAAGAAAATCAAAAGTTTGGGAGTTGCAATTTGAGCTCTTAAAAAAAATCCATGAAAATAATGCATGCTTAAAGGTTATTGAGCCTAAAGTTATCCTTTATCCTACCTTCACCCTAGTCTGACATTACAAGCTTAATAAAGTCCTAATGATCTTTAATTCTGTGTAACTACATTAGTGGAGGGAGAAGAGAAAAGCAAACTTATGGGACTTGAGCATATATTGAGATTATTGTTTAATTTTATTTTTGCATAATCTCATACCGATTGTGTGCAATGAAATGAAAAAAGAATTTTTCACACACACACGGAAATTCCAACTGGAAATAGAGCTTGCTCTTAAATGATTTTCAATGTTGAGCCGATATTCGTGTTTTTCTTTGAATTATGAAAATGTATGCAATTGTGAGGGATTTAACGAAGATCATATTTTTGAGTATATGTCTCTAGTTATTTTTGATTTATTTTGCTTGGGGACAAGCAAAATATTAAGTTTGGAGGTGTGATAAATCTCTAGAATATCTATTTTTTATGAGATTTTATTACAAAATTTTTGGATATATTTTGGAATTTTTATTATTTTCTCTCCTATTTATTTGGATTTTCTTTGTGTGCAAGGAATTAAAGTTGACCATGCAAAAGAAGTCTAATGCAATCAAAATTAATGCTTAGAAGTGTCATAAAGCAAGAAGGAAACAAAAGGAAAGAATCCTACATACTAAGGCAAGAAAAGAAAAAGGAAAGGAGAGCCTAACTGAGTTGAAACTTTCTACCCAAGAAAAAGAAACTAAAAGAACCCTAGAAGACTGCCTATATAAAAAAGAGGCTGCCACTTGAATAAACAGAGAGGAGAATAAGAGGAGCCGCATATGAAATATGGAGAAGAGAGGCTGAGTGACAGCAGCCAAGCTCTCCCCTTGTTTTCTTGCTGCTTTGTTTCTTTATTCTGTTTTTAACTTAGATTTTCTTAGACTCTTTTAAGGATTTCAGTTGATTTTATTCAAGTTGTTTAAGCATATTGAGAATTCAAGTTGTTTTTAAATTAGTTTAAATAAATTTTCAGTTTCTATTCTTTTAAATTTCATGCTCTGTCTATCGTTTTCTGCTTTTCATTGTCTGATGCTTCGTTTATAGCTGAGAAAGTTTGGCCGAGTGACAGCGGCTTGAGTTTCTGCATCTTTTCGGTTTACTCTCTGGCTGAACCGAGCTAGCTGTTGGCGTGGACAGCAGGTGAAGCGGACAGCAAGCTGCTGCGTGAAGCGAGTGGAGTGGTGGCTGGAAATTGCAGCGTTGCAACTGGAGCACGGCACGGTTCGATGAATGACGTGGCTTGGCCACAAGTTTGTGGCTGTGCATGATGATGGTTCACGGTTTTCATTTGTTAAATTGCATTATGTTTGCTGTTTTTTTCATTGTTGGATTTGGTTTTAATAATTAGTTATTTATTTGTTATATTACTTTAGTAGATGTGTGTTATTTTAGTTCATGACGTTTAGGATTAGTTATTTTATATTTGCTTTAATTAATATAATAGGTATTTAGATTATAATAATTTTAATAATAAAAAATATTTAATTGTTTGAATAAAATTAGAGTGAAACAATTTTAGTACTTAATTAGTATAATTCTAAATAATCATCGTAAGAACGATATTTTATTTATTACTGTATCACTTATCACTCGAAATCCGTGCATTTGCTGTATAAATTTAAAAGCAACATTGACCAGCTTCGCTTGTGCTTCGCTGATACATGTCCTTAACTGTGCGTCCATAATGGGATCTGCAAGCGCCGAGAATGCTGAAGTTGAGCTAGTGGTGCACCTGAGATGACAGTGCCATGTCAGGTATTGGCCTCGTTTGTGGTAAAAGATTATAGTATCCCTAATCCTAAAATACCCCTTTACTAATTTTTGTTAATTGACGGATTGTAAGAGTCCCTGCCCCAACTTGGACATTTGCACCCAACACGGATTTTGAATGAACTATGGCTCCAATCTGGATAACCACAGTTGGATCAATGCAAGCTGACTATAAGAAAATGGCCACCTCCATTTTCCCATTTTAAAAAATCCAGCGCATCCTCCTCAGCTTCAGTTTCCATCTTGACAAGAAAGAACAAAGTTAACTGGCAAGTAATTGAGTAATACGCCCACTGAGAAATTTTAGCAAATGACTAAGCTGCTATATATGGAAACCGACCAGACTTAACTGGGCTGGTTGAAGTGTGGTTTGGTGAGTTGAGGATACGGAGAAATGCAGAGAGTGCCAAAACGTGGATGAGTGGAAAGAGGAAAGCTTTGATCTTAAGTGCCAAAAAATTAGATCGCATTGTAAGTGCTTGATTACCTCCAATCTAACAAATGTGAATTTTTTTTTAATCTACACTTTTAATGCTCTCCTTCATATGTAAAAATAAGTGACCTTTTACATAGTAAGAATTTTACAATAAACATAATAAACTTATTGTGCTGCATGAATTTGTTCTAATAGTTAAAAATTTAAGATAGATAATTTTACAATAAACATAAAGATTAACCACAGTGCAGCAGTGTACGCTCTAATAGTTAAATATTAAGAGTAGATATTTAGGGTTTAGCTTTCAAACTCCTTCAAGTCAAAAGGCCATCAAAAAGCACCTTCCTGGAACTACACCAACCCGACCATTTCTTCATCTGCCTAAAGTTCTACCTAGATTCAATGATTTCCCATTTGCTTGTCAATTCATTGCACACGTCCAACGTTTTAATTATTTTTCCAAATGAGTGAATTCATGAGAATCACATTTCTACATAGTCTACCGGAAAACTCTAATCAAGAGAATCTGTACTAGAATATATAATTTTCACTAGGAATTTCTAGCTATAGCCTAAAAGCGAATCCTGGGTTCTTGATCAAACCCATTTTTCCATTACAGGCATGAAATAAATGATGACTTTCCTTCACAAAACTAAAACTTTGCTTTTGTTCTTGATCACAATCTTCGGGATTATCAGCTTCATCACTTGCCAATCACCATATATTTACAAGTGTCTAGGTCCAGAAAATGATACAGCCACTGCCAGTTATAAATATAACCTTAAAGTTCTCTTGGATTCTATATCCTCTAAAGCTTCCGACCATCGTTTCTACAATAATAGCTTAAACGGAGTTTATAGTCTCTTTTCTTGCAGAGGTGATGTTTCCAGCAATGTTTGCCAGGATTGTGTCAACGATGCTGCTTTAGCACTCATGCAACGGTGCCCTTCTGATAAAGCAGCAATCATTTGGTATGATCCATGCAAGTTACAATATTCAAGCTTCATCTTCTTTGGCCAGCTGCAGCTTCTTCCAACATTGTTTTTGTGGAATACTAAGAATAGTACTTCACCTGATGAAGGAAATATCGGTACCCGAGGTTTCGTTTATACTCTAGTTGAGCGAGCTCTATATGCAGAAAACATGTTTGCAACAAATGAATTGGTAGTGGGAAATGGAGCAGGGACTAGGTTTGGTCTCGCGCAGTGCAACAGACTTCTTAATGTTAGCGCATGTTCTTCTTGTTTGAGAGAATTGTTAAATCAGATAGAGGATTGCTGCATAAGGAGAGCGGGCTGGCGTATTTTTAATCCAAGTTGCTATATAAGATATGAATTGTACCCGTTCTTTTCGCATCCATCAGCATCAGGACCAGGGCTGGAGAATAAAGGTAAGTCAAAGAGGTTTATTTTATCACCATGCAATTTTTTTCTTTCCTCTTTGGAAGCAGAGGGTTGTCCTGTTTTTTCTCTGCAAATTTTGAACCTTTGAGTTTTATCTTACATCCAACTTTGCCTATGTCCAAAACTTTATTCCACTGAAAATCGACTGAAAGAGAACATTTTTTGGAATAAACTATAAATTAGACTTAGATAGCAAACAAGGCGAATCAAAATGGATTCCTATTGCCGCAAGTTTATTCGCGATTTTTGGACTTATTCTGCTCTGTTCTGGAGGTGTTTTCCTTTGGAGAAGGAGAAATTTTCAAGGTACGCATTGCATTACTGGATCTTACTTCAAGTTTTCTTGACACAATTTTTATGTCAATTAATTGTTTTCTCTTGAAGAGAATATAGATAACAGCCCAGAAGTTCAGTTAGTAAGAATAGTTGGCGATGACTACTTACATGAAAATTTTCAAGGTGAAAGTGGGGTGAGATCTCAAGAATTTCCTTTAATTCAGTTGGATATTTTACTAACAGCAACGAAACAATTTTGTGATGAAAATAAACTTGGAGAAGGTGGATTTGGCCCTGTGTACAAGGTAACTATGTACCTCTTCAACTTCACAAAAGCAAGATGAAATTGATTTTTAAAAATTTATTACTTTTTTTTTTAGTTATTAAAAATTTATAACTTAATTAGTACTTTTATGATGTTTTTTCATGTGTTTTTTAGGGTAAACTTGCAGATGGCATAGAAATTGCAGTTAAGAGGTTGTCTAAAACTTCTGGGCAAGGGATATTAGAGTTCAAGAATGAAGTCATGCTAATTGCCAAACTACAACACAGAAATCTTGTGAGACTCCTAGGTTGCTGCGTGGAACAAAACGAAAAACTGCTTGTCTATGAATACATGCCTTATAAAAGCCTTGATGTGCTCCTCTTTGGTTAGTTTCTTAAACAAAACATTCTTGTCTCTGCTTTATTCATTTTGTTTTTAAGAGGATTCTTCATGAAATATGGTGAAAATCAACTAAATACCATTATTCTTTTTGGGGCTTCTTCTCAGATTCAAGCATTAGTGTGCATCTGGATTGGCAGAAGCGCTTTAGCATTATCAAAGGCATTGCTCGAGGCATCTTGTATTTACATGAGGATTCTCACCTTAAAATTATTCATAGAGATCTTAAAGCTAGCAATGTTTTGCTAGATCACGAGATGAACCCAAAGATATCAGATTTTGGAATGGCAAAGATTTTTAGTGGAAATCAAAGCGAAACAAATACAAATAGAGTGGTTGGAACATAGTAAGTCCACTATCCCATGCTCTTCTAGGGCTATAGTTCTTTTTATAACAATCTAGTCCTTCTGTTATTAATTGTCTTTTGATATCTAATATTGCATATGTGTCAATTAAAATTGTATTGAAAATAAAGAATTAGCATTGAACTCATAAATTGGAAAAAGCAATACATTAGATCAGTCTTTGCTGGGGTTTATTCTACTTGGGAACATGGTTGTTCTCTTCAATCTAAAATTTGTAATCATCCTTCAATTTTGTGTGGCAGCTAAAACATACTTCTAATATAAAGTGATAACAATACAATAATCAAACTCAACATTTCTTGGTTTTTATATTTCCATAATCTAACCTGATTTTATTTATTGGGAAACTGGAATAGTGGATACATGGCACCAGAGTATGCTATGGAAGGACTTTTTTCAGTTAAATCTGATGTTTTCAGTTTCGGAGTCCTCTTATTGGAGATAATAAGTGGCAAAAGGAACAATGGCTTCCATCATTGGGAGCGAGGTGAAAGCCTCCTAACATTTGTACGTTTTTACCTCATATTTGACTTCAAAACAAATATATGGCTATACCATTCTGATTTAAGTAACATTACAGGCATGGAAACTATGGTCTAAAGGTCAAGGAATGGAGCTAATAGACCCGCTCCTTTTTCAGTCATGTGTGGCCAGTGAGGTGCTTAAATGCATTCATATTGGGTTATTGTGTGTGCAAGAAGATCCAGCAGATAGACCTACCATGTCATCTGTGATTGTCATGCTAGCAAGTGAGACCATAACACTTCCTCTACCAGCAGAACCTGCATTTTCTGTTGGACGTGTTGTTGCAGAACCATCTCATTTTACTTCAAATGATAGAGTCTGTTCTGTGAACGATGTTACAATTTCAAATATGTCACCTCGGTAATCGATTAATAGATGGATCTCCCTTTATTTTACTATTCTTAAAGATGATGGCTTTTGAGCACTTTCTAAGTTTTTTTGTCTTATAGGACACCCATTAAATGCTCATAACTTTTTCAACAACAATGAGAGATGTTCTTCACACACCAACAGATCGAACCGGCGATCCAATCAGCTTGTTGAGAGTTGAGACCCAGAAATTAATTGTACTATCCATGGACTATGATACATAGTGAGCTTTCCTATAGAAAGTCTTAATCCAACGCCATAAACTTTGCAAAATTTCTTCAGTACAACAAATTTGTATAACAGAGTTTCCAATTAAGAAAGTAAGATGGGCTTGGATCATGAGCTCTCTCAGCAATGAGATTAAATTAAAATGGTCTGTTAGAGCTCAGACCTTAGCAAATATAAGGTTTTGCCAGCAGCTTCGATGAAGTGGATAACAACATTTACAGCTTCAAATTAAGAGAGAACTTGTTTTTTTGCACTAGAAAGCAGATATGGATCATGCCTAGGCCCTAGATAATAATAATAATAATAATAATAATAATAATAATAATAATAATAATTAGAGTTAACCCAAGAGAGAGATTACGAAGTTAACTTTTGAAGTCATAAGAGAAATATTATAAGATTACACCTAAAGATTAGAGAATTTGAAAACTAAGTCATAAAGAGAATTATTATAAGATATTTAATTGAATGAAACCGAGACGATTCAATGTTAGATAAAATAAAATTAAACTCAATTTATTTGAAAATTCAAAATTCAAAATTTAATTTAAAACCAATCATTTTAATTTTAAAAACTAAAACTTAATTCAATAAAATATTCAAACTGTTAAATTCAATTTGATGAATTCAAACTTGAATAAGTTCAATTTATCCATTTTCAATCAACTCATTTATACCCTTATTTACTGTATACTATTTTGAAAAATATATTCTTTAAAGAACCCTGAGAGAAGAATGGGTGCTAGGGCAAATTGGACAGAGGAACAAAGCAATCCAGACGTAATCGGAAAAGTCTGCTCGAATCAGAGGACTAACCGACTAACATTCAAACAGAAAGACTTTTTTTTTTGATCCAGTCAAACAGAAAGACTTGGCAACTTGTTTCCTTGAAGGCCAGCTGGTGTGTGGTGTGGCATTGCGAATTTAAGGTACCATGAACATGAGAGTGGAACTTGATATATATCCCATCTGGCAAGTCCCGTCCCATCCATCTAAGACTTGTAAATGTCTTTACAGGTTTGACTAGAAGACACGAAAGAAAGCCTATTAAATTTGGTTCACCTGCCTGTTCCCGGTTAGCGTAGGGAGGTTGAAGTGCCGGTTAAAAGTGTTCGTTTAAACAGGAGAGGGAAAATCCCGGATGGAGAAACCCATCTCTGTTATCGTCGGAGGAAAAAATAAAAAGAAAAAATGCTTTGTCTACGACTTCTTCGTAACTCTGTTGTTCCGATGCTTTGTCTACGACTCCTTACTTAACTTTACCTCTGATGCGCAACAAACTTACCTCTACAATAGCTGTTCGAAACAGCTCCATATTTCCGACGTCCCTCGACACCGTGTGGTATTTGCAGATTTTCTCCAGTTTAATCAGACAGCTATTTCATCTATGTCAAACTCCTTCAATTCAAAAAGCATAAAAAATCACCTTCCTGGAACTGCACCAATTGTTGATATACTTCACCAGTCATTTCTTTTTGTTTTGCTCAGCCAAGGGAATGAAATTTCACCAGTCATTTCTTCATCTGACTGAGGTTCTTCCTAGATTCGGTGATTAAAGATTAATTTGGATGGCTGATGAAATTAATTTCGTAAAATTAAAAAAATTAAAATGATTTTTAAATAAAAATAAAATATTTATCAGAAAAAAGTTCAATAATAATTTTATATTTATTTTTAGTGTTGGAATCTACGGCAACCGTATTCTAAACTAAGCGTTAGAATTTTGCCTTTTAATTAAGAAAACTTTAATTAAGAAATACTCGTATGTATTGGACTTCACTTGAAATTTCTTCTCCGAAATTGCTCAGTAGCAACGGCCTGTTAGGATTTCTAACTCATAGAGCTCTACTCTAAGTTAAGCTACAGTTGATATCACAAATAAAAAAATCATCATTTTTCATTCTCATTCATAACAAATATTTTTTGATCAAAAATATATTTTAATATTTAACTCACACGTTTAATAAGATTTGAATATGAAATTTCTTTACTTATTAAAAGTTTTAAGACCTGCCCCTTATTAGTAGGTCAAGGCCCCATTCCTTATAAAAAATATTTCAAACAACAAATTTAAAGGAGAGAAAATAAAAGAGTAGCGTTTGCCAGTTTGGTACCATACAATCTGTTGAAGTATTCAACTGTTTGTATGGTGTGGGTACGGAGGTGGCTGAAGCGGTCTTGGTGACAAATATTTTTGACAGCTTCATATATATAAATTTCAACGGTTCCCTAAAGAGCTATCCTGCTTTAGCTGACTGGCATGGTTATGGGGTTAGTGCCGCAAACTTTGATCCGATAAAAGTTTTATTAATAAAACTTTGCTCGGTTGAATTGGCTTCCCCTGCTTTTCCACGGTTGCCGTGTAGAAGTCCAGGTCTTCATTTCAGTGCCGGTTAAAAGGCCTCGTTTAAAGAGGAAAAAAAGAAAACCCCAGATTGAGAAACTCATTTCTGTTTTGGTCCGAGGAAAAAAGAAACAGGAAAAAAAATGCTTGTCCACAAGTCCTTAATAACTCTGTTGTTCCTCTCCTTGCTTAGCTTAACCATTGAAGCGCAACAAACTTACCTCTCCCATTACTGTCCGAACACGACCACGTTTCCCACAAACGGTACTTACCAAGCCAATCTTAATCATCTGCTCTCGTCTCTTTCCTCCAACGCCACCCGTGGCTATGGGTTCTACAACACAACCTCCGGCAGAAACTCTGATGCGGTCTACGGGCTGTTTCTCTGCAGGGGTGACGTTTCAAATAGTAGCTGCGAAGAATGTGTCTCTACTGCCAGTAAAGAGGTCACTCAACGTTGCCCCGTGGAAAAAAATGCTGTGATTTGGTATGAAAATTGCCTCGTACGTTACTCAAATCAATCTATCTTTTCCACTGTGACCGCTTCTATTGCAATCTTGATGACTAACACGGAAAATGTAGCGGACCAAGAGCATTTCAACCAGATACTGTCTGATACGATATTTGATGCAGCAGCCCTGGCAGTAAATGGTACGACAGGTTTAAAAAACTTTGCGACCAGACCGGCGAGAATTTCAGAGTATGAAACACTGTACTGCCTTGTGCAGTGTACTCCTGACCTGTCAAGCTCCGATTGTAATACGTGTCTGGAACGAGCTATAGCCTTTATTCCCCAATGTTGCAGTGGAAGGCGAGGGGGAAGAGTGCTGACTCCTAGCTGCAACATTAGATTTGAATTAGTTTCCCCGTTCTTTAATGCATCTGCAGTTTCAGTTGTGCAACTGCAACCGCAACCTCCGCCTGTGACAACTCCTCCTCCAGCAACTCCAGGTTCAGTCGTACTTGCCTTTTTACTTGCTTTTGTTAGTTTTAAATAATTATAATTAGGACGATTATATGCCTTGTGCTTTTCTTCCAAAAAGTACCAACACTGAAATTTTCCTTTCCTTGATGGAAACGAGGAATTGACATTGGGACAGTTATCGCTCCCGAGAGATTGCGCTGCAGAGACATCAAATGAATTTGAATTTGATTTTATACGATAGTTGTAGCCTTCTTACTATCCTTGCAACCCAAGTATGCTTTAGCCTGAGAAGTATGAGAAATTATCGTGACTCAATCTTTATTGTTCTTGCAGGAAAAGGCCAAAATTCGTGACCAACAAAAGAGAAATTATCTTGCCTAATTTTTAATTATTATTTTTTAAATTACTGAAAATTTAATTTCAACATAAAAAGAAAGAAAATTAAAAAAAATCTGCAGCAGCAACTAATTATAAATTAATATCTGCCAAACAGAAACAACAAGAAGAAAACAAAAATTAGAAACTTACTGCAATATAAATCAATTGATCAACCAGAACTTTCTTTTGGACTAACACATGGTCTTTTTAGAAGGTAGGAAACAAGGCGGATCAAAGTGGATTCCTATCGTTGCAAGTTCATCGGCGGTTATGGCATTGGCTCTGTTCTGTTTTGGAGGTGTTTTTCTTTGGAGAAGGAGAAATTTTCAAGGTATTCATTGGATGATTAGATCTTATCTCCACTTCATTTTTTCTTGACACAATTGTTAAGCCAATTAGTTTTTTTATATTGCAGAGAATATAGATCATAACAACCACGAAGTTCAATTACTTGAATTAGTAGGAAGAGTTAGTGACGATTATTCAAATGAAAATTTTCAAGATGGGAAAGGGGTGAGATCTCAGGAGTTTCCTTCTATTCAGTTGGATATTTTACAAGCAGCAACGAAACAATTTAGTGATGAAAATAAACTTGGAGAAGGTGGATTTGGCCCTGTATACAAGGTACCCATGGTGATGGAGTATTATATTTTCAGTATGCAATACACCTCTTCAACTTCACAAAAGCAAGATGAAATTTTTTTTTGAAAGTTTATCTTAATTTACATTTTTATGATCTTTTTCATGTGTTTTTAGGGTAAATTGATAGATGGTAAAGAAATTGCAGTTAAAAGGTTGTCTAAAACTTCTGGGCAAGGGCTACTTGAGTTCAAAAATGAAGTCATGTTAATTGCCAAATTACAACATAGAAATCTTGTGAGACTCTTGGGCTGTTGCTTGGAGCAAAACGAAAAATTGCTTGTCTACGAATACATGCCCAATAAAAGCCTTGATGTCTTCCTCTTTGGTTTGATCCTCAAACCAAACATTCTTCTTTTTGCTTTATTCATTTGTTTTTAACAAGATTCTTCATCAAATATGGTATAAAAAATCAACTAACTACTATTATTCTTTTGGGGTTCTTTTTAGATTCAAACATTGGTGTGCAACTGGATTGGCAGAAACGCCTCAACATTATTTATGGCATTGCTCGAGGCATCATGTATTTACATGAGGATTCTCGTCTTAGAATTATTCATAGGGATCTTAAAGCCAGCAATGTTTTACTAGATCATGAGATGAACCCAAAGATATCAGATTTTGGAATGGCAAGGATTTTTGGTGGAAATCAAAGCCAAGCAAATACAAATAGAGTGGTTGGAACATAGTAAGTTCACTATCCCATGGACTTCCAAGCTCACAGTTCTTTTTTTTCTACCAATCTAGGTTCGTTAGCAATTAGTTATCTTTGATCTTTGATAATGCATCTGTGTCAATTAAAATTTTATTGAAAAGAAATAATTAACTTTGAACTCGTAAAATGGAAAACGTAATCATCGTTCAATTTTGTGTGTGAGTACAAACATGCTTCTAATTAAGTGATAACAACACAATATTTAAACTTAAAATGATTTTTGTCTTTGAAATTTCCATAATCTAACTTGATTTTTATCTATTGTTGAACTTAGTGGATACATGGCACCAGAGTATGCTATGGAAGGACTTTTTTCAATCAAATCTGATGTTTTTAGCTTTGGAGTTCTCTTACTAGAGATAATAAGCGGTAAAAGAAACAATGGCTTTCATCATTGGGAGCATGGGGAAAGCCTCCTAACGTTTGTATGTTTTTATCCTATCTTTGTTTTCGAAACAAGTAGATGGTTGCACCATTCTAATTTCAAGTAATATTATAGGCATGGAAACTATGGTCTAAAGGTCAAGGAATGGAGCTAGTAGACCCGCTCCTTGTTCAGTCGTGTGTGGCCAATGAGGTGCTTAAATGCATCCATATTGGGCTATTGTGCGTGCAAGAAGATCCAGCAGACAGACCTACAATGTCATCTGTGGTTGTCATGCTGGCAACCGAAGCCATAACACTTCCTCTACCAGCAGAACCTGCATTTTCTGTTGGACGTGTTGTTGTAGAAACAACTCAATCCACTTCAAATGACATTATCTGTTCTATTAATGAGGTTACAATTTCAACTATGTCAGCCCGGTGATTGATCAGTGGATGTATCTTTCCATTATTTCATTATTTTAAAGATACTTGCTACCTTCTAAATCCTTCCTAAGGTTTTTTTTTTGGATATCGAGCTGGGGATTCAATGTTGAGAGTTGTGACTCAAAATTTTAGTGTATTATCTATGATACATAGTGAGCTTTCATACAAAAAGTCTTAATCCAACATCAAGAATTTTGCAAAATTTCAACAGTGCAACAATTTTGTATAATAAAGTTCCAGTTAAAAAAGTAAGATGGGCATGGATTAAAGAAATTCAGAATATGTCATAAAGAATTATTATTAAGATGTGTAATCAAATAGAGACGATTCAATGTTAGGTGTGAACTTATTCGATTTAAAATTTCAAAATTAAAATTTAATTTGAGATTGAACGAGTTTAATTTTTTAGATTTAAACTTGGAATAGATTCGATTAAGAAAGTAAGATGGCTTGGATTGAAGAACTCCAAAAAAGAAGTCATAAAGAATTTATTATTAAGATGTATAATCAAAGAGAGACAATTCAGTGTCAAGTGTGAATTTATTCGATTTGAAATTTTGAAATTTAAATTTAAATTAAGATTGATTTTGAGTTTAATTTTTGAAATTTAAACTCAAAATAGACTTGATTTATCTTTTTTTGTTCATGAGATACAAAGTATTTATTGAACCTGATAATGAAGCCTCTCCAAAAAAAATGAATGGGATTTCCTAGAAACTCCAAGGATGAGGGAAAAATTCTTAAGGGTTCTACAAGAACAATGGAGAGCACTTAATAGTTTTTTTTTTTTTTAAATAAGAGATCTAATAAAAACTGTTTAGTCAAAACTCTAAAATTTCACATAATTAGTTGGTATCATCTTAGACGGGCGTCATGGGACGTTAATCCTTCCCATTGTGTAAATGTACTAGCGAACCTTAGAACTTAGAAGTAGACCAATGCTTTGTCCTTAGAGTCATTTAAGTGGTTAATCACATCTAGTAAAAAAAATTAATGACGACTCCTCATTTTATGTCTAGTGGCCTACCCTTAGGAAACGCTATGACACAAGGAAATTAATTTTCTTGAGTGCTGACTCCAAGACTTGAACCATGAACTTAGCCTGTAGAACGATACGTGCTTACTACTGGTGGATCCAATCCTTAGAGTTCATAAGTAATAAGAATTGACCTCTTACATAATATGAATTTTATAGTAATCATAATAAATTTACTGTGCTACATGAATTTTGAATGGTATGTACTAAATATAACACATATCACGAAAAGATTAAAGCTAAAGGTCAAAAAAGCCTTCGAAAAAAATGATTTTGGGTCCCTAACTTTTTTTCACAATCAATTGAGCGTTTTCATTTCAATTTTCAATCAATTAAACCCTTTCGTGGACGGAAATTATTAAATATGTATAGTACACGCGGTAAAAAATATAACAAACCTCATAGTTTTCGTCCATGAAAGGACTCAATTGAATGCAAATTAAAATATAAAGATTTAATTGATTGTGAAAAAAGTTAGGGACTCAATTTTTAAAACCATTTTTTAAGTTATTTTTTAACTCTTTTGCCAAAAGATTAACCAACGTGCAACGGTGTATGCTCTAATAGTTAAATATTAAAATAGTTATTTAACTAAAAATCAATTGATAATAAATAAATATGCGTTGAAATCATCTTCCATTTAATGAATGTGATTGCCTTATACGAATTAACTAGTACAAAAAGAAGTAAACACTGCACAAAAAGGCAAGTTAATTGGTGACTTCTCGAGAATTTCCCTTGATTTACCTACTATAATGGCAGCCACATATGATTTCTCTGATTCCAACAGGCTCGGACTCCCGATTCAGAATCATTCATTGAGACCTAAACCTAGCAATGTATTGTTGGATAAAGACATGGTTGCCAAAGTATAAGATTTAGCATGGCAAGAATTTTTTGTGAAAATCAGAACTCAGCAAACATTGAAACAGTTGTGGGAACATAGTGAGTATATCTGCTTTTCCTTGCATCTTTGCTCTTGACACTGTCAAAGATTATGCTACTTTATATATGAATGATGAAAAAGTGGAGTCATGGCTACAGAACATGCAATGGAGGGATTATTCTTAATGAAATCAAATGTTCTTAGCTTTGGCATGACAGTGCTAAAGATTCTTTCCAGTAAAAAAGAACAGTGGCTTTTACCAAACGAAACATGCCCCGATACTTCTTAATCAAACTCAGACAGCTTCGTATTTCCCACGTCCCGTCAGTCTGCGTGTGATTTTAGCAGTGTTAGGGTTTAGAGTTTAGAGTTATGTCGAACTCCTTCAATTGAAAAAAACCATCAAAAGCACCTTCCTGGAACTACGCCATGATTGATCAGCTTCACCGATCATTTCTTCATCTGCCTAAAGTTCTTCCTAGATTTAATGATTCTCCATTTGTTTGTTGGCGATTAATCAACTTCGTGTTGGCAATGATTTCTGCCTGAACGTGTCAAAGTCATTATACACGTCCGACGTTTTAATTATTTTTCCAAATGTTGTCATTTCATGAGAAATGTCATTTCCACATAGTTTACACGAAAACTCTAATTAAGAAAATCTGTACTAGAATATATGTAGTAACTGCCTCCTAGGATTTCTAACTCATAATATTTAAAAAATATTTCAAATTATAAATTAAAAAAAATAAAAGAGGGTGAGTCAAATATTAAATATCGAAAACATTTTTTTTTATCTTTGCTTAAAATACGTATAACGATAAAAAAAAATATACATTCCATTTTTAATTCTCGGCAGATTCATATATAAAAATATCAACGAGCACCTAAAGAATTATTATGCAATAGCTGACGATCATAATTATGGGGTTGATCGGGTTCATGCGGAAAACTTTTGAAATATCAATTTTCTTTAAACAAGTTCGCTAGCTATAGCCTAAAAGAAAATTGCGGGTTCTTGATCAAACCCATTTTTCCCTTACAAGCATTAAGAAAATAATGACTCTTCTTTTCAAAACCAAAACTTTGCTTTTGTTCTTGACCACAATCTTTGGGCTTATCAGCTTCATCACTTGCCAGTCACCAATATATAATTATCACGACTGTCTAGGTCCAGATAATGTTACAGCCACTGCCAGTTATAAATCAAACCTTACAGCTCTCCTTGATTCTATATCCTCTAAAGCTTCCGAGCACAGCTTCTATAATGATAGCTTAAATGGAGTTTATAGTCTCTTCCTTTGCAGAGGTGATGTTTCTAGTAATGTTTGCCGGGTTTGTGTCAACAATGCTACTCGAACACTCATACAACAGTGCCCTTCTGATAAAAGAGCAATCATTTGGTATGATCAATGCATGTTACAATATTCAAACATCACCTGCTTTGGCCAGCTGCGCCTTTCTCCAAGATTGTTAATATGGAATACTCAGAATGATACTTCACCTGATGAAGGAAACATCGGTACCAAAGGTTTCATATATACTCTAGTTAGTCGCGCTCGAAATGAAGAAAACATGTTTGCAAAAGATGAAAGGGAAATGGAGAATGGATCAGGGCGAAGGTATGGTCTGGTGCAGTGCAGCAGAGATCTTAATGTCAGTGCATGTTCTTCTTGTTTGAATCAATTGTTAAATTGGATGGAGGATTACTGCATAAATAGAAGAGGATGGGGTATATTGAGTCCAAGTTGCTATATAAGGTATGAGATGTACCCGTTCTTTGACCAACCATCAGCTCCACCAGGACTATCGCCGGAGAATGAAGGTAATTTTATCACCAGAGAATTTTTTCTTTCCCTCTGTGGAAGCAGAGGATTGTCCTGTTTTTTTCTCTTGCAATATATTGCTTAATAGACAACTTAGCCGTTAGCCCAATGCCTAATAATCAGTTATAGCTCCCATCCAATTTTACCTATGTCCGAACTTTTATTCCACACTAAAAATCATTTGAAAGAGAATTTTCATTTGGAGTACTCTATATAACAGACTTAGAAGATAGCAAACAAGGCAAATCGAAGTGGATTCCTATCGTTGCAAGTTTATCAACGATTTTTGGATTAACTCTGCTTTGTTCTGGAGGACTTTTTCTCTGGAGAAGGAGAAAATTTCAAGGTATGCATAGGATGACTGGATTGTACTTTCACTTCAATTTTTATTGACTCAAATGTTTTGCCAATTAATTGTTTTTCTGTTGAAGAGAATATAGATCATGATAGCCAAGAAGTTCAGTTACCTGAATTAGGAGAAATAGTTAGCAATGACTACTCAAATGAAAATTTTCAAAGGGAGAGTGGAGTGAGATCTCAAGAGTTTCCTTCAATTCAATTGGATATTTTACAAGCAGCAACGGAACAATTTTGTGATGAAAATAAACTTGGAGAAGGTGGATTTGGCCCTGTGTACAAGGTAACTACACACCTCTCAACTTCACAAAAGCAAGATGAAATAAACTTTCAAGAAACTTATATCTTACTTAGTTCTTTTGTGATGCTTTTTCATGTGTTTATTAGGGTAAATTGGCAGATGGTAAAGAAATTGCAGTTAAGAGGCTTTCTAGAACTTCTGGACAAGGGCTACTTGAGTTCAAGAATGAAGTCATGTTAATTGCCGAACTACAACATAGAAATCTTGTGAGACTACTCCGTTTCTGCTTGGAGAAAAAGGAAAAATTGCTTGTTTATGAATTCATGCTGAACAAAAGCCTGGATTTGTTCCTCTTTGGCTTGATCCTCTAACAAAGCATTCTTGTTTCTTCTTTATTCATTTTGTTTTTGACACAATTACAATGAAATAAAGTAAAAAAATCAACTAACTACTATCATTCTTTTGCGGCTCTTTTAGATTCAAGCATTAGTGTGCAACTGGATTGGCAAAATCGCCTTAGCATTATTAATGGCATTGCCCAAGACATCTCGTATTTACATGAGGATTCTTGTCTTAGAATGATTTGTAGGGATCTTAAAGCTAGCAATGTTTTGCTAGATCACGAGATGAACCCAAAGATATTAAATTTTGGAAAGGCCAGGATTTTGGTCGAAATCAAAGCCAAGCAAATACAAAAAGAGTGGTTGGAACATAGTAAGTCCACTGCCCCATGCATTTCTAGGCATATTTCTTTTTGGTTGAATCCTCAAATGAGGATCTAACGTTTTCGGAAATGTTCAATTCAGGATCTAAACTTTTATTTTGCTCAATTCAGGATAAAACGTTTTCAATTTTGTTCAAATAAAGACTTTTTAACGCGCATGAGTTACACGCGCAGTTAAAATGATAACGGCGTTTATAAAGGACACGTGGCAGCATGCGATTGGGCCACGTGGCATAAGGGGGGACACGTGGCAGCATAAGAGTGGGACACGTGGCAGCGTATTAGTGTGACACGTGGCAGAGTAGACAAGTGGTAGCGTGTGAGTGTGACACGTGGCGGAGTGGACATGTGACAGTGTGTGAGTGGGACACATGGCAATGACATAATTATTTTTCTTTTAATAGGTAAAAATACATGGACACGTGGCAGCTTATTAGTGGGACATCTAGCAAGGTGGACACATGGCAGCGTGTGAGTGGGACACGTGGCAGTGACTTAAAATTATTTTTCTTTTAATAGCTAAAAATTTTTTTGTTATAAATATTAATAAAAAATTAAAAATTTAAATATTATTTATAATATTATAATTAATAGTTAATTTTGTTAGTTGATTTTTTAATAAAAAATAACTTTTAAAAATTTATATTACATTTTCAAAAAAAAATATTTTGTTAAAAAATAAATTTTTATAAAAATTATTTCTGTACTTTTTTCACTTTGTTTTTCTTTTCATTCCTTGTTGTTTTTATTTCTTTTATATGATTTAAAATTAAAATAATTTTTTATTGTAAATTAAATATAATTATTTTTAGAAAATTGAGTTTTTCTAGGAAATAAGTTTATTTTTTTAATTACATTAATTTTTCTAAAAATACAATTCTTACATATTTTTCTTTATTTTTATAGTTTCTTTATCTTCTTTCTTTTTCTGTCAATTAGAAGAAAATATAGAAAACAAAAAAAGAAGAAAAATACAAATTAAATTTAGTAATTTAAAATTTATTCTTTAAAAAATATATAATTTCTAATAATTTTATGGCTAATAGTTTTTTTCCTTTTTATGGTAAAAACGAAAAAAATTTAAGAAAGAAAAAATAATAATTATACTAGTTAAAAAAAATTTTATAATAATTTTTATGTTTGAGAATTTATTTTCTAAAACAAAATTTTTAATTTTTAATTGTTTCAAAAAATAATTTTAAAAAATTTATTCAAGAAAATATTATTTTATCAAAATATATAGTTTTTATTGAATAAAAAAAAGAAAGAAAAAAAGTTTAAAAAAAAAAACGTGGACACGTGGCAGCGTGTGAGTGAAACACGTGGCAGAAGTGGACACGTGGCAGCGTGTGAGTGAGACACGTGGCAAAAAGTGGACACATGGCAACTTGTGAGTGAGACACGTGGCAGTGATTTTATAATTATTTTCTTTTAATAGGTAAAAAATACGTGGACACGTGACGGCGTGTGAGTGTGACACGTGGCAATAATTATCTTTTCATCGTCACCCACTCTTTTAACGGCGCGTGTAACTCACACGTATTAAAAAGTCCTTATTTGAGGAAAATTGAAAACGTTTTATCCTGAATTGAGTAAAATAAAAGTTTAGATCCTAAATTAAACATTTTCGAAAACGTTAGATCTTTCCATTTTCTTCCTCACGTCTCCCTCAATTTCACCATGAAAATCTTCCTTCAACCCCTCAACTCACCAAGCATCATTAACCAGCCTTCTTCCCCATCTTAAAAGCTGTCCAAGGCTAGGATTTTGTGGATATAAACCAACGTGACAGGGGCTGGAATGGGTCTGTACTGTTCGGCAATAGTGAAGGTAAGGAATTGGTGATGTGTTACATGATTCTAGCTATGGCCTTTACTTGTTCATGGCATGGATGATGTGTTTTAGACTTTAAATTGAATTAAATAAAAAAAGGAAGAAGAAACAGGGAGGTTCGGCTATGGAGGGGATTTAAGGGAAATCTTAGTAATTTGGATGTTGTTAGGAAGAAATTAGATGAAAACTATGAATAGAACTTGGTTGGATTTATGGTTGTGATGATAATTTTGCTGAACATTTGAAGTGGAGTGAATGTGGCTGGCTCTTGGCCAAAAACAGGGGCTAACGTTGGTGATGACATTTAGATGAATTTTAAGTGTTTGATTATATACTTAAGTGAGTAGAAAAGGTACATAAAGTTAGAGTTAATTGAAAGAAAGAAAATCATAAGAATAAGATCATAGGAAGCTCACGGTAAAGCTTGTAAAATGAGGATGGTGATGAATTCTTTACTGCAGAAAATATATAAATATATATATATATATATATATATATATATATATATATATATATATTTGATCATGAGGAAAATAAAATGGAAAATATTTACGAGCTAAATTTAGGGAAGAATAAATGAAAAATCATGAAGATGGAGGAGCAATTAGCGGCTGTCGGTTTTGGCTGTTGGGAGGAGGAAAAATGTAAGCTGCCGACAGCTTCAAGGGAAAATAGAAAAGAAAACCAGAAAAAGAAAAGAAAAAAGAAAGGAAATGTTAATATAATTTGATGAATGGTATTAATAAAATTAATATATTGATGGAATTAAGATTAATTGTAAAACTAAAGTTGGAAAACAATAAGGATTTGGGCAAATATAAATTTGGGGTCAAAGCTTAATTTATGAGCTCTCATAGAAATTATAGAAATATTCATTTGAGTTATTTATGAGATTTTAACTAAAATTTAAGAAAGAGTGAGAATCAATAGAAAATAGCAAATGATGAAATATTTATTAGAATTAGAATTTGTAATATAGGATTTTGAATATAATTTAGATTTATTGTGCAGTATGGGGTACGAGAGATAAAGAGGCGCAAGTAGAGCTATCGGATTTTTATACTGCACGGAAATAGAGATAAGGAACATGTATAGGAGTTGCATAAAATAATCTTTACTTGCATTTAGAAATTTTCAGATACCGAATCGTAGCCATTTATTCGCTTAATCCTCCCAAATGAAAAATAGAAATCTAACTTGAATTTCTATAGATCCAAATATTGCTTTACTTAAAATGATTTACATGAATTAAATTACATGAATTGATTTACACAAAATGATTTGCATGAATTGATTTATATGAATTGATTTACATGAAATGACTTACGTGATTTGATTTATATGAAATAATTTATATGCATTGATTTACATGACATGAGTTATATGAAATGAATTACATGAAATATTTAAATTGCATTAAACATAAATTTATTTCAAGTGCATAGATGTTTTAATTTGTTTTAAATTATATACAAGTCTTCATACATTATAAGTTTGTATAAAAGTATATTTTATTGATTTTACATAAATGATTTATTATTTATGTGCAAATGAATTATTGGGATATATAAAGTTTTCAATAAGTATTTAACGAATTTTATTATTGCCAAATATAATAAATATTCTTTTATGTGAGTTTTAACTGATTGAAGAAAATTACTATTTGAAATTGATTTTTACTATTAAATGAAATGATTTATGAAAATGTTTTGAGATAATCGTATTGTAGTGATCATGCATATTGTTATATGACTGCGGACCTGATTAGTCCACAGGTTTATTGTATTGTATATGACTGTGGAAGTTATGGTCAAACCCACAGCTTTACGCACTGAGCACCTGACCAGTGCGAACTGTGAGTGTTGATGATGGTCATTCGTTATAGTGATCGTCCCTTCAGGGATATTGATATTGATCGTCCCCTCGGGGATACTGATAGTGATCGTGCATGATTCTATTTGATGTGACTGTCTCCACTGAATTGTATTTGAACGATTTGAATACCGAATGATTTGAATACTGAATGGTTTGAACACTAAACAATTTGAATACCAAATACTTTGAATATTGAACGAATTGATTACTGAATGATTTGAATACCGAATGATTTGAATACTGAATAATTTGAATATTGATTTACTGATTTGACATAAATAAAGAAAGGTTTGAAATCAAATGATCGAAGGTGATAAACTTAAATGAATTGCTTTACTGTATAAGATGAAAATCTTGCCTATATTGACATTTAAAACTGTTACCGAAGTTGCATACTGAAATTTGTTTTATAGCATCGCCTACATAAATGGCTTATATATTGATTAATGATTTAAAAATACATCGCATAAATTATAAAATGTTTTATACGGATTATTGATTTGAAATAGCATCACATGAATTATTAATTGTTTTATATTGATTAATGAATTGAAATTGCATTGCATAAAATGCTAAGCGTGTATTTTATATGTCTTTCTCTTAATTAGTAAAATAAGTTATTTTTATTTAACTGCATTTTATACACGCTTTTGTATATGTTTCTTATTGGGCTTTCCCCAAAGCTCACCCTTTTACTCACCATCCCAGATAGCCCATCAGTGTATAGGATATCTGCTGCCTTCGGGTTAGTTGAAGAATTCACTAGAAGTTTAAAGTATCAAGTGAACAGGTATATATATATATGTATATATATATATAAATATATAATTTTATATTTATATTCATATTTATAAATGCACAATAGATGTGTTTGCGATGAGATGTAAATAGCGTGATGTTAAGTTTAAGCATATTTATGAATTGTAATGAAAATTGTAAAATGAATTTACATTGACACCGAATGCAAACCAATTGATACCGACTAATTGAATGGAAAAGATAATAATTAAAAGAAAAAAGTTAGTCTGAATTTCATAATTTTGGATGTTACATAAACTTCACAAAATTTCTTCAGTACAACAAATTTGTATAACAGAGTTGCCTATTCATAAAGTAAGATGGGCTTGAATCATGAGCTTTCTCTGCAATGAGATTAATGCTTCGTCCCTAGAGAGGGATTAATATAATGATAATAATTAGAGCTGACCCAAGAGAGAGATCACAGAGTTAATTTTTGATGTTATAGGAGAAACGCTATAAGATTACACCTAAAGATTAAAGAATTTCGAGAACGAAGTCATAAAAGAGACTTATTATAGACGATTCAATGCTACAAAAAATGAAACTTAATTCGATTGAAAATTTAAAATTTAATTTAAAATGGATCAATTTTAATTTTAAGAACTAAATACAATAAAATATTCAAATCGCGAGACGACTTATGAATTCAAACTTGAATAGGTTCACTTTATGCTTTTTTTTTTGTCGAAATCCCTATGTATCCATCTTCGGTGACTATTCCGGAGTCGGGGGAGACAGAACGTGGTTAGGCAGTTCCCCTCCCAACATTGGCACTCCATTGACAGAGCGTGGTTAGGCAGTCCCCCTCCCAACATTGGCACTCCATACATAAGTCAGGATTCGAACCCTGACCTTGCTTAAAGAATGAGAGTCGCTAATCACTCACGCCAATCAATTGTTAGTACTCTTTATGCTTTCTCGATCAGCTCATTTATACCCTTATTTACACTATTTTATTTTGGAGGGAATATTCTTTAAATAACCCCGAGAGAAGAATGGGATGATAGGGGCAAATTGGACAGAGGAATAAAGCAATCTATACGTAATCGGAAAAGTCTGCAATCTGTACCAATCAGGAGCACTAATATTCAAACAGAAGAAAGACTAGATAACTGATAGCATTGGTAGCATGAATGTGAAAGTAGCACTAGATATTTATCTCCAACTCCCGTCCCGTTTACCGACGACTTGTAAATTGTCCTTTCGCTTGCTTTTAGCAAGGTTGAGTAGCCTAAAAGCAAATCCTGGGTTCTGGGTTCTTGATCAAACCCATTTTTCCATTACAAGCAGGAAAAAAAAATGACTCTTCTTTACAAAACCAAAACTTTGCTTTTGTTCGTGACCACAATCTCTGCGCTTATCAGCTTCATCACTTGCCAGTCACCAATATACAATTCTCACTACTGTTATAATGATACGTCCAGTACTGCCAGTTATAAATCTAACCTTAACACTCTTCTAGATTCTATATCCTCTAAAGCTTCCGACCACAGCTTCTCTAATGATAGCTTAAATGGAGTTTATAGTCTCTTCCTTTGCAGAGGTGATGTTTCTAGCAATGTTTGCCAGGTTTGTGTGAACAATGCTACTCGAACACTCCTACAACAGTGCCCTTCTCATAAAAGAGCAATCATTTGGTATGATCAATGCTTGTTGCAATATTCAAACATCACCTTCTTTGGCCAGCTGCGGCTTTATCCACAATTGTTAATGTGGAATCCTCTGAATCAGAGTGATTCTTCACCTGAAGAAGGAAACATCGATATCAAAGCTTTCTTTTATCCTCTAGTTAAAAAAGCTAAAAATGCAGAAAACATGTTCGCAAAAGATGTAAGTGAAATGGAGAATGGAGCAGGGCGTAGGTATGGTCTCGGGCAGTGCAGCAGAGATCTTAATGTTAGTGCATGTTCTTCTTGTTTGGATGAATTGTTAACTCAGATGGAGGATTGCTGCATAAATAGAGGAGGATGGCGTATATTGTCTCCAATTTGCTATATAAGGTATGAGATGTACCCATTCTTTGAACAACCATCAGCTCCACCAGGACTACCGCCGGAGAATAAAGGTAATTTTATCACCAGGGAATTTTTTTCTTTCCCTCTGTAGAAGCATAGGATTGTCCTGTTTTTTTCTCTTTTAATATTTTGCTTAATAGACAAATTAGCCCAGTGCCTAATAATCAGTTATATCTCCCATCCCAATTTTGCCTATGTCCAAGCCTTTATTCCACTAAAAATCAACTGATACAGGAACTTTTTTTTAATGTAAACCATAAAACAGAGGTAGAAGATAACAAACAAGGCAAACCGAAGTGGATTCCTATCGTTGCAAGTTTATCAACGATTTTTGGATTAACTCTGCTTTGTTCTGGAGGGGTTTTTCTTTGCAGAAGAAGAAAATTTCAAGGTATGCATTGGATGACTGGATTGTACTTTCACTTCAATTTTTATTGACTCAATTGTTTTGCCAATTAATTGTTTTTCTGTTGAAGAGAATATAGATCATGATAGCCAAGAAGTTCAGTTACTTGAAGTAGGAGGAATAGTTAGCGATGGCTACTCAAATGAAAATTTTCAAAGTGAGGGTGGAGTGAGATCTCAGGAGTTTACTTCGTTTCAGTTGGATATTCTACAAGTAGCAACAGAACAATTTTGTGATGAAAATAAACTTGGACAAGGTGGATTTGGCCCTGTGTACAAGGTAACTATGCACCTCTTCAACTTCACAAAAAAAAAATGAAATAAACTTTCAAGAAGTTTAGATCTTAATTAGTTCTTTTATGATTCTTTTTCATGTGTTTTTTAGGGTAAACTGGCAGATGGTAGAGAAATTGCAGTTAAGAGGCTCTCCAGAACTTCTGGACAAGGGCTACTTGAGTTCAAGAATGAAGTCATGTTAATTGCCAAACTACAACATAGAAATCTTGTGAGACTCCTCGGTTGCTGCTTGGAGAAAAACGAAAAATTGCTTGTTTATGAATTCATGCCCAATAAAAGCCTTGATGTGTTCCTCTTTGGTTCGATCCTCAAACAAAGCATTCTTGTTTCTGGTTTATTCATTTTGTTTTTAATACGATTTCCATGAAATAAAGTAAAAAATCAACTAACTGCTATCATTCTTTTGGGGTTCTTTTTAGATTCAAGTATTAGTGTGCAACTGGATTGGCAAAAGCGCTTTAGCATTATTACTGGCATTGCCCGAGGCATCCTATATTTACACGAGGATTCTCGTCTTAGAATTATTCATAGGGATCTTGAAGCTAGCAATGTTTTGCTAGATCAAGAGATGAACCCAAAGATATCAGACTTTGGAATGGCAAGGATTTTTGGTGGAAATCAAAGCGAAGCAAATACAAATAGAGTGGTTGGAACATAGTAAGTCCACTGTCCCATGCACTTCTAGGCTTATAATTCTTTTTATACCATTCTAGGTCCTTCATTTATTAATTATCTTTTGATATCTAATATTGTATCTATATCAATTAAAATTGTATTGAAAATAAAGAATTAGCATTGAACTCGTAAATTGGAAAAGTAATACATTATATCAATCTTTGCTGAGGTTTATTCTGCTTGGGAACATGGTTATCTCTTCAATCCAAAATCTGCAATCATCATTCAAATTTGTGTGGCGGCTAAAACATGCTTCTAATAATAAAGTGATAACAACACAATAAACAAACTTAATTATTCTTGGTTTTGATATTTCCATAATCTAACTTGATTTTATTTATTTGTGAACTATAATAGCGGATACATGGCACCATAATATGCCATGGAAGGACTTTTTTCAGTCAAGTCCGATGTTTTTAGTTTCGGAGTCCTCTTACTGGAGATAATAAGCGGCAAAAGGAACAGTGGCTTCCATCATCTGGAGCGTGGTGAAAGCCTCTTAACGTTTGTATGTTTTTATTTTATCTTTGTCTTCAAAACAAATAGATGGCTATACCATTCTAATTTTAGTAACATTACAGGCATGGAAACTATGGTCTAAAAGTCAAGGAATGGAGCTGATAGACCCAGTCCTTATTCTGTCATGTGTGGCCAATGAGGTGCTTAAATGCATTCATATTGGGTTATTGTGTGTGCAAGAAGATCCAGCAGACAGACCTACCATGTCATCTGTGATTGTTATGCTAGCAAGCGAGAACATAACACTTCCTTTACCAGCAGAACCTGCATTTTCTGTTGGGCGTGTTGTTGCAGAACCAAGTCAATCCACTTCGAATGATGGAGTCCATTCTGTTAACGAGGTTACAATTTCAAATATGTCACCTCGGTGATCGATTAGTAGATGCATCTTCCATTATTTTACTATTCTAAGAGTGCTAGTTTCTGAACACTTTCAAAGTTTTTTTTGTCTTGTTGGACACCCATAAAATGTACTTCACTCTTTCAACAACAATGAGAGATGATCTTCAGACATCAACAGATTGAACCAGGGGATCCAATCAGCTTGTTGAGACCCAGAAATTTATTGTACTCTCTATGATACATAGTGAGCTTTCCTATAACTTTGCAAAATTTCTCAAGTACAACAAATTTGTTTAACAGAGTTGCAAATTAAGAAAGAAAGATGGGTTTGGATCATGAGCTTTCTTTAAAGTTCACCGAAGAGAGAGATTACAAAGTTAATTTTTGAAGTCATAAGAGAAATACTATAAGATTACGCCTGAAGATTAAAGACTTTGGAGAACCAAGTAATAGAGAGAATTATTATAAGATATTTAATTGAATGGGACCGAGATGATTTAATGCTAGATAAAATAAAATACTACTTGCTCTATTCAAAAATTTAAAATTTAAAAGTTAATTTAAAATCGGTCAATTTTAATTTAAAAAACTAAAATGTGATTCAATAAAATATTCAAACAATCAAACTCAACTTCATGAATTAAAACACGGATGGATTCAATTTATCTTTTTTTCAATCAACTCATTTATACCCTTGTTAACTTTATACTATTTGTAAGAAAGTAAACTTCTTTAAATAACCCTGAGAGAAGAATCGGACATTAGAAGCAAATTGGACAGGGGAACAAAGCCATCCAGACGCAATCGGAAGAGTCAATTTCGAATCAGGGGACTAACATTCAAACAGAAAGAAAGACTTGGCAACTGGTTTCCTAGAAGGCCAGCGATTTAAGCTACCATGAATGTGAAACCGGTAATTGATATTTATCTCCAACTAGCAACTCCCGTCCCATCCATCAAAGACTTGTAAATGTGGTTGGCTAATTATTAAAATTTGGTTCACCTGCTTTTAATCGGTTAGCATCTGGAAGTTCAAAGTCTTTCAGTGCCTGTAAAACGGGTTAGCTGGAACAAGCGAGAAAACCTCTGATTGAGAAACTCACCTCTGTAATGGTCTAAGGAAAAGAGAAACAGAAAAAAAAAATGCTTGTCTACAAGTATTTCCCAACTCTGTTGCTCCTCTCATTGCTTAGCTTTACCATTGAAACGCAACAAACTTACCTCTACCATGGCAGTCCGAACAAGATTAGAGATGTAAAAGAAATAAATTATTCGTAAACTATTCGATTTCGATTTGGTAAAAATTTGAGTATTATTCATTTATTTTTGAACCAAACTCAAGCTTGAACTACTAAGTAACAAATCAAGTTGAATTTGATAATTTTAATATTTAACTCAAATGACTAGCGAGTCTAATCAAAATTTTTAATATATGTTTATATTTTATTACTAATTTATTATTTTATTTTCATAATATATGATTGAAAAATGATAAATCGAATCAATAAAATCAAATTTGAATCGAATTTGAGCCATTCAAATATTTTGTAAAATCAGACTTAAATTTAAAAAATTAAATTCTATTAAATTCAACTCGAACTTCGAGTCTTAAATTTTTAAACCCAATTAAACTTAAATTTAATATTAAATAATCTCAACTCAACTAGATTACATTTCTAAACACTACCACTTTTTTCCGCAAACGATACTTACCAAGCGGATTTCAATAATCTGCTCTCCTCTCTTTCCTCTGCAGGGGTGATGTTTCAAATAACAGTTGCGAAGAATATGTTTCTACTGCTACAAAGGAAGTCACTCAACGTTGTCTTGTTGAAATAGTTGTTCTGATTTGGTATGATAATTGCCTCATACGTAACTCAAACCAATCTATTTTCTCCATTGAGACCATTGGTCTGAAGTTTATCTGTATAACACCACAAATGTCACAGACAAAGTGCGTTTCAAACAGATGCTATCACAGCAATATATTAAGCAAGCCACATCAGTAGCTCAAACCACCTCAGCAAGGAGTCCGTACCAGGATACACCAGAAACATCTCAACAAACTACCAGCAATATTTTCGGTGCTTCCAGAATACAGAGCCACTAACAGTCATGCACATGTTTAGCGTGTTTTTGTTTTATGTTCTGTACTCTTCCAGAATTCTGTAGCCTTCTTTGAATTCCATGTAAACTTTTATATAAACTGTACTGTGCTCATATTTGAAATATAGAGGAAAATCCATTTTTGCCTTGATGATGCAATTGTAGCATGGCATCAGAGCAGGTTCTCGGCTCTTTTCTGTTATTCAATTTCCTTCTCTATCATTTTCCCTTATTTTCTTATTAACCAAACATATCCTGCAAATGACTCAGTCTACAACAAAATTCGAAGACAATCCTGCTAATCCTTATTACCTTCACTCCAATGAAAATCCATCCTTAGCCTTAGTCTCCAAACCCCTTACCGGTTCCAACTACCATTCATGGGCAAGAGCTATGCGCATGGCATTACTCTCCAAAAACAAGTTGAAATTCGTTGATGGCTCCATCAAAATGCCGGATCGAAACGATCAATTATATCCTGCTTGGGAACGGTGTAACACCATGGTAATCTCTTGGTTACTTCATTCTTTAAGCTCTTTCATTGCTCAAAGCATTATCTGGTTTGACAATGCTTCTGAAGTTTGGCAAGATCTCAGAGACAGATTTGCTCAAAGTGATTCAATCAGAATTGCTGAGCTTCAAGAAGAAATCTATAGTCTCTAACAAGGTTCATTTTCTGTTACTGAGTATTTTACTACTCTTAAAACGTTATGGGATGAGCTCTCTGTTTTGCGACCTGTTCCAGTTTGTTCATGTGCAACAAAATGCTCTTGCCTGGCTCTTCCTATTGTGAGAGCATATCAGCAGTCAGATTGTGTCATCAGATTCCTCAGAGGATTAAATGAGAATTTCTCCACTGTTCGTTCTCAAATCATGTTGATTGAACCACTACCTTCCATAAACAAAGTGTTTGCCTTAGTTATACAGCATGAGAGACAGCTTCATGGAGGCTCTATTCAATCTACACCTGTACCTGCTGCTTTTCTTAATCAAAGATCCTTTTACAGAGATAAGCAGTACAAGAGCAAGCCTAAATGTTCTTATTGTGGTTTTACTGGACACACAGTTGATAAATGCTTCAAGAAGCATGGTTACCCGCCGGGTTTTCAATCCAAAAGAAGAGAATCTATAGTCAACCAAATGCAAGGGGTCAAACAACCAATGCCTGAAGAGAAAACTCCTGGTGCTTTTGGTTCTGCTTCTTTGGATCAGCCACAATCATATGACACGTCTGTGTTTATTCCAGAGCAACGCGCCAAGTTACTTAGTCTTATTCAGCCTAACCCCGATCCTAGCCCTTCCTCCTTAAATGACATTTCTGTTAATATGGCCTCTATGTGCAACATGGCAGGTAAAGTAGTCCTCTCTTCATGGATTATTGACACTGGAGCAACTGATCATGTTGCTTGTTCATTAAAATTTTTCATTAACTACTTACCTACAGACAATCTTTTCATTAAATTACCTACTGGTCAAAAGGTTTCTGTTGCTCATATTGGTACTGTTAAAATCTTTCCTAACCTCCTTCTTGATAATGTCTTTCATGTGCCATCTTTTTCTTACAATTTAATTTCTGTTAGTAAACTTGTTTCTCAAAATAATTACTCCCTAACTTTTTCTTCTACTGGGTGTTATATTCAGGACCTTCTCAAGCAGAAGATGATTGGTTTTGCTAAGGAAGATCATGGCCTGTTTCATCTCTTTCCTCACACATCTTCTGTTTCCCCAGTTGTTTGTAATTCATGCACTGTTTTTCCTTCAAATATATGGCACTATAGATTAGGCCATGCTTCCAATTCACGCATTAAACTTCTCCAATCTATTGACAAATCAATTGATGTCAGTAATGATCATCTAGCTTGTGATATATGCCATTATGCCAAACAGAGAAAATTACCTTTTTCTGATAGCTCTTCTTTCACTAACTCCTGTTTTGAGTTGCTTCATATGGATATTTGGGGACCAAGTCGATATCCTTCATTGTTTGGATTTTTATATTTCTTAACTATTGTTGATGATTACAGTCGAGCCACTTGGATTTTTTTGATGAAATCAAAATCAGAAGTTAGAGGTATTATACAAAGTTTCTGTGCCTTAGTTGAAAATCAATTCCAAACAACAGTCAAATACATTCGTAGTGACCAGGGTCAAGAATTTCAAATGCATGAATTCTACAACATGAAAGGAATAATATACCAAATGTCCTGTGTCTCTACCCCTTAACAGAATAGCAAGGTTGAACGTAAACACCAGCACATATTGAATGTAGCAAAGGCCCTCAGCTTCCAAGCCAAGCTCCCTGTCTCTTTCTGGGCAGACTGCATTGCTCATGCCACATACCTCATAAATAGAGTACCCTCCCCTATAATCAACAACAAGACACCTTATGAATTGCTCTTCAATTCACCACCTACCTACACTAACCTTAAAGTATTCGGTTGTTTGTGTTTTGCTTCCTCCCTTTCCACTCATAAACATAAGTTTGATCCTAGAGCTCGAAAATGTATTTTTCTTGGTTTCATTAATGGCATAAAGGGTTACAAACTATATGATTTACACACACATGAAATTTTTTGCTCTCGACATGTAGTATTTTATGAGCATGAATTTCCATTTGCTTCAGAACCACTGCATAGTCCACACCATTCTGCTCCACAGAATCAAACCATTATTCCCATTGTCCCTATTGATTCCAATTCATTCTCAGAGACTCAATCTGACTTGATTACTCTTAGTGAGCCCACTAATATGCCTAGGAGATCCACTAGAGTCAGACAAATCCCCTCCTACTTGAATGATTACAGTTATGAACTTCCACTTAGCATTACATCATCTTCAGCAAGGAGGTCCTCGCCACATGTTCTTTCTCAAGTACACTCTTACTCTAATCTTTCTTCTGCTCATAGAGTTTATTCCACCTTTCTTGATACTTTGCACGAGCCACACACTTATGCACAGGCTATTCAATATGATTGTTGGAAAGATGCAATGAAAGCAGAACTCCAAGCCTTACAGGACAATCAGACTTGGGAATTGGTTGTTCTCCCTCCAGGTAAACACACTATAGGCTGTAAGTGGGTGTACAAGGTTAAATTAAGAGCAGATGGTACACTAGAGAGACACAAAGCTAGACTTGTAGCAAAGGGCTACACACAACAGGAAGGCATCGATTATCTTGACACTTTTGCACCTGTTGCTAAAATGACTACTATTCGCATGCTTTTAGCTTTGTCTGCAGCTAAGAACTGGTTCCTGGAACAGCTCGATATCAACAATGCTTTTCTTCATGGAGAATTACATGAAGAAGTATATATGGAATTGCCTCCTGGTCTCACCCCTTCTAAGCCACCTCAGGTTTGCAAATTGTTAAAATCACTTTATGGATTAAAACAATCCAGCAGGCAATGGAATGCAAGACTGACTGATGTTTTACTGAGGTCTGGTTTTTCTCAAGCCCCGTCAGATTCTTCACTCTTTGTTCACCAGGAAGGATCTTCTTTTATGGCCCTACTCGTATATGTAGATGATGTGCTTCTTGCTGGAAATGATTATGGTCAAATCACTTGGATTAAGAATTTGTTGCATGATAAATTCAAGATCAAAGATCTCGGTAAATTGAAGTACTTTCTTGGACTGGAGATAGCTCGATCTTCAACTGGGATTAATGTTTCTCAAAGAAAATATGCTTTGGATATTCTTTCTGATACAGGTTTCTTATCTTGTAAGCTTGTTTCTTCTCCTATGTTACCATCTACTAAGCTGCATGGCCAGGACACTGATCTGCTCCAAGACACCACAGCATACAGAAGGTTGGTTAGGAGGCTATTGTATCTCACTTACACTCGGCCTGACATTACCTATGCTACTCAGCAGTTTTCACAGTTTCTCGACAAGCCAACCCAACAACATTTCACCGCAGCTCATCGTGTATTAAGATATATAAAAGGAGCACCTGGTCAGGGTCTTTTCTTCCCAACAGAGTCAGATTTGAAACTAAAAGCATTCTCCGATTCAGACTGGGCATCCTGTATCGAAACAAGGAAATCAATCACTGGTTACTGTGTCTTCATTGGTTCTTCTCTCATTTCCTGGAAATCTAAGAAACAAACTACTGTTTCCAAGTCATCATCTGAAGCAGAGTACCGAGCCTTAACTGCCACAACCTGTGAAGTCCAGTGGCTTCTCTATTTGTTGAGAGACTTGCATATACCTCATTCCGCACCTGCCTTGTTATTCTATGCCAACCAAGCTGCTATACATATAGCTAAGAACCCAGTCTTTCATGAAAGAACCAAACATCTTGACATTGACTGTCACATTGTCAGAGAAAAATTTCTTGCTAGTGTAATTCACCTTCTTCCCATTAAGTCCAATGACCAGTTAGCAGATATATTTACCAAGGCATCTCCTCCTTCTCTTTTCCATAATTTCTTATCCAAGCTGGGTGTACAAAACTTGTACTCTCCAGCTTGCGGGAGGGTATCACAGCAATATATTAAGCAAGCCACATCAGTAGCTCAAACCACCTCAGCAAGGAGTCCGTACCAGGATACACCAGAAACATCTCAACAAACTACCAGCAATATTTTTGGTGATTCCAGAATACAGAGCCACTAACAGTCATGCACATGTTTAGCGTGTTTTTGTTTTATGTTCTGTACTCTTCCAGAATTCTGTAGCCTTCTTTGAATTCCATGTAAACTTCTATATAAACTGTATTGTGCTCATATTTGAAATATAGAGGAAAATCCATTTTTGCCTTGATGATGCAATTGTAGCAGATGCGGCTGATACGATGGATGCTACAGCAACTCTGGCTGTAATTACTACGTTAGGTTTAAAAAACTCTGCAACCAGAGCAATATTTCATGCTTTCAAAGATTGTACAATGGTTTACTACTGACCAGGCTGTAAATAATCAGAAAGCATGTGCCTCTTACCAAATCTGTGCACAATTAATGAAAATCAATCAAATACAAAGACATCAATCAAATGCAATATATTCACAATCAATTGAATAATCAAAACTTACATAAATAAAAAACATAAAGATTACACATCTTTCATCACGTGTTGAGATAATCCAAACTTTAATAACTTAATCGTTACAACACGCTTATACGAGATATCTTTGATAATTGGTACCCAATTTATTCTGGATCTATAAGAATTTGTCACAAAATTTCTTTTTCTAAAATAATATGCAGTAATTCATATGACACGGATATAATTAATGACCATAAAATTTTCAAAAAATGCACTTGTCATATAAGCACTTAATTTATCACTAAGCATACGTTTTTTTTTTTGGTGAAAAGTGGAACTCAGCATAAAAAGAACAAGTTGAATGGTTTATATTTTATATAGCCGAAGGAAAAGAATTCTCATTAAGTCTGAAAAAGCCTGCAATTTAACATTTGCAGGGGGAAAATAAAAAATAACAAAATCCATCTCCTGGAACGTTCCAAGCTTGGCTAGCGCATCTGCACTTGCATTTGCCTCTCCGAAAATATGCTTAATCTTGGCATTGTCCAGTTATTCCATGAGAACCTTGCAAACCATCACAATAGAATAATAAGGATGAGAATTATTAACTCTATTTTTAACATACCATGAGCACAAGTTGTGAGTCGACTTTCACAATGATAATTCATAGTATTTTCAAAATCAAAACATATGATAATTCATTTGAAAGTTTCAATTTTTTTTTTCAAATTTTCAACATGAAACTTTTTTCTTGAAAATCAAATTCAATCATTTTCAAATAGTTCAAATTTAATTTTCACAGTCAATAAATAATTGATTAAAATAACACAAAGCGAATCATTTTGAGAAAATACATCTTTTTTTTTGGTTTGAGAGTTGTCTTCCCTTTTTGAGCATTCATCACCACAATATATCTCCTCAGGTTCTTCTTCCTTCCAAGAGGTTCAGAGGGGATTCATTATTCTACATGAAGGATTGCCTCATACTAAAGGTTGTATAAAAAACTTGAGCATTAAGACCATTCTAAGGTTGTTAAGTCCTAATACCAATTGTTAGCTCAAGTATGTAGGCAATTTTAAAGGTGTGGTAAATTGGATTACTCCTAATTTTTCCACAATTTGATTTGCTATAAAGATTGGTGGAAAATTTACAATTCAATGAAAATGGAATAATTTAAAGCATGATTGCATTGTAAAAGTGTAGCGAAAGAGATAGTGAACACATTTATTTATAGAAGTTCTGTCATTCAATGTCTACGTCCTCTCTTTTAGCATCCGCACTAAGAAATTCCCAATTCATTAGAATTGAATTAAGGTTAATGTATAACTTTTATAGTCTTTTTTTTTCAAGACTTAAGATAAACGCATCTGCTACGTTTTCTAGGTTAAGATATAACCTCCTAACTCCCTATCTATTTCCACGCTAAAAATAAAACCTACATATCATATGAGTTTTTACAAAAACTCACAAATACATTCAAGAGCATACCTAACCTCTTGATCAAATACAAGATCTCAATAAAAATGTTTTTGCAAACTCTAAGATCTCTCTAGGGTGGGTGTTTGCCTAATAAGCTTAATAAATTACTAGATAGAAGATTGAATACAAATATGAGTACAAGATAGGAAGAATTAAATCCTAAATCCTTGACTATTCTTGATTTCTGTAGAAGACTATATTCAATTCTCTGGAGGATGAAATCCCATGCCTCTCTTGTTGTTTGATGTGTTCGAAGACATTTTTGTATGTGGAATTCAGCTTAGAGCTCTTGAGAATCATTTGGAGAAGAAACAGCCGTTGTAAGACAAAAAAACTAAACATTGGCCATGGTTAGGCTTAGAAATGTAAACGGATTGGATACCCGCTAATTTTGAGATATCCAAACCCGAACTCAATTAGTTTTTATAATAGTTAAACTCGATTGACTACCCGATTATTTTGAACTGTGTTATCCGAACCTTAACCCTATAATATAAAAAATACCGATTAATTAACCTAACCCGTTAAATGCTCGTTTATTAAGTCAAAATTTGAATTTGAAATTTAAATTTACAATCGATTTTTGAAAAAATTATTTTAAAAATTAAATTAATATATTTGATTTAACTCATAAAATTAAAATAAATTTATAATATAAAAAATACTTGATTATCAAAAGCAAGTTTAATTATAATCAATTATAATATTTAATGAATTAATTTAATTAAATATTACATTAACAATAAATAAATTATAATTAAAATATAAATATCATATTAAACAATTATTATTTATAATTAAGTTTAGGTAGCATGTATTCTAAGATAACTACCCAAACCCATGACAGATAGTAGTTTTAGAACATGAACCCGTAACAGGTAATAGTTTTACAATTCGAATGCAATTATATAATGCCCTAATCTTACTTCAGTGGGTCAAATAGTGTTGGGTCCCCGTTTTACAAGATACCCATTGCATCCCTAGTTAGGCTTGGAGGTATAAATACCTATCACTAGGTATCGATACCTATGTAAGGGATTTGCTTTTGACTTGAGTGGTATAAATAGGCAAGTAGGGATCTGCTCTGGTATCCAAAAGCCACTTTGGGCTTCGATAGATCCAAAGTCAAGTTATAGTCAGACTCGATACAAGAGAGCTCTCTCATGTTTTCTCCAATCATAAAGCTCAAACTAGAAATCTTACTTAAGAAACACCGAACTTCTTCCACCCTGCCCAATAAACATTAGTAGTGATACCTGAGTGGTATAAATATTTATACCAAGGGTATTGATATCTAAAAAAGAGAATAACTGTTGTTTCATAGTATTGATGCCTGGACCAAAGGTATTGATACTTGCTTCATAAAATTGTATTTTTGAGCTTCTAAATATAAGGTGTCAATACCTATACTCATGGTGTCCATAACTTGACTTTTAAAAACAATTTTTGGTCCAAAAACTATTTTATTTAAATCCCAAAACATATTCCTTTCAACTTTAAATTACTTCTATGATTCATAAAAGATTAAACAACATAAAACTAAGCATGAAAGGTTTCTCAAGATATCAAATAATTTTATATGTAATTTAGACAAATATTTCAAGAGAAAAATACTATATTTTATTTTTTTCAAAATATATTTTTCTTTCTCAAAAACCAAAAATGTTAAGTTTAAGTGAAAACAAGTTTCACATCACATTCAAATCAATCAAACTTTTATTTCAAATTAAGCACTCATGATAATCATCAAAGGTAATCCTTGATTTGAAAAATACTTGATTATCAAAAACAAGTTTAATTTCTAAAATTTCATTTAAACTCACTCAAGTTTTTATTATTTCAAAATATATACTCATCCTATTCCAATAAGATTGTCACTTTTGAATTTTAAATTTGTACCATTCAAAATGCCACATTGGAAAAGTCAACAAATTTTAACATCTATATTTCCTCTTTAGCCATTCATTAGTTCCAAATATGTCTAAAGATTGCTTTTTTAAGGATAATTTAATTGATTCAAATATTTTTATATAATATGACATGCAAAAGTTTTGACTTTCTAAAACTATGTGCTATGTCAATATGTGACAAAATAATTGAGACAAAAGAGAGTATCAATGTAAAGCTAATACAAAAGAGTGATTACAAAAAAATCATTTACTATTAAATTTAGGGCTACTTTTAGTATCCAATAAAGTTAAAAAAAAACTATTAAAGATATATATTATTTAATAAAGTAATTAAAAAATTAAAAAACAAAAACAAATAAAAATAATTTTACCTTTTAAAATTTTTATGCTTTTTTTATCTCCACTTTACGATCATCGGTGCTAATTGAAGATTCAAGTTAGCCCTTAAACTTTTTTAATAAAATAATTTTAAAAATTAAAAAGTAAGGTTAAGGGGATAATTTTACCCCCTAAAATTTTATCTTTTAGTTGGCCGATTGGCCCAGCGCCAACCAAACTAAGCCTAAGACTAAAAAATTTAGTGTACGCCAGTACGTTTGGAGAAAAGGAATATCACTGTCAAAATAGGCCGGCCCGGTCTGGTCCGGCCCGGGCTGGCCCTAACGGGCTAGGGCTTAAATGGGCCGAGCCAAAAAGCCTTTTAGTAAAATTGGCCTAAAAATGCAAGCCCATATCCGGCCCTAAGGGCTAACGGGCCTAAATGGGCCGGCCCGTATAAGAAATTAAAAAAATTAAATTTCATATTAAAATCTCATTTTTAGTAAATAAACAAAGTAAACTTTGAAATAAATATTAAACAAACATCAAATAAATTCACATCAAATCCTTCAAGTCTTCAATATCATTTGAACATTACATATTAATAGTTTAACAAGCATAATATAAAGCCAACAACCTCTTGGCTTAGTGGTTAAAGATGAGTTGTGGCATATTATAAGTCTTGGGTTCGAATCCAAGCACCCCCATCCCCAGTTGTTTAATATTCCTCTTGTAACAAAAAAAAAAGCAAGCATAATATAAATTGTTTTAACAAACCTAGATACTGAGAAACATGTCTCAACCATATTAAAAATAAAAAACATGATAAATAGATCTATGTTCATCCATCTCCTCCATAGTGTCAGTCACATTCAATCAATTCTTTTTCAACTTTGCCATTTACAAATATAAATAAAAAACAATATAAGAACTCACAAGAATTAAACTTATGAATTGATTAAAAATTGTCAACTAATTAATAACATTACTTTCAAAACCAAGAATCTAATTTCGAATGCAAATGAAAATTTTCACGTTCTCATGATTTATAAAACTTCAATACTTATTTAAAACATAAGAACCAATACTAGAAAAACTCTCTAATGCTATTGTTGTTATTGGAATGCTCAAGATATCACAAGCTATACTTGCAAGCTTTGGAAATCTTGGCTTATGATCTTTCTACCATTGCAGCACATTTAAATTTTCAATCATATGACCCATAATCCTTAACTCTTCCAAATAAAGATCTAATTGAGATTTTGGTTTTTTCACTTGAATAGTTTCAAATATTTTGAAAGCCTATATCCTTGGACATTTCAAAATAAATTAATTGTCATTACAAAAGAGAATTTAAAATAAAATATATACTTAAAAAACAAAAATGAACTTACATCACTTAAAGCAAATGTACTCTTCCCCTTTCAACTAGTATGGGTAAGAGGTTGTGAGTCATTAGGTTGGTTTGAAGTAAATTAGTAATACTAAATAGTATTAGTTTTATGTATTTTACTTTTATTAAAATGTTAAACATATAAATAATTAAAATAAAAATAAATTTTTAATATAATTAAAAATATTAAAAAAATTAAACGGGCCGGCCCATTTAAGCCCGAGCCAAATCCATTTAGGCCCGAGCTTAAATGGGCCGGGCCAAAAACCCTCTTTGTTAAATGAGTTATAAAAATGAAGCTAAAGTCCTGAACAAATAGATCAGACCTGATCGACCCAACGGGCCTCGACCCATTTTGACAGTGCTAAAAAGGAATCTCCTTTAAATAAGCCAAGTAGATGTGAAGATTATGTATGATCAATACAGAAGATAAGAAGAAGAGAAGTTACAGAAGATTAGAAGCAATAATGAGAGAAGAAGAGAATGAGAGAATCAAGATTGTAAAGAATGATGAATTGAACATTGTATCTTGAATGAATTATTAATGAAAAGAGTTTTGTTTATAGACAGAGTACAAGAGCTGTCATTAGCTAACAATCAGATTAGTTATATTAGTTATAACTGCTTTTAACTGTTATAACTAATATAACTGTACTGTAGACTATACATCCAATATGCCCTTGCAAATCAAACTCTCCCCTTCAACCTTGTTTGACTAATGTTCATCCAATATGCCCTTGGAAACCAGACTCTCCCCTGTAGTCTTCTGTCTCTGCTGTTCATAGGGAGTAGAACTTTGAACAGTAAGCCTAGATCTTAATCGAGAAAAATTTGGCAATGATAAAGGCTTGGTGAATATATCCGCAATTTGATCATAGGAGGAAACATGGCTAACAGTGAGCTGCTTCTTTAAAACTTTCTCTCGAACAAAAAACATGTCTAGTTCCATATGTTTGGTTCTAGTGTGCTGGACTGGATTTGCTGATAAACCTACTGTGGAAAGGTTATCACACCAGATATGGGGTCGAGTTGGCAGATGCACACCAATCTCAGATAGAAGAGATTGAAGCCATATTATTTCAGCAGTCAAATTAGCTAGACTTCGAAACTCAGCTTCAGTACTTGATCTTGAAACAGTTGATTGTTTCTTGGAACTCCATGAGATTAGGTTTGAACCTAAGAAAACACAATATCCAGACACTGACCTTCTATCATCAGGTCTACAGCCCAGTCTGCATCAGTATATCCAGTCAAATTGAGAAGGGGAGAAGGTTGAAGAAGTATACCATGATGAATTGTACCACAAAGATACCTGAAGATTCTCTTGACAGCCTTCCAATGAGTGTCAAGAGGGTTGTGCATATATTGTGAAACCTTGCTAACACTATAGGAAATTTCAGGTCTAGTTACTGTAACATATTGAAGTGCTCCTACAGCACTTCTATACTGCTGAACATCTGGTATAGGAGAACCATCATTGGCAGAAAGCTTGAGAGAACTGACCATAGGAGTAGGAAGAGGATTAGCTTCAGCCATGTCAAACTTCAACAACAAGTCCTTAATGTACTTGGACTGGGTGAGTAAGATGCCATTGGATAAATGCTGAACTTCAACCCGTAGAAAAAAATTCAGCAAACCAAGATCTTTAATGGAAAATTCTTTGTCCAGAGTTTGAACCAGATTCTCAATAGCAGTCCTTGAGCTACCATGTACAATTATATCATCAACATAGACAAGTATGTAGGTACAATGTGAAGCTGTTTGCCTATAAAAGAGTGACTGATCTGCCTTTGAGGACTGAAACCCTTGTTGATGAAGAAAATGCTGAAGCTTCTCATACCAGGCCCTAGGTGCCTGTTTGAGACCATATAAGGCCTTATGAAGTTTGCAGACCATCTTTTGATTACTGTTTTGAACTTCAAAAACAGGTGGCTGACACATATAAACCTCTTCTTGTAGTACTCCATTTAGAAAAGCATTATTGACATCCATTTGACGAAGACACCAACCTTTAGACAGTGCTAAAGTCAGAATAACTCTGATTGTTGCAGGCTTCACTACTGGACTGAAAGTTTCACCAAAATCGATTCCTGGTTGTTGAAGGTAGCCTTTAGCTACTAGCCTGCCTTTATACCTTGCAATAGAGCCATCAGAGTTTCTCTTAAGTTTGTAGACCCATTTGCATCCAACTATGGATCTGTCTGGGGGAAGAGGTACCACTGACCATGTGCCATTTTTCAGAAGAGCATTGTACTCAGCATGAACTGCTTCTCTCCACTTGCTGTGTTTAAGTGCTTGAGTAATGCTAGTTGGCTCAGTGTTGTCCAGATTCACCAAGAACACTTTAGGTTTAAAAACCCCACTCTTGGACCTTGTATGCATAGGATGAGAATTTTCAACTGGTAATGGAGGTGCTCCCAATATTGAAGGCTGATCAATGGAATTATAAGGGGTGGTATGTGAAGTTGGAGTTGGAGTAGTTTGGAAATTTGATGTAGAAGACTCATGTGTAGGAGAAAGATTAGGATTTGAAGAATTAGTGTTTTGATTCAGATTTGAATCTGAGGTTGAATTGGAAGAAGCTGATATGGGATTGGAGACTAGTAGTGGAGGTGATGACATTAAAACAGGACTAGAATTGATATCTACAAGGGATTTAGAAGTGAACAACTGAATAAAAGGAAAATGTTCTTCATCAAAAATGACATGTTGAGATATGAACAGGTTATGATTTGTATCAAGACACTTATATCCTTTATGTTTAGAACTATAGCCTAAGAAAACACAGGGAGAAGATCTAAAATCTAATTTGTTTCTGTTAAAAGGTCTAAGATATGGATAACACAAACAACCAAAGGTCTTAAGAAATGTATAATCTGGCTTTACCTTGTATAAGGCTTCAAAGGGAGATATTGACTTCAAGGCTATAGTAGGTAACCTGTTTAGCAAATAAACTGCAGCAGCAAATGCCTCAGACCAGAATGAAAAAGGTAAGGAAGCTTGTGAGAGAAGAGTTAAACCAGTCTCAACTATTTGTCTATGTTTTCTTTCTACCACTCCATTCTGTTGAGAAGTATGTGGACATGAATGTCTAAACTGAATTCCTTCAGACTCAAGATATGAAGTAAAGCTTCTGAATTCACCACCCCAATCAGTTTGTAGTATCTTTATATAGGTGGAAAATTGTTTTTCAACTAGTTTTTGGAAGTGAATAAAAGAGGGTAGTGCTTCACTTTTTGTTTTAAGGAAATAGATCCAAGTAAATCTAGAATGTATATCAACAAATGAGATGTAATATTGAAAGCCATTGCCTGACAGACAAGGAGCAGGTCCCCATAAATCTGCTTGAATAAGTGTAAGAGGAGTGTTATACGTAGTGGTTGAAAGTGAAAAAGGAAGTTTGTGACTCTTTCCTTGTTGACAATGAGAGCAAACATAGTTTTTATTGATATGATGTGGAATGTTACAAGAAGTAAGAATCTGTGAAACCACAACAGAACTAGGATGACCTAAACGTTTATGCCAAAGAACAAATGATTTTGACTTTTGACTAGAATCTTGTAAGAAAACAGAAGAATCAAAATTGGAGACATTGGACACAAGAGCTTCTGGTTTGGTTTGACATGCTGCAGCTGATTTGTCTACTGAGAGGTTAAACTTGTACAGTCCTTGGTCAAGCACTCCTTTGAGAAGTATTTCCTTGGTAGTAGGGTCCTTCACAAGGCAAAAGTCAGAATAAAATTCAAAATATACACCATTATCTTTGTAGAATTGAGAAACAGACAATAGGTTCTTAGTTATTTGAGGAACATGAAGAACATTTTTGAGATGAAATGGTTTAGAATAACTGTTTATGAGAAAGGATGAATGACCAATACCTGCAATATTGATTCCTACTCCATTTCCCATATGAAGCTTACCATTCCCATGATATGAAGATCCAATATTAAGATTCTCAACTTGGTTAGTGATGTGGTTGGTAGCGCCGGAATCAGGGTACCATGATGAATCTGTTATTGTGTCTGGACTTGCTATCAATGCTTCTGCCATATTAACTTGCTGTTGTGGCTGATGAAAACTCTGATGTGATGAATGAACAAACTGACTGCTTCTGTTATGTGAAAGTGATTCACCAAGATCAGGATTAAATGAGATGTCAAACCTGTGGTAACATCAATGGACAGTATGCCCAAGTTTGCCACAGAGTTGGCATTGAGGTTTTGATCCAACAAACATGCCTCTTCCTCTTGCTCTTCCTCTGCCTCTAAAGTTTCTATTTCCATCATTACTCCAACCTTTATTTCCTCTACCAGATTCTGGGTTGAATTTCTTCTGTTGCACAGCAAGATTTGCAGAAGCCATTGAAGATTCAAGAACTGCAGCATTTTGAATTAACCTTGATTCCGTGGCAAGCAACAGGGCAGAGGTAGTCTTCCAATTTGGCAAGTCTTTCTGAGTTGAAATGGCAGCTACAATTGCATCATATTCAGTTCCAAGTCCAGACAATGCAGTGTGTACTAATTCACAATCTGACATCTTGTATCCACATGATTGTAGTATATCCCAGATAGACTTCACCTTGATGAGATAATCTTTCATACTCAGATTATCTTTCTTTATATTTTGTAACTGTCTTTTGTACTGCATGATTCTTGCATTTGTTTGAGAAGCAAAATATTCTTCAATAGCCTCCCAAAGATCCTTTGTTGTTTCACACCCAACAAAGGTAGGCAAGATATGACTGCTTATGGAGGATAGTAACCAAGAAACAAGTAATTGATCTTGCCTATCATAACTTTCAAACTCAGCAGAAGATCTTGAGGGAATAGCTTGAGTTCCATCAACAAAACCCTTGAAACCATATCCTCTGATGGTTGCCGTAACTTGCTGCTTCCAAAGCAAGAAATTGTTATCATCAAGCTTAACAATAATACTTTGTGCCCCCGGATTTATTACTGAAGAAGATGATTGATTTGAGCCTCCATTGCACTGAGATGTGGCTCCATTGCTATTCTCCATGCCGGCATCTGATACCATGTGAAGATTATGTATGATCAATACAGAAGATAAGAAGAAGAGAAGTTACAGAAGATTAGAAGCAATAATGAGAGAAGAAGAGAATGAGAGAATCAAGATTGTAAAGAATGATGAATTGAACATTGTATCTTGAATAAATTATTAATGAAAAGAGTTTTGTTTATATACAGAGTACAAGAGCTGTCATTAGCTAACAATCAGATTAGTTATATTAGTTATAACTGCTTTTAACTGTTATAACTAATATAACTGTACTGTAGACTATACATCCAATAGTAGAAGAAGGAGAAGATAGGGGCAACTTGGACTGAGAAACGAAAGTAATCTAAACGTAATCGGAAAAGTCTGCTCCAATCAGGAACGCAAACTTCCAAACAGTGAGAAAGACTCGTGGTTTCCTTAAGGTCGGCGAGTGGGGCTGCGATTTTAAGGCACCACGAATGTGAAAGCTACACTTGTAATTTTTCTCCAACTCCCGTCCCATCAAACCAAACGCTAGTAAATGTCTGTACATCGATCTCCTTTCACCAAGGTTGACTTTACTTGGCTTGAGCAAGTCATTTGTTTTTGTTTTTTTATAAAGATACAAGGGAATGAGGAGGTTCAATCTTAAGCTTAATTCTTCATCAAGAAGAAGAGAAGACAACCGCAGCTTGAACAAGTCATTTGGGAAAGCATTAATTTGTTCCCCAGATTTTTTTTTTATAAAATTCTGTTGAGATTTTTCTTGTTCGAGTGCAGAGAGACACGATGGAAATGGGATCTCTAAATCTGCTGTTCTTTTTTTATTGGGTTCTTCCGTTCCTCGCTACTCTCACCCTTGCAGCCGATCCATATTTTCAGGCTAATTGTAATACAACAGTAGGTAACTACACTGCAAACAGCACTTACCAGAGAAACCTCAACAGCATCTTCTCTCAGCTCACCTCTCAGACACAATTCAATTACGGGTTCTATAATCTGTCTGCTGGTGAAAACCCCAACAAAATTAATGCAATTGCACTCTGCAGGGGCGATACAAAGCAAGATGAGTGCAAAAGTTGCCTCAATGACACCATACTTGAGCTCAGGCAGCGATGTCCCTTTAGCAAGGAGGTGATCGGATGGTCTGAATACTGTACCCTGCGCTACGCCAACCGCGTCCTCTATGGAGACATGGAAAGCTCTCCCGACTCTTGTCTGTACAACACACAAAACGTAACGAATTTGAATCAGTTCAATCAGGCACTGGATGTCCTGGTGACCAATCTGAGCAGTCAAGCGGCAGCTGAGGGTTCTCTCCGCAAGTATGCAGCAGGTAACCGATCGGTGGCCGTTCTTCAAACATTATACGGTCTAGTACAGTGCACTCCTGATTTGTCCGAGCAGGAATGTGGCCAATGTCTAACTGTGGCTAAGCAAGGGATTGGAGGTTGCTGCTTGGGGAAGATAGGATGCAGGGTTCTTAGACCAAGCTGTTTCTTGAGGTTTGAGTCCAGCCCATTTTACCAGGCTGCAATTTCTCTACCTTCAACTCCGTCATCTCCAACTTCTCCTCCCTTTACAGGAGGTAGGTTTCGAGTCTTGCTGTTAAATTGTCACCTTGAAACATGAATCTTTTTTGGATTCCTTATACATAGATGTCCTTTCTATATATTCATATTCTGATATTCATATTCTGATTTTAAGTTGCATACTACTCATGATCAACTGGAAAACCAAAAAGTTTTTTGTCCTAAGAAAGAAACTCCCACTCCCAGACCCAGAATAATTCTATTGTTCTGTATTTGGGTTTTATTTTTTTTCTTGTTCTATTGTTTTGCTTTGACACGGTAGTGAAGGGATAAGTCTTTAGTGCAAGACAGAGGAGACTTTAGGCCCGCTGCCCACCTGTCTACCCATTGGGCGGTTCCGATGCGACTCTGGCTCTATTTTGCCTAAAATCATTCAATTCTTAGTATCTTATCTTCACCTAACCTTTTAAAAAAAAAAAAAAAACCTTAATTGCAAAAGAAAGGAAAAAATGAGTAGTATTTTCTTAATAAAGCCAGTACAAATTTAGCAGAGAAATCATCGTGACTCATCTTTATCGCTTCTGCAGGAAAAAGCAAAAATTCGTGGGCAATAATTGTTGCCATTGTTGCTCCAGTTTCTGTCTCCGTTCTGCTTTTTTTCGTGGGTTGTTGTATATTAAAAAGGAGAGCAAAGAAGTACAAAGCTTTGGAAGAACAAAATGGTAAAACACAATTTATTTTGAGCCAAGACTATCTCATTTCTTCAGTCTCACCCTGTTGTTTGATAGTCTTTTACAGAACATGACATTTGCTATTTTGATTGTACAGAAGGAAATGATATAAGCACAATAGAGTCACTGCAGTATGATTTTAGAACTATAGAACTTGCCACAAACAGCTTCTCGGATAGCAACAAGCTAGGAGAAGGTGGTTTTGGTGATGTTTACAAGGTACTTGACATGTAGGCGTTATATGCAGAGGCCAAAAGAGGTTGAGAAACTCTCAGGAATCTTTTCTAATGAGGGTTATTGTTCATTCTCAGGGTACTCTTCCTAACAGACAAGAAATAGCTGTTAAGAGGTTGTCGAGAAGTTCAGGGCAAGGTACTGAGGAATTTAAAAATGAGGCTGTATTGGTAGCCAAGCTTCAACACAGAAATCTAGTGAGACTACTCGGATTTTGCTTGGAGGGAGAAGAAAAGATACTCGTATATGAATTTGTGCCCAATAAAAGTCTGGACTATTTTCTTTTTGGTACGTATATATAATATACTGTTGCAAGAATTCTTTTGGGACTTTGAATTGATATTAAAGACTGACTAAGAAAGATACATAGGTGTATTTTAACATTAGACTTGCTTTGTGAACAAAAGTGCTTCTTTCTTTGTTTTAGATCCTGCAAAAAAAGGACAATTGGATTGGTCAAGACGATACAAGATCATAGGAGGGATTGCTCGAGGAATGCTTTATCTGCATGTGGATTCTCGGCTTAGAATCATACACCGTGATCTCAAGGCCAGCAATATATTATTAGATGCTGAAATGAATCCAAAAATTTCAGATTTTGGCATGGCAAGGATTTTCAAAGTTGATCAAACTCAAGGAACCACCAGAAGAGTTGTTGGTACCTAGTAAGTTTTGAACATGTATAGATTTGGTAGGCTATCCTGATTGTTGTTAACATACTTGAATTATTCGATACTAACATTGCTACTGGTTCTATAGTGGCTACATGTCACCCGAATATGCAATGCAGGGGCAGTTTTCTGTGAAATCGGACGCCTATAGTTTTGGTGTTTTAGTTCTAGAAATTATAAGTGGCCAAAGGAACAGTAATTTCTATCAAACAGATGGTGCTGAGGATCTCATTAGCTACGTGAGTATAAATCAGCCTATAATTTTTTTTTTGGGTTTTGTAAATTTAAATATCCTTATCCGCCAGTGAAGGTAAAAGGATTAGAACAAAAAGAAGAATAAGTGAATCTTACTTGATGAACCACTGCAGGCTTGGAAACATTGGAAGGATGGGACGCCATTGGAATTGTTGGACCCTGTTCTGAAGGATACTTACTCTAGAAATGAAGTCATTAGATGCATCCAAATTGGGTTATTATGTGTTCAGGAAGATCCAGCTGACAGGCCTACAATGTCTACCATTGTTCTCATGCTTAACAGTTACTCTGTCACACTACCAGTGCCTAACAGGCCAGCATTTTTCCTTTACAGCAGAACTGAGGGAATGTTGCCAAACAAGGCACTGGAATCTGATCAATCCACTAGTCAGTCAACGCCATGGTCTATCAATGAAGTATCGATTACTGAAGTAGACCCTCGGTAATGTGAGTTAATAGATGCATCATCAATGTAAATAGCCGTCTGCCAACGTTGAATAAGACCTTTTCTGCCAATGTTGTGAATTTTTGGTATAATTCAGCTTCAGCAGCAGAATTTGTGTCCTTGATCTAGTCACTTTATGTATGAACTGGGAATCCTTCTGCAGTCTTCTACAACTTTTATTTTTCCAAATAATTTGCTCATCCATCGACTCTTGCAATTTTATATATTACTTGAGAAGCTATATTTAACCTGTATATGTGCCTATTGTATAATTATCTTGGCTTATGTAGATCAACTTATAACAGTTCTGTTGCAGAAAGAGAAGCTAGCAGTCTGATGATAGACGCTTTTCTGTAAGAAAATTATAAAACATTTAATTGATATTTTTACTGTTCTGCTTGAAATCATGAATGTAGCCTAATTCCTTTCCAATGCACTATGGCCAAGCCGAGCACCCACCTCATAGGACCACATTTCTCTTCTCTCTAATAATACACAATCCTTCTATCTGATCATTTGTCAATTGAAAAAGAAAGATTTGGCACGATGGAGATTGATTTTATAAGGAAAACTTGTCCTGTAGTGAGCTACATTTTCTAATAAAAAAAAGAGATAATTAAATGATTTCCAGAAGTGATTCCTCTTTCCACAATATCTTTTTCCACGATTAAAAATGTTACCGTCAGAAATCATTCATCCACTTCCGTCGCCATTGACGAATTTTCTGTCACCTCATTTTCCAGGGTCATGATATTTTATTCAAGAATAATTTTCCGAATGATGACAGAATAAGACTATGGCTTTTTGATTGGACTGAGAAAGATGAATTTAGCTCTGACGATTTGTGTCTATATTGTAAAATACGAAAATTTGTATCAGAATTGGTGTTTGATTTAAGCCACAGCAAAATTTTTCCGTCTTCACTGTCATTGGCTGATTGACTTGATTATCTAAACCAATAGCGTCCAAGCCACAGCCAGGCAGGCAACAACTCGGGGAATCCTATTGTATCTGCTTTCTTATATGATTATGACTAAAGCTTGAGATTCGTTAGTGGATTTCGACAGCCGAAATTCTTGAGAGTTCACACTTCCCTATTTCAGACGCAAATTATATTTGCTTTCTTATATGATTATGACTAAAGCTTAGATATTATGAAAGATTGAATATCTCTACCCTGTCTCTACTTGACAGCCCACTTAGCCCATGGTCTTTACTAAATTATCCTAACTCTATCTTGGTCTCAAATTCAAACAGATACCCAACATTGGGCTCTAGCCCGGCTCCATACAAGCAATATATTAATTAGTTTTTTTTTTACCAAATATATTAATTTGTTTAGTATTGAAAAATACATATATTTAAGAACGTGATAAGAAAAATGTACTTTAATAATTTTAAGTGTTTGATATTGATGTAAAAAGAATTATGGTGAATTGAAATTTACAAAATAATAACAATTTAAAGATATGAGTATTATAAAATCATTTTAGCCACAAATATTGTGAGTTTGCAAACTAAACTTTTAAATTGAAAAGTCATTTTTGTTATTATTTAACATTGAAATTGGATTAAAAAACTACTTTTGAATGCCAAAATCATGTTCTATCCTAATGCCAAATTAGACCTAGATATAGTTTAATATTGTATGACATTTTGGAATTTGTTTTTGAATAAATAAAACTGTAATTATTTAAGAGCAATTGCATACATTATGCACAATTTTGACTAATGATTTTGACCAAAAATATTCTTGTTTTACCTATTTAATTAGTTACTGTTCTATATAGTAATATTAATGTTTTACAATTTCAAAATTGGATTTATATAATTAATAATGTCTCCATTCATTATTTTAAAGATGCTTGCTAGCTTCTAAATACTTCCTGAGGGTTTTTTTTTTTTTTTATATCGAGCTGGGGATTCAATGTTGAGAGTTGCGACTCAAAAATTTAGTGTATTATTATCTATGATACATAGTGAGGTTTCACACAAAAGGTCTTAATCCAACATCATGAATTTTGCAAAATTTCATTAGTGCAACAATTTTGTATGACAGAGTTTCAGTTAAGAAAGTAAGATGGGCCTGCATTAAAGAAATTCAGAAAATAAGTCATAAAGAATTATTATTAAGATGTGTAATCAAATAGAGACAATTCAATGTCAACTGTGAACTTATTCGATTTAAAATTATAAAATTAATATTCATTTGAGATTGATCAAGTTCAATTTTTTAGATTTAAACTCGGAATAGATTCAATTAAGAAAGTAAGATGGCTTGGATTAAAGAACTCCAAAAAAGAAGTCATAAAGAATTTATTATTAAGATGTATAATCAAATAGAGACAATACAATGTCAAGTGTAAATTTATTAGATTTGAAATTTTGAAATTCAAATTTAATTTGAGATTGATCGAGTTTAATTTTTAAAATTTAAATTCAAAATTGACTCAATTTGTCTTTTTTTGTTCATGAGATACAAAGAAAGAAAATATTCAAACTTTAGATCTAATCTTTTTTAAGGAAATATAACAACCGTTAGATAAAATCTTAATTGTTCTATTAACTCTTTTATATTCATAATTAGTTTGTATCCCGTGCGATGTACGAATTAAGTTTATTTATTATAAATTTTATTAATGGTTAAATTCCTAATTCATTAATTCAAATATATATTCATAATTTATGTTTTTATCTTAAATATGTGTATGTACATATTAATTAGTATTTTTTAAAAAATTTATTTAAATTTTAAAATATAAAATTTATAAATTATTTACTAATATATTTCGCAAGGAAGACATTAGGGGGACTTCGTGGCTTTCTGATGGTTGAAGGGTTAATAAAAGCAAGCTAAAGAAATAAGAACTGACTATATTCTTATTGGAAAAATAAATTTTAAAGACTCATTCTCACTAAAGTCGCAACAAAATCCAAATCCTAAAGTGGGAAAGTAGCATAAAGTGGAGAGCTTCCACAAATCAGCCAATCAGCTCTCAACACCTGTGTGTTATATCTGCTTAAACCCACAGATTTGATCATGTTTTTTATCGACTTCCCGTCAATGAAAATCCTAATTGTAGAGTGAAAATCAAGAATTATCAAAAGTATAAACATAATTAAGTTTCAATAATATTATTATTATTATTATTATTATTATTGTTGATGTTGAGAGCTTCTCTCAAATTGGATGAAGTTAAGGTCATCCAAGTTCCAACCACTACATTTATATTCACAAAAATCTTGGTTATAATATTCGAATATTTGTTTTGATGGTAAATGTAAATATTTATTATTTAAAAAATTAATTTTGAGTTTTACATTAAATATTTTAAAGTTAAAATTTAATATTTGAATATAAAATTTTTATTCTAAACCTTGAAATAAAAATAAATTAATTAAAGATTTCGAATGAATGGATCACGCTGGAGGCTGGACTAGTCAATGGTCACCTCTGTCGTTGTTCTATTATTATTTACGACAATGACAAGTTATCAATTATTATCTTTGAAGTTAGATTTGACATAAAGTGGTTAGCTACGTTTGAAGTCTTGCTTATTTATTTTGCAAAAATTTTAAGCACTAATTAGTGTTTGCTGAGTAGATGCAATGCGTAAAAGCCTTACTTAAATTTCGTACATCAACTTGAAAGCTCTTTCGGAGGGCTGATATCCTTATATCCTTGATTAAATTGCAATATACTATACTTTTTGAATTCAAGTTCAAGTAATTTTAATCCTCATCACTCATTATCATTATCAAAACCTTAATTCTAATAATGAAGTAAATTACATAAAGTAATATATAAACTTACGTTAAACCAATAGTATAATTTCTCTTTTTTCATTTATTCCTATCCAAAGCAATATGTTTTTCAAAAATCTTGTTCTATCATAATTTTTCGAATAATTTTCTTCTATATCTTTTTAGTCTTCCCATATCCTTGACTTTTTTTCATAATCTACCGCCTCTATTTTTTTAACTGAACTGTCCACATGTCTATGTTGTATGTGTCAATCTTCATCACCCAATTATAAGTAAAAAACTTGCATACTGGTATGTAAATGTACATATACACATAGTCTATGTATTCAAATATGTATGTAAAATCTAAAAAGAGATATATTTAAATGAATAAAAAAATATTTTAAATATATTAGATTTAAAAATTATATAAAGTAAAGAAATGAAGAAAAAAAATAGTTATAGGGGAGAGTGGGGAGAGATTTAAAAATACGTAAACTTTGGAAAAGTGGAGAAGTGGTTAAAATTTTTTTAAATAGATAGATAAGTTTTTTTAAAAGATTTATATATAATGTACTAACAATTTATAGTTTCTATACACTGTCAATGTACCAAAGGTTGATACCTCATTAATAAACCCTTATTAGCAAATTAAAAAAATTTATTTATATTTACTTTTAAGGGTTTGGCATATTTTTAATTTGTCAATGGATGAGGTGTCAACTTCTAATGCATTGACAGTGCATAGAAACTATTACTATCAGTGCACAATATACAAATCCTTTTTTAAATTTAAAAAGAGATAAATTTAAACGAATAAAAATTATTGTAAATATATTAGATTTAAAAAATTAAAAATGCATTAAGGTCAGATTTTAGATAAAATCTAATAAATATTACATAAATAATTTTAAATAGATTAGATATTATATAATTTTAGATAATTATTTTAATTTGAATAACAAATATCTAAAAAATATTAAGTTATTTAAAAAAGATATTTGATAAATATTTAAATAACAAGGATTTAAAGAATATTAATTTGTTTAAAATAGATAATTAGATCATGCTTAAATTTTGAATATTAATACCAATTTAGTGGAGATTTGAATTAACAATTGTTATGGAGTATTAAAAAACTGAAAATGGCCAATGAGGCCTCAGCTCAATGGTAAGGTGGAGGCCTTGGGACTTTTGAGATCCCAGGTTCAAGTCCCACAAAATGTGGGTTTGATGTTTAATTTGCTATTGTTATTTATAGTTTGTTATTGCTTTTTGTATTTATTAGTTTATTTGATTGTAACCTTGAATGAAATTGTACTATTAAAAAAACTAAAAATGAAGATAGTAAATAATAGATTTGGAGAGATAAAGAAACAATAACACGTGTCATTACTGTTTTTTGAAATATAATATGTATAATGTAATTACTATATACTACTTATTTTCCAATAAAATTGTCACTTTTAAGTTTTAAAATTGTCTCATTTAAAATGTCATTTTGAAAAGGTCATCAAATTTTAACATTTATATTTTCTCTATTGCCTCTCATTAATTCCATGTATATCTAAGGTCCTCTTTTATGTATAGTTTTGTCAATTCAAATATTTTTATATGAGTAAATGTTTTTGACTTTCTTAAATCATGTGCCGAATTAATTGGGACGGAGGAAGTTTTAATTTTGGAAAAAAAATCTTTATTAAACAACCCCAAGAGAAAATAGGACGCGACGTGCAAATTAGACAGAGTAACAAAGCAATCAAGACGCAATCGGAAGAGTCTGTTCCAATCAGGAGCACTAACATTCAAAGAGGATAAAAGACTTGGGAACTGGTTTCCAGTTTCCTTGAAGGCCAGTGCGTGTTTGCGTGTGGGCCTGCGATTTTATGATACCATGAATGTGAAAGCTGCACTTGATATATATCTCCGACATTCGTCCCAAAACTTGTAATGTAAAGATGATTTTACGTCTTCTTTCAACAAGGTTGACTGGATGACATGAAAAGAAACGACGACCTATTAACTTTGGTTCACCCATTTTTCCCTGTTAGCGTCTGGAAGTTCCACAGTGCCGGCAAAAAGGGTTCGCTTAAAAGGGTTCATCTCTGTTATGGTCGAGGAAAAAAAGAGACAGAAAAAATGCTTATCTACAAGTCCTTCATAACTCTGTTGTTCCTTTCCTTGCTTGGCTTTGCCGTTGAAGCGCAAGAAACTTACCTCTACCATAGCTGTTCGAACTCGAACACGAACACGACCGCCTTTCCCGGAAACGGTACTTACCAAGCCGAACTCAATCAACTGCTCTCCTCTCTTTCCTCCAACACCGCCGGTGGCAACTGGTTCTACTGCACATACTCTGGGTGAAACTCTGTGGCAGTCTACGGGCTGTCTCTCTGAAAGGGTGATGTTTCAAATAGTAGCTGCGGTGACCGTGTTTCTACTGCCACAAACGATGTCACTCTGCGTTGTCCCGTTGAAAAAATTGCTGTGATTTTGTATGAAAATTGCCTCGTACATTACACAAATCAATCTATCTTTTCCATTGCGGCCTTCGTACCTGCAGTCTCTCTGTATAACACGGAATATGTCACGGACCAAGGGCGTTTCAAACAGATACTGGCTGATACGATGGATGAAGCAGTAAACCTGGCAGTAAATGGCATGTTAGGTTTAAGATACTTTACAATCAGAGAGGAGAATATTTCAGGGTTTCGAGTACAACCTTGTGCAATGGACTCCTGACCTGTCCAGCGCAGATTGTAATGCATGTCTGCGAGGAGCTATAGGCGGTCTGCCCAACTGTTGCAGTGGAATGTTGGTATATTCCTGATTATAGAAATAGAATTTTAATTAATTGACAAAATCTGATTTTCATAATTCTAGTAATCTCATGTTGATTAATTTTGAATATGATCTATAATTTCACATTGAATGTCAACTCAATTTTTGACTGTTAAAAGTACGATTTTATAATGGTTAAAACGTAATTTTTTTGTCATAATTAGCATACTCTAATTAGAATTAAAAAAAAAACTCCTTCTGGTCTCCAAGCATGTTAATCCCATATAGAAAAACACCATAGAGTGAGGCTTTCGTATGTTTAGAAGGCTCGAAAGCAATTTCAAGAAGCTTGTGGATGTCTGGAACCAGATAAAATGAAGGCAAATTTGATGGCAATGACTAGAGGCAATGATGATATTTACTGTAAGCTTCCACATATCAATTATTTGACATGTTTCATGTATATTAGAAACATGTTAAGGTTGTGTCTTAATCTAACATGTGACATCAAAGCTTGCGTTTAATCTCTGTCTTGCTAAAAATTTTAAAAGAGAAGCTATTAAGGGTCTGTTTGGCCTAAATGGAGTTGTTATAAAAAGTGTTGTTTGAGTAGAGCTTTTTTAAAAATGCTGTTAAGAGAAATTAAATTAGTGTTTGGTAAACCTAATATAAAGGTATTGTAGAATGTTGAAAACTATTTACTAAAATTTTTATATATTTTTGATAAATGAAAAAAGTAAAATAATAAACTTTATTAAATTAAATCACGTTTTTAAGTGAAAAAAAATAAAATTAAATAAAATTTTTTGTTAATTAAAATTAAACAAATGAAATAAATATAAAAATGGGACAAAATAAATAAATAATTGTAAAATAATATGAATCCTCTTTTGTAATTTTGTAAATTATTGAAAAACAAAGTGAAAATGTAAAAATTTCACAAAATACATATTATTAATTGTAGCACTTCTTGAAAAAGCTTCAATTTATAGTTTCATCAAAAAGTTTAAATTTGCTTTCGGCATAAACTAAAATTTTTAAAAATTTGAAAACTAAACACCTGAATTCTGCTTATAAAGTAGATAAACTCTTCCATAAACTAGGTCAAACATGCACTAAAGCTTCTATTTAAGCTTTTTGATTCTCAAAATTCTTGAAACCCATTCGATTTTTATGCGTTTTTTTGGCTCAAAATTGAATATTTATTGTTGTGGAGCATTTGTAGATGAAAAATACATAAAAAAGGCGCAAAATGAGGCTAAAATGAGCCAGAACCAATTGGGTCAGGTCACGGACCTGTTTCCTGCATTTTCACTTGATCGGGTACAAGGAGTAAGGCGTGTGCAAAGCATGTGCCAATGGTTCTGTCACAGGAGCATGACTTACACACGCCAGACATTTTGAACACGCGTGACGTGTGTAGGTCACACGCTCGTTTTGATTAATTGGTGTGTGCACACACGCCAGAGGCTAAAAACTAAAAAAAAAAATTGTGGGCTGTATGGTTGGACCTGCTTTTCTTTTATTTTGGGCTGGTTTTTCTTTTGTTCATATTATTTAGAATTAAAAATTATTTTATGTTAATTCAAATCTAAATAATTTTATTCTTATTTTTAATTATTTAATATTTATCTGATAGAAAAAAAATTCCTATATACTACGTTTGGGAAAAAGAAACTTCTTTTAAATAAGCCTAGTAGAAGAAGGGGAAGATACCATATGGGCAAATTGGATTGAGGATCAAAGTAATCTAAACATACGGCTCGATTTGGTTCACTGAAAATGATTTTCAAAAAGATGATTTCTAGAAAATTTATTTTTTGAAAAAATTGATACTTTTTAGTGTTTGGTTGATATATTGAAAAATAGTTTTTGTTATTTGATTGTTTTCTAAAAAATTTATATTTTTGTTAAAATAATGTTTTTCACATAATTAATTATTTGAATAATATTTTTAAATCAATAATAACAATAATACATTAATAAATTAATAATATAATAAGGTCCTATAAACTTATAATCAATATAATAAATTATATATATTGCCCTTTTAATTATAATATATAATTATATACTATTCTTATAATATATAATTAAATATAATAAATTTTAATCCTACAACAGTTAGGTTAAAAGTAACTTAATCCTCTAAGAGTAACAGAAAAAGGGGACCTCAGCAAATAAACAGTGTTCATCGCAAATCTTTTGGCAGCCCATGTAAAGAATACTTGTGGTCGGCAATGGTGTCACAAATTTTGAGCACTTCAAAAAGAAAAGAAAAGATATTTAAGAGAGGGAGATAGAGAAATCGGACTGTGCAGATTTCGGGTTTCTTTGTAAAGGAGTTCTAGTTGGCAATGGTTTCTTTGTAAAGGAGTTCTAGACGTAGCAAGTTTCAGGTTTCAAAGATTTCAAGCTGCAGCAGATCTCTTTGGGTTTTGACTTTTGACGGTTTCTTAGCTTTCAACAAGATAGATTTTGAAGATTGAGTGCCGACAAGAAGATCGACGACGCTAGCAAGATGATTGACCGTGCCAGCGAGAAAATCGGTGGCAAAGACGAGTGCAGTTGTAGGTGTAGCGGCAAAAGATTTTGGTCTTCGACAAAGGGTATGCACATGGTTCTGTTTGAGGGATTTGTTTTGGTTTGTAAACCGTCTTTCCCTTTTAAAAGGGGAAGACAATTTTCGGAATTTAGTGGGTTTTTTCCGTTGACTTGTAGAATGTTTTCTTTTGACTGTGATATTTTCTTTGAACCAAACATTGGAAAATGAAGAGGGTGTTTGGGATTGTTTTAGTTTTATGTTGTATTTTTGTTTCCTAAATTTTTAAAATCAGAAGTAAAATCATGTTTATTTACTGTGTTTTGCTTCTAAAAAGCGAAAAAAAATCCCTTTGTTTGGAAATTTTATAAAACAAAAAATTGATGTTTTCATAAATTTGGAAACAATTTTTTACTGTTACCGCATAAATACTGTTTACGAATACTATTCATCCATGTGGTTACATTTACTTATTTTAATGACAAAAATTAAAACTTTTCCTTTAAGCTTATGACAGGTGCGATTCGAACCATGCCAATTTTTACTCTAAAGCTTTTATCACCTTCAGTAACCTCATTCAGTTTATCAAAATTGATAACAAAAATTGCTATTTAATCATGTTTTCAAATTTAATAAATTGAAAATAAAATAAAAATAAAACAAAATAAAATTTACAAAAACATAAAACACACAACAATAAATATTTTCGAAAAAATGAATTTGACCAGACGGACACGTAATAGTAAAAGTCTGCTCCAGGAAGACAAACTTCCAACAGTCAGAAAGACTGGTGGTTTCCTTAAGGTCGCTGAGTGGGGCTGAGATTTTAAGGCAGCACGAATGTAAAAGCTACACTTGTAATCCATTTCCAACTCCCATCCCATCAAAACAGACACTTGTAAGTGCCTTTACATCGATCTTCTTCGCGAAGGTTTACTTGGTTTGAGCAAGTCATTTGCTTTGTTTTTTTCTTTTAATTATAAGAAATACAGGGGAACGAAGAGATTCAATCAATCTTAGGCTTAATCCTTAAAGAAGAAGGGAAGACAACCGCAGCTTGAACAAGTCATTTGGGAAAGCATTAATTTGTCCCCCAGATTAGTTTTTTAATTAAATTCCGTATAGATTTTTTTTTTCAAGTGCAGAGAGATGCAATGGAAATGGGATCTTCAAAACTACTGTTCCTTTATCGTTGGGTTCTTCCATTCCTTGCTACTCTCACCCTTGCAGCCGATCCATACTTTCAGGCTGATTGTGTAGAAACAGCAGGTAACTACACTGCAAACAGCACTTACCAGGCAAACCTCAACAGCATCTTCTCTCAGCTCACCTCTAAGGCACACTTCAATTACGGGTTCTATAATCTGTCTGCTGGCGAAAACCCCAACAAAATTAATGCAATTGCACTCTGCAGGGGGGATAGAAACCAAAGTGAGTGCAACAGTTGCCTCAATGAAACCATATCTGAGCTCAGGCAGCGATGTCCCTTTAGCAAGGAGGTGATCGGATGGCATGAATATTGTACGCTGCGCTACGCCAACCGAGTCCTCTTTGGAGACATGGAAAGCTCTCCCGACTCTTGTCTATACAACATACTAAACGTATGGAATATTGATCAGTTCAATCGGGCACTGGATGTCCTGTTGAATAATCTGAGCAGTCGAGCTGCAGCTGGGGGTCCTTTTCGCAAGTATGCAGCAGATAACTCATCGTTGGCCGTTCTTCAAACATTATACGCTCTAGTACAGTGCACTCCTGATTTGTCCGAGCAGGAATGTGGCGAATGTCTAACTGTGGCTAAGCAAGGGATTGGAGGTTGCTGCTTGGGGAAGATAGGATGCAGGGTTCTTAGAGCAAGCTGTTTCTTGAGGTTTGAGTCTACCCCATTTTATCAGACTCCAATTCCTCTACCGCCACCTGCGACGTCTCCAACTTCTACTCCGCCCCCTACAGCAGGTAGGTTTCTAGTTTTGCTGTTAAATTGTCTCCTTATACATGGATGTCCTTTTTATATATTCATTTTCTGATTTTAAGTTGCATACTACTCATGATCAACTGGAAAACCAAAAAGTATTTTGTTCTAAGAGAGAAACTACCAATCCCAGTATAATTCTTTTGTTCTGTGTTTGGACTATATTTTTTCTTGTTCTACTGTTTTGCATACTACTCATGATCAACTAGAAAATTACATTTCTCATAATTTATTATTATATATGTTAGTTAATTCTAATTCTAATTTTAATTCTAATTTTGTGTTTTGAAGGAAACGGGAATAACACAACAAGAACCGTAATCATACTTATTGCTTCAGTTGTTGGTGTTCTGATACTAATTTTCATCTCCGTTTGCATTTTCATAAGACACAGAAAGACATCGAATAAAGTAGAAAGTAAGTACATTGACTCCGTTAATATGACTTTAACTTGATTCACTAAAATATAATGATGTAGTTTCAATTTTTCTTGACACAATTGTTATGCCAATTAATTGTTTTTCGGTTGAAGATATTATAGATCATAACAACCAAGAAGTTCAGTTATTAGAATTAGTAGGAAGAGTTGGTGACGACTACTCAAATAAAATTTTTCAAGGTAAGAGGGGGGTGAGATCTCGAGAGTTTCCCTCGATTCATTTAAATATTTTACAAGTAGCAACGAAACAATTTTGTAATGAAAATAAACTTGGAGAAGGCGGATTTGGCCCTGTCTACAAGGTAACTATGCACTTCTTCGACTTCACAAAATCAAGATGAAATAAATTTTTTAAAAATTTATTTTTTAATTAGCTCTTTTATATGTTTTCATATGTTTTTTTAGGGTAAACTAGCAGATGGTAAAGAAATTGCAGTTAAGAGGCTCTCTAGAACTTCTGGGCAAGGGCTACTTGAGTTCAAGAATGAAGTCATATTAATTGCCCAACTACAACATAGAAATCTTGTGAGACTACTGGGTTACTGCTTGCAACAAAACGAAAAACTGCTAGTCTATGAATATATGCCCAATAAAAGCCTTGACGTGTTCCTCTTTGGTTTGATCCTTAAACAAAACATTCTTGTTTTTGCTATATTCATTTTGTTTTTAAGAGGCTCATCAAGAAATATGGTAAAAAATCAACTAACTTCTATTATTCTTTTGAGGGTTCTTTTCAGATTCAAGCATTAGTATACAACTGGATTGGCAGAAGCGCCATAGTATTATTGATGGCATTGCTCGAGGCATCTTGTATTTACATGAGGATTCCCACCTTAGAATTATTCATAGGGATCTTAAAGCTAGCAATATTTTGCTAGATTACGAGATGAACCCAAAGATATCAGATTTTGGAATGGCAAGGATTTTTTGTGGAAATCAAAGCCAAGCAAATACAAATAGAGTGGTTGGAACATAGTAAGTCCACTGTCTCATGCATTTTAGGCTCTGAGTTCATTTATATACATATATATATGTACACACACTCCAATCTAGATTCTTCAATAACTAATTATCTTCTCTTCTCTAATATTGCATCTGTGTTAGTTAAAACTATATTGAAAAGAAAGAATTAGCATTGAACTCATAAAATGGAAAAGCAGTACATCAAATCAATCTTTACTAAGGTTTATTCTGCTTGGAAATATGGTTGTTCTCTTCAATCTAAAAATTGTAATAGTTTTTCACTTTTGTATGGCAGCTCATACATGTCTCTAATAATAAAGTGATTGCAACACAATGTTCAAACTTAATGATTCTTAGTTATGATATTTCATTATCTGACCTGATTTTATCAACTGGTGAATTGAAATAGTGGATACATGGCACCAGAGTATGCTATGAAAGGATTTTTTTCAGTAAAATCCGATGTTTTCAGTTTTGGAGTCCTTTTGCTGGAGATAATAAGTGGAAAAAGAAATAATGGCTTTCATCTTTGGGAGCGTGGTGAAAGTCTCCTAACATTTGTACGTTTTATCCTTTCTCTCTTCAAAAAATAGATGGTTATACCATTCTAATTTTAAGTAACATTGCAGGCGTGGAAATTGTGGTCTAAAGGTCAAGGAATGAAGCTAGTAGACCCGCTCCTTCTTCAATCATGTGTGGCCAATGAAGTACTTAAATGTATCCATATTGGGCTATTGTGTGTGCAAGAAGACCCAGCAGAAAGACCTACAATGTCATCTGTGGTTGTCATGCTGGCACGTAAGGCCATAACACTTCCTCTACCAGCGGAACCTGCATTTTCTGTTGGACGTATTGTTTTAGAACCAACTCGATCTACAAACGATGGAGTATGTTCTGTTAATGAGGTTACAATTTCCAACATGTCACCTTGATAATTTATTAGTATATGCATCTTCTATTATTTCACTATTCTAAGGATGCTAACTTCTGAACATTTCCTATAAGCTTTTTTTTGTCTGATTAGACACAAATAAAATGTATTTCACCTTTTCAACAATAATGGGATATATTCATCATACATCAACAGATCTAACCAAGGATCTAATCAGCTTTAGTGAGCTTTTCTATAGAATGCCTTAATCCAACATGATGAGTTTTGCAAAATATAATAAATCACACAAAAACCAAAAGAGGTCATAAATGTAGGACAAAAGGAAACACTAATGTTAACTCCATGTACATTTGCAGATACATAGTGTTTGATATACCTAATTGTTTGCGCTGAAAATGGACCTACATCTATTGATGAAATTAACGGAGGAAAAGATGAGAGGGATAGGTGAGAACTTGAGATTGCTTGGGAAGGTGAAAATGAGGCAATATGGTGACTTGTCCTCCCCTGATTCGAGAAACACTCTTATGTACGCAAACTTTCTTGACATATTCATCTTGGAGGATGTGGCTCTAAAAGCCATGTCAATTTGATGAGACTTGATCTTATTGGCAAGACTTAGGCACGTGTGTTACGTTGTAGTCGACGTGCCGACCTGATGTGGCATGACATGAGTCGTTGACCAGCTTCACTTGTGCTGCACTGATGCGCGTCTTTAATTGTGCGTTCGTAATGGGACATGCCAACGCCGAGTACGCAGAAGTTGAGCTTGTGGTGCACCTGAAATGACAGTGCCATGTCAGTTTTTGGCCTTGTTTGTGGTAAAAGATTACAGTGTCCCTAATCCTAAAATACCCTTTTACTAAGTTTTGTTAATTGTCCGATTGTAAGAGTCCCTGCCCCCACATGAACATTTGCACCCAACACGGATTTTGAATGAACTACGGCTCCAATCTGGATAAGCACAGTTGGATCAATGCAAGCTGACTATAAAAAAATGGCCACCTCACTACAAAAAATGGGACTTTTATAAGTGTCGGTAAAAGACCAATGAACCGCTGATAAAAATCTTACTGGCGGTTCATTAACCGCTAGCTAACCGTCGGTTAGGTGAATACCAGTGAAAGTTTATTGATAGTCAAGTACTCCACGATCGGAAAAGATTCAGTAATTTCTAACATGACTTTTTTCGGCTCTTTTAAATGCCTTTAAGAGACCGTTTGATTTGGAGAATTTAAGATTACCAGGAATATTAAATTACCGAGAATATTGTTTTACTTGACAGATTACTGGGAATATTAGATTCATGTGTTTGGTTGTATTGGTGGGAATATAAGAATTTTGTGTTTGGTTAAAAGAAAGTAAGAGGGTAAAATTATTTATTTTACTATAATACCCTCCATATTATTAGTTGATGTAAAGTGAATAACACTTGAAATAAGTTATATTTAAATTAATTACTTATTTATTTATTTATTTAATATACTTATTTATTTATTTATTTTGCCCCTTTTTGATAAGGTTTTTGTTATGTAAATTATTTTGATATAACAAACTATTACTATATTAAATTGATTTTGATTAATAAAAAATTATAGGGTCCATCTTATTATTGGTCCATTTGATTTTAAATTCATTTCTCTTCATCAAAATAAGAAAAAAACATGGTTGTAATATTAGATAGGTTTAGGGGTAAAATGGAAAAAAAAATATAATTATTGGAGGGTAAAACTGACAAAAAAGTTAAATTCCCCAAAAAAAAAATACCTCAGGGAGAGGGGAGAATTTTTTTTTCCCCAATTTTGGCACTATTTGGCGTTGTTGGTAAAAAAAATTACCCCCCGGAATCCGATTCCCCCCAACCAAACGCGGGAATCATTTGACGGAAAAAAAAAATTCCCCCAGTAAAAAAAATTCCCCCAACCAAACAGCACCTAAAAGTAAAATACTTTTACCGGCACTTTAAAGTGCCAGCAAAAAACTTATTTGAAATTTGAAATTTTTATTTTTATTAAATTTAAATTTAAATGCTTTTACCAACACTTTAAAGTGCCTGTAAAAGTCTTTGTTTCAAATTTAAAATTTTTATAGTTATTGAAATAAATTTAAAATTTTTACTAACATAATTTAATTATTAAATTAATAAAAATTTCATCATTTCTTTTTTTAAACATATGGTGATGGTTGCTTTTGACCATTTAAATAAAAAATTATAATTCAACAAAATATTAAAATAAAAGAATTCAACGAAATTTTATTACTAAAAAATAAAGTAGATAATGTTACAAGAATTGTCAAACAAAATAAAAGCTAAACATCACACCATTCAAATATGATGACGTTGACCATAATCAACATTGTTAAAATACAAAAAATAATGTCAAAAAAATGAACAATCTATAAGTTCATAAAAAGCCCATCATTTATTCTTAATGCAAACCTAAATGATTTCTAATTCCCAACCATCATCATTTATTCAAAGTTCAAGGACAAAAAACCTACTACCACTGCCATTGTTGGGAGCCAAAGTGCTAGTGAGCCTCATAACGATGATAACTAGAGAAACCTGTACAATTCAGATGCATAGAAAAAGAATGATTAGTTTACTCTCCAAGTTAATTAGGTATAGAAACAAACATAGGAGCCTACGAAGCATTGAAATCTTTTTCTCTATGTGACATCCTCGTCACTACCATTTTACATATAACTTTTTCCTTTTACATATAACTTGATTAGACTCGTCCGTCAATATCATTTCTTCTTTCTTCTAATGATTGGTGTTAACTTCCTCATCGATTTCAAGTGAAACACAATTATTATTTTTATATATACATCATTCATAAGTACAGATCTTACACATCTTACATAACCTAAATCCCCAAAAATCTTATAAACATTATGGTAGCATTGTACTGTACAATAGTTGAAATACATATCAATTAAGTATACCTTCAATAATTATTGGGAAGCGTATCTCGAAGGTACACTTTCAAGATCAAAAGGTAGGCTCTTCTGTCGAGAGCGAGAGATCACTTCAAGTAGTTTGAAAAATAATTGTAAAGGAGTGAGTTTACGCTCAGTAAGAAACATATGTAAAAGAGCGTACTATGCCTCTATATGTAGTCTTCCTGCTTAGCTCTATAATGTCATGTAAAATCATTATAAAGCATATATCATATACTCCTTTCAAATAGCATATGCAAACATATATCATATACTTCTTTCAATTATCATATATAAGTAATTCAAATACTTTCGATTTCTTTATTCCTTTGAAATCGCATATACAGATATCATTCAGTTAACATGGAGACTATTTGCATTTTAACGGAATTATGCACTGGATAAACAAGTGGTGTACCCCCGTAGGGGCCAGGAATCCTCCCCTAGCCAAACATATAACAAAGACAATTGGCCAAATGTCGGTAGGCCACGATGAACACTAGTCAGGTGACATCTGTGGCACCGAGGACCGGACTAGGGCTCCTTAGTCAAGTACATATACAGAATTGCATAATCATCAAGTACTTCATAGTCTCAAAACATTTGTCATATAACTTTTTGCAATGACAATCATACTTTTCTGAAATAGGCTTTGAAACCTCTTTTTCAAAGGGGGTAGTCAAATGATTTTGTAAAGCAGTCGGCTGCTATTACATATCTTGATTTATCGAAATTATTTCCTTTTAAAATTTTGATATTTTGAAATTCCGAAAACACATGGGGCAGTCGACTGGTCCTATATAGCAGTAGACTGGTTTTGAAATAGAATACTTTCCGAGAAAAGGCAATCGACTGGTCATATAGCAGTCGACTGGTTTCGCAAACAGAATGCTTCTGAAAACAGGGCAGTTGACTGGTCATATAGCAGTCGACTGGTTTCTCAAACAGAATGCTTTTCAAGTAAATAGTAGTCGACTGGTTTCTCAAACAGAATGTTTTTCAAGTAAATAGCAGTCGACTGGTCTTTATAGCAGTCGACTGGTTTGAAACATAATGCTTTCTGAAAAATAGCAGTCGACTGGCTTATATAGCAGTCGACTGGTTTGAAACATAATACTTTCTGAAAAATAGCAGTCGACTGGCCTATTTAGCAGTCGACTGGTTTGAGTCGGTTTTCAAAAAAATACACTTTGGTTGTCTCTAGGCAGTCGGCTGCTACTTAAGGCAGTCGACTGCTCCTAGCATTTTGGTAACTAGGAGTAAAACTCGAAATTTACATTTCCTGCACTTACACCAGCTTGTACTTCATCCCAAGACATTTAAAACACATCGAAACATGCGGACATAGTTACCTCACGTCCGTTACATATATTCCTTACCTCAATTACACCAAAACGCGTAATCGCTTGGTTGCAAATCAACACTTTCCTTTCACTTCTTCAAAACTGCAAATATCATAATAGCTCAAATCTTTAAGAAATCTATATAACCATACTACACCAACTCTATACAACTCCAAACCATCAATAGAATTGAATGAATTTATTTCTTCTCTTACCTTTGTTAGTAACCAAAACTTTAGCAACTTAGATCTTTTCAATTTCTCGGAATCAGCCTTTCATATTACAGGCATAGCTTTAGCTAGTGATGAGGAACATTTTTTGTTAAGAGAGCTTAACAATTGGATGACAGGAGATGGTGGTTTGCCAAGGTGACTATGGAAGGAAACTTAGGAAAAACTGGAGAGAATAACAACCATGGCTGCTGCCACTCTTAATGGGAAAGATGACAAATCAAGCTTCATTAATTGCATATTTATCTCTTTACACACTTCATCATCTTTGACCATTTGACCATTAATTAATTGGTTTTCTTTCTTCCATATGCCACACATATCATTTAATTACATAAAATTTCTGACATTTATTTTCTCATAATCCAAATATTCTTGCAATATTAATTTAATACCTTGACTATTTGACTTTCAATTGTCTTAATTCCATTCATGTCCCATATGTCCTTCATACATCAAAATTCTCATATTTATTTAATTTTTTTCAGCTGGAACACTATACAATCATGAGGAAATTACATGAAATTGGGGGATTTCACACTCTGATCTTTGTTTTCTCTTGAAAATTACTCTCAAAGGTAGTTAAGAACCGAGCAATTTAAAATTTTAAGAAACAAGTTCATGATCACATATTATAGCAAACTCCATTAACTTCAAGCACATCAATATGCAATTGCATTGATTATTAGAAAAAGAGTTGGAATTTAACAGAGAGTAGGTGCTTCAATTTGTCAATTTCAGGCTGCAACCTCCTAGAATAGTAGCTTTCTTCAGTAATAACAAAATCCAATATAGACATTATAATGAATCTATATTTGATTACTAAAAATCTTAAAATCTAAACAAATTATTTTTTTAACTTTAGAAACTCCAATTTTACAGCTCATAAAAGTTATAAGCAAGCAGTAGCTAATCAAGGCTCATGTAAACTAATTTACCTGGCTTCCTCTACACTATCAAATTGTATCATGTGGCTACACTACAGCTGCTATAGTGCACATTCTCCAGTGCAAAAAGCTGAACAAAAGGAAGCCGTGCTTCCACAGTAATTGAAAACAAAATGAAGCAAATATGTCATTTGGTAGAGCCTAGTTGAAATCTATCAATAGATTTAACACAAAACCTAAATTACTCTATTGAAAAAATAAAGAGATGATCTAAGCTTTTTTGCATAGTTCATAATACATTAAATAGCCTCTATTAGATTGTTTCTTAGAACCACAAGACCATAACCTTACCATTACCCCTGAAATAATCTAGCATGCAAGATTGAAAATACAATCTATTTAACTCCTACATACAAAAATCCCTTTCATTAAGACATTAAAATGCCTTTTTATCTATATGGCATGGAGAAACATGAGTAATGGCGAAAGAGTGAACACATGAAGAACGAGAAATATATTGAGAATACAAATAAGGAACCATCATTGTAGTGATTCTTAGCAAAAGATGTACTTAAGTGATAACAATTAAAATTTAGTTATCTTTTGTACCACCTTAATTTTTCATGTTCTTACCAAGGTTGCAAGTGATAAAGCTCTTCATCAAATCTAAACAAATTTTACTAGTTTCGTAAGTAAGCATTTCTTCAATTCACAAGACAAAGTATCAATCAAATTGTTAAAATAAATTTACTATAATCTGAAAGACTTTTAATTTACAGATCTTTACTCCGGTATATAAAAATAAAGTATGAGTGAAGAGAAGAATTAAAGAAAAAGGAATACCTCGTCTTTGACTTTGCATACTCCATTTTCAAAGTGCTCCTAGTAGATCTCACTGTTCTTCTATCAGCTTTGATTTTTTTTCTTTTTATCTATAACGAAAAACTATAAGAATGAACAAAGACACAGAAATATGATCATTTTTATCAGAACTTTGTACGGACCTATATTTTCAGTCACTCTAAAGCATGTGCTCTGTTGGTAGTTACATCTACCATATAGCATTCAGAGTTAGAAATATGACCATGGATTCCATCATAAGGGTTAAAAATAAATATTTGCAAAGAAAAAAGATTAAGTCCAAACATCAAAACACCATGTTTGCTCCTTACATTTTATATTAAAATGTAAATAATATGTTAGCTTTAAATTGCAATATATATTTTGAAATGAAAAAAACTTAAGTAAGCTTTAATGTTTTAATTCATATTGTAAATTTTCCTTATCAAACATGATTTTCTCAATCCATTTTAAGTGTTCATATCAAACATTAAGACCATGATTTAATGATATATTCTTATTGGTCTTAATACTTTATAAAATGGTTTTCAATATTAAGTAATTTTCTCAAGAGTTATTGAACATAAGTTTAGAAAATTACTTATAAGTTTTTGGACAATATTTTCATTTGAGAAAGTCAAGAAAAACTCCCTTAAAGCTTATAAACATTTTGGGTTGAATTAGGATCAAAGGTCATATCATTTCTAACCCAAAAGTGTAGGAAAAATGCCCTCTGGAAGAAAAGGATCGATCCCCATTGTAGCAGGATCGATCCCTTTTTGGCAGAAAGTCTTCCCAAGGTCCCTGAAGCCCAGAATCAAGATTCTGGACAAAAGGGATCGATCCCCACTGTAGCAGGATCGATCCCTTTGCCCGAAAATAGCCTATAACGGCTAGTTTTTGTAAGACAACGGTAATATTCGAGATTTGGCTCCACCCAACGGCTAGAATACATCCAAGGGACTATAAATAGAGGCTTAGAAGCTAAAGAAAGTAAGAGGAACTACTCAGCAACTCCATAACACATATTCCTCAAATCCTCAAGCCTCAAACAACAAATCAAGAGCTCCAAAGTCTTCATCATCTATCATTCTCTTATTTCTTGTAGTGCTTAGCACAAATATTGTATAGGCTTCTCATTGAGCTTAATTTCTGTAATCAATTGCCTACCTAGAGGTCCTTTTCTTGATTACATTATTTGTATCCCATCATTCCTTGTAAAGGGAAGGTTTCTCTTAAGCCTTAGAAAAAGAGGGAGGTTACTCTTTAGCCTAAGAAAAAGAGGGAGGTTACTCTTGAGCCTAGAAAAAGAGAGAGGTTTCTCTTGATCCTTGAAAAGAGGGAGTGTAACACAAATTCAAGTTAGTGAATTTGGGGAAAATCCTTGGGAGCGTCTCAAGGTAGAGGACGTAGGCAAGGTTGCCGAACCTCTATAAATCGCTTGCGTACATTTCTCTATCCTTACTCTCTTTACTTATTTGCAATTATATTTGTGTTTATTGCTTTGAATTTATATTGCATAATTGAGTAGCCTAGAGAACTTAGAAAATATCAATCTAAGCTAGAGAATTTAGAAGAACCGAAAAATGGGCTTAAGGTTAGCAAAGAACCGATTCACCCCCTCTCGGTATTGCCTATAAGAGCCAAGAATTGGTATCAGAGCTTGGGCTCAAGATTGATTTAGACTAACCTCTATCGAGCAAAACGATCATAAATGGCTCACTTGAATGTAGGCACACCCCTAGGAGAAGAGGGCCACTCATTAGTTAGACCTCCACTCTTCAATGGTGAGAATTACTCTTATTGGAAAATTAGGATGATGTTATTTGTGCAATCTAATGACTATGAAGTGTGGAGAGTAATAGTTAATGGTCCTAGAATCCCAATGAAAAAGGTAGATGGAAAAGATGTCCCTAAGGGTGAAGATGAATGGGACACAAATGACATGAGATTGGCACAATTGAATGCCAAGGCTATGCACACCCTCTTTTGTGCATTAGGTCCCAATAAGTATAATAGAGTGTCTCTATGTGAAAATGCGAAGCAAATATGGGACAAATTAGCCATCACACATGAAGGGACCAATCAAGTTAGAGAAACCAAAGTAGGAATGCTCACACATGATTATGAGCTATTTAGGATGAAAGAAAATGAGTCCATTAGCGAAATGTTCACTAGATTTAATGATATAATTAATGAACTTAAGGCATTAGGCAAGAGCTATTCCAATGTAGAAATGGTCAAGAAAATCTTGAATAGCTTGCCAAAATCGTGGGAGGCAAAGGTGACTGTTATAGAAGAATCTAAGGATCCTAACACCTTGTCTCTAGATGAACTTATGGGCTCCCTACTTACATATGAGATGAAATTGAAAAGAAATGAAGTGCCTTCAAAGAAAATAGGGGTAGCACTTAAGTCTTCCACTCATGAGGTCATTGAAGATGATAGTGATGAGAGTGGAAATGAGGAAGAAAAAGAAATGGCAATGTTTGCCAAAAGATTTAATAGATTTATGAGAATGAAAGAGAGAGAGCAAAATAGGAGACATCATAGGGGAGAGTCAAGTAGAAAAGAAAAAGACCCTTTAGTGTGTTATGAGTGTAATGAACGGGGTCATACTAAGTTAGATTGCCCCTTACTTAGGAGAGAAAAGGATAGAAAACCTAAGAAGAAAGCATTTGTGGCTCCATGGAGCGATAGTGATAGCTCCGATGAGGAAAATGTAGATGAAGAGGTAGCCTACTCATGCTTTATGGCCATTAGTGATGATGAGGCTAGTTGTAGTTCTAGTGAAGATAATGATTATACCTTTAGTGAACTACAAAATGCTTTTAATGATTTAGCAAATAAATTTCAATGCATGAATTCTAAATATAAGAAAATCATTGCTAAATTGAAAATAGAAAATGAAGCCTTGACAAATGCTAAGCTAGAATTTGAAAAGAAATTAGAAGAGGCTAACTTAGAGATAAATGAGTTGAATAGAAAGAACTTAAATTTGCATAACTCATTTACTAGGTTTTATATGGGTCAACAAAAATTAGATCACATGCTTGAGACCCAAAGAGCTTTCTTTGATAAAGATGGGTTAGGTTATAATGCAATACAAAAAGAAACTCATCTAAAGAATTTCCTTGTGAGCAAAAATACTATGCATGATTTATCTCTTACATGCTCACTATGCAATAGAATAGGACACTCTTCACAAGCATGCACATATAGGAAAACCACATTTAGAGGAAGAGTAGTTAGGAAAATATGGGTGCCAAAGCATGCTGTAAATAATGTTGAATTGTGCTTGAAATGGATCCCTAAAGGATCAAAAATTGTTTGCACTAACTCTCATGGACCCAAGAAAATTTGGGTACCAAAATATGTTTAAGTTGTTTGTTGTAGGAGTGTTAGAGCATGAGAATACAAAGAAACAATGGAGTTTAATTGCTCTACACACCTCTATAGAGTTTGCTTGTGCCAATGAGAGAGAGAAAGAGCTTGAGGATCCACCCTTGGCAAAGTCATAAAAATTCTTCAAAGGATAGCTCAAAGTGGATCCAACACATCAAGGCAAAGCATTCTCAAGCAAGGAGTTTTGTAAGCTTAAATCCTATCTCTTCAAAACTCATTTTTGCTAAAATTATTTATATGTTTTATTGAGGCACTTAGTTGATGACTCTTGATGCATTATGAATTGTGATTGAGCAAAAAGGCATGATAATTGATTGTTGAGTGGTTTGATGGATAGTACTTGAGGCATTGAATGAATGAATGAAAGGCATGATGTATGAGTTTGAAATGATTATTGAATTTCTGTAGTTTGAGCAAGTTTGATATGCTTAGATAATATATTTAGTTGCTCAAAAGCTGATAAATGTGTCATACATGCAAAATACCTTGTCATGAGCTTTAATGAAGAATATGTATGTTGGAAATCATGGCATGTTGTTCACAAGATGTATGTTTTAATGATATTTGTGCTTAAAACCTTTGTGAACAAGTTTGTTTTGACATATTTATGCAATTCAATGCATTAGTGTTGCCAAAACATGCATAACTTTCAAAATGACCCCCTTTGAGGCCAAAAATGCATTTTATGGTGAAAATCCTTCCAAAATTGCAAAATCTTTTGTAAAATGGTTTTTCATTCTTGTTTTTTATTCATACAAGTCCAAAATCATGTTTTACAAGTGTTTAAACCTTTACTTGGACTTCAATTACTCAAAAACGGAGTTTTGGTACCTCACAAGTTCAATTTTCTGGTAAAACATCTGCAGAATCTGCAGAAACGTATGAGGGATCGACCCCCCTCTAAAGGGATCGATCCCCCCAAGCTAGAAAGGGCTTTCCTGCATGTTTAAACTGAAATTGGGATGATCTTTTGTTAGTTTCACACTATCTTTTGTATAAGCATAAAATTCATTGTTTGAACTTCTTTTTGATGATCTTTAATATATGAAAATTCATTTTTCATTGATATCATGCCTCAACTTCATCAATTAATATCATTTCTAATAAATGGTATCACTTTCAACAATCAATACCATTTTTCTTGAGCTCATAAGTGCAAAATCATTTTTCTTGTTGAAAACACTCATGATTTGCATAAATCTTGAAATAGTCTTGAAACATACTTTCAATGAATGCTTAAACATAATTTTGAGATTTATTTCAATGATTTGTGTATATATTTGAGAATTTGATGAACTTGTGCACAATGAATATTTTTCATTCTTTTTGTTCATCTTAGTCAAGCATGCTTATAGGATTATGTCTCTTAGCTTGAATTATCTATTCCACACTAGGTTTCATGATAAGTATACATCTAGTGGAAGAATAATTAAAACTTGACCTTAAGGATTGGTGTCAAATATAAATTCAACAAGAGGTATAAGGTCATAATTTTCCTTGGCCTATAATTTGTGATGATAAATGGATCCTAAATGTTCAAATACATGAAGCTTTATCATCCATGAACTTAAAATTCTTTTATGGCCAAATTATTAAAGAACTTGGGCTTTAATGACAACACCAACATTCAAATGATAAATGCAAACTTGAACAAATGTATCTTGATTGATATCCATGCATTTATTCCTAATGTTGAATCCTTCCTTGCTCGTAATTGGTTAAGGACTTGAATTAGAAAATGAGCATAGGATTTTTGTAATTAAAACCATGGAAGAAAATGTGTTTGCTTAAATTCCTTGATTTTTTTTAATCTTCCATATGGTATAATTCTGTGAATATGAATATGGATTAATACTTTATGATAGTATGCTTATGTTTAATTGATCCATATGCATATTTGATGATGTGTCTTGTGTTCTTGCATATTTAGAATGACTAATTTCTTGACATGAACACACTACATATAGATATTGGATTCATGCAAAATGACTAAGTCAACCATTAGTAACAATTGGTATTTAGATTGAAATAACAATTAATATCATTGGCAACCATATTTTCGATACTTGGTAAGCCAAAACTAAATTGCCAATTGGTGTGAGCTTTAAATTGCCAATTCTTCTCATGCTCCTTAGATTGAAATGACAAATAGGGAAGAATCCATATAAGACACTTTTGCATGAAACACTTTTGTGCTAGAATTTGTGATTAATTGATGTATGATTTTATTCTAGACACAATATTTCTTGACAATGATTTATGAGCACATACATATGATATGTTATATAATTTTAGCTCATAATCATGAAGAATTACCATGCACCTTAGTTGGACCTTAGAGAACAATTGATATACTTAGGTGCTTGCTTAAATTCTTACCAATTGGAACCTCCTTGCAAAATTACTTATCAACAATTGGTATCAAAATTATTTATAAACAATTGGTATAGGAAAATAAGCCTTGTCCTTTGCATGCCTAAACATTTCATACTCTTTATGGACATTGTCTTATGAATTTGTGCTATGAGTCCCATGTACTAACATGTTTCTTGTTGGATGGAGCATATTTATCTTTTCTCACATAAGCCATATTTTTAGGGGGAGCATATTTTCTATTATTTTTCCGTCTTTTTGCTATGACAAAAAGGGGGAGAGATAGATATTAAAAAGGGAGAGATATTAAGGGGGAGAGACAATGGGAGAGAAATGGTTTGAAAATTCTTTTTCAAAACTCATGCTTACATTAAGGGGGAGCTTTATAAAATTAAAGGGGAGTATTTTATTAAAGAATTTTCAAAGCAAATTTACATTAAGTTTTGTCATATCAAAAAGGGGGAGATTGTTAGCTTTAAATTGCAATATATATTTTGAAATGACAAAAACTTAAGTAAGCTTTCATGTTTTAATTTATATTGTAAATTTGCCTTATCAAACATGATTTTCTCAATCCATTTTAAGTGTTCATATCAAACATTAAGACCATGATTTAATGATATATTCTTATTGGTCTTAATACTTTATAAAATGGTTTTCAATATTAAGTAATTTTCTCAAGAGTTATTGAACATAAGTTTAAAAAATTACTTATAAGTTTTTGGACAATATTTTCATTTGAGAAAGTCAAGAAAAACTCCCTTAAAGTTTATAAACATTTTGGGTTGAATTAGGATCAAAGGTCATATCATTTCTAACCCAAAAGTGCAGGAAAAATGCCCTCTGGAAGAAAAGGATCGATCCCCATTGTAGCAGGATCGATCCCTTTTTGGCAGAAAGTCTTCCCAAGGTCCCTGAAGCCCAGAATCAAGATTCTGGACAAAAGGGATCGATCCCCACTGTAGCAGGATCGATCCCTTTGCCCGAAAATAGCCTATAACGGCTAGTTTTTGTAAGACAACGGTAATATTCGAGATTTGGCTCCACCCAACGGCTAGAATACATCCAAGGGACTATAAATAGAGGCTTAGAAGCTAAAGAAAGTAAAGGAAACTACTCAGCAACTCCATAACACATATTCCTCAAATCCTCAAGCCTCAAATAACAAATCAAGAGCTCCAAAGTCTTCATCATCTATCATTCTCTTATTTCTTGTAGTGCTTAGCACAAATATTGTATAGGCTTCTCATTGAGCTTAATTTCTGTAATCAATTGCCTACCTAGAGGTCTTTTCTTTGATTACATTATTTGTATCCCATCATTCCTTGTAAAGGGGAGGTTTCTCTTAAGCCTTAGAAAAGGAGGGAGGTTACTCTTTAGCCTAAGAAAAAGAGGGAGGTTACTCTTGAGCCTAGAAAAAGAGAGAGGTTTCTCTTGATCCTTGAAAAGAGGGAGTGTAACACAAATTCAAGTTAGTGAATTTGGGGAAAATCCTTGGGAGCGTCTCAAGGTAGAGGACGTAGGCAAGGTTGCCGAACCTCTATAAATCGCTTGCGTACATTTCTCTATCCTTACTCTCTTTACTTATTTGCAATTATATTTGTGTTTATTGCTTTGAATTTATATTGCATAATTGAGTAGCATAGAGAACTTAGAAAATATCAATCTAAGCTAGAGAATTTAGAAGAACCAAAAAACGGGCTTAAGGTTAGCAAAGAACCGATTCACCCCTCTCTCGGTATTGCCTATAAGAGCCAACATAATAAAAAGCATAACCCAGCCATATACATACTTTGAAGACTTAAACAATTTATTAAACTAAAAATGAATTAATCTATTTAACAATTAAAACTAAATATTAAAAAATTAAGAAACAACTCCCTAGCCATGAGATTTCACTTTGACTCATGCAAAGCCACATTATTCTTTGTTGTATAACCCACTATTGCAGTTCTATTATGAACAATTCCTGGGTTTAGCCAATATCTTCTGTGCACTAGCCTTAGATTCTGTAGCAAACAAAGGCTTCCCTACTCGGCAACTTCAAATTTAAGTTTCGATTTTGGATTAACTTCACATAGCAAGTAACACCTCCTGTAAAAGATACCAGGAACAAAAAATCAATCGAAAGTAAAGATTAATCAAAATCAACTCAAAGTACATCAAATCGAAGTAAAGAAAATTGAAAGAAGCTGCAGGAACTTCTTCTCCACTATCAGCTATCAATGGAAGCAAATAGAATCAATAGGAATCAATCCCATTGCATCAGTTTTAAGCTTCAATGGTTCAAGCCATAGCAGGACCAAATGCAATGTAAGATTCAGGAAAATGGCAGCAGTTTGTTTCTATAACAATTTAGGGATAAATTATATAATTAAACTCATGATAATTCTATAATTTATAGAATTATCACCAAGAAGATGATAGATGCATGTAAAAAGTGGAGGACGTAGTTTAATCAGGTTTACTTACTTACATCACACAGTTTGTTTCTAGGAAGCATCTGTAGGACTGCTTTATGTATGACTTCTATAGGATATTCAACTAGTAAAAAAAAACATCATATTGAGTTTCAACAAAGAGCCAAACTTTCAACAAAGGCTTGTTCTTTCCTTGAATCACAGTAGAAATATGAGATGCTAATCTTACAAGAACCCATTAAATTAAATATATGCAAGTTATTCGCGTCACTTTCAACCTCAGACAGGAAAAAGATGTTAAAATAAATGGTTCAACTGTACTATTAAACATGTAAACAAAAATGCATTGAGAAACCACAATCAGTAGCAAACCATACAATCACTTCTGTTTTTATCACTATCAATAATCAAAAAGAGAGGTTAAGGGATGGAGGGTTTTAAGCTCTCACATCTCTGGTTTTTAGGAAACAAGTTTCATAAATGAAGTTCTTTAGGGAATACAGAAAAAACCTCCTAGCTTAACTATCTTCAAAAGAATTAGGAAAAGGATAAAGATACCTAGCTCTTAGCATCGAAGACTCTTCATTGCAAACCATCTAGATTAATTCGCCTCAGACCAAAAAGTGCTTTCTGCAGAGCAAAAAAATATAATAAAGAGAAGGAGCTAGTGTTTGTTATTGAGTAGTATTTACTATTTATATTTCATTGCAATCAATAATCCTTATCCAAAATATTGAAGTATAAGAATTTGCGAAGTCTCTATCTGATCTTTATCATATCAATGTTAACTATTACTGCATTAGACTAAACCACAATCCAAAATTGAAGATTAAAGAAAAACCCAAAAAAATGAAACACGAATATACCCATGATTCCAAACCACTCATCCATCAAGAACATTTTGGATAGTTAAATTAATTAGAAATAATATGTGAGCAAACAAGTCAACTAAACAGGACCACTGCAAACTCACATAAAATTCTAAAACATTCTTCAATGTTCTCTTCGCAGCATATTTACTCATCTAAGCACACCCTTTATTTTTCAGTTCAAAACATCCACACAAAAAAATGTAGCAGCAAAATAAAATATAGCAAAGGCCTCTGACATTCGTGTTTTGAGCAAGAAATTGATAAATCGAACTTACCTCAGGTAAAGGATCGAAGAATAGAGAGACGACCAGAGTAAACGATCGATGGAGCGAGAGACAATTGGAAGCCACAAATTAAGAGGAGATTTAGACGAGAAGAGGAAAGAATAGAAAACAAAAATTAAAAAAAAAAAAGAAGTAAGAACCGAGAGTTGAGATGATCGATGGAGAGAAGAGGAGAATATGAGAGCCGAAAGCGATTTTAAAGCAAAGCTGATGACAAGGATGGTGTGAGGAAAGGCTAGGGTTTGGTTTTCAAAATAGGGAAAATCTAATTTGAGATGAAAAGAGAAGGAAAATATTTAAAGAAACTAAAATCTAGGTACCACGGGTGTCAATAAATGTTTGGTTAACAGCAGCGCTTACGTTTCACCCAGCAAAAATCTGCTAAAAAAAAGGAAAGTACCGACAGTTTCTAAAACCGCATGTACAAAAATGCCTCTAAAAATCTTATTTTTTGTAGTGCCTCCATTGTCCCATTTTAAAAAATCCAGCGCATCACCTCAGCTTCAGTTTCTATCTTGACATGAAAGAGCAAAGTTTACTGGCAAGTAATTGAGTAATATGCACACTGAGAAATTTTAGCAAATGATTGAGCTACTATATACGAAAAACGACCGGACTTAACTGGGCTAGTTGAAGTGTGGTTTGGTGAGTTGAGGATACAGAGAAATTATAAAGAGTGCCAAAACGTGGATAAGTGGAAAGAGGAAAGCTTTGGTCTTACTGGGAAATTCTATAGTAAGGTCACAAATTTTAATCTTTTTATAAGGTCAACATAAAAAAACATATGATTAAACGTAAATTTAAAGTCATTAGGCATAAAAAATGTTAGACGTATCGTAAATACTTGATAATTAACTTAAAATTAATGTAAATAACACATGATTTAACATAAATTCAAAGTTATTAGGTGTAAAATATGTTAGAAGTATATAAACACATGATAATTAACATAAACATACATTATAGCAAAATTATCATGTGTTTAAATCTATTGACACTAATATTTATATTGATAATCACACTTTTACGATACGTCTAACATTTTTTATGCCTAATGACTTTAAATTTACACTTAATCATATATTTTTTTTATTGACCTTATAATAAGGTCAAAATTTGCTACCTTACTATAGAAATTCCCGGTCTCTTAAGTGCCAAAACATTAGATTGCATCGTAAGTGCTTGATTACCTCCAATCTAACAAATGTGAATTTTCCTTTTTTATCTGCACTTTTAACGCTCTCGTTCATATGTAAAAATAAGTGACCTTTTACATAGTATGAATTTTACAGTAAACATAATAAATTTATTGTGCTGCATGAATTTGTTCTAATAGTTAAATATTTAAGATAGATAATTTTACAATAAACTGTAAGTGCATCATAACAAGCCTAACATGCTTCTACACAATATGAAACATGTTAAACAAATAAAATGCGGAAGCGATAGGATCTAACCTCCAGCCATTGCACTCTGTAACTCTGCTGTTGAAGCAATTGCCGATGTTGACACCTAATTTTGTCCCACTTTTGTTATTATTTTTATATGTTTGTATTTGTATTATTTGTTTTATTATTATTAGCATTTTTTTCTCTTCTTCTTCTTTTATTATTATTATTATTATTATTATTATTATTATTATTATTATTATTATTATTATCAGTCCAATCAATCACCACCAGCTCCTGCCACCGGCAGGTCTGCCACTGCCAGCCGCCCAAATCCTTCTCCCCAGGCAATCCCATCCCCACCGGTCAGCCTCTGCCTACACACTTCCCTCTAAAAGCCAAACCATACACACACACAGCCAGGGGGGGCAATTACACAGAAAGACCGAAGCTTCACCTTCCTCATCCCTAAACATTACCCTCACCACCACCCAAAACCCAAGACCCAGGACCCTCCTTCATCATCACCGAAGCACCCAGGACTCCCTCACCATCGAACCCTCACCCTTCGGCTCACCAGAAACCACCACCCGAAACCCCAAACACACGCACACACAAACCCAAAACCCGAACCCTCGACAACCCCAACGGCAACCCAAAAGCCTCACCGAGAAACACCACTGTGAACCATCATCATAGCCCCTACCCACAGCAACCACCACACACCGCCATCATTATCGCCATCACTACGAACCACCCGAGATCCTCGGCTCACAAAAAACCACCACCCGAAACCCTGAACACCAACCACTACCCGAGACCCCTTTAAAGACCTAGATCTAAAACCCCTAAACCTGCAAAAAAAAAAAAAAACAAACAAAAAAACCACAACAAACCAACAACCATCCTCATCACATCAACAAACATCATCAACAAAAAAAAAAAAAAACAGAAAGTGAATATGACTTCGGTGAAGTCAGATCCGTGGGGTTAGAGGCGTTTTGGAAGGAAACGGAAGTCAGAATCGGAAAGAGGGGGTGGAGAAGCTTTTGAAAGTGGTGAGCTTTTTGATTTAGGCCCTCCGACGACGGTGGCCGGCGGCGACAGACGGCGGTCCGGCAGTGGCCGGAAATCGCACCGGAGAGAGCTTCAAAAGCTCTGAAATTTTTTTTGTGGAAGAAGTGGAAAATGAAGAATAAAAAAAAAGAGTGGATTTTATAACCAAAAAAGAAGAGGATCCGCGCGTGGACCCGGATCCGACCCGGGTCCGCGCGCTGACCCGCGAAGGGAGGCCCGTGCCTCTTCGCCTAAATCGACCCGACCCGAACCAAGATCCGCGCCCGACCCGGAAACACTCCAGCGACCCGTGTGCCGTTTTCGACCCGAGCTGACCCGACCCGGTGGCGTCCGACCCGCTCCGTTCCAGCCCACCGACCCGGCCAGCAGCTTGGGCCTTGCTATTTGGGCCTGCCTTTGGGCTCTTTTGAGGGCTTCTTTTGGGTCCAAGCCCAATTTCGTTTTTGGTATGCTTTTTTTTGTTTTTTTATTTGCTTATTTATTTATTTGTTTTGTTAAAAGAAGAATTTTAATTAGGAAATTAAAATTTAAAAAAAATTAATTAAATTAAAAAATTTTAAAGATTAAAAAAAGAAAAGAAAAGAAAATTATTATTATTATTATTATTATTATTATTATTAATGTTGGTGTTGTTGCTTTTATTATTATTATTATTATTATTATTATTATTATTATTATTATTATTATTATTATTATTATTATTATTATTATTATTGTGTTTAGTTATTATTATTATTATTATTTTTATTAATGCATATTGTAAAACAAGAAATTGAAAATTTTTTCTTTTACTTGTATTTTCATTAATTATTATTGATTAGAAAATGTGTTTAAAAAATAAATTTTAAATTTAATTAAATGAATCGTCCGATGATGGGATGTCATGAGACTCACAAGTAGTGATTTCTTGACTGATCCCTAGGTGAGAAGAGTCGTACTAAATGTTACCAGAGTATTGGGATATTTAGTATGATTTTTCAATAATTTAAATTTTTATTAAAAATGAAAATAAATAAAATTTTTTTATAGAAAACAAAGAAAAATAAATAATGAACTTTAATAATTAAATTAAATTTGTCCGATGATGGGATGTCATGAAACTCACAAGTAGTGATTTCTTGACTGATCCCTAGGTGAGAAGAGTCGTACTAATTGTTACCAGAGTATTGGGATATTTAGTATGATTTTTCAATAATTTATTTTTTTATTAAAAATAAAAATAAATAAGTTTTTAAAAAGAAAATAAAAAGATTAGTAGAAAATTTAATTTGTTTTATTAAAAATAAAAATAGATAAGTTTTTAAAGGAAAATAAAAAAAGAACTCAATAATAAAGTTTAAATTTAAATGAAATTCTTCCGATGATGGGATGTTATGAAACTCACAAGTAGTGATTTCTTAACTGATCCCTAGGTGAGAGAAGTTCACTAAGCGTTACCAGAGTATTGGGATACTTAGTGCAATTTTTCAATAATAAGAACTTTTATTTAAAATAAATAAAGAAATATTTATACAAAAAAATCAAAAAAATTCATTTGCATCATTTTTATCTGCTTGCATCATGTGCATTCATAATAATTTTTGAAACGAGTGTGAATCTTCCGATGATGAGATTCTATAGAACTCGCAAGTAGTGATTCTTAAGAAATCTCTAGGTGAGTAAATTATCCGAAATGCTACCAGAGTATTGGGGTACGTCGGAATAATTTTCAATACAAAAGATTTTCACTTATTTCAAATAAAAAAAATAATATTTAAATGTTTCAAAATTAAAAAGAACAAAATTGATTGTAATAAAAATATGAATTATTTTTAAATATCAATTCAAGATCATTTTATTAAAACTAAAGGATAACACATGATTATTATGGTACCGTTTTTTAACGGGCGTCGTGGGGGTGCTAATCCTTCCCCACGCGTAACCGTACCCCCGAACCCAATTTTTGTTTCGCAGACCAAAAGATTATCTTTTTAATAAAACTTAATTAATTTTGAGATTTTGTTAAAAAGATAAACATTTTTAGGTGGCCAATCGCACCTAGTTAAAAAAGATTGGTGGCGACTCCCATTTTTGTTTTTAAACGCCTTTTTTCGAAAATCGTCGAGCGCGAAGCCGTTACGACAGCTTGGCGACTCCACTGGGGACGCTTTCTGAGGGTCAAGCCATTCAGTAATCATGTGTTATCCAAAGTTTTAATTTAATAGTCTTGATTGATATTTAAACTTAATTCACTTGAATTTTGAAAATAATTTTGTTTGCATTTGAATTTTATGTTATTTATTTTATGTTTTATATTTATATAGTGTTATTAATAAATTGTTTGGACATATAGCATTAGAGTCGTAGTGTGATGAATGATTGGCGTGTTCCCTCATGCACACACTTGCACTTGCATTTGCATGACATGAGCTCTATAACCGGGTTCCATCCTTCTTAGGAGGGAGTAGAGTACCTTTGCTCTCGTGAGGTAATCACCTCCGCAATGGCAATCGAAATACTCCCACTCAAATTAAATCTTACTAATCCAGTGTGGATGACAGTAAGGTATAAATTGGGAACCTTTTGACCTTTTAGAAACCCAACCCAGCATGTAAAAGGCCCTAAAAAGCCAATCCTAGCTAGAGCCATGTCCGATTTTTGTAGAAATTATCCTGAAATTAGAACACATGAGGGAACATTTTACTACTTTTTTTCATATCATAACTCTATTGATTTTTCAAATTCATGCTCTCATAAAATCAAACGATATTTGTCTTCAAATAAAATTTCACAATTTTACAATTTTGAAGAATGAAACAAAGATTTATTCGATTTTTCTTCTTTGTCTAAAAAAAAAACATGAAAAGAATTCATTCATTGAACTTAAATAAGGGAAAATTTTGATTTTTTTATTCTTAAAATTTTACATTAATGCATTCACATCACATAATAAGAAGGGCATTCATCTTTTTAGGGTTAAAGGAGGTCAAAGACATGGGAGATCGATTAGAAGCTAGACTTACTGCTTTGGAGAATAATCAAGAGGAGTTTGGGCCTGATATACGAGAGATGAAAGGAAAGCTGGCTAAGATAATGAAGATGCTTGAAAGCTTTGGAGAGACTAAAGTGGTCCATCCTCAAGGGTCATCGTCACTTCCAAGACAACTACATGTTGAATCATCAGCAAGTGGAGACCAATCAACTTTTCATGAAATGGCTTGCCAGGGACACTCCGATGCTCTCAACTGTCCAGACGATGATCCCGTGGTGGAAGAGGCTATGAAAAGGGTAGAAAAAGTAATGGATGAACTTAAGGGCCTTACAACTAAAGCAGAACCTTGTGGCCTCAAACAATCCATACCAAGTAGGCCATTACAAAACCCTAACCTTCATCCTAATTCTTTTCAGCCACCTATCCAAGCACTCCAAATAGGACCTCCTACTTTTGTTCGACCTCCACGAATTGGTCCACGACCAAAATTCTATCCTCGACCTACTTTTCAACCACATGTTCAAGCTTTTGGAACAGGATCTCCTAGTCTCACCCAACCTCTACATACCTGTTCGTCTGTGAACCCATATGCTAATGCCAATTCTATTCGACCGCCTTTTCAGCAAATTCCTAACACCCTAGCTTTTGTGCCACCACCTGCTCAAGTTAAAACTCAAACTCTTGGCCAAAAACAATCCAAGAAAATGAAGCGCACACAGCTTGACCCTTTGCTCATAACATATGGCAAACTTTTTTCCTATCTACTTGAAAGGCACCTTATTGCCCCTGTGTTCTTAAAACCCTTGGAGCCTCCGTACCCTATATGGTATAAGGCAAATGCAAGATGTGAGTACCACGCAGGAAATATTGGGCATTCCATCGAAGATTGTAAAGCTTTCAAGTATAAGGTGAAGGGATTGATTGACACAAAAGTGCTCGATATAGGGGAAGTGATCAGCCAGGAATTTGCAACGCTTGATTAGGGTTCAGAAGATGAAAAATTAGCTGTTGTTGTGAAATTTCTTTTTGAAATCCTTTGAATGTAAGGGGCATTAGAATAGTAGAGAGTCTAGTAAGGAACTTTTGAATCTTGTAACAATTCCTTTATGAACACAATTCCTTTATGAATATGAATGTTACAAGGTTTTAGTTAAGTTTGCATCCACTTCATTCATATGTGCATAATATGATTTTGATCAAACAAATAAATGGTCAAACAACAATTTTCAGTTAGTGTACAATTTGTGACATTATAGAATAATAAGAAGGTTGAAATTTTTTTTCAGATTCACAATTTCAATACAATAAAAGCTTCATATATGCATGGCAAGCATGACATTTAATTCAGGGTTATGTTGGGTTAGGTGTCAAGTGACTTGAACATCGAAAAGCTTTGGAGATAGTTTTGGACCATGGAAGGGACAGAAACGAGTCGAATGGAAAGAATGGAAAAAGCTCAACAAGAGATGAGAGAGCAATTGTCACAGATGGCAGGTTTGTGGGAAAAGCTGAACAATGGAAAAATGGGAGAATTAGCTACTCAAGAGGGGCATCAGTTGCGAAATGCCGAGAATTCTTTTTGTCCAGTTAACATTGGCTCACGAGAAACCCAATCATCTCAAGAGCCACAAGCAATGCCCACCGAGGGTTATGTGTGCCTTAATATACCGTCTGCAGTCGACCATAGTCAGTTTCAAGGGCACGTAACTCCCACCATGAACCCCCTCGAACCAATTCATGTTGCTAATTTGGATAGACATAAAGAGCAAGGGATGCCACAAGTGGAAGGAGGCTCAAGTTCCCGACAAAAGATGGAGCTAATAGAAGAAAGGCTTCGGATTGTTGAAGGAATGGATTTCCATGGATCTTTAGATGCAGCCAAATTATCTCTAGTACCTGGTGTGGTCATTCCGTCAAAGTTTAGAGCTCCAGAATTTGAGAAATACGATGGGACCACTTGTCCAAAAGCCCATATCACTATGTATTGTAGAAAGATGGCAGCACATGTGCATGATGACAAACTGTTGATCCATGTCTTCCAAGACAGCCTTAAAGGATCCGCTGCTAGGTGGTATACACAATTGGGCAGGGGCGATGTTCACTCATGGGAAGATTTGGCAAGGGCTTTTGTCGCCCAATATAAGCATATTGTGGATCTAGCCCCAGATCGTTTGTCTTTGCAAACTATAGAGAAGAAAGCTACTGAAAGCTTTAGAGAATATGCCCAGAGATGGAAGAATGTTGCCGCCCAGGTCCAGCCTCCCCTCACGGATAAAGAGACTGCGACTATGTTTCTTAGTACACTCCAGCCACCATATTATGATAGAATGATTGGGAATGTTACTAAGAATTTTGCTGACATGGTGGCCTCTGGAGAGATGATTGAGAATGCAATCAAAAGGGGCAAGATCAAGATAGATGACATTGCTCATAACAAGTCAGAAAGATGGGAAGAAGAAGTACACGTTGCAACATTTGAGGGGCAATTTCCCAAAAACACTGCTCCATCTCATCCCTGTTTGCCTCACCCATCATACGGTCCAACTTTGAATAATGCCTCCTATGATCCTTATCTTTATTCACCAATCTCGCAAGCAAGATTTCCGGCAAACTCTTACCCTCCAACAGTTGCTCAAGCGCCTATCTTTATGCCTAGGCCAGTAGCTCAACCTCCTCAACAATCAATGAACAACAGAAAAAGATCGAGAAGCGATCAAGGAAAAATCCCAATTCCAATCTCCGATCTTTTCCCCTTTTTGATAAAAAACCAATATTTGGCCCCTATACCTTTGAGAACGGCACCAAACCCATTGGCCAAGAGCTATGATCCGAGTAGCAAATGTGATTATCACATGGGGGCAGTTGGGCATTCAACGGAAAAATGCAGACAGTTGAAGGAAAGGGTTGAAGAGCTCATCAATGGTGGAATCTTGACTCAAGAAATTATGGAACAGTGGAAGTCCACTTTGGTGTAGAGTCATGGCATTTTGGCAAATCAATCTAGAGGGAAACGAAGATTTTGAGATTTTGAAGCCTGTATTTCGTTGAAAAAATGCTTGTCATCTTCGTTGGCCTAGGTGACAATTGTATGAGCACAACTTTTTGCATGAGTTATTTTCCAGTGGCATATGTCAAGAATGTCTCTTTTCTTCACATTAATGATAAAAATGATTCCAAGAAAATTGGTGATTACTGTCAAAGATGAATGTAATGAATCATTCTTGGATCACATCTCAACAGAATCTAAATCAGTCGAGAGCCAAAAAGCTAAATTGGGGCATAAATTTTTGAAAGTTCGATTTTGTTTTCACTTTGACCATGATAGGGTTTCATTGTAAATAATTTTCAAAGAAATAATCGATTTGCAAAACCTTTTGAGAATAATTTGGAAATCAATGACAATCTCTAAATATTCTTAATATTGGTAATTTTACACTTGACAAGATCATTTGGAAATACCTTTACACCTAAATTCATGTACAAATCCCAAACCCTTCAATCTTGTATTCCCTAGATGCCTTTTGCCCATGTTTTGGGGCAAGATAAAAAAAAAGAGAGAGAAAAAAAAGAGAACCAAAGTCGAGGATTTTCCCATCAATGTCCATCTGCGTAATACCTCGAGCTGTGCATCACCTGTTTCCTTAAATGACGATGTGGTCTGTGAGGTCAAGCTCTGTCATATTAAAGTGTTGTATTACAAAAAAAAACAAAAATAAAAAAAAAGAAAAAAAAATGATATTGATTGTGACAGCATGCAAACATGATATTCAGAGGATTTCAAATGCCAAAGGAAAAACTTATCTTAAGAATTGCTTTTCAATAGAAGTATCTTAATTTGAGATGACGAATGGCCGTCTTTCATATTCCATTCTCAAATATAAACGTTATCCTGTTGCTACCCTTTTTGAGCCTGATAATTTCTTTCATAATAAACCTCCTCCAAGGATCACCCTCCACACTGGGGGGCATGTGCAGAAAATATCTCTTCAAAGAAAATGAAGGATTCAACTTTTGTTTTTGATCAAATAAGATTTACTATGTTTTTGAAATCTTGGATATGAATCAATGAAAAAAGAAAAGAAAAAGAAAGAGAAAGGAGGAAGGATACATGTGAAAGTACACAAAGAAAGATGTTTCAAAGGATGAATAGGATGTTAAAAAAAAAAGGAAGAAAAAAAAAAGAAGAAGAAGAAAAAGAAAGAAAGAAAAGGAGAAGAAGAAGGAGAAGAGATACATGGAAAATTGGAAAAAGAAAGGTGTTTCGAAGAGTGAAAATGATGGACAACCATAGGAGAAGAAATGGTCCTTGGATTGATCACCTTCAAACACATTTTGGGCCTATTTATCCATTCTTTCAAAACCCTGAACCATGACCTACATTACGTACTTAAAAGTCCATTTTGATCAAATGTGGATGCTTGTATTGAAGAGCTCTTCTTTGGAAGATTCTCGCCATTATTTGGTTTGAATGAAATTTGAATTCTTGAATGCATGGTGGAACAATCAATCAAACAAAAAATGAAGAAAAAAGAGAAAAGAAAAGAAAATAAAAGAAAGAATGAAGCTCTAGGGTGAAAACCCGAAAAAGGGCAGTCTAAAGCAAGCAATGAACTTTTCGTGCAACCAAGTCAAACAGTGACATGAATTGAAAATATGGAAAAAGAGTCAACAAGCCTTAAGAAACTCTTGGGGTATCCAAAGTTTTGATGTCATTTGATTGCTAACATTTTTTGAAAAAGTTTGAACCATCCTTCTTGTACATACTCTTCCTAAACAAAAAAAAAAACCTCAGTTATTCATGCCTGATCTTGGCATTTGAAGAACGCCAGTATTCGGGAATTTGAGAGATTGTCAAACCAAATTGAAAATATTTTGTTTCATTTCTCATTCAAAATTTTGTTCAAAAAAAAAAGAAGGGAAGAAAAGCGATGGTATTTTAAGAAAACCATTTTGAGCCAAGAAAGGAACCATTGTTTTTAGATAAGTGGCAAACTATCCCCCAAACAAAACATCTGGATGCATCAAACTTTCAATTGTCTAGTTGAAAAGATCCGAATAGGATTTATGTCATTCATCTTGAAAAGTAACCACTAATTCTTTCGAAAGAATCAAATATCACTTGTGAAATTTAGATTCAATTCCCTCCTGGAAAATAATTATGAGAAAATTTTTCATGCTTTTCGTCAAAAGGCCATGATGTGAGAACAAGAAATCTGCAGAAATAAGAAACAGAAAGGAGCTTTCAAGATCATGTTAGGGGCAAAGGAGACAAAAAAGGCAAATGATGTGCCTCGTTGGCAAGATAGGAAAGAGTTTTGAAGTCAGAAAATGTACAGGATTGAGTGTCATGCATACATGCATACATACACAATATCATACAGCATCAACATTGAAAGTTTTTGTGCAAAATTTTGATATTAAAACATGTTTCTCAAGCTGAAAACTCAACACCATTCAATCAGGATTTCCAAGGTTATGCAACCTTTTCCAAAGAAAAGAAGAGAAAAGAGAAGAAAAGAAAAGAAAAAGAGAGAGAAGAGACGAGAAAAGAAGAGAAAAAGAGAGAAAGAAAAAAAGAGAGAGAAGAAGAAAAGAAAAGAAAAAGAGAAAAGAACAAAAAGAGAAAGAAAAGAGAAGAGAAAAACAAAGAAAAAAAAAAGAAGAGAAAGAAAAAAAAAGAAAGAAGAGAAAGAAAAGGAAAAAAAAAAGGGGAAAAATTTTTAAAGTTTCATTGCCTCTGCTGCAAGAGGAACATTTTCAGAAAAGGAATTTAAAGTTTCATCGCCTCTGCTGCAAGAGGAGCACATTTTCAGAAAAATTTTTTTTAAAGTTTCATCGCCTCTGCTGCAAGAGGAGCACATTTTCAGAAAAGGAATTTAAAGTTTCATCGCCTCTGCTGCAAGAGGAGCACATTTCAAAAAAAGAATTTAAAGTTTCATCGCCTCTGCTGCAAGAGGAGCACATTCTAGGAAAAATTTAAAGTTTCATCGCCTCTGCTGTAAGAGGAGCACATTCCAGGAAAAATTTAAAGTCTCATTGCCTCTGCTGCAAGAGGAGCTCATTTCAGAAAAGGAATTTAAAGTTTCATCGCCTCTGCTGCAAGAGGAGCACTTTTCAGAAAAATTTTCAAGTCCTCCGGGCATAAATCTCAAGTCCTCCGGGCACAAAATTCTAAGACCTCCGGGCACAAAATTCTAAGTCCTCCGGGCATAAATTCCAAGTCCTCCGGGCACAAATCTCAAGTCCTCCGGGCACAAATATAAGACCTCCGGGCACAAAGCATTTAAGTCCTTCGGGCACCAAATCATAAGTCCTCCGGGCACCAAATCATAAGTCCTCCGGGCACAAATCTTAAGTCCTCCGGGCACAAAGCATTTAAGTCCTCCGGGCACCAAATCATAAGTCCTCCGGGCACAAATCATAAGTCCTCCGGGCAAAATTTTTAAAGTTTCATCGCCTCTGCTGTAAGAGGAGCACATTCCAGGAAAAATTTAAAGTCTCATTGCCTCTGCTGCAAGAGGAGCTCATTTCAGAAAAGGAATTTAAAGTTTCATCGCCTCTGCTGCAAGAGGAGCACTTTTCAGAAAAATTTTCAAGTCCTCCGGGCATAAATCTCAAGTCCTCCGGGCACAAAATTCTAAGACCTCCGGGCACAAAATTCTAAGTCCTCCGGGCATAAATTCCAAGTCCTCCGGGCACAAATCTCAAGTCCTCCGGGCACAAATATAAGACCTCCGGGCACAAAGCATTTAAGTCCTTCGGGCACCAAATCATAAGTCCTCCGGGCACCAAATCATAAGTCCTCCGGGCACAAATCTTAAGTCCTCCGGGCACAAAGCATTTAAGTCCTCCGGGCACCAAATCATAAGTCCTCCGGGCACAAATCATAAGTCCTCCGGGCAAAATTTTTAAAGTTTCATCGCCTCTGCTGCAAGAGGAGCATTTTTCAGAAAAGCATATAAGTCCTCCAGGCACAAATCTTAAGTCCTCCGGGCACCAATTCTAAGTCCTCCGGGCACCAATTCTAAGTCCTCCGGGCAAAATATTTAAAGTTTCATTGCCTCTGCTGCAAGAGGAGCTTTTCTAGAAAAATATTTAAAGTTTCAATGCCTCTGCTGCAAGAGGAGCACTTTTCAGAAAACAAATCATAAGTCCTCCGGGCACAAATCATAAGTCCTCCGGGCACCCATTTTAAGTCCTCCGGGCACCAAATCTAAGACCTCCGGGCAAAATATTTAAAGTTTCAATGCCTCTGCTGTAAGAGGAGCACATTTTCAGAAAGGCCGGGCAAAATTTTTAAAGTTTCATCGCCTCTGCTGCAAGAGGAGCATTTTTCAGAAAAGCATATAAGTCCTCCGGGCACCAATTCTAAGTCCTCCGGGCACCAATTCTAAGTCCTCCGGGCAAAATATTTAAAGTTTCATTGCCTCTGCTGCAAGAGGAGCTTTTCTAGAAAAACATTTTAAGTTTCATTGCCTCTGCTGCAAGAGGAGCACTTTTCAGAAAACAAATCATAAGTCCTCCGGGCACAAATCATAAGTCCTCCGGGCACCCATTTTAAGTCCTCCGGGCACCAAATCTAAGACCTCCGGGCAAAATATTTAAAGTTTCAATGCCTCTGCTGTAAGAGGAGCACATTTTCAGAAAGGAAATTTAAAGTTTCATTGCCTCTGTTGCAAGAGGAGCACATTTTCAGAAAGGAATTTAAAGTTTCATCGCCTCTGCTGCAAGAGGAGCTTTCTCAAAAACAAAAAAGGAAGAAAAAACAAAACAAATTTAAATTTAAAGTTTCATCGCCTCTGTTGCAAGAGCAGCACATTTCGAAAAAAAAAGAGAAAAAACAACATTTTAAGTTTCATTGCCTCTGCTGCAAGAGGAGCTTTCTCGAAAAAGGAAAAAAAAAAAACAAAACAAAAAGAAATTTAAAGTTTCATCGCCTCTGCTGCAAGAGGAGCACATTAAAAAAAAAAAACAAAAACAAAAACAAAAAACAAAAAAATGGATGATTTAAATTTAAAGTTTCATCGCCTCTGCTGCAAGAGGAGCGCATACAAAAAAAGAAGAGAAAAAGAAAAAAAAGAAAAAAAAAGAAAAAAAAGAAAAAAAGAAGAAGAAAGAAAGAAAAAAAAGAGAAGAAGAGATTAGGCCATAAGCTGGACAAAATTAGTGTCTATTGTCTTTGCTCTATTCCTGATCCTCAGCAATGAGCAAAGAGGGGCAGCTGTTGACACCTAATTTTGTCCCACTTTTGTTATTATTTTTATATGTTTGTATTTGTATTATTTGTTTTATTATTATTAGCATTTTTTTCTCTTCTTCTTCTTTTATTATTATTATTATTATTATTATTATTATTATTATTATTATTATTATCAGTCCAATCAATCACCACCAGCTCCTGCCACCGGCAGGTCTGCCACTGCCAGCCGCCCAAATCCTTCTCCCCAGGCAATCCCATCCCCACCGGTCAGCCTCTGCCTACACACTTCCCTCTAAAAGCCAAACCATACACACACACAGCCAGGGGGGGCAATTACACAGAAAGACCGAAGCTTCACCTTCCTCATCCCTAAACATTACCCTCACCACCACCCAAAACCCAAGACCCAGGACCCTCCTTCATCATCACCGAAGCACCCAGGACTCCCTCACCATCGAACCCTCACCCTTCGGCTCACCAGAAACCACCACCCGAAACCCCAAACACACGCACACACAAACCCAAAACCCGAACCCTCGACAACCCCAACGGCAACCCAAAAGCCTCACCGAGAAACACCACTGTGAACCATCATCATAGCCCCTACCCACAGCAACCACCACACACCGCCATCATTATCGCCATCACTACGAACCACCCGAGATCCTCGGCTCACAAAAAACCACCACCCGAAACCCTGAACACCAACCACTACCCGAGACCCCTTTAAAGACCTAGATCTAAAACCCCTAAACCTGCAAAAAAAAAAAACAAAAACAAAAAAACCACAACAAACCAACAACCATCCTCATCACATCAACAAACATCATCAACAAAAAAAAAAAAAAAACAGAAAGTGAATATGACTTCGGTGAAGTCAGATCCGTGGGGTTAGAGGCGTTTTGGAAGGAAACGGAAGTCAGAATCGGAAAGAGGGGGTGGAGAAGCTTTTGAAAGTGGTGAGCTTTTTGATTTAGGCCCTCCGACGACGGTGGCCGGCGGCGACAGACGGCGGTCCGGCAGTGGCCGGAAATCGCACCGGAGAGAGCTTCAAAAGCTCTGAAATTTTTTTTGTGGAAGAAGTGGAAAATGAAGAATAAAAAAAAAGAGTGGATTTTATAACCAAAAAAGAAGAGGATCCGCGCGTGGACCCGGATCCGACCCGGGTCCGCGCGCTGACCCGCGAAGGGAGGCCCGTGCCTCTTCGCCTAAATCGACCCGACCCGAACCAAGATCCGCGCCCGACCCGGAAACACTCCAGCGACCCGTGTGCCGTTTTCGACCCGAGCTGACCCGACCCGGTGGCGTCCGACCCGCTCCGTTCCAGCCCACCGACCCGGCCAGCAGCTTGGGCCTTGCTATTTGGGCCTGCCTTTGGGCTCTTTTGAGGGCTTCTTTTGGGTCCAAGCCCAATTTCGTTTTTGGTATGCTTTTTTTTGTTTTTTTATTTGCTTATTTATTTATTTGTTTTGTTAAAAGAAGAATTTTAATTAGGAAATTAAAATTTAAAAAAAATTAATTAAATTAAAAAATTTTAAAGATTAAAAAAAGAAAAGAAAAGAAAATTATTATTATTATTATTATTATTATTATTATTATTATTATTAATGTTGGTGTTGTTGCTTTTATTATTATTATTATTATTATTATTATTATTATTATTATTATTATTATTATTATTATTATTATTATTATTGTGTTTAGTTATTATTATTATTATTATTTTTATTAATGCATATTGTAAAACAAGAAATTGAAAATTTTTTCTTTTACTTGTATTTTCATTAATTATTATTGATTAGAAAATGTGTTTAAAAAATAAATTTTAAATTTAATTAAATGAATCGTCCGATGATGGGATGTCATGAGACTCACAAGTAGTGATTTCTTGACTGATCCCTAGGTGAGAAGAGTCGTACTAAATGTTACCAGAGTATTGGGATATTTAGTATGATTTTTCAATAATTTAAATTTTTATTAAAAATGAAAATAAATAAAATTTTTTTATAGAAAACAAAGAAAAATAAATAATGAACTTTAATAATTAAATTAAATTTGTCCGATGATGGGATGTCATGAAACTCACAAGTAGTGATTTCTTGACTGATCCCTAGGTGAGAAGAGTCGTACTAATTGTTACCAGAGTATTGGGATATTTAGTATGATTTTTCAATAATTTATTTTTTTATTAAAAATAAAAATAAATAAGTTTTTAAAAAGAAAATAAAAAGATTAGTAGAAAATTTAATTTGTTTTATTAAAAATAAAAATAGATAAGTTTTTAAAGGAAAATAAAAAAAGAACTCAATAATAAAGTTTAAATTTAAATGAAATTCTTCCGATGATGGGATGTTATGAAACTCACAAGTAGTGATTTCTTAACTGATCCCTAGGTGAGAGAAGTTCACTAAGCGTTACCAGAGTATTGGGATACTTAGTGCAATTTTTCAATAATAAGAACTTTTATTTAAAATAAATAAAGAAATATTTATACAAAAAAATCAAAAAAATTCATTTGCATCATTTTTATCTGCTTGCATCATGTGCATTCATAATAATTTTTGAAACGAGTGTGAATCTTCCGATGATGAGATTCTATAGAACTCGCAAGTAGTGATTCTTAAGAAATCTCTAGGTGAGTAAATTATCCGAAATGCTACCAGAGTATTGGGGTACGTCGGAATAATTTTCAATACAAAAGATTTTCACTTATTTCAAATAAAAAAAATAATATTTAAATGTTTCAAAATTAAAAAGAACAAAATTGATTGTAATAAAAATATGAATTATTTTTAAATATCAATTCAAGATCATTTTATTAAAACTAAAGGATAACACATGATTATTATGGTACCGTTTTTTAACGGGCGTCGTGGGGGTGCTAATCCTTCCCCACGCGTAACCGTACCCCCGAACCCAATTTTTGTTTCGCAGACCAAAAGATTATCTTTTTAATAAAACTTAATTAATTTTGAGATTTTGTTAAAAAGATAAACATTTTTAGGTGGCCAATCGCACCTAGTTAAAAAAGATTGGTGGCGACTCCCATTTTTGTTTTTAAACGCCTTTTTTCGAAAATCGTCGAGCGCGAAGCCGTTACGACAGCCGAATCTGACAGTCTACTCTGTGTCGATCACAGACCTTCCAAATCTTCCAAGCACTCAAAACCTCACTAGATGGTGTTTGTGTGTTTTTTTTTTAGGTTAACGTACTTGGGGACCGGAAGGAGCCCTCCTTAAATAGTAATGAGAGCGTGCTAATTATGGCAATAAAATCACGTTTTAACCATCATAAAATCGTGTTTTAATAGCCAAATATTGAGTTGAGATTCACCGTGAAATTATGGACCATATCCGGAATTGGTCAACCAAATATTTATTTCCATAAATGAGGAGATATACTAACATTCTCCCACTTGGTCCATATATTTCACTTATAGAAGAAACAAATCACATGAATCATGGCGACAGTTCCTCAAGTGGCGAGTATTATCTTCCATGTATTACTATGTAAAATGTTTCTAAATCAACCCATTTTTACTTAATGAATAAACCTTATGTTTATTCTCGGTCCAAACAACAAGGATATTTCTCAAATAAAACTTTAGTGTATACAAATCAAAATGAGAAACATCATATTATTAATAAGAGTTTCAATTACAATCAAAATGTGGGACCAAGTCCCATTCTCTCTACATGATCCTTAAATTTAAACGGTGGCATGCCCTTAGTCAAAGGATCAGCTAACATCAATTCAGTGCTAACGTGTTCAATGACCACTCTTTTATCTCTAACACGTTCTCTAATGGCTAAGTACTTAATGTCGATATGCTTACTTCGACTTCCACTCTTATTGTTCTTAGCCATGAATACCGCAGCTGAATTGTCACAATATATCCTCAATGGCTTAGATATGGAGTCAACAACTCTAAGCCCACCAATGAAACTCTTAAGCCATACACCATGTGAGGTAGCCTCAAAACAGGAAACGAACTCGGCCTCCATAGTGGAAGTGGCAGTCAGTGTCTGCTTAGCACTCTTCCATGAAACAGCTCCACCGGCAAGCATGAAGATGTAACCGGATGTTGATTTCCGGGTATCAACACAGCCAGCAAAGTCTGAGTCTGAGTAGCCAATCACCTCCAACTCATCAGTCCGTCTATACATAAGCATGTAATCCTTAGTGCCTTGAAAATATCTAAGCACCTTCTTCGCAGCTCTCCAGTGGTCCATCCCCGGGTCACTTTGGTATCTACCCAACACTCCCACAGCAAAAGCAATATCAAGCCTGGTACAGACCTGTGCATACATAATGCTTCCAACAGCTGAGGCATATGGAATGTTCTTCATCTGTTCCCGCTCAAGATCATTTTTCGGGCACTGGTTCAAATTGAACCTGTCACCCTTCACAATGGGAGCTGGGCTTGGTGAACAATCTTTCATTCTGAATCTTTCCAAGACTTTATTAATATAGGCTTCTTGTGACAGACCTAATATACCTTTATGTCTGTCTCTATGGATCTTAATGCCAATGACATAAGATGCATCACCCATATCTTTCATATCAAAGTTCTCAGAAAGAAATTGTTTCACCTCACGTAGCATCCCCTTATCATTGGTTGCAAGCAGAATATCATCCACATATAGCACAAGGAAACAAATCTTGCTCCCACTGACCTTCTGGTATATACATTGATCCATGATGTTCTCAACGAAACCAAATGAAGAGATGACTTCATGGAATTTTAGATACCATTGGCGGGAAGCTTGTTTCAACCCATATATGGATTTCTTCAGCTTACAGACCAAATGCTCAACATTACTAGAGGAAAAACCTTCAGGTTGTTTCATGTAAACCTCTTCCTCTAGATCACCATTGAGAAATGCCGTTTTCACATCCATTTGTTGCAACTCTAAGTCAAAATGTGCAACAAGCGCCATTATGATGCGGAGAGAATCTTTCTTAGATACAGGAGAGAAGGTCTCCTTGTAATCGACTCCCTCCTTTTGAGTGAATCCTTTGGCTACAAGTCTTGCCTTATAACGCTCAATGTTGCCTAATGAGTCAGTTTTGGTCTTAAAGACCCATTTACAGCCTATAGCCCTGGCCCCATTAGGCAACTCGACAAGATCCCATACTCCATTAGATGCCATCGAATCCATCTCATCCTTCATAGCATCGAACCAAAGTTTTGATTCTTTGCTGTTCATGGCTTGTGAAAACGTCTCTGGATCATTAACGGGCCCAATATTGAAATCATACTCTTGTAGATACACAATATAATCGCTAGGAATAGCTGTTTTCCTTTCCCTAGTAGACCTTCTTAATGTTGGTTCAACATTCTCCGAAGGATCATGTTGTTCAACTAGTTGCTCACTCAATTCTGGTGTATCCAGAGGAGCCTCGTCTACTGGTAAGTTATCAACTACTTGTGGATCTTCAACGATTGGTTGTTCAATGTCCAGTTGTACTGAAGGGACATTGTTCATGATAACCAATCCTTGACTCGAGGTAGAGGGTTGATCTCTCACAGAAACTAGGTCTTGAGATTGATCGCTCCCACTAACTAAGTCATTTTCAAGAAACTTGGCGTTCCTTGATTCCACAAATCTAGTGCTATGAGATGGACAATAGAATCTGTAGCCTTTGGACCGTTCGGCATATCCAATGAAATACCCACTTATGGTCCTAGGATCCAGTTTCTTTTCCTGTGGGTTGTAAACTCTTATCTCAGAAGGGCATCCCCAAACGCGCATATGACGCAAACTCGGTTTCCAACCTTTGAATAATTCAAAAGGCGTCTTTGGAACAGCCTTGGTTGGAACCCGGTTCAATATATACGCTGCCGTTTTAAGAGCTTCAATCCACAAGGACTTAGGCAACTTCGAGTTGCTAAGCATACTACGCACCATTTCCATCAAAGTTCGGTTCCTTCTTTCTGCAACACCATTCTGATCCGGTGAACCAGGCATGGTATATTGGGCAACAATCCCATTTTCTTGAAGGAACTTCGCAAATGGTCCAGGTGCTTGTCCATCTTCAGTGTATCTACCGTAATACTCCCCACCTCTATCAGTTCTTACTATCTTTATGGGTTTTCCACATTGTTTCTCTACTTCAGCCTTAAAGATTTTAAAGGCATCTAATGCTTCGCTCTTGTTATGAAGCATGTAGAGATACATAAACCTCGAGTAATCATCAATAAAGGTGATGAAGTATTTCTGACCATATGCATCAATGTCTGGACAACATATGTCAGAATGTATGATCTCTAATATGGTTGAACTCCTATTGGCACCTTTCTTAGACTTGTTGGTTTGCTTACCCTTAATGCAATCCACACAAGTGTCGAAATCAGTAAAATCGAGAGTACTAAGTATTCCGTCATTTACCAATCTCTTAATTCTATTTATGGAGATATGACCTAATCTCCGGTGCCATAACGTAGAGGAGTCCTCATTCATAACACATCTTTTAGTACCAGTTTGAACATGCAAGGCGTTATGAGCAGTGTCATTTTGCAAATCAATAGAGAAAAGACCATCACATAAGGTACCATTCCCAACAATATCACACTTAAAATATATCAATACTGATTTATTTGAAAATTGAAAGGAATATCCATAAGGTACCAGCCTAGAAACAGAGATTAAATTTCTCGAAAAACTAGGAATATAAAAGGTCTTTTCCAATTGCAAAACAAAACCACTCCTAAGAACTAAAGTGCATGTTCCAACGCCTTCAACACGCGAGCGCATCTTGTTTCCTGAATAGATGCTCTCCTCATTTCCCACTGGCTTCCTTAGGTTTGTCATACCCTGTAAGGAAGTCGAAATGTGAATTGTAGATCCAGAATCAATCCATCATGTGTTATGATTAACCTCAACCATATTTGATTCAAAACAAACATATGAGAGTGGATTACCTTTCTTAACGAGCCACTGCTGAAGCTTGGCACAGTCCTTCTTCATGTGTCCCTTCTTTTTACAGAAGAAACACTTGAACTCTTTCTTAATATCAGCTTGGGCAGGGATTTTACCTTTTCCCTTGTTCTTGGCTCGATCCCTGGTCTTTCCTTGGCTTGCAAAAAATGCACTCTCACCCGATTCCATAAGCAGTCTTCCCTCCTCTTGAACACACATGGTCATCAATTCATTGATGGTCCACTTATCCTTATGTGTGTTATAGGATATCTTGAATGGTCCGTACTGCTTTGGTAGAGTGTTCAATATGTAGTGCACAAGAAAAGACTCAGACATCTCCACCTCTAGCTTCTTGAGTTGGGCCGCTATATCTCTCATGGTCATTATGTGCTCACGCACTCCTTTGACACTGGTGAGCCTCATCGATGAGAACTTCATTATCAGGGTGCTGGCCAACGCTTTGTCTGAAGTGACAAATTGATCATCTATGGCCTTCAGTAAGGTCCTAACGTTGGTATGCTGTTCGACTGAACCACGTATCCCAGCAGATATCTTTGTCTTAATATACATGACACTAAGGCGATTGGATCGCTCCCAACGTTCATGTAAAGCTACTTGAGCAGGAGTGCTGGTCTCAGTCAATACGGGCTCGTCTTTCCTTATAGCATAGTCTATATCCATGCACCCTAATTGGAGGAGAACTCTCTCCTTCCAAACCTTGTAGTTCTCTCCATCCAGCTCGGGAACTTCTAGGTTAATACTAGCCTGAGGAAACACTGCATATAGAAAATAAACATGCTTATGTATCTAGAATTTTTGAGGCAAACTTAATTATGTCTACCAATGTAAACATATTTTATTAATGAATCTCAGACATAAAACTTGCCTGTGGGCTAAAGTTCTAATTCTAATAGATTTATTTCATAATGATAAAACTATCAAATTATATCATTTCCTAATTCCTGTGGGTAAATTAAGAAACTAATTTGATATTTTATCCTAATTAGTTATAAAATTATAATAAAAATTCCTGTGGGATAAAATTTACTATAACCTTATAACTAATCACAATTTATGTCTAATATCATTATGTGATTTTACAAAATAATTTTACTTAATTAAGGTTGCTGTGGCTAAGCCCTAATTAAATAAACTATAAATCACTTAGACATATTGGTAAAATTCTAAGTTTATTCATATTTTTAAAAATTGCAATTAACACAAGGCAATTTTAATTCCAAATAATATGAATAACTTAGCTACATGTGCTTTTAGTATAAAAAATAACAAAATTATACATATTCAAAATAAGCACATATGCACATTCAAAATCAAATTTTCATAATTTAATCATAATTTTATGATAATTTTCACAAAATTATTCAATTTAAAATTATAGCATTAATAAAAATTCCAAATTTATGAAAAATCCTCATAAAATCCAAATAATGAGAAGTTTTCATAATTATATTAATTTTGTGAAAATAATCTAATTATTCATAAAATTATGAAAATTACAGAATTGAAAATCTGATATAAAACTATCAAAAAATATAATTATTTGGCCTAAATTAAATAATTTAAATTTACTTAAATTAAATAAATCCTTAATGTCTAAAATAAACCAAATGACCCTTTTATTTAATCCATATGGCCCAAATAATCAACCAAAAGAGCCCAAAATAAATGGCCCAAAACTAACCAAATAAGGACCCAAACAGTGGCCCAAAACCCGAAGCCCAAAGGTTTTTTTTTTTTTTGCACAGTGTCACTGCACTGTACAACAGGCAGGCGCGTGAGACTCACGCGCCCGCATTATCTCTATCGGGCGCGTGAGACTCACGCGCCCGCATTTCCTCTCCTGTCGGGCGCGTGAGACTCACGCGCCCGCATTTTCTTCCCTTGTCGGGCGCGTGTGACTCACGCGCCCGAGGCTTCTTCTTCACCCGAATGGGTGTTTTGCAGAATTTTAGGTCTTTTGACCCGACCCGGCACAAAACCCTTCAAACAGTCTCGTTTTTCATGTATTTTTCATCCCTAGAGCTTTACAACAATAGATCTAAAGTATTTGAACCAAAATCACAGGAAAACAGAATGAGTTTTATGAAATCCGAGACTTAAAGTTTCAAAATATGGGTTTTTATGGCTTTTTTCTACAGATCTCTAGCAAGACAGAGGTTAAACTACGGCTCTGATGCCAAATGTAAGTGCATCATAACAAGCCTAACATGCTTCTACACAATATGAAACATGTTAAACAAATAAAATGCGGAAGCGATAAGATCTAACCTCCAGCCATTGCACTCTGTAACTCTGCTGTTGAAGCAATTGCCGAATCTGACAGTCTACTCTGATGTCGATCACAGACCTTCCAAATCTTCCAAGCACTCAAAACCTCACTAGATGGTGTTTGTGTGTTTTTTTTTTTAGGTTAACGTACTTGGGGACCGGAAGGAGCCCTCCTTAAATAGTAATGAGAGCGTGCTAATTATGGCAATAAAATCACGTTTTAACCATCATAAAATCGTGTTTTAATAGCCAAATATTGAGTTGAGATTCACCGTGAAATTATGGACCATATCCGGAATTGGTCAACCAAATATTTATTTCCATAAATGAGGAGATATACTAACATAAACATAATAAACACATCATGAAAAGATTAACCACGGTGAAGCAGTGTACGCTCTAATAGTTAAATATTAAGATTAGATATTTAGAGTTTAGCTTTCAAACTACTTCAAGTCAAAAGGCCATCAAAAAGCACTTTCCTGGAACTACACCAAACCGACCATTTCTTCATTTGCCTAAAGTTCTACCTAGATCCAGTGATTTCCCATTTGCTTGTCAATTCAGTGCACACGTCTAACGTCTTAATTATTTTTCCAAATGAGTCAATTCATGAGAATCACATTTCTACATAATCTGCCGAAAAACTCTAATCAAGAGAATCTGTACTAGAATATATAATTTTCACTAGGAATTTCTAGCTATAGCCTAAAAGCGAATCCTAGGTTCTTGATCAAACCCATTTTTCCATTACAAGCATGAAATAAATAATGACTCTCCTTCACAAAACTAAAACTTTGCTTTTGTTCTTGATCACAATCTTCGGGATTATCAGCTTCATCACTTGCCAATCACCATATATTTACAAGTGTCTAGGTGCAGAAAATGATACAGCCACTGCCAGTTATAAATATAGCCTTAAAGTTCCCTTGGATTCTATATCCTCTAAAGCTTCCGACCACAACTTCTACAATAATAGCTTAAACGGAGTTTATAGTCTCTTTGCTTGCAGAGGTGATGTTTCCAGCAATGTTTGCCATGTTTGTGTCAACGATGCTATTGTAGCACTCATGCAATGGTGCTCTTTGTTGGGAAAAATATCCCCCAAACCAAACACTTACAAAACAGAAGAAAGCAAGAACGAACACAATAATTTTTAATGTGGTTTGACCCAACCAATTTGGCCTACAACCACCCAACCAATCTAATAACCAATCAAATAATTACAATCGTGCAATTTTTAGAAGAGAAAAATTGCAAACTCCTTACAAACCCAAAACCCAACTACCTAAGAGCCCAACTACACCCCTTTATAATAGCCCAAACTCTATAACTCTCTGGGATATTTTACAAACCAAACCTGACACTTTATTTATAAGGGAATAGCCCATATAACTTCTCCTATACTTTTTGTCGTAACGGCTTCGCGCTCGACGATTTTGAAAAAAGCGTTTTAAAAACAAAAATGGGAGTCGCCACCAATCTTTTTTATTAGGTGTGATTGGCCACCTGAAAACGTTTATCTTTTCAACAAAGTCTCAAAATTAATTAAGTTTTATTAAAAAGATAATCTTTTGGTCTGCGAAACAAAAATTGGGTTCGGGGGTACGGTTACGCGTGGGGAAGGATTAGCACCCCCACGACGCCCGTTAAAAAACGGTGCCATAATAATCATGTGTTATCCTTTTTGTTTTAATAAATGATCTTAATTTAATATTTAAAATTAATTCCTTTTTTATTCCATCTTTTTTATTCAAAATCATTTTTTATTTGCAAATTTATTTTGTTTTATTTTAAAATGTTAAACTTTATTTTTCGAAAGTAAATATGAACCTTTTTGTATTTAATAATTAAATCAAATACTCCAATACTTTTGGCAGCATTCGAAATAATTTTCCTCATCTAGAGATTTCTTAAGAATCACTACTTGTGACTTCTATAGAATCTCGTCTTCGGAAAATTCACACTTGCTTCGAAAATTATTATGAATGCACATGATGCAAATGAATTTTTTATTTCAAATTTCATTATTTATTTGTTTATTTATTTATATTTCTTTGTTTTTTAAAAAAACTTATTCATTTTCTTATTTATAAAAATTTAAATTATTGAAAAATTATACTAAATATTCCAATACTTTTGGCAATAATTAGTACGATTCTTCTCACCTAGGGATCAGCTAAGAATCACTACTTGTGACTTCCGTAGCATCCCATCATCGGATATTCATTTAATTGAATTATAAAATTTATTATTAATTTTCTTTTAAAAATTCTTCTAAAAAACTTATTTATTCTTATTTTTAACAAAAATTAAATTATTGAAAAATCATACTAAATATTCCAATACTTTTGGCAACATTTAGTACGACTCTTCTCACCTAGGGATTAGCTAGGAATCACTACTTGTGACTTCCGTAGCATCACATCATCGGAAGATTTGTTTACTTAAATTTAAATTTTATTATTTATTTCCTTTTCTTATTTTCTTTTAAAAACTTATTTATTTTTATTTTTTAATAAAAATTTAGATTATTGAAAAATCATACTAAATATTCCAATACTTTTGGCAATAATTAGTACGACTCTTCTCACCTAAGGATCAGCTAGGAATCACTACTTGTGACTTCCGTAGCATCCCATCATCGAAAATTTCATTTAATTAAATTTAAAATTTATTATTAATTTTCTTTTAAAAACTTATTTTTATTTTTAACAAAAAAAAAAATTAAATTATTGAAAAATCATACTAAATATTCCAATACTTTTGGCAACAATTAGTATGACTCTTCTCACCTAGGGATCAGCTAGGAATCACTACTTGTGACTTCCGTAGCATCCCATCATCGGAACAATTTGTTTAATTAAATTTTATTATTTATTTCAAAATACGTTTTCTAATCAATAATAATAATTAATGAAAATGCTAATAAAAGAAAATTTTTTCAATTTCTTATTTTGTAACATGCACTAATAATAATAATAATAATAATAATAATAATAATAATAATAATAATAATAATAATAATAATAATAATAATAATATCAACACAATAAAACAATAATATTAATAATAATACCAATAACCAAAATTACTAAAATTAAAATAAATATACCTAAATGGTCTTGGGCTTTAGAAAACCCAAGAAGAAACTTGCAAAATGGCCCAAAAAGGCAGCCCAAAACCCAAATGTTGGACTGGGCCTCGGGTAGTAACGTGGGCTGGTAGCTGGGTCGGACGCGGGTCGCAGGTCGGGTCGGACGCGGATCTCGGGTCGGGCGATGGGGCGACGCGCGGATCCTTCTCCCACGGGTCGGGAGCGCGGATCCCGGGTCGGATCCGGGTTCGCGCGCGGGTCAGGCCTCCCTCTATAAAACCTTCTCCTTTTTTTTTTCTTTCACTTTTTCCTTTTTTCACAAAAAAAAAGTCAGAGCTTTCCAGAGCTCTCCCGGCCAGGCGATTCCCGGCCACCGCCGGGCCGCCGTCCTCCGCCGCCGGCTGCCGTTCGTCGGCGGCCAAATGCGAAAAGCTTTCGACTTTTCGAAAGCTCTTGCTCCCGTCAAACCAAATCCGGCCTTCCTTTTTCCTGAAAATTCCCCTAAGCCGCCGGATCTGGCTTTACCGAAGCCTCCTCTCCCCTTTTTTGATTTTTTTTTGATGGTTTCGGTTGTGGTTTTGGTTTTCTGTGGTTGTTGGCGTGTTTTCTTTTTTGCAGGTTCTCAGATCTGGTTTTTGGCTTCGGGTTTGGGTTTGATTTTGTTGGTATGTGTGGGTGTTTGGGCGGCTGTGGTGATGATGGCGGTGGTGTTGGGTTTGTGCTTGGGGGGGAAAAGGGGTTTCGGGTGTTGGGTGAAGATGATGTTGTGTTGATGGTGAGATGAGGATGTAGGGTGCGGCTAAGACAGAGGGTGTTGGTTGTGGCGAGGCTCGTGGGGTTTTTTTGGTTGAGGCCTCTATCCCCATTGGTTGAAATGGTGAGGCCTTTTAGGGGGATGGAGTAGGCAGACTTGCCGGTGGTGGCAGGAGCCGGTGGTGATTGATGGCTGATGGACAGTTGATGGGTGACAGGAGACTGGAAAAAAAACAAAACAAAACAAAAAATAAAATAAAATAAAAATAATAATAATAATAATAGGTAATAATAATAACAAAATTAATAATAATAATAATAATAATAATAATAATAATAATAATAATAATGAAAACCAAATAATAAAAATAAATATAAACAAATAATAATAATAATAATAGTAATATAACAAAAAGGGACAAAATTAGGTGTCAACACTTTTGATGTGGGATTCAAGGCAAACCCCAACAAATCCTCCCTTGACTTGAATCCCCAAACTCCCCAAACTGCTCAACAACATCTGAAAAACTTACATGCCTCTGAATCTTCTTACTCTTGGAAACAACTCTATCCTTCGCATCACCAAGCAAATATAGTTGTTTCTCATTCCTCTTTCCTTGCAAAACTAAACCACCCTTCTTGTATACTTTTCAACAATCATTGTTACCAACATATGTGTACCCACGTGAAGCTAACTCACCCAAAGAAATCAAATTGTAGCTAAAACTGGGTACATACCTCACATTACGAAGAGTCTTGACACCACCATCATGAAGCTTGAGTTGAACACTCCCAATACCTTCAATCTTCACTCAATTACCATTCCCAATCGCAATATTGCCTAAACTTTCAATTTTTTTCAATTCATCAAACCGATCTTTATCATTGTAAATATGCATCGATGCAGCTGAATTCAAAACCCAACTTTCTCACAAGTATGAGACCCATCTAAACAAGTTGCCAATACATCATCATCTGAATCAGTCAAAACAACACATGTTTCATTCTTCTTTCCATCATCACTCTTTTGTTGAGCCTTCTTGAATGCAGCCATATCCTCTCTTAATGTCTTGCAACGTGCTTGAGTATGACCTTTCTCTTCACAATAATAACATTCCAGCTCACTATAATCTCTGAATCTTGATCTTGATCTCCCTCTTGATCCACCATGTCTCTCATTAGTCCTCCCTGGAGTAGATTCTTCCACAGCAGCTAGTACACCTCCCGCAAATGAAGAATCTTCTTTGCCCATAAATCTTTCATTCTCAAGCAGCACAGCAATCACATCATCCAACGTCAAAGTAGTTTTACCTACCAATAAAGTCTGAACTAAAGGTATATAAGACTTGGGCAAAGATGACAACAATAGCAATGCCTTCTCTTCTTCTTTCAACTCTTTAGAATCAATAGCTAATAATTGTGAAACTAATCTATTAAATTCATTTAAGTGATCATGGAGACTCTTACCTTCATCTATCTTCAGAGAATACAAATCCATCTTCAAACACAATCTATTCGTCAGCGATTTTGATGCATAGATGTCTCCCATCTTCTTCCACAATCCAGTTGGTGTCGTCTCAGTCAATACATTCTACTTAATTTCTGGAGCAAGTGCTAATCTAATTGTGCTTACAACCCTCTTCTGAATTCCAACCCAATCCTTATCAGACATTCCATCTGGCTTATTTTCTTCTAATGCCAAATCTAGACCTTGTTGCACTAAAAGATCCTGAATCGTACTTTGCCATAATATAAAATTACTTTTACCATCAAATAAAGGAATTTCAAACTTAGACATACCTCCAGACATAGCTTCAGCCATAGCTTTCCTCCTCTAGTAGGATCACGAACCTTCAGCTTTGTACTACTTGTTGGGAAAAATATCCCCCAAACTAAACACCCACAAAAATAGAAGAAAGCAAGAACAAACACAAAAATTTTTAATGTGGTTTGGCCCAACCAATTTGGCCTACAACCACCCAACCAATCTAATAACCAATCAAACAATTACAATCGTGCAATTTTTAGAAGAGAAAAATTGCAAACTCCTTACAAACCCAAAGCCCAACTACCCAAGAGCCCAATTACACCCTTTTATAATAGCCCAAACTCTATAACTCTTTGAGATATTTTACAAACCAAGCCTGATATTTTATTTATAAGGGAATAGCCCTTATAACTTCTCCTATACTTTCGATGTGGGATTCAAGGCAAACCCCAACACCTTTCTGATAAAGCAGCAATCATTTGGTATGATTCATGCATGTTACAATATTCAAGCTTCAACTTCTTTGGCCAGCCGCAGCTTCTCCCAACATTGTTTTTGTGGAATACTAAGAATAGTACTTTACCTGATGAAGGAAATATCGGTACCCGAGGTTTCATTTATACTCTAGTTGAGCGAGCTCTATATGCGAAAAACATGTTTGCAAGAAATGAATTGGTAGTAGGAAATGGAGCAAGGACTAGGTTTGGGCTGGCGTATTTTTAATCCAAGTTGCTCTATAAGATATGAATTGTATCCGTTCTTTTCGCATCCATCAGCATCAGGACCAGGGCTAGAGAATAAAGGTAAGTCAAAGAGGTTTATTTTATCACCATACAATTTTTTCTCTCCTCTTTGGAAGCAGAGGATTGTCCTGTTTTTTCCCTGCAATTTTTTAAACCTTTAAGTTTTATCTTACATCCAACTTTGCCTATGTCCAAAACTTTATTCCACTGAAAATCGACTGAAAGAGAACTTTTTTTTGGAATAAACTATAAATTAGACTTAGATAGCAAACAAGGCGAATCAAAATGGATTCCTATTGCTGCATGTTTATCCGCGATTTTTGGACTTATTCTGTTCTGTTCTGGAGGTGTTTTCCTTTGGAGAAGGAGAAATTTTCAAGGTATGCATTGGATTACTGGATCTTACTTCAAGTTTTCTTGACACAATTTTTATGTCAATTAATTGTTTTCTCTTGAAGAGAATATAGATAACAGCCCAGAAGTTCAGTTAGTAAGAATAGTTGGCGATGACTACTCAAATGAAAATTTTCAAGGTGAAAAGGGGGTGAGATCTCAAGAGTTTCCTTTAATTCAGTTAGATATTTTACTAACAGCAACGAAACAATTTTGTGATGAAAATAAACTTGGAGAAGGTGGATTTGGCCCTGTGTACAAGGTAACTATGCACCTCTTCAACTTCACCAAAGCAAAATGAAGTTGATTTTTAAAAATTTATTACTTTTTTTTTAGTCATTAAAAATTTATAAGATAATTAGTACTTTTATGATTTTTTGTCATGTGTTTTTTAGGGTAAACTTGCAGATGGTAAAGAATTGCAGTTAAGAGGTTGTCCAAAACTTCTGGGCAAGGGCTACTAGAGTTCAAGAATGAAGTCACGTTAATTACCAAACTACAACACAGTAATCTTGTGAGACTCCTAGGTTGTTGCTTGGAACAAAATGAAAAACTGCTTGTCTATGAATACATGCCTTATAAAAGCCTTGATGTGCTCCTCTTTGGTTTGTTCCTCAAACAAAACATTCTTGTCTTTGCTTTATTAATTTTGTTTTTAAGAGGATTCTTCATGAAATATGGTAAAAATCAACTAAATACTATTATTCTTTTTGGGGCTTCTTTTCAGATTCAAGCATTAGTGTGCATCTGGATTGGCAAAAGCACTTTAACATTATCAAAGGAATTGCTCGAGGCATCCTATATTTACATGAAGATTCTCGCCTTAAAATTATTTATAGGGATCTTAAAGCTAGTAATGTTTTGCTAGATTATGAGATGAACCCAAAGATATCGGATTTTGGAATGGTAAAGATTTTTGGTGGAAATCAAAGCGAAGCAAATACAAATAGAGTGATTGGAACATAGTAGGTCCACTATCCCATGCTTTTCTAGGGTTATAGTTCTTTTTATACCAATCTAGTCCTTCTGTTATTAATTGTCCTTTGATACCTAATATTGCATATGTGTCAATTAAAATTGTATTGAAAATAAAGAATAAGCATTGAACTCGTAAATTGGAAAAAGCAATACATTAGATCAGTCTTTGCTGGGGTTTATTCTGCTTGGGAACATGGTTGTTCTCTTCAATCTAAAATTTGTAATCATCCTTCAATTTTGTGTGGCAGCTAAAACATACTTCTAATAATAAAGTGATAACAACACAATGATCAAACTTAACAATTCTTGGTTTCTATATTTCCATAATCTAACCTCATTTTATTTATTGGTAAACTGGAATAGTGGATACATGACACCGGAATATGCTATGGAAGGACTTTTTTCAATTAAATCCGATGTTTTCAGTTTCAGAGTCCTCTTGTTGGAGATAATAAGTGGCAAAAGGAACAATGGCTTCCATCATTGAGAGCGTGGTGAAAGCCTCCAAACATTTGTACGTTTTTATCTTATATTTGTCTTCAAAACAAATATACGGCTATACCATTCTGATTTTAAGTAACATTACAGGCATGGAAACTATGGTCTAAAGGTCAAGGAATGGAGCTAATAGATCCACTCCTTATTCAGTCATGTGTGGCTAGTGAGGTGCCTAAATGCATTCATATTGGGTTATTGTGTGTCCAAGAAGATCCAGCAGATAGACCTACCATGTCATCTGTGACTGTCATGCGAGCATGCGAGACCATAACGCTTCCTCTACCAACAGAACCTGCATTTTCTGTTGGACGTGTTCTTGCAGAACCATCACAATCTAATTCAAATGATGGAGTCTGTTCTGTTAACGAGGTTACATTTTCAAATATGTCACCTCGGTGATTGATTAATAGATGCATCTTCTATTATTTTACTGTTTTCAGGATGCCACCTTCTGCACACTTTTTAAGTTTTTTTTTTGGTCTTATTGGATGCCCATAAAATGTACTTCACTTTTTCAACAACAGTGGGAGATGTTCTGCATACATCAACAGATCAAACCAGGAGATACCACTATCTACGATACATAGTGAGCTTTCCCATAGAAATTCTTAATACAACATCATAAACTTTGCAAATTTTCTTCAGTACAGCAAATTTGTATAACAGAGTTGCCTATTAAGAAAGTAAGTTGGGCTTGGATCATGAGCTTTCTCTGCATTGAGATTAATGCTTCTGCCGTAGAGAGGGATTAATATAATAATGATTAGAGTTGACCCAATAGAGAGATCACAATGTTAATTTTTGAAGTCATAAGAGAAATACTATAAGATTGCATCTAAATATTAAAGAATTTCGAGAACTAAGTCATAAAGAGAATTTTATAGACATTTCATTGTATGCGATCGAGACTATTCAATAGTAGAAAAAAATGAAACTCAATTCGATTTATTTAAAAATTTAAAATATAAAATTTAATTTAAAATTAATCAATTTTAATTTTAAAAACTAAAACTTAATTCAATAAAATATTCAAATCATCAGACTCAACTTATGAATTCAAACGCGAATAGATTCAATTTAGAGGAATTCTAAAGATATTACACTTTTTACTCTTGATACCTACGGTAATAGGAACACTACAAAAACTACTCAATTTACTCATCACAATTACAAATTTATCCCTATTCCACTCTATCCATCCCTTACATCATTTCTTCATCTCCATGGTCGAGGTAGCCAAAGAACATGTATTGGAATAGTCAGAATAAACACCTTTCCCTCCTTGAGCAAGGTTAACCGAATACATACTAGTATCCTGAAAATGGGATGAGGCAGAGGTGCTTGGTGAAAGGTAGAGCAACTGATCACGAAAAAGAAAAAATCAATCAAGGCTTTCAAAGACAAATTGAAAGAAAACCAAGCAAAAGAAAGAAGGTTCGGGCTGACTAAAGAACGAGGATGCCCTGTGCAAAGCCAGGGACCTCGCTTAAGTTGCCCTACGTGAAGCCAGGTCCCTTGTGTAGAGCCTTGAAACCACTGTGCCAGCAGCCTCGAAACCACTGGCGCAAAACCACCATGTCCAGCCACTGTCCCAAACCCAAAAAAACTCTAAAATGGATGATACCTAAATCAGAGAGAACGAGCAGCCGTCAAAGTAGGAGACCAATGGAGATAAAAGAGTTGACGTCCATACGAGATGATTTGCTGTTGAGGGAGTTTTCGGTGAGGATGAAGATTGAATTTGGAGGTAAGATGTAGGGTTAAAATTGTAAATGGATGAATATATAGTATTTTTTGTGGTGTAATTAAATTGCAGTGAAAAAAATAAAAAAAAGTAAAAGATTTAGAATTTTTCTTCAATTTATCCTTTTCCCATCATCTCATTTATACCCTCATTTATTATATATTATTTTGAAGAGAACATTCTCTAAATAACCCTGAGGGAAGAATGGGATGATAGGGGCAAATTGGACAGAGGAACAAAGCAATCTAGATGTAATCCGAAAAGTCTGCTGGAATCGGACTAACATTCAAACAGAAAGAAAGACTTGGCAACTGGTTTCCTTGAAGGCCAGCTCATGTGTGGGCCTGCGATTTTAAGGTACCATGACTACGAGCAAGTCCCGTCCCATCCATCAAAGACTTGTACATGTCTTTGCCGGTTGACCGGACGACATGAAAGACGGTCTATTACTAAAAGAGAAAAATGATGCTACTTATGCAGGAAACAGTGGATACAAGCATGATCCAAAATATGCAACGGAAGGATTAATCGCAACGGAATCAGATGTTTTTAGCTTCCGCATGATGGTGTTAGAGATTCTTTCCGGTCATAAAGAATTGTGACTTTCACCAAACGGAACATGCCCAGATACATGTCAGTCAGGCAGCTCCATATTTCCGATGTCCCTCAACTCCGTGTGATTTTAGTGGATTTTACTTGAATAGTTTAAGCAGACGGTGAAATTATTTTCAACATATTTAAATATAATAAAAAAATGTTTAAAAATATATTTTTTAAATAAAATGATAAAAAATTTAAAGTAAAGGCTAAAAATGTAATTTGACATAAAATTTTTTTTGTCCTTTATCTACAAATAAACTACTGGTCTGGCTCACCGAACTGAACTGTCGAACCAAACCAGGCTTTAATAAGACAGCTAGTTCATCTATTTCAAACTCCTTCAATTCAAAAAACATAAAAAAATCTCACCTACCAATTGTTGATAAACTTCACCAGCCATTTCTTTCCCGAAAGTTCTTCCACCAAATCAAGAAAGTTCTTCGCCGAAATTGCCCAGCATTAACTCCCTGTTACCGTGTTACGATTTCTAAATCATAATGAATATCTAAGCTTTAAGCAAGCGTGATAAAGCTAAGTAATAATAAAAGCTTTTGTTATTTTTAAAAATTATTTAATATTTTATTTACTGTACTAATAGCGTTTTTTTTCAATATATTGAAAGAAAATATTACTTAATGTAATGACTTTAAAAGTATCCTCAAAACAGTAATTAGTAAAGTTCAATAAAAGAATCATTGTTTTTTGGTTTTTTTAGAGAAAACTGGTAGAAATTAAATATAAAATTTTGATTTAATAAGAGTTTATATTTTATTAAAAAGTTAATATTCAATGCACCGTTAATGAAATTTTTTGATTTTACGAGTAAAATTAAAATGATTACATATATTTTTTTAAAAATATTTAAAAATAAAAAAATAAAATATAATAAATATTATTATTTTAATTTCATTAATAAAATCAAAAAATTTCATTGACCGAGTCATTTAACCTAAACCCCGTGCCAAGACCGGTGGTATTATCTTCATTGGCTGATTTCCCATCTGTTTTGATAATACATTACTTTGTTGAAGGAGTAATCACATCAACTCAAAAATATCAACGATATTATGTTACTCCATCACATTAATTAATTAGTTGGTGATAATATTATTTTTATTATAAATTATTCACTTGCAAATTGCATCTTAGTGGGAAAACAGTACACGCCAATATTACATCGGTACGGAAAAAAGAGGTAAAGCAACTTGGAGATAGTTTCGTCGAAAGACTGGAATTGCTTTGCAGAAGTCAACATTGCCACCTAATCCCAAAGGCAATCGATATAAATTCAGTTTTTAAATTTCACTGGAATGAATTCGATGCGTTGCTAGCGGACCGGGCAAATTTTACAGTAAGGTCACAAAAATTGACCTTATTTTAAGGTCATTGAATTAGAACTATTGGATTAGTCAAATCTAATATAAACCGTTGATGAAATTTTAAAAATTAAAAAACTCTTTAACTTGGTAACCTGCTAAACCAATTATTAAAAGAGTTTATATATGATGCACTGACAGTGTATAGTTTCTATACAGTATCAATGCATCAGAGGTTGACACTTCATCAATAGGCCCTTATGGGCAAATAAAAAAAATTTATTTATATTTGCATATAAGGACCTAATGATAAGGTGTCAACCTCTGATGCATTGACAGTGTATAGAAACTATACACTGTCAGTGCATCATATATAAATCCTTATTAAAATTAACATTATTTACTAAATATTATTAAAATTATACTATTATATTACTAATATACCCTTGTTATAATTGTAGTACTATTCTTCTTCTTATATAAACCTTTTCATTATTTTTAAACCCTAATTCCTAAATCATAAACCCTAATTCCCAAATCATAAACTCCTTTATTCCAATTTTTGTCTGTTTCACCTTTAATCCAATTTGTAGCTGTCTCAATATTTTATAAATCCTAAACTTTAAGCCTAACCTCAATCAAATAGTTGTTCTTATTTATTCCCCTCTTATATTTTTAACAATGGGTAAGTTTGTGGAAGAGAATTGCATAAACGATGGAAATTGCGATGAAAAGTGTAAAGAACCAATGATTTACAAAGAAAGTCCTCCCAAGCGACCAAGGAATCATTATATTTTTTACTAGTAAGATTTTTAATTCTTGACATGTTTTCAGGCAGTTGACTGCTTGGTTTTATAAGTGTTTCGATAAAAAAATTTATCGGGGAAGTCGATTGCTCAATTGAAGCAGTCAACTTCCTAAGAGAAAATTTATCGCAGAACGTTAGAATGCGTAAGGCAGTCGACTGCTAAATAGCCAGAAGCATTCTGTTTCCAGAATGCATATGGGAAGTCGATTGATATTTTCGAGCAGTCGAATTCCCAAATTTTTTAAGCATGCTATTCTTAATTTATTTATAGAATGTCGACTTTTATTATTAAGAATTCGACTTCCTATGTATTTTTTAACATAATTTTCACATCACTTGTGTAAATTGGATTGTATTCATCGTGAAAGTAAATAGATTAAACGTAAATTTGTCAAGAATCATCAGAAAATAATAAAAGATTATCGTAAATTGAAAAAGGGTCATCGTAAATTTGAGTAAATTATTCGTAAATTTAAAAAGGATAATCGTAAATTTGGGTAGATTTTTCGTAAATTTAATAAAGATAATCGTAAAAATTTTGACATTCATTGTAAATTTAATTATATTTATCGTAAAAATGATTGGATTTATCGTAATAATAATAATGATAAATACAACCAAAAAAATAATAAATACTTATTAATAATAATATAATAAAAAATATCAGAACAACATTAATAAATAAAAATATATATAATAACAAAAAAAAAAAAGTTTCATACTGAGAGTCAACTTCCCGAGAAAGATAGTCAACTGTCCAGATGCATTCTGGAAACAGAATGCATCTGGTAACGAAGCAGTTGATTGCTAATAATTAGCAGTCGACTGCTTCGTTACCAGATGCATTCTGTTTCCAGAATGCATCTGGGCAGTCGACTACCTTTCTTAGGCAGTCGATTTCCTAATTTTTTTAAGCCCATTGTTCTTATTCAATTTATGTTAAGTCGTCTTTTATTATTGAAAATTTGACATTCCATGTATTTTAAATGTATTCTCACATCACTAACGTAAATTAGATTAGAATTATCGTAAAACTAAATAAATTAAATGTAAATTTAGCTAAGGATCATCATAAATTAATAGAAGATGTTCGTAGCTTTAATAATGTTCATCATAAAAATGATGAGATTTGTCGTAAATTTAAGTAGATTGTTCGTAAATTTAATAAGGATAATCGTAAAAATTATGAGATTTATCGTAAATTTCGGTAGATTGTTCGTAAATTTAATAAGGCTAATCGTAAAAATGATAAGATTCATCGTAAATTTAATAAGGATAATCGTAAAAATGATGAGATTCATCATAAATTTTGGTAGATTGTTCGTAATTTAAAAAGGATAATCGTAAAAATGATGAGATTTATCGTAAATTTGGATATATTGTTTGTAAATTAAATAAGGATAATTGTAAAAATAATGGGATTCATAGTTAATTTAAGTAGATTGTTCGTAATTTTAAAAAGGATAATCACAAAAATTATAAGACTCATCATAATATTAATAATTTCAACCAAAAAAATAATAAATATTTATTATTAATAATATAACAATAAAAAAATCATAACAATATTAATAAATAAAAAAATATATAATAACAATTTTTTTAAAAAAAATTTCATGGGGAGTCGACTTCCCGAGAAAGGAAGTCGACTCCCAATGTGCATTCTGTTTCCAGAATGCTTCTGGTGATGAAGCAGTCGACTGCTAATTAGTAGCAGTCGACTGCTGCATCGCCAGAAGCATTCTGGAAACAGAATTTAGATGGGGAGTCGACTTCCTTTCTCAGGAAGTCGACTCCCCAAGAAAATTTGGACTTTATACAGGATTTTTTAGGCAGAAAATCCCTAAACCAAGCATTCTCTCTTAGACACTCCTCTTCCTTCATCTTTCTCTTTAATTCAATCTTGCAAATCCCAAACATATTCTCATCAACATAATCCTATTCTAAATCCAAATTTCTTCCATTTACACCAAAATCCCTAAAAATTTATTATATTCATCGTAAATTTTATGATATTAATCGTAAATTTAATGAAATTTATCGTAAATTTTACAAGATTCGTCATAAATTAAATGAAATTCATCGTAAAATTTATTAAATTCATCGTAAATTCATGTGATTCATGTAAAATTTATTAGATTTATCGTAAAATTTATTACATTCATCGTAATATATCGTAAAATTTATCTAATTGATCATAAAATTTATAACATTTCTCATAAAATATATGACATCTTAAATTTTATTATATTAATAAAATCTATAATAATTAGCAAAAAAATTAATGTAACTTAGGATAAATTTTAAGTAAATAATTATAAAAATACTAAGAGTTCAAATAAATGATAATTAACAGTAAAATAAATCTCTTATTAAATATGGCAGTCGACTTCCTTTTATAAGCAGTCGATTGCCAATATGCTAGAATCAATCTGTAGAGTAAAATAACTGGAGAAATCGACTTCTATACATGAGTAGTCGACTTCCCAAACTTTTCTGGACAATTACCTTGTATTTTTTTAATATTAATGGGTAATATCGTAATTTAATTTTGATTAATGGTTAAAGATGTAAATATAAATATTTTCTTACCTTTTAAAGGATAAAAATGTAATTTAAATCTTTTTAATTAAATTTTGGTTTACCTGTTAACCTGTTAAGCCATTATTAACATATTTAAATAATTTTTAAATTTTATTCAATATCTCATGAGATATTGAATATCTAATGAGATATCATGACCTTACAATAAGGTCGATATTTTGCGACCTTACTGTAGAATTTCCCTAGCGGACCGAGATTAATAAAATTAAATAACCATATTGTTTAATGTAATCATGCTAAAAATATCAGATCTCATCATTCGATTTTTTTAAAAAAAATATATTTATTTTAAGGCAAGAAATTCTCTTGCCATGAATGAAAAGATTTAACAATTAAATGTATATCAATTATAGAGAAAATGGAGTAAAAAAATTAACAAAAAAAATTATAAATGTATCCATTGAGTGAAAAATATGTTTGAAAACCAACACAACTTAAATGAGTATAAGAAAAAACATAGGAACCAAATGAGATAAGAATATACACATGTTAGAAACATGGATAATTTGTTCAAAGGTAACAAAAAGTTACAAAATATAAAATCAAATACATCCAATGCAAGTAACATCTAATGTTTATGAGAGTTGACTTATGAGTTATGATTAAACTACCATATCTGTGTATATATTTTTTTTAAAAAAAGAATATTATGAATGATACCTTAAATATATTATTTTTACAAAATTCACAATAGCATAAATGCTAATATAAATCAAATCACTTTACTCCCTAAAGCTAAAATAATGTGCTAAGAAACAAATAAAAGTTTTGCCACCTGTAAAATTCCTACTTACCACTTTACTCAGAGAAGAACACATTAGAAAATTGAGTTATCTTTTGCCATACCAAAAATTTTTTGATCATTAGGAATAGATTACATTAGGTATTAATAAAAGCTTAAAGCATCAACAAACATGCAAACATCATCTAAACCAATAATCTAAAAAAAAATAACCACTAGCACAGATAAAATCTATTAGATTCTCTTTACCAAAACAAAATAAGCAGCCAAACTACCACCATGTCGCAAAATTCTCCGTTCTATACACCCTTGCTTAAGCCAAGACACTCAACGCTCCTTTGCTTTTCTATAAATTTTACAAAACTTTACCTCACCAATCGCATAGCATACATAATATTAGCAAAAATATAGTTCCATCTCCAAGGTCTCATATCAGCAAAAATAAAATTGAGCTATCAATTCTTCTTTGTCTTCAATCTTCTGACACTTTTTTTCTTCTAATAATTAAAATATAAACAACTTCAACACCAGGAAACAACATATTCATCCCATTTATATTCACCTCTTCAATTCTCAAAGACAAAAAGAATATCAATGACTAATGCTCAACTACATATTTTTCATTAGTTGCAAGTAAACCCTACTTAAATTAAGGCATAAGAAACCTCCCTCTACAACCAAAATCCTCTATTTTTCAACATAAGACTCAAATTACCATAAAACTATGCTTGACTTCTTAAAAGCATTTCTAGTGACTATGGTAAGATAATTTACCTTAGATAGCCCTTGCTAGCTCTGGATGCATCTGGCTTCTCAATACCATTTCTAACTGCTTCATGCTGGTAATGCATTGGTAATCATAAATATAATAAAATAGAACAATAAAAAATGATAAGATCTATGACATGCTCTCATAAATTATTGATTCAAGTTAAGCATTTGATGTGCCTATGAAATTCCATCGATAAAGCAGTTAAATAAGTTGTTGTCTTATCATCACTTTCTATTAAAGATTTTATGTCTTCTGCAAAGTTATATCCTATTCTAGCTGCATCTTCATATCTCACATCAAAATAATTAAATTTAATCAAAATTTTTTGAAACTAAGAATCAAATAGAGAACAGAATTATGACCTACTATCCAAAAAGATACCATGATAACCATAGAACTTGAGGGCACCTTCTTATTGTAGTTCGTTTCAAGGGTTGCCTGATGTTCAAGTGTGTTTAAAAAAGAAGGCAGACATCAGTTGTAGTCTGAATTGATCATGATCATAGAATAGACACACACACACCTTGGTAGGCCATAAAAAAATGAGAATCGCAATGATCTTATTTTAGACACATCAAATTTTAGGGCTCTCTTTTCATGTCCATGGCTCAACTTCCTATCCCAAATCTTGGTCATCTTAGAATCTGATGATTTCAGGTTAAAGATAGTATAAATCTTTTAGCAGTACAAAAGAGACCAATGAAAATTTTAAAGTTATCAAATGTTGAAGCAAAAGAGAATTTCAAATATTCTTACACTACTGACAGTTTGTTCCTTAGAAAGGCAATCTTTCGGTCAACATAAGATGCACTGCTATATCAAGAACTTCTAGAAATAGAAAAATATTACACCGTTTATCATTCTATCAGTGTTTGATCTTTTGCATCCTAAATGAAAATATACCAAAATGCAAATCTAAGTAATTTACATCAGTCCAAACTCCAAGATTCTATAAAAGTATATAGAAGTTCAAACTTGAGCAATATGGTTAGAGCATAACGTGAAACTGTTAACATATACTAATCAAAAGAAGCACAACAAAAAAACTCATATGGAAGATATGTGGGCAAAGCATTTTAGAAATCCTCGGGCATAAATGATATTTACTTGCACTCCTCTTTCGAAAGCACTTCAAATATGACTCCAGCATAATAGTTAAGAGCTCTAGCAAGACAAATCAAAACCACTTTATTAGAGTCAAATTTCATTTCCACTTCCTTTATATCCAAAATTCTACTTAAAAGTTTGACTTTGAATTCATCTTGAAATCACTTCTTTCTAACCATTTCGTTTCTACTCATTTAACAACTAAATTACCAAAAGCAAAAAAAATTAAAAATAAAAAAACCCTAGCCAGAGCCATCTCTTGATTGAAAACGGGGCACTCTGATTTCATATCTAGAAACAAAAAATAGAAACGAAATAGATAGCCTAAGTGTCAGTTAACATGATTAAATGAGCCAAAATAATACAGATTAAATGGTTAATTAAAAGAGCTTGCTCATTGTGTGAATTCTATTTTGTAATTGAGACTTCTGAAATGGGCTGACAAGTTGTCCAAGGAAGGTTTGGTGTAAAACCAAGAATTTATGATTATGGCAATTAAGAAAACAAAGAATAAAGGAATCAATGAGAAGAACCTGAAATCATCAGTGTTCAAGCTATCCTTTATTGCATATACATATATATGTATATATTAATTTATGAGAAAAATTTATAACACATTATGTAAAAAACAACATTTCATTGTAAATATCATATAATGAAAAGGAAAATGGAACCTAGACTAAAGATTTCCTAAAATATAGCCTTGAATCAATTAATTTAATACCTCAGCAAATTAATTAATTGAAGAAGAAGTAAGACAGACATTAAAAAGAAACCCACTGGGAGATGGTGATTCTCATCTGCACATGCGCTAAGAAAGAGAACTAAGAAAAAAATTAAACAGAAAATGTGCAAGATGATAAGTAAAGATTAAAACAAAAAAAATCTAATAAGAGGAATGGTCTAATTAAGTTTAAACTGTAAATTCTATAGGCTAGGAACAGACCATTAGAACAAAGAATCTCTTTTGAGCTGCTCATAAATTGTAAAATATACTTGCAGAGTGAATGAATTGCATCAATTCAAGCAAGCACCAATAGAGAGTAAGAGAAAGAGTAGGGAAAAAAGACCTAAACTCAAAAATGGAGGCATGTGAAACACATTTGCATTTAGAAGAATAATTTAATATAAAATGACAAAAACATCCATGGAAATCTGACCAAGTAGGTAATAAGCTTCCTGTTTGATTTACTTCAACCGTAAAATCCACAAATATTGAATCTAAACTTCTAGAGAAAAGTATTATGCATAGTTGGGATAAGAAATAGCAACTATATAATTATTTGAAAAAAGTAACACCCCAACTTGATAGAATTTAGTTACTGGTACTTTTGGCTTCTACAGACAACCAAATATATTTTTAAATCAATTTATATTAAAAAGAGTTAGATAAATAAATTCTCAAACTATAAATCTGATTATGACACAAATATAAATGCAAGATGAAATCAATTCAAATCTATAATTATCATGTGAATATGAATGCAATGTAAATCTTTTAATTAAAATTGTGAAAACATCCTCTATAGTAATAGCATTGAAGATGAATCAAAAGTCAAGTTAGATTAGCATATAATCCAAATTTATGCTATGTGTGCCTTTAATTTGTAATGCAAACGAAGAAACTGAATTTAAATATCATAAAAAAATATTTTTCAAGTATCAGTCACTAACAATATTGATATATTTCTATTCTAAATTATTTCTTTCAATTACCTGGACAAAGAAGACTTCAATAACTCAATAGTAGAAACAATATAGGCCTTTGAAACAACAAAACTCTTCTTGAACTTCTTTAAAATTAAATTCTATTTATAGTTTGGTTACCCCAAAATCAAAAAATTCATAAATAAAGAAATAAATACCAATAAAAGAATATTGATGTTGACATCAATAGATAATTGTTCATTTTAAACAATAAAAACTAACCTTGAACGTTACAGACTTCGCAAAACATCTTTTAATTTATGCAGCCCTTTTTGATCATATGAAAAAGTCAAAGACTCAGCCTTTAGTATAGAAGAGAAGACATCTATAATACAAACATTGAATAAAAAGATTGATTCATCAAAATAAAGAAACAATAAAAAGCGATAGGGGAGGAAAAACCTCAAAAAAGTTGAGCTATGAATAAAATTATGAGAATAATATAACATATACTTTAGAAAAAAACACATAAGAATATAGGGAGAAAAAGTTCTAGCCAGAAATTGTTAATGATACACTTAGCCTATCAAGACATAAACAAAGAAGGCAAGAAAGAAAACATACCATTTGTTTCTTCCATGATGAAAAAGAGAAGATAAATGTAAAATTTAAGATAAGGTAATCTTGCTCGAAGCAACTGAAAAGCTTTACTTGATGATTGAGCATAGATTTGCATATTCAGTGATTGAGTGAAAGAGCTCATGTTAATGATCTACATAAACATTAATATAAAGTAAGTTACTTTAGTTTACTTTAGTTTATGAAATTAACAAATTCAAAAGAAATAATAAATATCTAAATAATACAACAATTCAACAATAATAAGAAAGGAATAATATATTAATTAAGCAAACTCATTGATTTGCCATCTCCATAGATTGAATATCTTATTTCCTATGAAAAGTCACAAGGAAATGATCATTTTCAACTTCTACAATGCCTTAAAAAACAAATCTACATTAAAAAAGATAATTAACAACATAAAACTCGTTACCAATATAACTTTTTGGTTCGATCCCATTCAAAGTAAGGATTATAGATGAGTCAAAAACTAATAAATCTACTCATAGTCAGATATGACGATGACACAGTTAAAAATTATAGGAATAGAAAAAAGAATAAATTTAAGAAACATATAAACAATTACAAAAAGCATTACATGAATTTTAGGTAGAATGCATCCCGACATTGCAAAGGATTGAATAAAAAAAAATAGAAAAAGCTAATAAAACATTTAAATTGAAAATTTACACAACAATAAGATCTAATAAAAAAAGATCATGAAATACTAAAATATAACATTTTTTTTCTATACCTTCAATGTACTCTATTCATGTTGAATGGAACTTGTATAAAAATAAAGAAACCTAAGATCCACGTTAAAAATTTATTTATAAAGGAACAGTAAAACTATACCTTGATGACAGAGAAACTTTCCAGTGTAAAGCATTTTCAAAACTTCAGATAGGTCTTGTAAATATTTCATTACCTCAGAAACACTTTGTTTCTCTTTTGAACCTTTTCTATCTGCGAACATTAAATATATACATGAATATGTAAATATGCTTTGAGCTATTTTAAGGAACATCATCTTAGGTGTCAATTAGTAGATTAAAACAGAACTATAAAGAAATTAAAAAAAAACCACAATTGCTAAACACACAGGAATCAAATAAAGATCATCGAAATGAAAAAATTAGTTATACTGATGTTTGGCCCCTCCATGGCTTTTTCCAACAAAGCTAAAGTAAGTTGTTTTTTACGTCCATGGACAATCGCCATGAAATCTTAAGCACGAGGCTGAAATATAGGACAATAGAGAAAATGTAAAGGAGATACTGAAAATGAGTTAGATACAAAAAAAAAAGAAATTGGACCAAAAATGCGCATTGCAAGAAAAGTGTTGGTCCAGCTAAGCCATCAAAAATTGCAAGTAGTCATTTAATGTTAAAATCCTCTCAATACTCACTTTTTCATTAATTTCCAAGAACACCAGCAAATAAACACACATACAGAACAATAATTAAGATGATAAACCACCAAATTCACAAAGTTTAACACAAAAAAAATATAAGATTGATCTAAAGAAACTTAAGTAAATTGGTTGAAGTCTACTACTTGACTCAAACTGTAATCAATATAAAAGAACATCAACAAAACCAAAAAAAGGGGAAAAAATGAACCATTGGAACAAAAATTAAAAAAACCCACCTCAAATTTCTCAAGTTTTAACTAAAGAAGATCAAATTAAGAACATGTATCTTTCTTTTCTATAAAGATACCAATAAGCTTGTCTCAGAAGATACCATCGGCATAAATCTCGACGAAAACAGCAGAGGTTTTGCCAAAAAGGAAGGCGGGAGAGACTTTAAAGAGAAACTTGTCGTTCTAGGTTGGGTTTCACCGCCGACACGATTTACTCAAGTGCGAAGCTTGGTGGATGAATCAACCCAAAGAACAGCATAAGTTTTCCTATGAGATGGCGCTTAACCGATCGCTGTATAAGCCTTGTGCAGAAATCAAGTTGATCTCTAAAACGTGATGAGATTTTGTCTCCATTGTTGTCTTTTTGATGTCTGCTGAAATCTTTCTGTCTTGTTGGTCAAGAGTAGAGGCTGAGATCGTCCTCAGGTGAAAGAAAGAAATCAATATTCAATCAGTTGATGGATGAATTGAAGGTGTATATGGCATTTAGATTGGCTGCATCGTACTCTCCAAAATAGAAGAGGTGAAGCATTCATCACCCAAAGGAGAAGCAGATACAGCAAAAGGCAATATGGCGGCAAATCAGGTGCAACACCCAAGACAAACAGAGTAGGTTCCAGGGAACGATAAAACCAAATGCAAAGAGAGGACAAAAATGGACGGAAGGCTACCATCTTCAAAATATTTGTCCTTTTGGGACATGTGTCACATAGAGAGAGAATCTGTAACTAAGGGAAATTCGCAAACAGACCAAAACAAATCTTTTTTTCCTTGCAAGGCAATGCAAAATGAACTAAAACCAAAGGGCAACAGGTGTAAAAAACGGAGGGGGCGACGTGCCCTCACGAAATCACAAAATTTTCTACAACTTTTATTATATTGATATAGGAAAAGTAGAAGAATGCATCCCAAGTCTCTTCACATGTGGAGTAAGTTCTAGTCATTAGCATTTGAAGGGACCAGTTACCACTGTAGACCTCAGTTTTTTACTTTGAATGTGTGTTTGTAGAATAAAGCATCAGAAGTTTCTGTTTATACATGTTCTTCCAAAAGCTTCATTGGAGTTCAAGTTAAAATGATTAAGAGAAGACTATAAGATATCTGATGCCTCATGTCTCAATAGTTTGCAATCAGATATATAAATTCCAATAATTCTCAGCAACTTTAAACTTGGAAGAAGTCGTACTAATAAAATGTCATTCAATTTTAGTACATTAGATATTACATGTTCACTGCTTAAAACCCTATTTAATCCAACTCTATCGTCCTCCTATAAATCAAAATATTTAATCTTAAAAAAGAAAAAAATTGCAATGGTCCGAGCTCAATCATGTAATCAAACAATGAATGCAGTGAGGCATACCTTTAAATATGATATGTGTAAATCAACAATTCTATTTCATTTGCAATTACAATGCATATTGTTAAAACCCTAACAAAAATTCAACTAGACATATATGCATCCCAAAAGTACATTACATAATATAGTGGCATCCCAAAAAATGTCACACTTTTGATCATCTCTCATACTTGTTCTCTTAGAATTTGAGTGGCAAAAGTTGTATAATTGACATCACAATTTAATAATCCAATATTAGCATACACCGTTGTTTTCTTACTTTTTCGAAACCAAATCTAAATTGTAAAGTAACAATAACATGTGAATAAGTAGAATAATCACAAAATAGTTTTGCTAAAGAAAATTTTGTTAAAGAAAGCCTAGGATTGCATAATCTTAACAATCCTTTTTAACTAAAGATCAAACAACCTCAAATGCTTAAAAGAATAAAAAAAATAATGATAAAATTATCCCAAACTTTATAATCAATGTCAATAAAAAAATAACATCATGTGATCTTGAAGTTTAGCTGTGGCATTAGCACTCCACCTTCAGTTTCACTTGATTTCCCAGACCTTTTTAATATCCCACCATAAAAATATATACATCAAAAAGGGAAAACCTCAAAATTTTCACATTAAAAAGATTTCAGTTTTTTCATCTCCAAACCCATCCAACAATTAATCAAGAAAAAAAATCTTTCTGAAATCAAGATTTTTTTTAAATAGTTTGGAAAAAAAATATCTTAAATAGAAATTAGATCGTAAATCCTAGTCATAGAAAACATATGTTAATATAAGCAAAAATTACTTTCCAAATATACACAAAATTTTTCATAGGCATATATATATATATATATATATTAAAATAAAATGTATAAATTAAAAGTGTATCTAGTAGAACCCAAAGAAGTTGGGAAATATCAGTCTTCAAATAAATTTATCATTATTTATAAGAATTATTTATAAATTGATTTTCCTGAAATTCTTAATGATAAATAAAGTAATAAATAACAATGTATAAAATGATCTAGACATCAACTTTAATATATATTTAAATTCAATGTAATTAGTTAAAAGAATACCATTTGATAAAAGAGAATGCAAAGTGATCTTAAAACGTGAGTTTAAACAATATCTACTTATCTTGAATTTATCATCTCAAAGAAAAGAATAATGAATTGATTTTCTTGGCTCATCCATGTCATGGAGAAGTTGGTCGATAGGCCCTCTTAACTCACAAATCAATTCCATTTCCTAGCACAAAATCTTTAAATGAACTTTTTTTTTCTACCATATCAAAGGATGCTCACGTTATGAAGTCACTCCAAATAGAAAATCAAAACAAAGACAATAACAGTAAAAATAATTATAGTTCTACTGTCACTTACCTGCAAGCAAGATAACGTTGCCCCAGAAAAAGAGTAAAGGGTGTTTCCATTTGAAAGCAGACAGATATAATCAGAGAGACCAAACACTTCTGTATGCTATGGAAAATGATAAAAATGAGAGTGCAGCCTCTGCTTGCATGTTTCTTCAGTGTCAAAAAGGGCAGAGACACTAAAGAAGCTGAAGACATGATACCGTAGAAGAGAACCTTTAGACCACAACTCAATCCAATCGCCTACTTTAATTCAGTCCCACTCAAATCCCACCCTAGGTCTGAAAACCCAAAAGAAAATTGATTCGAATCCTGATCCTACTTCAGATTTGCCGCCCCAATCGGTAGTGGATGGGTATGAGAGAAGGTTGGGAGAAGATGCAAAACAAAATAAAGAGTTGTTCGCATAATGGGTATGAGAGAGGGGTAGAAGAAGATGGCAATTCGCCATGGTTTTGGACTGAATCTTTGGTTTTTCTCCAAGGAAATGGAGAAGAAAAAGAAAGAGACTCGATGAGTGAAAGTAGAAGAAGCTAAGTCGGGTGAGTCGTGAGTGAAGAAAAAAAATGCATCCCCACGCGCCAAAGTTCAGGTCAAAGTTAAAAACCAAACAAAATTACGGTTATGCTCAAAAACAAATGATAAATAGATATCAAAACATAGGATGAATAGTGTCTAAACGGTGTAGAAAATCGTGGCTGAAGGTGAGCGCACGTAGTTCTACAATTTTTATTATATGATGATGATATATGATGATGATGTTTCTGAATTATTAGAAAACACTAGAAGAATATGATGTACCATAACGGTGTTGTTTCTGTTTCAAGATCTTTTTACTTGCTCTTTTTTCTTTCTTTTCCCTTTCTTGTTTTCACTTCCCTATGCATATTGCTCAATAAGATTTAATTATACCCTTTCCAGTCCGTTCGATATCAACCTTAGACGGCTTCTACTCCGGGGGCTTTATGAACAAGGAAATACTAAAGATTTCTTTAACGGTACAGAAGGAGAAAATCCAGACAAGGTCTATGGCCTTTTCCTATGTAGAGGTGATGTTCAGCTCAAAGAATGCCAAAGCTGCATTGACAATGCAAGTGCTGAGATCTCAAAGCTCTGCCCTTATAGCAAAGAAGCAATAATTTGGTATGATCCATGCTTCGTGCGTTATTCCAATAGATCTTTCTTCTCTATGATGGAGATCTCACCTTCTTATTATTTGTATAATGTTCAAAATATAACGGACGACTTTGATAAATTTCAAAAGAATCTGGCCGAGACTTTCCACAATCTGACTGAAAAGATTTCAAATGTTTCAAACCACATGTATGCAACTAACGAAGTTAATGTTTCACGTAACACGCAACTGTATGGACTTGCTCAATGCACTCCTGATTTGAGAGTTGCAGACTGTCTATCGTGTCTGCGTGCAGCAATTGATGCATTCCCAAGTTTCGCAAGTGGAAAACAAGGTGCTAGAGTTTTACAACCAAGCTGTAACATCAGGTATGAGATATATCCATTTTTTGAAGAACCTCGAGCCGAAACACCAGACACTAGAGTAATCAAGAATCCTGCAGTTGAACCAGAAGCACCCGTTCCTTCCGTAAACGAACCTGGCACCAATGGTTAGTATCATCAGATGCTAGAGAATTTAGCTTGCCTTATTTTTAGTTATCAACTTTTTGAATCATAGAAAATTTTCATCCATCAAGGAGGAAACAGAAACAAATTACAAATTAATATCTGCCAAATAGAACCGCAAGAAGAATACAAAAATTAGAAATTTACTCTACTGCCAACCAATTGGAAGAGAATTTCTTTTGGATTTAATTGTAAAACAGGCTTTGAAGGTGGCAAACAAGGCCAATCAAAGTGGATTCCTATCGTTGCAAGTTTATCGACAATTATTGGACTAACTCTGTTCTGTTCTGGAGGTGTTTTTCTTTGGAGGAGAAATTAAAAACGTATGCATTGGATGACTAGATCGTACTTCCACTAATTTTTTTTTATAAAAACTGTTTTGCTAATTAAATGTTTTCTCTTGAAGAGAATATAGACCATAACGGTCAAGAACTTCAGTTACTTGAATTAGTCGGAAGAGTTGATGATGACTACTCAAACGAAAATTTTCAAGGTGAAAGTGGAGTGAGATCCCAGGAGTTTCCTTCGATTCAGTTGGATATTTTACTAGCAGCAACAAAACAATTTTGTGATGAAAATAAACTAGGAGAAGGTGGATTTGGTCCTGTGTACAAGGTTACTATGCACCAATTTAACCGTACAAAAGCAAGATGAAATTAATTTTTTAAAATTTCTATCTTAATTAACTCTTTTATGATGCTTTTTCATGTGTTTTTTAGGGTCAATTGGCGGATAATAAAGAAATAGCAGTTAAGAGGCTTTCTAAAACTTCTGGGCAAGGGCTACTTGAGTTAAAGAATGAAGTTATGTTAATTGCCAAACTACAACATAGAAATCTTGTGAGACTACTGGGCTGCTGCTTGGAGCAAAACGAAAAACTACTTGTCTATGAATACATGCCAAATAAAAGCCTTGATGTGTTTCTCTTTGGTTTGATCCTTAAAGAAAGCATTCTTGTTTTTACTTTATTCATTTTGTTTTTAATAGGACATGGTAAAATTCAACTAACTACGATTACTCTTTTGCGGTTCTTTTTAGATTCAAGCATTAGTGTGCAGCTGGACTGGCAAAAATGTCTTAACATTATAAATGGCATTGCTTGAGGCATCATATATTTACATGAGGAATCTCGTCTTAGAATTATCCATAGGGATCTTAAAGCTAGCAATGTTTTGCTAGATGATGAGATGAATCCAAAGATATGAGATGAATCCAAAGATATCAGATTTGGAATGGCAAGGATTTTTGGTGGAAATCTAAGCCAAAGAAATACAAATAGAGTAGTAGGAACATAGTAAGTCCACTATCCCATGCAATTCTTGGCTCGCAGGTTTTTTTTTTTTTTATTTTGAACAATCTAGGTTCTTCGGTAATCAGTTGTCTTTCGATATTTAATAATGCATGTGTGTCAATTAAAAGTGTATTGAAAAGAAAAAAAGGATTTCATCAAAAAGAAGAAAAGAAAAGAAAAGAGTAGCTCTGAACTCGTAAAATGAAAATGCAGTAAATCATATAACAGTCTTTGCTCAGGTGTATTCTGCGGATGAACATGGCTGTTCTCAACAATCTATAATTTGTAATCAACCTTCAATTTTGTGTGCAAGCACAAACATGGTTCTATTGAAGTGATTATAGTACAATGTTCAAACTTGAGGATCATTGGTTTGGATGTTTTTGTAATCTAACTTTATTTTTCTTTATCTACAGATGAATTGAAACAGTAGATACATGACACCAGAGTCTACTATAGAAAAACTTTTTTCAATCAAATCTAATGTTTTTAGTTTTGGAGTCCTATTACTGGAGATAATAAGTGGCGAAAGGAACAGTGGCTTTCATCTTTTAGAGGAGGGTGAAAGCCTCCTGACCCTTGCACGTTTTTATTTATTTATTTTTTGCTAAGCCCAAAAATTTATTTAAATTAATAAGGATGGATACAACGAAATTGGTATCCAATGCCTAATTCATGAGCAAACTCTAAAGAGAACTAGAGTGCAACCGTGTTTTTTATCTTATCTTTCTCTTCAAAAAATGAATAGTTGTACCATTCTAATTTAAGTAACATTAGAGGCATGGAAACTAATGAACAGAAAGTTATATTCTCGCAAGTGCACGAATCAAGATAGTATAGCGTGCAAGTATAAGAGTCTATTCCACAGAGATTTGTTGAATTTATTCAATTAAAATTCAACTACTTATGCTCTAAAAAATTATAAAAGCCAATAAAAATAATTATCTAAGTATCTAATTAACTAATGAAATTAATTAACCTAAAATAAATAAATTAACAAATAGAGAAAAGCCTAGGAATTTGATTTCACCAATACATTGCAATTTTATGTCTTCAATTCTAAAAATCTCAATTCAATTCTAGGGTTCATTCTTCCTAATATATGATTACTCTGTTTGATGGCAGCTATAATCAAGTATTTTTAATCATTAAATTATCTATGCTGTGTAGCATAATCTATGATTAAAAATCCATTAAGAATAGAAGAACATATAACAAGAATCAAATAAATATTCTAGCTTGATGTATGCATCAAATATTTATTCAATCATTCAAGAGAGCTATATATGGCTTAGCATATGATGTGTACCCTTATCATGTCTCAAACAATCAATTAATTTATGTTAACGGTGGCCAAATAATAACACAAATCAAAAAATTGAATTAATCACAATAAATGATACTGGAAATAAAAATTGATCAGTTAATCATAAAAACATAAAATATGCAAGTAAGCTTAATCAAATTTCTAGAAAATAAATTAGTACATATTTAATTTAGCACATAATATCAATGTAAATTTAGAATTCATGCTTAATTAAATAATAACTCCTTAACAAAGTATATATAATTTAATAAGGTATTAAAATAAAGTAAAAAGCCCTTTTTGTTGACCAAATCAAGGCATGTATGTTAACCAATTAGCAAGCAGCAAATAATAAGAGGCGTTGGCATGTGAACAAAATAGCAAGCACTCCAGCTGCTTCACACCAAGACACGCCGGCACTTGCTTCAGCCAATTTTTCCTGCTGTCCACGCACAGCTAGCTTCCCAGCAAAAATTCGATCAGGTCCTACAATAGCGGGTCGCGGTTTCGTCAGCTTCTCTTCTTCAACTGCTCAATCAACCCTAAAGCAACCAGCAACAAACAACACAGCCACACACTCCAACAACTGCCTTGGTTCAAGGTTCTGCTCTGTTTTGCTGCAATTACACGGGTTAGCTGCTCCAACGAACTTCCTCTTCTCTATTTCTTTTCTTCACTTGTTGAGTTGTAAGGAATTTTCTCTGCAAAATCAAGAGAAATAACACAGCAACAGAAGACCATAGCTAGTCTAAAACCGATACCTCTCTAAATCCCTCTGTGTCTTGTTGATTTTCTCCTCTCTCTCTCTCTCTCTCTCTCTCTCTTTACTGCCGCCTCTCTCCTCTTCTTTTATAATTTTTTTTTCCTTTCCTTAAATTTCTAGAGCTTCTTTTTAATCAAGAAACAAATCTCAACCCTTCATTCTCATTTAATTCTATGGTTCAAAAGTCTTAAAAAACAAATTAGAATTTAATTATATCTTTAAACAATATATCTTTCAAAATTTATTCAAATCACATAAATTATTGTTTGATTTTATGCCATAACTTCCAGAATTAATTCTAAAATTACTTCCAAAATTAATTTTAAAATTACTTTCTCTAAATTAATTTAAAAAATACACTTAATAATTAATTTTATACAAAAATATAACAATAATTGTGATAATAAATAATAAAATAATATAACAAATATATTATTATCAAAAACTATGATCTAAAGGTCGGGGAAAGAAGCTAGTGGACCCGCTCCTTGTTCAGTCGTGTGTGGCTATTGAGGTGCTTAAAAGCATCCACATTGGGCTATTGTGTGTGCAAGAAGACCCAACAGACAGACCTACGATGTCATCTGTGATTATCATGCTGGGAAGCAATACCATAAAACTTCCTATACCAACAGAACCTGCATTTTCCGTTGGACGTGTTGTTGCAGAACCAAGTCAATCCCCTTCAAATGATGGAGTCTGTTCTGTTAACAAGGTTACAATTTCAAATACGTTACCTCGGTGATCGATTGGTAGATGCATCTTCCATTTTATTACAATTCTAAGGATGCTAGTTTCTGAACACTTTCTAAGGGTTTTTTTTTTTGGTCTTATTGGACACCCATAAAATGTACTTCACTTTTTCAACAAGCAGTGAGAGATGCTCTTTATTCATCAACAGATCGAGCCGGGGGATCCAATCAGCTTGTTGAGAGTTGAGCCCAGAAATTTATTGTACTATCTATGATACATACTGAGCTTTCCTATAAAAGTCTTAATCCAACGTCATGAACTTTGCAAAATTTCTTCAGTACAGCAAATTTATATAACAGAGTTGCAAATTTAGAAAGTAAGATGGGCTTGGATCATGAGCTTTCTCTGCAATGAGATTAAACTAAAAAGGCCTGTTAGAACTAAGACCTTAACAAATATATGGTTTTGGCAGCAGCTTCTATGAAGCAGATAATAACATTTGCAACTTTAAATTAAGAGAGAACTTGTTATTTTGCACTAGAAAGATTAGAATATACACCGATATGGATCACGCGTAGAGTCGTAATGCAATGCTGCCAAAAAGCATATGAGAATTGAGATAATAATTAAAGAGAGTTGATTCATGAGATATTACAAAATTTATTTTCTTTTTGTAGTTATTACACCTAAAGATTAAAGTATTTCAAAAACTAAGTCATAACAGAAATATTATAAAATATTTAATTGAAATGAGTTGAAACAATTTAATTTCATTTTCAAACTCAATTTTGTCTCGGTGAGGATTTCGGTAAGATTTATAAATCGTCCACTAAAGAAAATTACTGACAGTGGAAATCAAACTTAAGCCTTACAAATAAAATGGACAATTCTTATCAACTCAATCAACTTTGTTTTTTTTTTCAATCAACTCGTATATACCATTATTTACTATATACCATTTTTGGAAAAAAAAATAACTTCTTTAAATAACCTGGAGGGAGAACGGGACGCTAGAGGCGAATTGGACAGAGGAACAAAGCAATCCAGACGTAATTGGAAAAGTTTGTTTGAATTGTTGGGAGGAGAAGTCTAAGAGACATTTACACAAACACTTGGCATGCACATTTTTTTAAGCTTCTAACAAACAACTAAAGCAAACTCCAAACAGCTAACAAGTTCACAACTTTTCAACTTAATCACACACATTTTTCCAACATCAATATCTCAGCAAAACTAACTCACAACAACCAATCTTAAGTTTTAAGAATATCTACACAACAACCATCAAACATAACTCATCTTCAAACATGTAAAACAACAATAATATCACAATATTTTTACTTTGGTTTAATAGTCAAATATACCCTCAACCTTTGGCACAAAATGGAATAAAGCCCTCAACGTTTTATCGCGTGAAAATTAGTCCACAAACATTTATTTTATTATAAATAAACCCTCAACCTTTTAAAATTATGCAATTCAGTTCAAATATGTTAAATGACACTAACTGCCGTTTGGATATCTAATGTGAAAGCTGACGTGGTAGCTTAGTTAGCTGCCACGTGGCATGCCACGTATGCAATACTAACGGAAGTTAGTGTCATTTAACATATTTAGACTTAATTGCATAATTTTGAAAGGTTAAAGGTTCATTTATAATAAAATAAAAGTTTATGAACTGATTTTCACGTGATAAAATGTTGAGAGCTTAATTCCATTTTATATTAAATGTTAATGGTATATTTAGTTATTAAGCCTTTTTACTTCCAAATGCTTCAAAATATATTCATATGGGTAGAGTAAAAAAATACTTACAAAAAAATTTGTACCTTTTTTTATACCAAGCAAAAGAAACCTTCTCTCCTTAACTCACATTTTGCTCTTTTTCTTTACAGTTTCTGCACTATTTTGTTTTGTTTTTGTACATTTTTCCGCTCAAAAATTTATCTTTTTGTTATATTTTTTGCTCTCTTAGTTTTTTATACTATCGGCTTTAATACACTACATAAAAGTCTAATACTATAGGCTACAAAATAAAAAACTTACCTAATCTAATTAGGTTTACAACCCAACACGAATAAGAGGACTAACATTCAAACAGAAAGAAAGACTTGGCAACTATTTCCTGGAAGGCCAGTGTGTGTGTGGGCCTGCGATTTCAAGGTACCATGAATGCGGAGAGCTGCACATGATTTTTATCTCCAACTCCCGTCCCATCCGTCGAAGACTGGTAAAAATGTTTTCCTCTTTCAACAAGGTTGACTGGATGCCTTTTTGGGGGTAGGTTGACTGGATACCTGCATCTCGTCAAAGCCACCGATTTTATGGCAGCTGTACTCTATCGATTTAAAGCTAACATAAAAGGGATTACAAAAAAAATCATTTACTATTAATATTAAACTATACTTATTAGATCAGAAGATTAAAGATCTTTGAAAAATAAGACTTAGAAATTTACTATATTCTACGTTTTGAAAAAGGATACCTCCTATAAATAAGCCAAGTAGGAGAAGGGCAAGATAGGGGCTTATTGGACTGAGGAACAAAGTAATCTAAACTTACTAATAAATTATTGAAAAAATTAAAAATAAACTTTTTTTTCATAATAAAATTCGAATCTTAAAATTTTTATTGTTAAAAAATTTTTTCTATTTATTATTTTTAATTTAAATAAAATTAATCTTAAATCATAAAATGAGTTACGATACCTTTACTTCAAAAAAAAAGTAATCTAAACTTAATTGGAAATTGAAAAAGTCTGCTCCAGACAGCAGGACAAACTTCCAAACAGTAAGAAAGACGGGTGGTTTCCTTAAGGTCGGTGAGTGGGGCTGCGATTTTAAGGCACCATGAATGTGAAAGCGACACTTCTAATTTACTTCCAACTCCCATCCCATCAAATCGAACGCTTGTAAATGTCTTCACAGCGATCTTCTTCGCCAAGGTTGACTTTACTTGGCTTGACCAAGTCATTTTCTTTTTTTTTTTTTTAATTATAAAGAAATACAGGGGAACGAAGGATTCAATCAATCAATCTTAGGCTTAATCCTTTAAGAAGTAGAGTAGACAACCGTAGCTTGAACAAGTCATTTGGGAAAGCATTACTTTGTCCCCCAGATACCTTTTTCTTTTTGTAAAATTCCGCAGAGATTTTTTTTTTGAGCGCAGAGAGACGCAATGGAAATGGGATCTTCAAAACTGCTGTTCTTTTTTTGTTGGGTTCTTCCATTCCTTGCTACTCTCACCCTTGCAGCCGATCCATTCTTTCAGGCTGATTGTGTAGAAACAGCAGGTAACTACACTGCAAACAGCACTTACCAGGCAAACCTCAACAGGATCTTCTCTCAGCTCACCTCTCAGACACAATTCAATTACGGGTTCTATAATCTGTCTGCTGGTGAAAACCCTAACAAAATTAATGCAATTGCACTCTGCAGGGGGGACCGAAACCAAAGTGAGTGCAACAGTTGCCTCAATGAAACCATATCTGAGCTCAGGCAGCGATGTCCCTTAAGCAAGGAGGTGATCGGATGGCATGAATATTGTACGTTGCGCTACGCCAACCGAGTCCTCTTTGGAGACATGGAAAGCTCTCCCGGTACTTGTCTACTCAACGTACAAAACGTATCGAATGCTGATCAGTTCAATCGGGCATTGGATGTCCTGTTGAGTAATCTGAGCAGTCGAGCCGCAGCTGGGGGTCCTCTTCGCAAGTATGCAGCAGATACCTCATCGGTTGCCGCTCTTCAAACAGTATACGCTCTAGAACAGTGCACTCCTGATTTGTCCGAGCAGGAATGTGGTGATTGTCTAACTGGGGCTAAGCAAGGGATTGCAGGTTGCTGCTTGGGGAAGATGGGATGCAGGGTTCTTAGACCAAGCTGTTTCTTGAGGTTTGAGTCTAGCCCATTTTATCAGACTCCAATTCCTTTACCGTCACCTCCGCCATCTCCAACTTCTCCTCGTCCCCCTACAGGAGGTAGGTTTCTAGTTTTGCTGTTAAATTGTCTCCTTATACATGGATGTCCTTTTTATATGTTCATTTTCTGATTTTAAGTTGCATACTACTCATGATCAACTGGAAAACCAAAAAGTATTTTGTTCTACGAGAGAAACTCCCAATCCCAGAATAATTCTATTGTTCTGTGTTTGGACTAGATTTTTTCTTGTTCTATTGTTTTGCTTTGACATGATTGTGAAGGGATGTCATGAGTGGAAGACAGATGAGACTTTAGGCCCGCCGCCCACCTGTATGTAACCCATTGGGCGGTTCCGATGCCACTCTGACCCTATGTCGCTTAAAGAATTCAATTCTTTGTTTCTTATTTTCAACTATGAACTAACCTTATTAAAAAACTTGATAGCAAAAGAAAGGAAAAAAAACAGGTAGTATTTTCTTAATAAAGCCAGTACAAATTTCCCAGAGAAATCATCGTGACACATCTTTATTGCTTCTGCAGGAAAAAGAAAAAATTCGTGGGCAATAATCGTTGCCATTGTTGCTCCAGTTTCTGTCTCCGTTCTGCTTTTTTTCGTGGGTTGTTGTATATTAAAAAGGAGAGCAAAGAAGTACAAAGCTTTGGAAGAACAAAATGGTAAAACACAGTTTATTTTGAGCCCAAACAATCTCATTGCTTCGGTCTCACCCTGTTGTTTGAGTCTTTTACGGAATATGACATTTGCTATTTGATTGTACAGCAGGAAATGATATAAGCACAATAGAGTCTCTGCAGTATGATTTTAGAACTATAGAACTTGCCACAAACAACTTCTTAGATAGCAACAAGCTAGGAGAAGGTGGTTTTGGTGCTGTTTACAAGGTATTTGACATGTAGCCATTACATGCAGAGCCCAAAAGAGTTTGAGAAACTCTCAGGAAGCTTTTCTAACCAAGGGTTATTGTACATTCTCAGGGTACACTTCCTAACGGAAAAGAAATAGCTGTTAAGAGGTTATCGAGAAGTTCGGGACAAGGTGCTGAGGAATTTAAAAACGAGGCTGTATTGGTTGCCAAGCTTCAACACAGAAATCTAGTGAGACTACTCGGATTTTGCTTGGAGGGAGAAGAAAAGATACTCGTATATGAATTTATGCCCAATAAAAGTCTGGACTGTCTTCTTTTTGGTACGTATAATATACTGTAGCAAGAATTCTATTGAGACTTTGAATTGATATTAAAGACTGATAAAGAGAGTTAGATGCATAGGTGTATCTTAATATTAGACTTGCTGTGTGAACTAAACTGCTTATTTATTTGTCTTAGATCCTGCAAAACAAGGACAATTGGATTGGTCAAGACGATACAAGATCATAGGAGGGATTGCTCGAGGAATGCTTTATCTGCATGTGGATTCTCGGCTTAGAATCATACACCGTGATCTCAAGGCCAGCAATATATTATTAGATGCTGAAATGAATCCAAAAATTTCAGATTTTGGCATGGCAAGGATTTTCAGAGTTGATCAAACTCAAGAAACCACCAAAAGAGTTGTTGGTACCTAGTAAGTTTTGAACATGTATAGATTTTGTAAGCTATCCTGATTGTTTTTATAAATAAATTATTACATCAAACTAAATACCTTTGTTCTTGTCATTATATTAACATTGCTACTGGTTGTACAGTGGCTACATGTCTCCTGAATATGCAATGCAGGGGCAGTTTTCTGTGAAATCGGATGCATATAGTTTCGGTGTTTTAGTTCTAGAAATTATAAGTGGTCAAAGGAACAGTAATTTCTATCAAACAGATGGTGCTGAGGACCTCATTAGCTACGTGAGTATAAATCAGCCTATAATTTCTTTTGGTTTTGTAAATTAACTTTCTGAATCTTACTTGATGAACCACTGCAGGCTTGGAAACACTGGAAGGATGGGACACCATTGGAATTGTTGGACCCTGTTCTGAAGGATAGTTACTCTAGAAATGAAGTCATTAGATGCATCCAAATTGGGTTACTATGTGTTCAGGAAGATCCAGCTGATAGGCCTACAATGTCTACCATTGTTCTCATGCTTAACAGCTACTCTGTCACACTACCACTGCCTAACAGGCCAGCATTTTTCCTTCACAGCAGAACTGAGGGAATGTTGCCAAACAAGGCACTGGAATCTGATCAATCCACTAGTCAGTCAACGCCATGGTCTATCAATGAAGTATCGATTACTGAAGTAGACCCTCGGTAATGTGAGTTAATAGATGCATCATCAAAGTAGATAGCCGTCTGCCGACGTTGAATAAGACCTTTTCTGCCAATGTTGTGAATTCTTGGTATAATTCAGCTTGAGCAGCAGAATTTGTGTCCTTGATCTAGTCACTTTATGTATGAACTGGGAATCCTTCTGCAGTCTTCTACAACTTTTATTTTTCCAAATAATTTGCTCATCCATCGACTCTTGCAATTTTATATATTACTTGAGAAGCTATATTTAACCTGCAAATGTGCTTATTGTAGAATTATCTTGGCTTATGTAGATCAACTTATAACAGTTAAGTTGCAGAAAGAGAAGCTAGCAGTCTGAAGATAGACGCTTTTCTGTAAGAAAATTATAAAACAATTAATTGATATTTTTACTGTTGTGCTTGAAATCATGAATGTAGTCTAATTCCTTTCCAATGCACTATGGCCAAGCCGAGCACCTACCTCATAGGACCACATTTCTCTTCTCTCTCTAATAATACAAAATCCTTCTATCTGATCATTTGTCAATTGTAAAAGAAAGATTTGGCACGACGGAGATTGATTTTCTAAGGAAAACTTGTCCTGTAGTGAGCTACATTTTCTAGTAAAAAAAAGAGATAATTAAATGATTTCCAGAAGTGATTCCTCTTTCCACAATATCTTTTTCCAGGATTAAAAATGTTATCGTCAGATATCGTTCATCCAGTTCCGTCGCCATTAACGAATTTTCGATCACCTTATTTTCCAGGGTCATGTTATTTTATTCAAGAATAACTTTCCGAATGATGACAAAATAAGACTATGGCTTTTTGATTGGACTGAGAAAGGTGAATTTAGATCCGACGATTTATGTCTCTCTTGTAAAATATAATTATTTGTATCAGAATTGGTGTTTGATTTAAGCCACAGCAAAATTTTTCCATCTTCGCTGTCATTGGCTGATTGAGTTGATTATCTAAACCAATAGCGTCAAAGCCAAAGCCAGGCAGGCAACAACTCGGGGAATCCTAGTGTATTTGCTTTCTTATATGATTATGACTAAAGCTTGAGATTTGTTAGTGGAATTCGACAGCCGAAATTCTTGAGAGTTCACACTTCCCCATTTCGGACGCAATTATATTTGCTTTCTTATATGATTATGACTAAAGCTTAGATATCATCAAGATTGAATATCTGTACCCTGTCTCTACTTGCCAGCCCACTTAGCCCATGGTCTTGACTAAATTATCCTAACTCTATCCTGGTCTCAAATTCAAACACATACCCAACATTGGGCTCTAGCCCGGCTCCATACAAGCAATATATTAATTAGTTTTTTTTTTTTACAAAATATATTAATTTGTTTAATATTGAAATATATATATATATATATATATATATATATATTTAAGAACGTGATAAGACAAATGTACTTTAATAATTTTAAGTGTTTGATATTGATGTAAAAAGAATTATGGTGAATTGAAATTTACAAAATAATGACAATTTTAAAGATATGAGTATAATAAAATCATTTTAGCCACAAATATTCTGAGTTTGCAAACTAAACTTTTAAATTGAAAAGTCATTTTTGTTATTATTTAACATTGAAATTGGATTAAAAAACTACTTTTGAATGCCAAAATCATTTTCAATCCTAATGCCAAATTAGACCTAGATATAGTTTAATATTGTATGACATTTTGGAATTTGTTTTTGAATAAATAAAACTGTAATTATTTAAGAGCAATTGCATACATTATGCACAATGTTGACTACCGATTTTGAACAAAAATATTCTTGTTTTACCTATTTAATAAATTACTATTCTATATAGTAATAGTGATGTTTTCAAATTTCAAAATTGGATTTATAAAATTAATAATGTCTCCATTCAATAATTATAGTTTAATGGACATGTTACAATTTTTCAAATTATATCATTAATATGTAATATAGTTCTTCGAATTCAATTTAGCTTTACTGTCTTTCATAAAATAATATAAGGTAGACATGGTGCGGCCACAATAACAATGGCTGGCAATAAAACAACATATTATACGGCTCAATCTTCAACCCCTTTGATTGTACTTTACTTGGTGACTTTCCCTCATATGTATATTCCTCCAGAAAAGAATAAGAAAATGAAATAGAGTGGAACAAGACAGCTGAATCACCTTTCCCAATGCTGAAACTAAGAACACAAAACTTGATCGTGATTGATGTCTTCTTCAAGCTTTCCTTTGTCCTTGTGTTCCTCTCCATCTTTTGCCGCACGGCTGAAACCAACCTAACTTTCTTATACAAAATCTGTTATGACAATGATACAACTTTCGCAAGAAACAGTACCTATGAAACCAATCTCAATCTCCTCCTCTCTTCCCTCTCCTCCAACGCCAACCGTAGTGGTGGATTCTACAACACCACGGTGGGTCTGCAGGCACCGGACAAAATCTATGGTCTCTTTCTTTGTCGGGGTGATGTTACCTCGGATGTTTGCCAGAACTGTGTCGCTGCTGCCACCCAAAATGCCACTCGTCTTTGTCCTGTGGAGAAAAATTCTGTGATTTGGTACGACGAGTGCATGCTACGTTACTCGAATGAATCTATCTTTTCTGTCATGGAAAACAGGCCTAGTGCGGTCGTATGGGATAACAAGACTGCCACGAAAGAAGAAGACTTTGTAGACATAGTGGCATCTTTGGTGAAAGATGTAGCAAGCAAGGCAGCGGACGCTCCATTGGGAGCTAAGAAGTTTGCGACAAAAGGGGCAGATCTTAGTGGGTCTGAAACGCTGTACAGCCTTGCACAGTGCACGCCCGATCTTTCCAACATGGATTGCAACTTATGCCTTGAGAGTGCAATTACTGAGTTCTCAGATTGTTGTCGTCAAAAAGAGAAAGCAACTCGAGCAGGTTCATTGATGCCTAGCTGCAATGTTCAATATGGATTAAACCCATTTTACAACACAACTGCAGAGGAATCGCCAGGATCTGAGCCGCGGCAAAGAAATTCAGGTTTGCTTATAGGCTTTTATTTTGGTCTCCGTAGTTTTTATGTTTTATTGAATTTCTATAATAAGTTAAACTTGAGATGCAAAACAGAAGAGATGTGACAACTTTGGGTAATACTGATCCTAATGGAGATATCATACTATCATCATGACCTTTGATTTAAAGTTAACTTTTTTGGGTACAAATTTAAAGTCAACTTTGGCTAAAGTGTTCAATGCAATCTGAAAAAGCGGTCAAAAAAAGAAGCCTGCATATCCAGGTTCTGGTTTTTTGAGGAGGATTTTGCTAAAACACTCTTATTCTTTACCCTTACCCTGCTCCAGCAGCACTTTGTTCTTTACCAATACCCTGTTTCTCAGTGGCCTCTGTTTTATCTCTGATTCTGCTTGGATAGAGAGTGAGCACTACATTCATAAAGCGGACTTTCTCATGCAACAGAAAGGCAATCTCACTTGCCAACTTTATGCAGGCAAAAGGAAGAGCTCATCACAGACACTTGTTTATGTTATTGTTCCAACGGTTGGCTTCTTGGTGGTTTTCTCCACAATTTGTTTCTGCGTTCTAAGAAGGAAAGCAAGAAAGAAACTCAATGCCTCAAAGGACCAGAATGGTACAGTGACACTGCAGTTTGCTCTTATTAATTACTATAATAAATATTTTGTGATTAATGTCATTTCACTTGCCTGCTTGGGATAATTTGTAGGTAAAGGCAAGGCTACAAGCATGCATTCTTTACAATTTGATCTGAGTACAATTGAAGCAGCTACAAACAACTTCTCTGATGTTAACAAGATTGGTATGGGTGGATTTGGCAGCGTGTATAAGGTAGAAGTTAATAGAGTCATTGTAACTTGAGCAGTGAAAAACTTTATCTCAGAATGCCAATGCTGTTCGATTAGGGTGCACTTGCAAATGGACAAGAAATTGCTGTGAAGAGGCTATCAAGAAGTTCTAAACAAGGTGCAAAGGAATTCAAGAATGAGGTTGAGTTGGTAGCCAAACTCCAGCACCGGAATCTAGTGAGGCTGTTGGGATTTTGCGTGGAAAGAGAAGAGAGGATGCTTGTCTATGAATTTGTCCCCAACAAAAGCCTAGATTACTTCCTATTTGGTCTGGCCCTCTTCAACACACGCTTTCACCAAAACATATATGTTCTGGTTTAAATTGATATTTTCCATGGACATAGAATTTCTTCTTTTGAACAACATTTCACCAAGATTTTGATTATTTCATACTCAAAAACGATTACTTTCCCATTGTTTTTCTGCATTACAGAATGGGTTTTGTTCAGTCTTTCTCTGCTTAGTTCCTTAATCACCTCCTTAGCCTTGAGGCCACAATTTTTGCAGATCCTGAGAAGCAAAAACAACTGGATTGGCCAGGACGTTTCAAGATAATCAAAGGAATTGCTCGGGGGCTTCTATATCTTCATACAGATTCAAGGCTCAAGATTGTGCATCGTGATCTCAAGCCTAGTAATATCCTGTTGGATGAGGATATGAATCCCAAAATATCAGATTTCGGCATGGCTAGAATTGTCGAAGAAAATCACAACCCTGAACAAACCCAGAAGGTTGTTGGAACATTGTAAGGACTATGTTATGAGTAATTTCCATAAAATTTTCTGTTTCTGTTAGCCTGGTAAGCTAGTTTTAACTCATGTAGCATTTACCATCATTGCAATGCTAATAATATCCCCATTTTAGTGGTTACATAGCTCCAGAATATGCATGGCATGGGATGTTCTCTTTCAAATCCGATGTGTATAGCTTTGGTGTCTTGACGCTAGAAATTGTTGGTGGCAAAACAAACAACAGTTTCTATAACCCCGACAGTGCAGAGAACCTTCTAACCTATGTAAGTCCAAGGTGTACTTTCTTTTCGACAATGCTTAAATTATCTCATCCTTAGATGAGAAAGACTAAGAGGTTGCATATTAAGCAATGACGTTACGATTGTTGCAGGCTTGGAGATATTGGGAGGAGAGGACGCCGCTGGAGATGATGGATCCAACATTAAGAGATTCTTACGTGAGTGATGAAGTAATTAGGTGCATTCATGTTGGCTTGCTATGTGTCCAACAAAATCCAAAGGCAAGGCCGACAATGGCTAGGATTGTTCCTACGCTTAGCAGTTCTGCAATTACTTTACCAGCACCGCAGCAACCAGCCTTCTTTTTTGGTAATAATACAGAAGGAAGAAGCTCAAATGCCGAGATGGAGTCAGATCAATCAACAAGGAAGTTCAAATGCTCAATAAATGAAGTATCTATCACTGAACTTTATCCTCGGTAGCGAGTTGAAACCGTTCTTTTCAAAAATTAATAGCAGAAAAAATGAAAAAAAAAAAAAAGGAAAAAGAAAGATGTTGACAAGTGCCATACATGTAAGTAACTCGTCTCTTGCCTTAAGAATGCAGATACATGCAAATTTGTTGTCTGCCACTTAATTATTAATACGGCGAATAAGTTCTTGAATTTTTTTAGACTTAACAACTCTGAATCTTCTTTTGATGTTAAACAGAGTGTGAACTGTGAAGCCTTCCAGGCAATTTCCTATTAAAGAAATTTATGTATAATCAAGGACAAAACTTCGAGAAACTGAAGAAGGTGCTTGATTTCTTATCATCAATTGACTGGCTTCTTTCTGTCACCCTAGTCCAACCAAATCCACCTGGTTTGCTATGGCTTTCTTAGAATTTTCATCAGTTAAGTCCGCATCAAAGCATGGACTTTAATAATCTTTAAGAAACTAGTGTGAAATCCGCGCGTTGCTGCAGTCAAAGAAAATATTAAGAGCTATAGAAAATTTTCCCAACTAAAGTCACGAAGCAAATATATGTTCATAGCACTTTCCCTTGTATCATATTACACCAAATCACAATACAACTTAAATGTCCAGCTAAGAACATTGTGAAGACAGGAACAGAACATATTTCCAAGGCATGAAAGGTACTTATGGAAATTGGTCACAATTGATTTATGACCAATTAAGATCATTCAAACACTTAGTGTCATCACATTGACAGGTTAGAAAAATATGCATTTTATCATGCAGAAATCACTACTCTATAACATGTTTATTCGAAACAACATAATCATACATCGCGTTTCCAATATTTTCATGATATTCTTACTTGTATGTAGAAAATAATAAGAAGCTGAACAATACCTTCTCAATAAATATGAAATAAAAGTTGACTAATAATACATTTTCAATAGGCATAACATAAATATCATATTGTCAACCAACTGTAGAATCATCTTGTCTATTAGATATGAATAAAGCATTAACTTTATAAATAGTCTTTATATATATTTACTTGTATACACACACAAATTTGTAAAGGCCAAATATATTTCATTGATCTAAAAAATGACATCATAACTAAGTAAATCAAATCTAATGGACTCCACAACAATTTGAAGAGCCCACTAATTGCAGCTAAAGAACAATCTAGCAATGCAAAGTTGTCTGAAATAGAAACAAAAATACAGTAGCTTAGACACTATGGAATATCCACAAACATCTTATTGGCATGGTATACACAGGAAATCACCTTGTAAAACTCTGATCTGGGACGCAGAAGATTTTAAATGGTTCAATATAAAATCGTGCTAATAACCATGTCGATTTGACTATGGTGGAGCTACATTGGATTGAATCTGATTTCAAGAAAGGAAATCAATTGATTCATCTAATTTGTTAAGCAAGTCGTACAGCTCTCTAATAAAGCACACAATAATTTGAACTATCATTTCCTATTTTATATATTGATAATGCTATTCTCTGGCAAGAATTATTACCTACCAAGCTCCATTAAGAATAAACAATGAAGTTTGGATGTGCTAATTAGGATTTGAAGAAAGAAAACTGAAAGAAGTATCAATCAAGTGAATACTAAGTAGAGCAAGAGAATATGTATCAAGTTCACTGATACAATCGTGTAGGATCAACTAAATTTGTCATCGCCACAGGAAATGGTCCCATGATCAACATGATTGTTTATTCATGACATTATATTCAATCGTTGCTCTTACAAATTGAGGTATTTATTGACCTAAAAGAAATATTGTATTAAACTTTTTGATATCTCTCATTAGCTTGATGATTTTATTTTTTGAGGTAAGCTTGATAATATTCTTAGACATTATTGTATTCCTATTTAGTATTAAAATTTATCATCAGTGCATCAAATGAACTCTTATTGTTGCTCACATAAGAAAACTCCATGTCTCCATTAAAAAAAAAAGCTTTCTCAATTAGACAGCATCATACAAATACAAATTTTCTTTTCAAATTATTAACCTGACTATATAAATTATCATATTTTAGGATATAAATTAGTAATTCAAAGAAAGAAAGATAGATTACTTTGATCCATGTCTTGTAAAGCTGAATGGTTTAGAGCAGTATATACTCAACGGACAAAATTTCTACATCAAATGATAAAGAAGAACCTCATCTTTAATTTTGTAGGAAATGCCGCCCATTATCATGCTTTGAAACATAGGCCATTCTACAGGACAATACTAAGACAAACTCATACTTGGAAGTGAAGATATGAAATTAAGACCAAATTGTATCTTAAAAGTGTTTAAAGTAAAATGTTTATGTCTGAATTCAACATAAAAGTACTAAAAAAATGCCCTAAATAAAAGAACTTAAAGATTAGACAAAAAATTATACATAAAAAAACTTCAATACAAATAATAAAACCAAGGAAATTGAAGGATTAGTTTATAAAAGGTAAAAGGAAACTAACCTGCAACATTAAAGAGGAAAATTTCACACACACACATATATAAATATATATATGAATTATAATTAAAATTTGTAATATAAATCCTAAAGCTGGCTATTTAGTGAGGAAGAATATTTCAACCAAAGCCGAAAAGCAAAAGAATGACTTTCTCCTTAATTAAACAGTGGATAATTTTATTTGTAGAAAAACTAATTTGTTAAGTATATAATTAAAAAAATAGAACAAAATTATGAAAAATATATTTTTTTAAAATCAGGTCAAAAAGAAAAGTAAAAAGAGAGAAAGCAAACTCATTTTCATTTTTGCTTCTCACTCGGAAATAGAGTTTAGAACAACCCATATCATTATCAGCAAGAAATCTAACCCGTATAATCAAAATTCAAGCCATTTCATTTGACGCATGATGAGATGCATTTTATTTGCTAAACAACAAAATGAAACATTGAGAATTTTATTGGATATATTGCTATAGAAACAACTTAATCCCCTTAAAATGATATAATTTGCTTTATTAATAAGGTTACAATTTCAAAAATATTGCCTCGGTAATTGATTAGTGGGTGCATATTCCATGACTTCATTATTATGGTAGTCTCAGATAACGAGGTTTCAAATACCAAGCTGTATCCAAGATAGCAAGTCACATTTGTAAGCTTTTTGTGTAAAATCAGTACTGCTGTAATTCATAATTGTTAGAAAATTCATTGATTGTCAGTTTGAGCTGATCACCTTTAGACCATCTATTTTTTGTAAGTCGATTTGGATTGTAAATTAAGTAGTCCAGTATCTGTTGGTCAACAGGTTAGGTTGATCGTTGGACTGAATAATATAAACTACTACGTCAAGTTCTCTACCACTAAGAATTTGCCAACTCTCAACATATTTCAAGTTTGAAACCAGCATGTACTTGGCCAAAACAACCACTCAGGACATAGTTTTTTCATGGATGAACAAACTGATGAATTATCTCAATAATGTGGATTAATTAAGTGTAATTAATATCATATAAATTAATTTGGTAGTATATTATGTATAGTGTGACCATATATATACGTAATATATTTATATTATACATGTATTTATCCTTAATGGGACGGATATAATACATGATCCAAAATATGGGAGGTCCCTACTGCTAGCACTAATATATAAATGGTGACCCATTAACCATTTGTGTAAGTGTGTGATAGTGAATAGCTGTAGCCTCTCCCTCACCTTCTCTCCCGATTCCTCTCCATGGCTCACCATCATCTCCTCTCTTCCCTATCTCAGGTCACCATGGCAGACTAGAACGGACGCAGCCTGACGTGGATGAACCTCCGGCAGCGTTTTCCGACAGCTGGTGGTGGCGGCAATGACAGTGTGTGGTGGGTTTTATTGACTAAGCTCACCAAAGGTTAGTTTTCTCATTTTGTCTTTGTGTTAGTGGCTTTGGTGATGGATTTAATTCCAACAATTGGCATCAGAGCCTCCTCACTTTAAAGCCATTAGTCAATTTTTGAAGAAAAATCAGAATCTGTGTATTTTTTATTTTTGGGTTTATTTCGGATTTATTAAAAACCCATGAGATTTATGCATGTTTGAGCCAAAATAATGCATGATATTGGTTGAGAATGATTTCTTATTGAAAATGCCACAAAAATGAAGTAAAATGGAGCTGAATTGAGTGAGAAATGGTCAAAAAATCGATCGGGTCGGGTCAATGACCCGTTTTGCTGCAGTTTCGCCCGACGATCGGGGAAGAAGAAGATGATCGGGTGCGTGAGTTGCACGCGCCCGACAGCAACAAAAAGGCACTGAAGCGCCAGTTATGGGCAGGCGCGGGCGCGTGGCTTTCACGCGCTCGCATATTGCCTAAAGAGCAAAAAAAAAAATGTAATTTTTTTTTGGGCCCGGTTTTTGGCCATTATTGCTGGGCCCCATTTTGGGGCACTAATTTTTTGGGACTCGGTTTTTTTGGGTCATTACCTTGGGCCCTTTCTTTTTTTTTTTTTGGGCAGCTTGGGCCATATTGTTTAGGCTAAGCTGTTTCCATTTATTTATTTTTTTTTTTGGGCCAATTATTTTGTTTAAAAGGGACCAAATTCCATTTATTTTTTTTGGGCCAATTATGAAAATAAAAATGACTATTTTATTTTAATTAAATTATATTGTTTAATTAATTTAGGCCAAAATTAATTATGTGATATTATGGGTATTTAATTTTTTTTAATTATTTTAATTGGTTATTTAGTATTAAATTAATTTTGGGTAATTAAAATTAATTAGTTTTGAAGCCATTTTGCCTAATTAACTTAGGGGCCATTTTGAATAATTAATTTTATTTAGCTATTAAATTTGGATTAATTTATGGTTATTTTGCATAATTACTTAATGGCCATTTTGGATTATGGTTTTAAGGGCCATTTTGATTAATTAATTATGAGCCATCTGGATAATTAATTTTGGACAATTTTGGATATAACCAAAATTTTATTTAATAGCCATAATTAGTTATTAAGCCCAAAATTAATATGATATAAGTGAATTTTGGAGGAATTAATTTTGGAGTAATTTCTAGAAATTTAATTACTCATTTAATTCTTAATTCACTTAAATTTTGAAATATATACTCATGCCCATAAATTACTAATATTTGGCCTAATTAAATAAGTTTAAATAAATTATTTGGGTATTTTGTTGAGCCATTTTAGATTATGGTTTACCCATTTCGTTAATAATTTATTTAAATAAATAAACTCTCTAGAAATGAAAATTGCCTTATTATTTGAATGTTCGCATTTATATGAAATTAATTTAATTAATTAATGTTAGACTTGAAATTGCTACATATGCTTCAAAGGTTGCATATTTTGGATGTAGTTAATTTTGGTTAATAAATTTTGTGAATATTCTTAAAATTATAAATCATTAATTGGATTGGCTAGTACTTGTTTGTCGCATGAATAGTCATGAAGATTTTTTGACGATTTATTCTGATAATTTTAAAGATATAATAATAATAAGGCAATGCATAGTGATAGTTGCACTTGCATAATTTAATTTACTAAGATCTCTAGAAGTGGCTAGTCTCTCCCTGTCGGATTGTTAGTTGCTTTTAGAGATGCTTGGGATTGAGAGGATTCTAGTTGGGATATGACATGATCTTCCTACCCTGTCGGTGGGCGATCATTCAGGTTGTATTCAACTAATTTTGTTTTATCCTCGGTAGTGTATTGTGGAATTTATCGAGTCATTCCACTAGCCTCCATATTGTGCAACTATCACATATCGAATTTCTAGCAGGATCAAATTAGATAGATAGTATGAATTATTCTCTACGGTTGGGGACATATTAAAATAGGAAGTAGTCCCGAGAGTCGATCTATCTACTATACCCAATAGTATGAGCTCTTTGAGGACAAAATATTTGGAATTTCGAGAACACTTAAGTGAGAATTCTCTGATTATAAGGGCATGCCATTAATGAGCACATCAGAGAAAGTGTTCCAATTAGGAATAATTAAGAAGTATTTATGGATGCCATTAGAAAATAGTTCGCATAAGATGGATAAAGGTTGCTATAGGATTTTGATTACATATATGGCAGATTCAGTACTACTTCCTTCTGGGATGGAGAATTAGAGATCTTCCAGTTTTACAGATCTCATTTAATGCAGAAGGAAGTATGGCATTTTAATATCAAAATTGGTATTGTCATTCAAGAATGGTTTCGGGTTAACAGATCTCATTTAGCCATAATGATGACATATGCCAATATTACTGCCAAAAGGAAATATTATTAAAAGGTCTCAATAGAAGGTCATTTTAGAAGAAGAAATTTGCCAAGTCTATTTCCCATTCTAGTTTCACCAACACCTCTAAATATCAATGTGTGCCACTTCTGTAATAATCCTGGGCACAAGAGGGTAAATTGCAAGAGTCCTTTAAATTGGGATTTGTGTAAAAGGCATTCTGTTAGCCTTTTCATTTTGAATCCAATCTAGAAGATATTTGGTGTTTGAATACCGGTGCTATTATTGATAAAGTCATAAGCAACCGGAGATTGAATAAGGGAAAATTGTTGTGAATTGGGGTTATAGAGTTAGAATCCATATTGAAAATATAGCCAGATTGTTGTTACATTTTGAAGACAATTTTGGAACTACTGTCAGTTTATACTTTTCATCTTGATAACAGAAAAGTATTTTTATTTAGTAACAACATGAGTACTGATTCTGGCATTCTGCGTGATGGATTGTACGCAGTAGATTTGTACCCCAATATCGAACAAATTTTCTTCAATAGTGAATGATGTGACTGTAGATTTTGATTATGATAGGATAGATAAGAAATCTATTAAGTTGTGGCATGGGTTAGGGACATTTCGAGGCACATGAAGAGATTGTATTAAGGGAGATTTTGCTGCTAATATTAAGGACACGATTAGTAGATATTGAAATAATTAGGAACTTATGTATACCGACATTTGTAGATCATTTTCACATATTGTATTTAGTGGATATAAGTGTTTCATCATTTTACTACTGACCATTTCGATGTAGGTCATATGGAGTAATAGATCTGATCTTATAGAGGCCTTAGGCATTCTGATTAATTCCGCTGCGCTGCTTAAGGCAATGATCAGACAGTAGTGATGAATATTATGTTCGGTATAATGAAGCTGGGCGAAATCATATACCGGTTTTCGGTTAAGTGCACTATAGGATTATATATTGACGCCTAGTGTACAGTGCTTGGAATATTGAAACAGAATGAGATTACAGTTGCAGTCAATCGTACATTCTGATCTAGTACGATTTATGTTAATCACTCCAAACCTTTAAAATTCGAGTGGAGTGAAATTAAAACTGCAATTCACATTCAAAGTTGATCTCCAAGCAAGACCAGTTCCTAAATGCATCTCAAGTTGCAATCAGACATTAAGCCGATTTTATGTCGTTTCTTGTGTTTAGGGTTATAAGGTAAGGCAAAAGAGCTATAACCCATAGTCAAGAAAACTTGACTAGAAAACTATCAACGGCAATTCTGTTGGCTATTATATCGACTAGAAAGATTTTAGATTTCATTTATCGTTATGTGATAGTAGAATCATTGAGTCTTACAATGCAATCTATTTAGTGGATGACTTAAAGAGTGGGAGTTGTGAACTCCACAAAGTCATTATTAAGATACATTTTGTTGTGCCATTCCCATATATGCATCGTCTTTTAATGATGAAAAGCCACAACCAAAGGAAATGATTGATCTCAATACTGTATACCTAAACCTGCACCTGACTTTATAGAGGAACATGAATGTGAGATTCATGTATCTTCTGTTTTTGATATTTGTCAGGAGACTATACTGATTCGAGATCTTAGAGTTGGATATTAGTCACGTAGGATAAGTGAGCATCTATATTGCATAAGGATGCATGGGATCTATTTTAGTTGTCACATCATTATATACAAAAGGGAGACTCTAAAGATTAGGTAGATGATTTAAAGCCAAATTTGGTCAAGGCTTTAAATAAAGCAACCTAAAAGTTTGTGATTCCTAAGATGGAACATGCAGTATGTGAACTCAAGGAGTTCATTTATGAACATTAAAAGGCATCCAGATTGTAATATATATATATAAAGAATGAGATTGTTACTTTGAGGAGAACATTATCGTTTGATAATTGGATCCATTGCGAGGTCAGTGGGAGTTATGTACTTATTGTGCTCTAAGTGATGATGTCAAATAGCAGCCTATAGCACTGACCTATTGTATGAGACACTTCATGTCGTCATGTCACTTCAGGATGAAGAATCTAAGTGAGGCTCCATTTCGTTTTAAGGATTGAGATTCTTCGTGACATATCAATAGGCATACATTATTGGTCTCATGGAACCTATATTGAGTGTTGAGTAGGTTTACTGTATATTGTTCTCCTAATAAGACGTCATTTAGTGAAAAGTGACATATTGTGAAAATCTCAAAGTCCTCAAGATGATAATGAAAGAGCTTATATCGAGTGTTATGTATGCCTTATTGTGGGTAATCTGTGTATGCTCAAGTTTATACACATTTGGATATTGTGTATGTTATAGGTGTATTTCAAAGATACTTGAGCGACCCTGTAATAGAGAACTGGAAGCTATAAAGAGAGTATTCGGATATTGACAACTCTGACATTTTGAGTTTGGTCAGATATTCTGATGTTAATTTTGCAAGCTATCCAGATATTGAAAATTATTTTGGTTATATATATATTTGTGGACATAAAGGAGCTATATTGTAGAAAGTGTAAAGCAAACACTTACAGCATCCTTGATTGTGGAGGCTAAATATGTAGCATGTTGTAAAGCTACATGATGGGCCATTTAGGCTGCAGAATTTCGTCTCAAGATTGGTTTTCTGTGGTTGCCATTTCGAAGTCCTGGAGATGTATTGTGGTAATGTTGCAGCAAGTATTTTCTCTCTCAAAATACTAGGAGTTCCTCACACTCTAAATATTTAGATATCATCATTCGATTTTGTTAGAGAGAAAATAATGGAATCCATTACTTGATTGGATTATAGAGCACATGTTTTAAAGAGCTTATTCTGTCTAACTGAAAGTTTGGCTGCTAAAGTGCTTTGACGACATAGCACTTACATGAGGCATATTGAGCCATTGCTGTATTAAGTGAGTGGGAGCTCTGTATAATGAAATCAGTTATAACTGTATTAATGGATTCCTACTTGCCATATATGCATATTTTGTTTGCGCGCATTTTGATGAATATGGCATTCTGTTGGATGAGACATTCGGTATTAGTCTCATATGCTTCCGTTGAAGCAAGGTATCATTCGATTTAGATGCATGGACCTAATGGAAATGGATATTGTTTCTGTTTTCATATCATTTCCATCTCACACTAATACTACTATTTTTGTTGCAGTCTTTATAAGTTTACGCATTTGTACCCTGTCGGTATGATGCATTTTGAAGCTTATAAAAGGCTTCTTGTTGTTAAAGCATGTATGAGCCTACACATTTGTACCCTTTCGGTACAATGTATTTAGAGGGCTTATGAATACATATTGATATTATATGATATTTTCGTTAATTAACTTAATTATCCAAGTGGGAGAATGTTGAATTATCTCAATAATGTGGATTAATTAAGTGTAATTAATATCATATAAATTAATTTGGTAGTATATTATGTATAGTGTGACCATATATATACGTAATATATTTATATTATACATGTATTTATCCTTAATGGGACGGATATAATACATGATCCAAAATATGGGAGGTCCCTACTGCTAGCACTAATATATAAATGGTGACCCATTAACCATTTGTGTAAGTGTGTGATAGTGAATAGTTGTAGCCTCTCCCTCACCTTCTCTCCCGATTCCTCTCCATGGCTCACCATCATCTCCTCTCTTCCCTATCTCAGGTCACCATGGCAGACTAGAACGGACGCAGCCTGACGTGGATGAACCTCCGGCAGCGTTTTCCGACAGCTGGTGGTGGCGGCAATGACAGTGTGTGGTGGGTTTTATTGACTAAGCTCACCAAAGGTTAGTTTTCTCATTTTGTCTTTGTGTTAGTGGCTTTGGTGATGGATTTAATTCCAACACAAACATAAACAAAAAGAAAAAATGTAATCGAATCTCCTTGTTTTGACGGGCATCCTGATTGATTTGGCACGCATTATAATTGTCACAAGGCACAAGGAAAAAAACTTGAAGATTCGTAGCTTATCTTCTTCTTCCACTTCTGTCACGCCCCGAACCCGGGACATAACAGACGCCGCACACCTGTAAGAAATAATCTCACAAATATGCAAGGCATTTATCATGCTAAAATTTAACCCTTTCAAATATTTAAACTGAAATATACCGCAAATGATCAAAAGAAGTTTTACAAAACTTCAACCTATTGTTTAAAGTCAACAAAGAAATTTAAAAGATTCTTAAGTCTCAATTTGATCATAAGCTTAAAAGTTTTGAAACATATCCTAAGCTCCAAAGCGTCACTCCCCAACATTCCCGTAGACATTATCAACATCAAAACCTGTAAGATGTTAAGAAAATGGGGGTGAGTACAACCACTCAGTAAGCAACCGATATCCCAACAGTTGGATTAAGCATGCCATAAAAACACTAGGCCAAAATATCAATGTAAAGGTTCAAAATTAAGATTGGGTAATCTTATATTTAAACACATAATTTATTCAAATTCATATATTCAGATTTTAGAACTAAACAGAGTTTCACAGATTCCAAAAACTGAGCAAAAGCTTCACAGATAAAAATTTTCAAGTCTCCTGTAACATGCCATGGCCACGCTTAACCCTTGTGGCACAGGTCAGAATTAGAACAAAAACCACAATTAACCCCGGTGGCTCGGGTCAGAGATATCAAAAGCAACTAATAGTTGCACAGAAACAGAACAGAGGGCCACTATTCTCAACCGGTGGTTCGGTTAGAAACTAGTTTCATTTAACAGAATACATGTCGACATGGCCAACATTTAACCCCCATTGGCAGGGTCAGAGCACAGCCATACTAGGAGACAAAACAAAACATTTTCAGATTATCCCAAATATACAGAACAATACTATTATTTCTTGTAACATATTTCATACAAAGCAAATTTCGTCCATCATTCCAAAGCAGATTTCGTATTTCCAAAATAAAAATATATGTAAGTACATTATAACGAACTTCAACGATCAAAGCGACTAAATCATGTATCATCCAAAACGTATCTTATGCAAAGCATATTTCACATGTCTTCTCGAAATATCTTGTACGAAAAATTATATTCTCAAATATAATTATATACATATACTTGATTAAAATCATATCCGAAAAGTCAATACAGAACTACTTTCGCAATTCATAATAAAGAAATCACATATACATACGTTTGCATGCTTAACCCATTTTTTAAAAATCATAGGACAAAACTATATTTGTACATAGCATACGAACCATATCTCATAATAAGGTAAATTTTAAGGGTATCAAAACACTGAAGAGATATCAAGTCACTTACCTGAATTAGCTAAATTGAAACCAAATCAAAGCCTTAAGATTGCTTGGAACCTATTTTCAAAAATATTTAATATTAGAAAAAAAAAAAATACGCTATCTAATGAAAGTCGATAATTTATACTATTTTGACTAAATGACTATAACTCGGAAAACTACAGACTTAGTGTGAGCTACGTCATTTGACGAAAGTTAAAAATCTATATCTCTTTAAAATACAGATTTTTCACAAATTTTAAATCTCCTATTTTTTTTTCCTCAAAACTAAATCTCTAACTACACAAAGTAACCATAAAAATTAAAGAAAATCTTTACTCACCTTGATCTTCTTGCACTAACAAAATAGCCTAGCTTAAACCTTTTCCTTCTTGCTTTTGGCGTCCGCTCAACTACAGCTCTACTCTACTTTTCTTCTCTGTTTATCACTCTTTTTCTATATAATATTTTAAGCTTTACAATGGTGGCTACCAGAGCACTTCATGCTTACTTTGCTAATCCTCTTTCAGCACCGCTCAAGCCTTTCGACACTCTTTTCTATTTTTTTTTTTTGACTCATTATTACTTCTGCTTCCAGAGCTTCACACTGCCCTTGTTTTTTTTTTTTTCTTTCTAAATCCTTAGGCTTCATTCGGCGGCTACCCACTTTGCTATCTTTCTTTCTATATATATTTTTAAACCCTCTTGCCCTAAAGCCGACTCCCACTTGTAATATTCTTATTGGGCTTTTTTAGTTTTTTTTTTTTTTTTTTTTTTGGGCTCGGGTATTACATTCTCCCCACCTTAAAAGAATTTGGTCCCCAAATTCGAATATCCATAGATTCAAAACTTCGAAAGTTCCCTAAAATTTCTTACTCATCAAAATCACACCCAATGCACTTTATTCCTAAACATACCATCTCATGACAACTCCGATAGTTCATACTTTGACTCTAATAAGTATAATAAAGATCGTAACAAAATTTTTTTATTAGAGATCCGTTCTCAAAACTTAGAACAAAACCCTTAAGAATAGAATATCAAACCGCAATTATATAAATTCTCCAAGATTAGGATCAATTTTCTATAATCACATGTGCTTAAAGTCACCAACATATCAAAGCTCACACCAAAATACTCATCACTTGCAGTTTAACCATTGTATAAATTCATCCTAAGATAAATAAGAATTTAAAACCTAAAAGGAATTAACATACTTTGTTTTCAAAATATAAGAATCACAACATTTTGAGAGAGGTATACATCCTCCCCACCTTAAAAGAGTTTAGTCAACTAAATTCTTACCTCGATTTTCAAAAAGATGAGGATATTGCTCTTTCATGCTTTCCTCTAGTTCCCAAGTAGCTTCCCGTTCATTGTGATTACTCCATTGAACCTTAACATACGAAATGGTACGCCTTCTAAGCACTTGCTCCTTCCTATCCACAATACGTATAGGATGTTCTTCGTAAGACAAATCTTCTTTAAGTCTCAAAGGAGCTAACTCCACCACATGATTCGAATCTGCCATATACTTCCGCAACATTGAGACATGGAATACGTTATGCACTCCAGACAATGCAGGTGGAAGTGCTAATCTATAAGCCACATCTCCTATCCTTTCTAGAATTTCAAAAGGACCTATATAGCGAGGACTAAGTTTCCCCCGAATTCCAAATCTCATGACTCCTCTAGTTGGAGAAACTCGTAAAAATACATGATCTCCAACCTCAAACTCCAACTCACGTCTTCTATTATCTGCATAACTTTTCTGTCTGCTTTGAGCCACACGAAGACGTTCTCTAATTAACTGAATTTTCTCAACTGTTTGTTGAATTAGATCTGGACCCAATAATTTCCTTTCACCAACATCATCCCAATAAAGAGGAGACCTACATTTTCTGCCATATAAAGCTTCAAATGGAGCCATCTGGATGCTAGCCTGGTAACTATTGTTATAAGCAAACTCCGCCAATGGTAAATGATGATCCCACGAACCTCCAAAATCCATAACACAAGCCCTCAACATATCTTCCAAGATCTGATTAGTCCTTTCTGACTGACCATCTGTTTGGGGGTGAAAAGCAGTACTAAAACTAAGTTGGGTGCCCATAGCTTTATGCACGCTCTTCCAAAATTTTGCTACAAATCGAGAATCTCTATCAGATACTATGGACACTGGAACACCGTGAAGCCTCACAATTTGCTCAACATACAACTCTGCTAGCTTTTCTAGGGACATTCCCGCACGAATAGCCAAAAAGTGAGCAGACTTTGTCAACCTATCAACAATCACCCAAATGCCATCATTACCCTTTTGGGTTTTAGGTAAACCAGATACAAAGTCCATAGTGATGTGCTCCCACTTCCATTCTGGAATAGGAAGAGGTTTCAACAATCCTGCTGGCCTCTGATGTTCAGCCTTAACTTGCTGACATGTCAAACACTTAGCCACAAATTGTGCAATCTCTCTCTTCATATTACTCCACCAGAAAGTATCCTTTAAATCTCTATACATCTTTGTGCTGCCAGGATGGATCGTGTAGTTACTGAAATGAGCTTCTTCCATAATCTCTCTTTTCAATTCTGAGTTATCCGGAACACAAACTCTGTCACCAAACCTCAAGGAGCCATCTTCATGAATCCAAAAATTCGGTTTTAAACCACAATCCACCTCAAGTCTAATGGTTTGGAGTCGAGGATCATTAACTTGAGCATCTTTAATCCTTTGCACCAGGGTAGGCTGCACCTTCAAGTTGGCCAAATAAGCTCCTGAACCTCGTACCCTCACATTAATATCCATTTTTCGAAGGTCCTCAAAAATCTCTCTCTGAGAAGTAATTATTGAAGCCAAATTTCCTACAGATTTTCTACTTAAAGCATCAGCTACCTTATTCGCTTTTCCCGGATGGTAACTAATGGTCAAGTCATAGTCCTTCAATAATTCTAACCATCTCCTCTGCCTCATATTCAACTCCTTTTGTGTGAAAAGATATTTTAAACTCTTGTGGTCAGTAAAAATCTCACAAGACTCACCATACAAATAGTGTCTCCAAATTTTCAATGCAAAGACTACTGCAGCCAACTCCAAATCATGAGTAGGGTAATTTTCCTCATAAGGTTTCAACTGTCTAGAAGCATAGGCAATCACCTTGTCATTCTGCATAAGAACACAACCTAACCCTTTCTTCGAAGCATCACTATAAATAATAAACCCTTTACCAGTAACAGGTAAGGTAAGGATTGGGGCAGATACCAACCTTCTCTTTAATTCTTTGAAACTTTTCTCACAATCATCTGACCACTCAAATCGAACTCCTTTCCGGACCAACCGGGTCAAAGGCATAGCTATACGAGAAAAGTCCTCTACAAAACGCCTATAGTATCCAGCTAGACCTAGAAAACTTCGAATCTCAGACACATTATTCGGCCTCTTCCATTCCACTACCGCTTCAACTTTCTTAGGATCAACAGAAATCCCATCCTTAGATACAACATGCCCAAGAAATGCCACACTAGTGAGCCAAAATTCACACTTGCTTAGTTTGGCAAACAAGCGTTTTTGCCTCAAAGTCTCTAAAACAATTCTCAAATGTTCTTCATGTTCTTTTACACTAGCAGAGTATACTAATATATCATCTATGAAAACGACCACAAATTTATCCAAATAAGGTCTAAAAACCCTATTCATTAGATCCATAAAAGCAGCTGGAGCATTTGTCAACCCAAACGACATCACAAGAAACTCATAATGCCCATATCGGGTTCGAAAAGCAGTTTTGGGCACATCCTCAGTTCTAATCTTTAGTTGGTGATACCCAGATCGAAGGTCTATTTTGGAAAATACCTGAGCACCATTTAACTGATCGAATAGGTCATCAATTCGGGGTAATGGATACCTATTCTTCACAGTCACCTTATTCAATTCACGATAGTCAATGCACAACCTCATACTACCATCCTTCTTCTTCACAAACAGTACTGGAGCTCCCCACGGGGATACACTAGGTCTAATGAATCCCTTGTCTAGAAGTTCTTGTAACTGCTCCTTCAATTCTTTCAATTCTGCAGGAGCCATTCTATAAGGAGCCTTAGAGATAGGATTAGTACCCGGAATCAGGTCAATAGAGAAGTCACTTTCTCGATCAGGAGGCAATCCAGGAAGATCATCAGGAAAGACACCAGGAAATTCATTCACAACAGAGATATCCTCTAACACTAACTCCTTAGCTCCAGTATCAGTTACAACTGCTAAGTACCCTTTACAACCACTTCTAATCAACCGCTTAGCTTGCAAGGCGGAAATAACTTGTAAAGGAGCATAAGCACCGCTACCATGAAAACTAAAGAGTGGTTCCCTAGGAATTTCAAAATCCACCCTTTTGTCTCGACAATCAACTTTAGCATAATGAGAAGACAACCAATCCATTCCTAAAATCACATCAAAATCATGCATGTCCAAAACATGTAGATTGGCAAACAAGTCTCTATCCTCAATTCTTAATACACACATTTTGCAAATACGATCAGACACAAGTTGACCTCTAATGGGAGTGTCTACACATAAATCATATTCCAAAGGCATACTAGACAAACCAGACTTTCGCACAAAAGCAGATGAAACAAAAGAATGAGAAGCACCGGTATCAAATAAGACATGAGCATAAATAGAGGCAACTGGCAAAATACCTGCAACCACAGTGTTTGATGCTTCTGCATCCTGTTGAGTTAAAGCATATACACGACCTTGAGTCTGAGGTTTCTTCCCTTTTTGCGATCCAGCAAAAGGTGTCGGTGTAATCTGAAGAGGCTGACTGGGTTGTGTCTTTTGAACCATAGAAGGTTCAACTGTTCGAAAGTTCTGAGGCCTCTGTACTGATTCAGATACTTGAGAGTTCATAGGGCACTCAGCAATTCTATGTCCCTGCTTTCCACATTTAAAGCAAGCACCGGTAACATGTCTACATTCAGCAACTGGATGTTTTCCCCCACAAACTGAACATTTAGGCCCACGTTGAAATGTGTTGCCCTGATATGACTGAGTTCCCCGTGGAAGGAACTTACCTCTGGGGGTAAAAGAAGCTTGAGGCCCTTCAATGGCTTGAAACTTAGATGGACCACTAAAAGTCTTCTTACCTCGAAATTCTGAGTCCCTACTCCTCTTCTTCGAAAGGTCCTTCCTTGCCTCTTGAGTCTCTCTCCAAACAGAATCAAGGGACTTTGCCCTACCAACTACTTCCACATAGCTGGTCAAATGTAGTGGGGCAAGTCCTCTACGTATGTGAGCATTCAAGCCATTCTCGAACCTCCTAGCTCTGCTCTCATCATCAGAAACAAGAGAAGAGGCAAACTTCGATAAACGATCAAACTCAGCCTCATATTCGTCCACAGTCATTCTGCCTTGAACCAAGTTAAGGAACTCTCTCTCCAACTGTAACAACTTGCTCCGAGGAAAATACTTGGCGTAGAAAGCAGTACGAAAGTTACTCCAGGTGAAAAATTCAAGATCATTCTCATGAGTTCGTGCTACTCCTTTCCACCAGTTATGAGCACTTCCTTGTAGTAAATAAGCAGCAAATCTAATCTTGTCTTGCTCAGGGGAGCGCATAGCGTCAAAAGCCTTCTCCATCTCCTCAATCCATAACTCAGCATCATCAGGGTTTGTAGAGCCCTTGAAAGCAGGTGGTGCTATCTTCTTAAACTCACCTAGTGCTTTCCAATCCACAAAATTATTAGCCTGTTGCACTGGGGGCTGTTGTTGCCGTTGGTGCCTAACCAAACTCACCACCTCACTAATCAGCTCCATTACCCTATCAGTAGTCCCAACCTCAGCACCTTGAGTGCCCACAGTCTCATCCACATGAGGCTGGTTAATCCCAGCTCTTCCTTGAGTATTTGGTGCAACAGAAACATTCTCATCTTGGTCTTGATTTTCAGGACTTTGTCGCTGGGGTTTTCTAGGATCATTTCTCCTAAGATTGGCCGCCATCTCAGCTAAACTAAGCTCTGGATTACGACGAGGAGGCATACTGATTTAATCAAATACAATACAGTATTAGAAAATTCTTTCAAGTCTAATCAAATAATTTTATCAAAAGAAATAAGATAGAATAGCGTCCCAAACCTTAAGTGTCTACCCCACTCTCAATCTTATAACACCTCTAACTACTTAAAAATGCTCGGTTATACGAATTTAATACAATAAACCTAAGCTCTGATACCACTTAATCTGTCACGCCCCGAACCCGGGACATAACAGACGCCGCACACCTGTAAGAAATAATCTCACAAATATGCAAGGCATTTATCATGCTAAAATTTAACCCTTTCAAATATTTAAACTGAAATATACCGCAAATGATCAAAAGAAGTTTTACAAAACTTCAACCTATTGTTTAAAGTCAACAAAGAAATTTAAAAGATTCTTAAGTCTCAATTTGATCATAAGCTTAAAAGTTTTGAAACATATCCTAAGCTCCAAAGCGTCACTCCCCAACATTCCCGTAGACATTATCAACATCAAAACCTGTAAGATGTTAAGAAAATGGGGGTGAGTACAACCACTCAGTAAGCAACCGATATCCCAACAGTTGGATTAAGCATGCCATAAAAACACTAGGCCAAAATATCAATGTAAAGGTTCAAAATTAAGATTGGGTAATCTTATATTTAAACACATAATTTATTCAAATTCATATATTCAGATTTTAGAACTAAACAGAGTTTCACAGATTCCAAAAACTGAGCAAAAGCTTCACAGATAAAAATTTTCAAGTCTCCTGTAACATGCCATGGCCACGCTTAACCCTTGTGGCACAGGTCAGAATTAGAACAAAAACCACAATTAACCCCGGTGGCTCGGGTCAGAGATATCAAAAGCAACTAATAGTTGCACAGAAACAGAACAGAGGGCCACTATTCTCAACCGGTGGTTCGGTTAGAAACTAGTTTCATTTAACAGAATACATGTCGACATGGCCAACATTTAACCCCCATTGGCAGGGTCAGAGCACAGCCATACTAGGAGACAAAACAAAACATTTTCAGATTATCCCAAATATACAGAACAATACTATTATTTCTTGTAACATATTTCATACAAAGCAAATTTCGTCCATCATTCCAAAGCAGATTTCGTATTTCCAAAATAAAAATATATGTAAGTACATTATAACGAACTTCAACGATCAAAGCGACTAAATCATGTATCATCCAAAACGTATCTTATGCAAAGCATATTTCACATGTCTTCTCGAAATATCTTGTACGAAAAATTATATTCTCAAATATAATTATATACATATACTTGATTAAAATCATATCCGAAAAGTCAATACAGAACTACTTTCGCAATTCATAATAAAGAAATCACATATACATACGTTTGCATGCTTAACCCATTTTTTAAAAATCATAGGACAAAACTATATTTGTACATAGCATACGAACCATATCTCATAATAAGGTAAATTTTAAGGGTATCAAAACACTGAAGAGATATCAAGTCACTTACCTGAATTAGCTAAATTGAAACCAAATCAAAGCCTTAAGATTGCTTGGAACCTATTTTCAAAAATATTTAATATTAGAAAAAAAAAATACGCTATCTAATGAAAGTCGATAATTTATACTATTTTGACTAAATGACTATAACTCGGAAAACTACAGACTTAGTGTGAGCTACGTCATTTGACGAAAGTTAAAAATCTATATCTCTTTAAAATACAGATTTTTCACAAATTTTAAATCTCCTATTTTTTTTTTCCTCAAAACTAAATCTCTAACTACACAAAGTAACCATAAAAATTAAAGAAAATCTTTACTCACCTTGATCTTCTTGCACTAACAAAATAGCCTAGCTTAAACCTTTTCCTTCTTGCTTTTGGCGTCCGCTCAACTACAGCTCTACTCTACTTTTCTTCTCTGTTTATCACTCTTTTTCTATATAATATTTTAAGCTTTACAATGGTGGCTACCAGAGCACTTCATGCTTACTTTGCTAATCCTCTTTCAGCACCGCTCAAGCCTTTCGACACTCTTTTCTATTTTTTTTTTTTGACTCATTATTACTTCTGCTTCCAGAGCTTCACACTGCCCTTGTTTTTTTTTTTTTTTCTTTCTAAATCCTTAGGCTTCATTCGGCGGCTACCCACTTTGCTATCTTTCTTTCTATATATATTTTTAAACCCTCTTGCCCTAAAGCCGACTCCCACTTGTAATATTCTTATTGGGCTTTTTTAGTTTTTTTTTTTTTTTTTTTTTTTGGGCTCGGGTATTACAACTTCCATCTCAATCAACTCCTCTCTATTACTCTATTATCTTTTGATCTTAATCATAAACCTTTTAAAAAGCTTATTATGCACCAAAGTCAATAGTCATTAGATAAATTTTTAACAAACACTGACAATCCTGTCTTTTTTCTTTTTTATTTTGTCGTATACCATCAATAATCCTATATTTACATTGACAATCCCAATATTAATATCCTCCTTGGCATAATGATGATATCTAGTTTTACCTCTATAAAGTAAATGAAAGTAGGGATTATAAATATAAGATACATTTATAGTGTATAATTTATATACACCATCAATACATTAGAATTTGACACTTTATTAATGAGCAAACTAAAAAGAAATAAGTCTTTAAAAATAAATATAAACATTTTTTTTAATTTACTTAGAAAGACTTAAAATTTTTTTAATTTGCTTATTAATGAAGTGTAACTTCTAGTGCATTGACTATGTATAAAAACTATGTACTATTAATATATATATATATATATATATATATATATATATATATATATAATATCATAAAAATACAGGTTATTGGGAGATGAGGATAACACGTTTTGGTCTGTGGCGACTTGTCATCAACAACTGCCATCATCATCAACCCTTCAAATTCTCAATTATATTTAGTAATTTTTTGATGTTTTCCCCTTTTTAGCAGGATTGTTTTATAAAATTCCATAGAGAAATTTTTTTTTTCAAGTACAGAGAGAAATAATAGAAATGTGATCTTCAAAACTGCTGTTCTTTTCTTATTCGGTTCTTCTGTTTCTTGCTACTCTCATCCTTGCAGCCGATCCATACTTTTAGGCTTCTTGTACAAACAAAGCCAATAACTACACTGCAAACAGCACTTACCAGGCCAACCTCAATATCATTTTCTCTCAACTCAACTCTTTGACAAAATTCAACTACGGGTTCCATAATCTATCTGCAGGTAGAAAACCCAACAAAGTTAATGCAATTGCACTTTGCAGGTGGGATAGAAACCAAGATGAGTGTAACAGTTGCCTCAATGAAGCCATATCTGAGCTGAGGCAGCGATGTCCCTTTAACAATGAGGTGATCGGATAGTCTGAATTTTGTATGTTGCGCTACGCCATCGAGACATCTTTGGAGACATGGAAACCTCTCCGAATTCTTGTCTATTAAACACACAAGACGTATCAAATGTTGATCAGTTCGATCAGGCATTGGATGTCCTGTTGAATAATCTGTGCAGTCGAGCTGCAACTGGGGGTCTTCTTCGCAAACATGCAGCAGATAACTCATCGGTGTACATTTCTCAAACAGTATACGCTCTAGTATAGTGCAGTACTCCTGATTTGTCCGAACAGGAATGTGACGATTGTCTAACTGAGGCTGAGCAAGGGATTGGAAGTTGCTGCTTGGGTAAGATGGGATGCAGGGTTCTTAAACCAAGCTGTCTCTTAAGGTTTGAGTCTAGCCCATTTTATCAGACTCTAATTCCTCTACCGCCATCTTCAACTTATTCTCTTTCTCCCTCTATAGGAGTTATGATTTCTACTTTTGCTGTTAAATTATATCTTTCTCTTTCATTTAAAATGAATATTAAGAATAGTTATATCTAATTAATTGTCTCCTTTGACACATGAATCATTTTTATATTACATTCTACTCATGTTGAGTGTTGAATGTTAACCTAGCCGGTCCTAAGCCTAAATAAAAGAGGAGGGTAGCGATAGGTTAAGATAATCAATCATCAAAACTATTTTTAATTCATGTCGCATTTACTATGATTGCAATACTAACAATATCCCCATTTTTATGGTTACATAGCTCCAAAATATGCGTGGCATGGGATGTTCTCCCTCAAATCCAATATGTATAGCTCTGGTGTCCTAAAACTAGAAATTGTTGGTGGCAAAGCAAACATAGAGATTTGTGATTCTTTCAAATTATGGTTTCTCTGTCTTGATTAACAATTTCCCACCATTTATCCATTGGAGGTGGCTTCGACGGATTTTTCTTCATCATGGGAAGGTCGTTGATGTTTCTATTCCAAACAAAAATTTTGTAAGGGGTAGAAAATTTGGATTTGTCCGATTCTTCAATATTCAAGAAGCAAGAAATACAGTTGCCAGATTGAATGGAACATGGTTGAAAGACCACAAGTTAGGGGTTAATCTTGCAAAGTTCAATGCAAGATCCTCCTACTGGCAAAGACTTAATCCTCAAGGTAGAAGTAAGAGCAACTAAGCACTACCTAGGACACAATGGCAACAGGAGATAAAGTATAATCCCAGTCCTAAACCAGGAAGTACGAGTTATGGATTCCAAAAGAAATCCTCCAAGGAGGTACTTATGAATGATAGAACCTCAATAGGTGGTTCAGGAGCCGTTGGTGATACTCAAGGTGATATTGGGAGATCCTCTATGCAAAGTAAGAAAGAAACCAAAAAAGTGTGCCTAGGGTTGATAGACAATGATTCACTCCATTATCTAGAAAGGTGCGTGATAGGCATAGCAAGAGAAAACTTGGAAGCTGATATTGTAAGGGACTTCATCGAGAATGAAAGCAATTGCAATATTTTTGTCAAGAAAATTTCAAGAAAACCGTTCCTAATTATCTTCTTGGATGATGAAATCATGTCAAAAATGAAGAAACTTGATTGAGATCGGCTCAATAATTTGTTTTCAGACTTCTATTGTTGGTCAGAAGATTTTTAATGCAAGTATAGAACAACATGGATTTCGCTGTATGGAGTACCACTCCACGTTTGGAACCTAAACACCTTCAAAAATATAACAAAGCTTTGGGATGAATTTCTAACTTTGGACAGCAAAACATTGAGCTATAACGAGTTTAGCAAAGGTATGATCCTTGTAATGAAGAATTAAATAGAAAAAATTGATAAGCTCATTTCTTTGGACTATGGAAAGAAAGTGTTTCAAATTAGAGTTTCAGAAATGATTGGGGGAATTGACAATAATTCGCTGTATCTCCCCAAATCCCATAAGAGTGACGATGATCCTAGTTACAACCATGAAAGCTTTGGGTCTATTGATTCTTCAGGTGAGGGGGATCCAAAGCCAATGCCACACAACAAGATGTAGCAAGCTCATGAGGAAGGTGCAGTTAATGACCATGGATTCAACGCTGCTACTGCATGCGTGAGTACAAATAACAAGATAGAAGACATTCAAGCCAACTATGCCGAGCGAAATCAAGGTACTTCTCCTACGTCTGATTCCCACTCACCAAAGTGAAAATGGTAGCCAACTCTATAGAGAGCTTGGTCCGCATTGATAATGGGGTTGATAAATACACATGCAAAAAGGCCACTTCTATTTTTAATGAGGACAAAAGAAGTGAGAAAGAGATCAGTATGGGGCTAGATCTAATGGACAAAAAGAATGACCAAGAGATGGAAGTTGATAACTAGGAGCCTAGTGATAATGAAGTAAATGTTGCTTTTCAACTTCCTGTTAGTAAAAGGACAAACAGATCACTCTCAGGTAGGCTTTCAATCCCTGGTACAAGAGAATTCAAAACTTTAAAAGACAAAGATGACACTTTAGTATTCAAAGCTTCTCAAAAGGGCAAGAAAAAATTAAAAAAATCTTAAAAGGAAAAAGCCAAAGAAAGCCGGTTCATGTGGAGAGAGGGCTGCCAATGAGTCCCTATCAGATGGGGTTTTTATTAACAGAACAAATGTGTTGGAAAAAAAGGCTCGGGAGACCTGGGAATATGGTAAAATGATGGGCTTAAAACAAATCTCAATGAAGAGCAAATTATAGAGGAACTAATAGTCCTGGAAGCTAGAGACCAGGGTTAATTCTATTTGTCCCCGAGGCATTTTGTTTTCTATTGTTTTTGGTGGCTTGCTGGTATGACAGATGATTAAGCAGTAGCCTTTATGTTTGACTTTTCTGATTATTTATTTACAGGTTCTCTTATGATTTGGTGGCTAGCTGGTTGTGGCATCACTCCTTTAAGAGGGATGACGTTGGAAGCATCTCATCCTAGACTTTACATGATCTCTATTGATTTGGTGGCTTGCTGGTAGTGGCCTCTTTTCCTTATAGAGGATGACAGATGATTAAATACAACGTCAGGAACGCTCTCTACTATCAGGCCTCTCTGTTTTTTGCCCAGTCTGATTAGAGTGGGTTATTGTGGTTTGCAAGGAATGAAGCTGTTCGCTGCTTTGTGAGGCGACTCTCCTCAGTGTCTGCTGCCAGTTGGTCAATGTGGTCCTGATATGATCCCACATCGACTCCACAAGCAATTGTGGAGGGGTATTTAAGCTTAAGGGGTTCTCTTACCTACTAAACCGGTCTTTTGGGCTAGGCTCTCTCTTTGGGCTTGAATACCTAACATTGGTGCTTTCATTGAGAGTCGACATAGCGGAAGGGGTGACCTAGAAAAGGGCTACCTGGTGCTTGATAAGGTCCGGAGTGAAGCCATCTAAAGTGGGCCGTCGTGGACGTCGGCTTCTCAAGGGGTGGGCAATGTTACGATCCCACATCGACTCCACAAACAATTATGGAGGGGTATTTAAGCTTGAGATTAGATACTCAAGCCCAAAGAGAAAGTCTATCCCAAAAGACCGGTCTAGTAGGTAAGAGAACTCCTTAAGCTTAAATACCCCTCCACAATTGCTTGTGGAGTCGATGTGGGATCGTAACATTGCCCACTCCTTGAGAAGCCGACGTCCACGGCTGCCCACTCTAGATGGCTTTCACTCTGGACCCTTCTTGGCACTAGGTAGCCCTTTTCTAGGTTGCCCGCTCCGCTACGTCGACTCTCAACGAGAGCACCAATGTTAGGTACTCAAGCCCAAAGAGAGAGCCTATTCCAAAAGACCGGTCTAGTAGGTAGGAAAACTCCTCAAGCTTAAATACCCCATCCACAATTGCTTGTGGAGTCGATGTTAGATCATAACAGGTCCTTCAATTCAAAATGGATAAGAACCATGAGCCTTTCTTTAAATCCGATTTTGAAGTGGCTCTTAGACCATAGAAGCTGAGGTTTACCTTCTTCGTTTTCGATAGGACAGTAATGGTTTTTGGATGGTCATTTTCTCTAAATTATATTAAAAGGAATTTTGTATAGCTGATTTTTTACCTAAGGCTGGCGTCCCTAGAGTAGTTTTGTTCTTGGATGCTGTGGTTGCCTCAACTTGGCGATTGACGACAATGCGGTTGGGTTGATACCTCAACTGTCGAGCTGCTCTGTTCTTACTCTCTTTAGACAGTTTCTGTTTCTCATGTTTGCAGGATTTATGTTCTTAGCTGAGTTTAGCTTCTGTTTGCAAGAGATTTTTCATTTTTAGCTGTTTTGATGTTTCCAGTATTTAGCCTTCCCCTTGTTATCCTTTTATCATTCAACAAAATCAATGCTTATCAGGAAAAAAAAATCCAGTTTCTGTAACCCTGACAATGCCGACAACCTTCTAACCTATGTAAGTCCAAGACGAGATTTCTTTTCCATAATGCTCAAATTATCTCCTCCATAGATAAGAAAGAGGTTGCATATTAAGCGACAAAGTTGTGATTGTTGCAGGCTTGGAGATATTGGAAGGAGAAGACACTGCTGGAGTTGATGGATCCGAAGGGATTCTTACGTGAGTTAATTAGGTGCATACATGTTGGCTTGCTATGTGTCCAACAAAGTCCAAAAGCAAGGCCGACAATGGCAAGAATTGTTAGCAGTTCTGCTATTACTTTACCAGCACCGCAGCGACCAGCCTTCTTTTTTGGTTCTAAGACAGGAGGAAGAAGCTCAAATGCAGAGATGGAGTCAGATCAATCAACAAGGAAGTTCCAATGCTCAACAAACGAAGCATCTATCACTGAACTTTACCCTGGGTAGCAAGTTGAAACCATTCTTTTCAAAAGTTAATCGCAGAAAAAATGAAAAAAAAAAATTGATGTTGACAAGTGCCATACATGTATGTAGCACCTCTTGCTTTAAGAATGCAGATACACGCAGCTGCCACTTAATTATTAATACGGCTAATATGCTTTTGCATTTTTTATTGTGGACGTAACAACTCCGAATCTTCTTTTGATGTTGAACAGAATGTGAACTGCGAAGCCCTCCAAGCAATTTCTTGTTAAAGATAATTATGTATAATCCAAGATAAAAACTTAGAGAAACTGAAGACGGAACTTGATTTCTATTTAACAACTGACTTTGACTAGTTTATATGACCCTAGTCCAACCAAATCCATCGCGTTTGCTGTGGCTTTCTTAGAATTTTCGTCAGTTAAGTCTGCATCAAAGCATGGACTTTAATAATCTTTGAGAAATTTTTACAGCCTTGTGTTTGGAAAACTATAACTGTCGTCTATCGTGATGTTGATAACTTAATGAACATTACAATTATAGTCGCAAAATTTTCAATATGTATTGTCATAAAAAAGAAATCTTCAAACTATATATATCTTAGTTTCCTGGTCAAGATACATATCCATACCATTTACTCATTCTCCAAGGAAAGGTAAGTTTTATCGAGCTTGGCAATAATTAATGATGACGTCGAGTTTTGCCTCTATAAAGTAAATAAAAATATGGAAATGAGATTTTCTTAGAGAATTAATTTTTTTCAAGTGCAAATAGACACAATGGAAATGGGATCTTCAGACTTGAGTAAAACATCTTAAGTGAATTGTTTGTATGTTTTACACGTATAATTTATTATAATTAAGTAATAACTAGACTTAAACTAGTACAATGTCCAGTAACGATTTTAATTTATAATAATTTTAAAAATAAAATAAAATTTAAAATATTATTTTGAAATACATGTTTAATAATATATTAAAAAACTTGATGCATATACAAAATACGCAAATTAAAAAATAATTCAAAATTAAATACTAATTAAAAAATTATAGAAAAATTAAATATCACAAGTCTTATCATATTTAAATAGCTACAATTTTAATGAAATAATTCTTACTTAATTAATCATTAATAAATTATTGGTTAATGTTGCATATTTTAAATTGATTTATTTTTAAAATTTGAATTTAAATGATTCTAAAATAATCTTATAAAAGTAATTAGTGTTGAAAACTTTATCTTTTTAAAAAAATATTTATAATAGCCTCAAATGTTAAAAGTAAGTAAAAATGTAAATAAAAATAAAAATAAATTATTATTTAAATTTTTAAAATTTAAATTAATTTAAAATAATTAAATAAATATTTAAGATAAAACACATTTCAAATTAATAGATAATCCATATGGATTTTTTTAGCAAATAATTTATTGAACAAATAAATAAATAAATGATTGAATAAATAAATATGAAAAAGGAATGAGATGAAAATTGAAAAAATACATGGAAGTTTAATTGAATACTATTTATAGCTTAGATACCCCCATTTAATTTTTTGATAAATTATTTAAAACTTTAAGGTAGTTCCAATCAAAATATATGGATTTTTTTAATTTAAAAATAACATAATAAGTGATAATAGAAAATTTAAATTCTGAGATAAATTTTATTTGATTTAATGAAGATAATACGATTAAAATATAATTTTTTTTCAATTTCATATATTTTAATTAATGGAATAATATTACTTATAAAAAATTAAAATTAATTTATTATTTCGAGAGTTTTGGCTTTTATATATTTGTATAAGATATAAGATTATTATCAAAAACTAAATTTTATTGAAATTAGAAGTTTAACTTTGCATCAACGATCAAGTAATTCTTCATAAACATTTTTTAATTTAATGATGAAAAAAATTTATCTCACCACAAATGTCATATGTTCATGTAAAATATATATATATATATATATATATATATATATATATATATATATTTTCTTTAAAAAGGTTAATCCAAGTAAAAAATTTATACCAAAATGAATTGTTTCTATAAATATATTTTTAACATATATAACAACAATACATATATTGATAAAAGATGAGTAAAGATATTGATAGATGATATGGAATTTTCTTTAATTTTAATATATATAAATATAGATGTTTATCTTTTAGAAATTCAAATAGATAATTGATTTCAAAAAATAATTAATTTATTTTGTAATTTTGATGTTTATAGATTCTTGTCTTTTAGAAATTGAATAAAATTATTACTTTTTATTTTAGGATATTACATATGTCAAATTTTTAGAATATTCACATAAGATATTTTACTTTGAGTCAACTGCTTTGGCATATAAATATATATATTTAGAAGATTATCCTTTTTAAAGTTTAAAAAAGATAGAAATCTATAAATATATATTAAAAATACAAAATAAATTAATTATTTTTTTAAATTCGTTATCCATTTTGATTTCTAAAAGATAGTCTTCTATATCTATATATAGATTAAAATTAATAAAAACGACATATCTTTTATCTCTACCTATATTAATATTACAAAATATAAAATCTATATCTATAGCTTTTATAATTTTTTTTAATTTTTTAAAAGAAGACACCTATTTCTATATATCTATATATATATATATATATATATATATATATATATATATTAAAATCAATATGGACAATATAATATAACATGCAATATTAGTATTTACCTTTTTCATTTCATTGTATTTTTGAACATACTAATATTTAACTTCAATAAATATAACCTTAATAAAATATCTTAAGAGATAAACATCTATATATATATATATATATATATATATTAAAATTAAAACAACAAATTAATTATCTTTTATCAATTCATTTATCTATTTATATTAAAATTTAAAAAACAAATAAAAAATCTTTTATTGATTATTTTACCCATCTCTCTCTCTCTCTCTCTCTCTCTCTCTCTCTCTCTCTCTCTATCTATATATATATATATATATATATATATAGACACACACACACACACATATATATATATATATATTAAAATTAAAAAAATAAATAATTATCTTTTATCAATTCATTTATCCATTTACATTAAAATTCAAAAACAAATCAATAATATTGACTTGATTTTCATGGTGTTAAAACGCTCTAATTTTAGTAAAATATGAACAACCATCTAACAACAGTCATGTAATTAAATTTATCTTTTTTTAATTTATTTTTTGAACGTATTAACATTTAATTTAAACAAATACATCATTAATAAAATATCTTAAGAGATAAACATATATATATTAAAATTAAAACAATAAATTAAGAGATTAAATAGAGAAAATTTTAACTCAAAAGCAACATTTAAAATATATTGCGTCATGCAAATTAAGTCAAAATATATTTTAAACATTACGATGGAAATACCAAGTTGCTCGAATTATTAGTCAAGAACCAATCAAAAAACACAAAACACTTAAAATACATTTATCAATCAAAGACATATTAAATTTGTACATGTGGTTGATTTTAAGATGAAAAATTTTCAATTTTTTCATATCAAATATATGTTAAATTTTTTTATATACTATTTTCATTTAATAAATTACAATGACTTTGATTTAACTTTTACAAAGTTTACATAATTATATACGATAAATATTTTTTATATTATTGTATTGTAATATATAAATTACAAATAAAAAATATTAAATATACAAAAGTTGTCTTTTTCATAAACATATTAATTTATATTATAAAGTTTTAAAAATATATATTATCAATAGTTTACTCTAGAAGCAAAAGTCAAGTATTTGACTTTCAAAATTTAAAAAATTTTTACTTATACAGGAAGTAGATTTGGGTTTTTTTTATAAAGTTATAAATTAAAACTTTTTCAAAAAGTGCTAATTTTAATAACATGTATTTAATAAAATTTTTTACATTTTTACTTTGTTTTCTAATAATTTAAACAACTATAAAAGAGGATTCATATTTTTCATAATAATTTATTTATTTTGTGTAATTTTTATACTTATTTCATTTGTTAACAAAATTTTTATTTTGTTTTATTTATTTGTTTCACTTAAAAACCTGTGATTTAAATTAATAAAAAATTATTTTTTTCATTTATTAAAAATATACAAGTATTCTATTAAATAATTTTTACCCTTCTACAGTTCATTTATATTAAATTTGTTAAACATTATTTAAACTTTTTGTAAAAATAAAAAATAAAACTTTCCTTAACGGTACATTTAAAATAATCTTTTGACAATTATTTTTACAACAGCACCAATTAAATCAAACACACCCGTAATTGAAAAAGTATGCTCCAAGCCTCCAATCAGGAACACAAACTTCAAACAAAAAGAAAGACTTGAGGATTGGTAGCTTCCTTTAAGGTCGGTGAGTGGGGCTGCGAGGGCAAGGCACCGAGAACTTCTAAATATACTCCATTTTTTACTCTTCATATCCCAAATCCTTTGTAATGAACAGTAACTGAGTGAAGGAGATGGGAGTATGAAGAGTAAAAAGAGGGGTTTATTTAGAAATTCTCCAAGGCACCATGATTGTGAAAGCTACACTTGTAATTTATTTCCAACTCCCATCCCATCGATCAAACTCTTGTAAAGGTCTTTACATCAATATATTCTTCACCAAGGTTAACTTGACTTGGCTTGAGCAAGCCATTTGGGTTTTTTTTTTATTATTAATTATAAAGAAATAGAAGGGAACGAAGGGAAGACAACCGTAGCTTGAACAAGTCATTTGGGTAAGCATTAATTTGTCCCCAGACACCTTTTTCTTTTTGTAAAATTCCGCAGAGATTTTTTTTTGAGCGCAGAGAGACGCAATGGAAATGGGATCTTCAAAACTGCTGTTCTTTTTTTGTTGGGTTCTTCCATTCCTTGCTACTCTCACCCTTGCAGCCGATCCATTCTTTCAGGCTGACTGTGTAGAAACAGCAGGTAACTACACTGCAAGCAGCCCTTACCAGGCAAGCCTCAACAACATCTTCTCTCAGCTCACCTCTCAGACAGAATTCAATTACGGGTTCTATAATCTGTCTGCTGGTGAAAACCCCAACAAAATTAATGCAATTGCACTCTGCAGGGGGGATAGAAAACAAAGTGAGTGCAACAGTTGCCTCAGTGAAACCATATCTGAGCTCAGGCAGCGATGTCCCTTTAGCAAGGAGGTTATCGGATGGCATGAATATTGTACGCTGCGCTACGCCAACCGAGTCCTCTTTGGAGACATGGAATCCTCTCCCGGCACTTGTCTACTCAACTTACAAAACGTATCGGCTGGTAATGAATATTATCTGCGAATGGGTGCCCTGTTGAATGATCTGGGAAGTCGAGCCGCAGCTGGGGGTCCTCTTCGCAAGTATGCAGCGGAAAAGTCATCGGTGGGCGCTCATCAAACAGTATTCGCTCTAGTACAGTGCACTCCTGATTTGTCCGAACCGGATTGTCGTGATTGTCTAACTAAGGCGACGCAAGGGATTGAAGGTTGCTGCTTGGGGAAGATGGGATGCAGGGTTCTTAGACCAAGCTGTTTCTTGAGGTTTGAGTCTAGCCCATTTTATCAGACTCCAATTCCTCTACCGTCACCTCCGACTTCTCCTCCTCCTCCTCCTCCCTCTACAGGAGGTAAAGCTTCTAGTCTTGCTGTTAAATTATATCTTTCTTTTTCATTTAAAATGAATATTAAGAATAGTTATATCTAATTTTTTATTTGGATTACAAGTTATATCTAATTAATTGTCTCCTTGACACATGAATCGTTTTTATGTTGCATACTACTCATGATGAACCGGAAAATCAAGAAGTTTTTGTTCTAAGAACAAAACACCCATCCCAAAATCTACTAGCCTAAATCACGTGGCGACCAACCAACCGTTGGCCATTGGTCATTGGCGGTGGTCTACCTCCATAAAACATCAAAATGTTCTTTTTAGTCCCTCTTCATTCCCATCTAATTAGTTTTTCAAAAAAATATAAAAAATCTTAGATTTGATGTTTAAGTCAATGACTTCAATATATACTAGATCTATTGTGTTTTAGTTTTTTTTTGAAAAAAAAACAAATGTTAGAAGTAAAAAGAGGAAAAAATTATAAAAATTTCGATTTTTTAGAAGTACATTGCTGCCAATGATCGACGATCAAGGATGGTTATCAACGATGATTTGTCCCCAAGAAAAGTCAAAACTCAGAAGGTTTCTTTTAACTTCTTCTTTCTTTTTATTTAGTTAGTTTTTTAAAACGTACACAGGAAATTCTAGATTTGAAGTTCAGATATGTGGTTTCAATTTTAAATTTACTACATTTTGAGTTATTTTGGAAGAAAGAAAGGGTCTATTTGATTCGCTTATTTTGTTTTTCTGAAAATATTTTTTATATTTTTTAGTTTTTGGTACACGTAAAATATTTTCTGTTAATAAAAAATGAAATTCAGTTAATAAAAATCTTTAAAAACTTTAAGAAATTGTATTCTCCTTTTCAAAAGGAAAAAACAATTTTTAACCTTATGCCACTCTTAAAACAAAGCCTCCATTAAAACTCAATTTAATCTATATTGGGTTAAAATAATAGACAATAAAAAATATTTTTCAGTATATCAACTAAACAATAAAAAATATTAGTATTTCTAAAAAATTAAATTTTCAAAAATCGTTTTACAGAAATTATTTTTTGAAAATAATTTTCACAAACCAAATAGAGCCAAAGATTAAAAATGAAAAGAGAAAAAAATAAGGAAGATTTTGATATATTTTTGGAAGCAAATTGTTGTTGCAATTTTAACTTTTTAAGAGTTGTAAAGATTTTTTTTTTGAGGATGAGGCGTATTTAACAATGAAGCATAGGGTGAAATTCGTAATGAATTTAAAAGCTTTCCTATACTTTTACTGGTTGGAAGGTTTTAAATACACCAAATTTTCTTCTCCATGCACCCGTTGTTACAGTGTTGTGAACGGTAACTCTTGAAAAGAATAGGGTGTGGTGAGAAAAAATTTAGATTTATTTAGAAATTCTCTTTCTGGTTTTATTATACGATAATGAGGGTCAAGAGTAAGACAGAAGAGACTTTAGGCCCATCATCCAACTACCTCCTCATTAATCCAAAAGGGGCCGATGGTGCGGCGCGATCAGTGCAAGTGCAAGTGCAAGTGCTTATCATTTGGATATCAAAACTATGGCATGGTGGAAGTAGGATCTAATGGAGAAACAGGCTCTATATCCAATTAGCCATTTGAAAACAACAAAACCCTTTCATTTTGTTTTGTCAGTAAAATTTTTAATTTCATAAGCAAAGTTAGAATGATGATATGTATTTTATTTTATTTATTTTTTATTTTTTAATATTTTTAAAAGATACATATCATCATCCTAACCTCACTTGTGGAGTTAAAAAATTTCACTGACAGTAGATAAGATAATAATCATTTTGTTTTTTATTCTTAAATCTAGTATAACCGGTAATGGACACACTTTTGTTTCTGCCACTTTTGTTTTTTCATTTTTGATTCTTTTCATTTTCATTTTAAAAATTTTATGTCTTTATTAATTTCATATGATAAATAAAAATGTAATATTATATAAAAAATTAATTTATAAATAATTAAAAGTATATAAATAATAAATTTTATTATTTGATAAAAATAAATTAATAATTTTTAATTATTTATTAGTTTTATAAAATTTTATAATATACAAATTCAAACAAGGCCACAATACGGTCCGATCAGAGCACTTTCTGTCCAAATCGAATCGTAGTTAATTGTTTGGGAGCCATGGTGATGGAGGTGTGTGCAGTGGAGCTCTCCACTTTTTTATTTTCTTTTCAATGTAATTTTTTAATTTATTTTTTATTTTAATTATTTTGATATTTTTAATAATATAGAGTATAAATAAAAGTATTAATTAATATATAAAATTATAAATAAAATATTATTTGTATTTATGATAAATAATTATTACATTTTTTATTACTTAAAAATTTAAATATATTATTTTGATTTAAAATAATATGTTAGTATTTATGAAATAAAAAATTTATATATTTTAAACATTTAAAAAATTAAATATGCATAAAAATAAAATTATTATTTTATATAATTTGTTATTATTTATTAATTTCACAAATATTAAATATTTGATTATAACATTTTATTTTATACAAATTTTAGATGCCCTTAATGATCATTTTCTCTTTTTGCTAAACTTCACTTTATTGCCACCACTAAATTTATATTTGTGGAGATTTGCACCCAACATGTGAGGTATTGTGCATTTTGATTTGAATGTTTCACTGTTTTGTCTCACAAAAGACGATTTATGAGTTCAAATCTTTACTTATATATCATAACACAGTCTCATAATATTTCAATATCGGAGTAATGAGTTACAAACTTTCCCTTTTAAAAACTTGACGACCTTGTCAAACTCTAAACATAATAGAACTAAAATCACACCAAGCGTTAGAATTCTAGGGGCGACTCCAACTTATAGCACTAAGCTCCTAGAAAATTTTTGATGTGACTTCCACAGTGCAGGTGCTTATTTTCTGTGTTTTAATCTCATCACTAGCTCTGTTTTCAATTTCATTGGATCTAATTTCAATTTCATTCAAATGAATCCTAGGAATACTTTAGCGTGAGAAGTATGAGAAATTATCATGACACATCTTTATTGCTTCTGCAAGAAAAAAGCCAAAAGTCGTGGCCAATAAAGAGAATTTAACTTGCTCGATTTTTAATTATCATTCTTTGAATTACTGAAAATTTTCATCCATCTGCTAGAGCAACTAATTAAAAATTAATATCTGCTAACTAGAAACAACAAAAAGAATACAAAAACTAGAAATTTATTCCACTACAAATCATCTGAAAGAGAAATTTCTTTTTAACTAAACTATAAACCAGACTTAGAAGGTAGCAAACAAGGTGAACCGAAGTGGATTCCTATTGTTGCAAGTTCATCGGCAATTGTTGGTCTAACTCTATTATGTACCGGAGGTGTTTTCCTTTGGAGAAGAAGAAATATTCAAGGTATGCATTGGATGACTGAATCTTAATTTCGTTTCAATTTTTCATTCAATTTTTCTTGACACAGTTGTTTGGTCAATTAATTGTTTTCTGTTGAAGAGAATATAGATCATAACAGTCAAGAAGTTCAATTACTTGAATTAGAAGGAAGAGTTGGCAATGACTACTCAAATGAAAATTTTCAAGATGGACAAGGGGTGAGATCCCAGGAATTTCCTTTGATTAAGTTAGATATTTTACAAGCAGCAACGAAACAATTTTGTGATGAAAATAAACTTGGAGAAGGTGGATTTGGCCCTGTCTATAAGGTAATCATGCACCTCTTCAACTTCACAAAAGCAAGATAAAATAAGTATTAATAATTTATATCTTAATTAGCTCTTTTATGATGTCTTTTCATGTGTTTTTTAGGGTAAATTGGCTGATGGTAAAGAAATTGCAGTTAAGAGGCTGTCTAAAACTTCTGGGCAAGGGCTACTTGAGTTCAAGAATGAAGTCATGTTAATTGCCAAACTACAACATAGAAATCTTGTGAGACTATTGGGCTGCTGCTTGGAGCAAAACGAAAAACTGCTTGTCTATGAATACATGCCCAATAAAAGCCTTGATGTGTTTCTCTTTGGTTTGCTCCTCAAACAAAACATTCTTGTTTTTTGCTTTATTCGTTTTTTTTAAGGATTTTTTTATGAAATATGTAAAACATCAACTAATTATTATTATTTTTTTGGGGAGTTCTATTCAGATTCATGTATTAGTGAGCAACTGGATTGGCAGAAACGCTTTAGCATTATTAAAGGCATTGCTCGAGGCATCATGTATTTACATGAAGATTCTCGCCTTAAAATTATTCATAGAGATCTTAAAGCTAGCAATGTTTTACTAGATTACGAGATGAATCCAAAGATATCAGATTTTGGAATGGCAAGGATTTTTGGTGGAAATCAAAGCCAAGCAAATACAAATAGAGTGGTTGGAACATAGTAAGTCCATTATCACATGCACTTCTATGCTCACATTTTTTTTACCAATCCATGTTCTTCTATAATTAATTGTCTTCTGATCTTTAATATTGCATCTGTGTTAGTTAAAATTGTATTGAGCAAAAAAGAATTAGTATTGAACTCCTAAAATGGAAAAGCACTAGTATACCATATCAAAGTCTTTTGCTGAGATTTATTTTGCATGGGAACATGGCCGTTCTCTTTAATCTAAAATTGTAATCATCCTTCAATCTTATGTGGTAGTACAAACATGTTCCTAATAAAGTGATTACAGCACAATGCTCAAACTCAATGATCCTTGGTTATGATATTTCTATAATCTAACCTGATTTTATATGTTGGTGATTGAAATAGTGGATATATGGCACCAGAATATGCTATGGAGGGACTTTTTTCAGGCAAATCCGATGTTTTTAGTTTTGGAGTCCTCTTACTGGAGATAATAAGCGGCAAAAGGAACAATGGCTTTCATCATTGGGAGTGTGGTGAAAGCCTCTTAACATTTGTATGTTTTTATCCTATCTTTGCCTTCAAAACAAATATATGGTTGCACCAGTCTGATTTTAAGTAACATTACAGGCATGGAAACTATGGTCTAAAGGTCAAGGAATGGAGATAGTAGGCACAACCCTTGTTCAGTCATGTGTGGCCAGTGAGGTGCTTAAATGCATCCATATTGGCCTACTATGCGTGCAAGAAGACCCAGCAGACAGACCTACCATGTCATCTGTGGTTGTTATGCTGGCAAGCGAGACCATAACACTTCCCCAACCAGCAGAACCTGCATTTTCTGTTGGACGTGATGTTGCAAAAACAGCTCAATCCACTTCAAATGATATAGTTCGTTCTATTAATGAAGTTACAATTTCAAATATTTCACCTCGGTGATTGATTAGTGGGTGCATCTTCTATTATTTCATTATTCTAAGGATGCTCGCTAGTTTTTGGACACTCACTAAGCTTTCTTTGTCTATTGCAAGCCCATAAAATGTACTCCATCTTTTCAACGAAGCAATGGGAGATATATTTGTTTTGTTTTGTTTTTTAAATTTTTTTAGTATATATTATGATATGTGTGTTTCTTTGTTAACTCTATTTGAAAGTTTTAAAAAATTTAGGACGTGCATCACATAATATCTCAAGTAAAAAAAATTAATTGTACTACTCTTAAAAAAGGAAATTTAAATTTGGTTAAATGGTCAAAAAAGCTTATGAAAAATATCATTTTTTTTCGTAATCAATTGAGCTTTTATATTTTTAATTTCATTCTATTGAACTCTTACTTGGATGAAACCATTAGGTCTATTATTTTTTTGGCCATTTGTATTGTACGAATTTAACAGTTTTTATACGAATTTAACGATTTCTATTCATGAAATGGTTGAATTAAAATGTAAGAGCTTGCCAAAAAAAGTTAGAGGGTCAATTATAATAACTATTTTTCTTTGAAGATTTTTTTTGACCATTTAACCTTTAAATTTTTTTGAAACTTTCCTTCAAAAAATGAAATCGTTCGACAACAATTTAAAGTTTTTTCTCGGTGATTTAAGAAAATTAAGATATAGATTGCACACTGCAACAAATGTACTACTTTACAGCGGTAAACGCGCGCCTGCTCATCATTGAACGTTCTGTTCTGGCCAGGCCAAGATATCCAGTGCATCGTCCGGCTTAAAGCGGTGAAAGGGCGAAAAGCACCTTCTTGGAACTACACCAATTGTTGATAAATTTTACCAGCCATTTCTTTATCTCCCTAAAGTTCTACCTAGATTCAGTGATTCTCCTTTCTTTCCTTTAGAATTTTCCATTTGCTCGTTAGCAAATAATCAACCCGCGTGGAAATGACTTTTAACTCAAAAGTGTCACAATCATTATACCATACACGCAAGTGCCTGTTAGGATTTTTTAACTTACAAAGCTTTACGTCTAGATTAAGTTACATGAGCCGATATTACAAAAATTTTAGAAAAAAATTGAGAAGAGAAAAATAAAAGAAGAGCATTTGGTACCATGCAATTGGGCTTGATCAATTATAATAAAAACACGATACAAATGTAATTTTATATAATATGAATTATCTAATTTAATTTATTGTCAAGTTTATTTGCCGAGCAATTTGATTGATTTTGGAACCACATTATAATTACCACAAGAAAATAAACTTGGAGCTTATCCTCTTCCACCATTCCCAACTCAATCAACTACTCTCGCTTCTGATCTTTAATCATAAACCTTTTAAAAGCTTAATTATGTACCAAAGTCAATAGATATTTAACAAATATTGACAATGCGCTCCAAATTTTTTTTATTTTGTTTTATACAATTAACAATCCTAAAATATACAAAAATTTTGTATCAGAATTAGTGTTTGATTTAAGCAACAGAAAAACTTTTCCATCTTCACTGTCATTGTCTGATTGACTTGATTATCTAAGCCAATATCGTCAAAGCCACAGCCAGGCAGGCAACAGCTCAGAGAATCCTAGTTTATTCGCTTTCTCATATGATTTTGACTAAAGCTTGAGATTCGATAGTAGATTTCGACAGCCGAAATTCTTGAGAGTCCACACTTCCCCATTTCGGACGCAATTGTATTTGCTTTCTTATATGATTATGACTAAAGGTTAGATATTATCAAAAATGAATTTCTGTACCCGGTCTCTACTTGACAGCCCACTTGGCCCATGGTCTTTACTAAATTATCCTAACTCTATGTTGGTCTCAAATTCAAACACAAACCCAACATTGGGCTCTGGCCCGGCTCCCCGTACAAGCAATATATTAATTACTTTAGTATTCCTATTACGGTTAGAAAAAAATTGAGTTGAAAAAAATATATTTAAAAATGTGATAAGAAAATTTTACTTTAATAATTTTAAGTGTTGATATTGACGTAAAAAGAATTATGGTGAATTGAAATGTACACAATAATAAAATTTTAAACATATGAGAATAATAAAATCATTTTAGTCACAAATATTGTGGTTGAACAAAAAAAATGTAGCTTTTTAAGAATTTTTTTTTATTATTCAGATTTGCAAATCAAACTTTTAAATTGAAAAGTCACTTTTTTTAATTATCTAACATTGAAATTGGATTAAAAAACTACTTTTGAATGCCAAAATCATTTTTAATCCTAATATTAAACTAGACATAAATATAGTTTAATATTGCATGATATTTGGATTTTGTTTTTGAATAAATAAAATTTTGATTATTTAAGAACAATCGCATACATTATGCACAATGTTGACTAATGATTTTGAAATATATATATATATATATATATATATATATATATATATATATATATATAGAGTAGACTAGTACATCATGAAATAAAATCATATCTAAAATAAAAATATTCTTGTTTTACCTATTTAATTAATTACTATTCTATATATTAATAGTGACGTTTTTAAATTTCAAAATTGGATTTATAAAATTAATAATATGTGTCCATTCAATAATTATATTCTAATGGGAATGTTACAAATTTTCAAATTACATCATTAATATATAATATAGTTCTTCAAATTCAATTTAGCTTTTATTTCTTTCATAAAATAATATTTGGTAAACATGATGCGGTCACAATAGCAATGGCAGGCTATAAAACAATATATTATATGGCTCAATCTTTAACCCCTTTTATTGTACTTGTTGACTTTCCTTCATTCGTATATTCCTACACTAGAAATTGTAGGTGGCAAAGCAAACAAAGAGATTTGTGTTTCTTTCAAATTATGTTGTTCTGTGTCTTTGTCAACAATTTCCCACCATCATGGGAAGGTCGTTGATGTTTTTATTCCAAAAAAAATTCTGTAAGGGGTAGAAAATTTGGATTTGTCTTGTTCTTCAATATTCAGGAAGCAAGAAATACAGTCGCTAGATTGAATGGAACATGGTTGAAAGACCATAAGTTAGGGGTTAATCTTGCAAAGTTCAACGCAAGATCCATCTATCTGGCGAAGACTTAATCCTTAAGGTAGAAGTGAGAGCAACAAAGCACTACCTAGGCCACAATGGCAGCAGGAGATCAAGTATAATCCCAGTTCTAAACCAGGAAGTTTGGGTTATGGATTCCAAAAGAAATCCTTCAAGGAGGTACTTATGAATGATAGAATCTCAATAGGTGGTTGAAGAGCCATTGTTGATACTCAAGGTGATATTGGGAGATCCTCTATGCAAAATAAGAAAGAAACCAGAAGAGTGTGTTTAGGGTTGATAGACAATGATGCACTCCATTATCTAGAAAGGTGCGTGGTTGGCATAGCAGGAGAAAACTTGGAAGCTGATACTGTAAGGGACTTCATCGAGAATGAAAGCTATTGCAATATTTCTATCAAGAAGATTTCAAGAAAACGATTCCTAATTATCTTCTAGGATGATGAATCAAGTCAAAAATGAAGAAACTTGACTGGGATTGGCGCAATAATTGGTTTTCAGACTTCTGTTGTTGGTCAGAAGATTTTGAGTGCAAGCATAGAACAATATGGAATTCGGTGTAGGGAGTACCTCTCCACGTTTGAAACCTAAACACCTTCAAAAATATAACAGAGCTTTGGGGTGAATTTCTAACTTTGGATAGCAATACATTGAGCTATAACGAGTTTAGCAAAGGTATGATCCTCGTAATGAAGAATCAAATAGAAAAAATTGATAAGCTCATTTCTTTGGACTCTGGAAAGAAAGTGTTTCAAATAAGAGTTTCAGAAATGATTGGGGGAATTGACAATAATTCGCTCTATCTCCCCAAATCCCTTAAAAGTGACGATTATCCTAGTTACAACCATGAAAGCTCTGGGTCTATTGATTCTTCAGGTGAGGGGGATCCAAAGCCAATGCCACACAACATGATGTAGCAAGCTAATGAGGAAGTGCAGTTAATGACCATGGGTTCAACGCTGCTACTGCATGCATGAGTACAGATAACAAGACAGAGGACACTCAAGCCAACTATGTCGAGCCAAATCAAGGTGTTTCTCCTAGTCTAATTCCCACTCGAGCAATGTGAAAATGGTAGCCAATTCTATAGAGAGCTTGGTCTGCGTTGATAATGGAGTTGATGCATACACATGCAAAAAGGCCACTTCTATATTTAATAAGGAGGACAAAAGAAGTGAGAAAGAGATCAGTATGGAGCTAGATCTAATGGACAAAAAGAATGACCAATAGATGGAAGTTGATAACTTGGAGCCTAGTGATAATGAAGTAAATGTTGCTTTTCTGCTTCCTGTTAGTAAAAAGGACAAACAGATCACTCTCAGGTAGGCTGTCAATCCCTGGTACAAGAAAATTCAAATCTTTGGAAGACAAAGATGACACTAGCATTCCAAGCTTCTCAAAAGGGTAAGAAAAAAATTTTAAAAAAAATCTTAAAAGGAAAAAGCCAAAGAAAGATTGTTCATGTGGAGAGAGTGCTGCCAATGAGTCCCTATTAGATGGGGATTTTATTAACAGAAGAAATGTGCTGGAAAAAATGGATTGGGAGACCTGGGAATATGGTAAATGATGGGTTCAAAACAAACCTCAATGAAGAGCAAATTATAGAGGAACTAATAGTCCTGGTCTGGAAGCTAGAGACCATGACTAATTCTATTCGTCCCTAAGGCATTTTGTTCTCTATTGTTTTGGTGGCCTGCTGGTATGACAGATGATTAAGCAGTAGCCTTTATGCTTGGCTTTTTTGATTATTTATTTACAGGTTCTCTTATGATTTGGTGGCTAGTTGGTTGTGGCGTCATTGCTTCAAGAAGGATGACATTGGAAGCATCTCATCCTAGAATTTACATGATCTCTATTGATTTGGTGGCTTGCTGGTATTGGCCTCTTTTCATTATAGAGGATGACAGATGATTAACTACAACGTCAGGAATGCTCTCTACTATCAAGCCTCTCTGTTTTTTGCCCAGTCTGATTAGAGTGGGTTATCGTGGTTTGCAAGGAATGAAGCTGTTTGCTGCTCTGTGAGGCGACTCTCCTTGAAGTGGAAAAGAACCATGAGCCTTTCCTTTAAACCTGATTTTGAAGTGGCCCTTAGACCATAGAAGCTGAGGTTTACCTTCTTTGTTTTCGATAGGGTGGTGATGGTTTTTGGATGGTCGGTTTCTCTAAATTCTATTTAAAGGAAGTTTGTATGGCTGATTTTTTACCCAAGGCTGGCGTCCCTAGAGTAGTTTTGTTCTTGGCTGCTGTGGTTGCCTCAACTGGGCGATTGACGACAATGTGGTTGGGTGGACACCTCAACTGTCGAGCTGCTCTGTTCTTATTTTCTTTAGACAGTTTCTGTTTCTCATGTTTGCAGGATTTATGTTCTTAGCTGAGTTTAGCTTTTGTTTGAAGCAAATTTTTCTTCTTTAGCTGTTTTGATGTTTCCAGGATTTAGCCTTCCCCTGGTTTTCCTTTTATCATTCAATAAAATCAATGCTCATTAAAAAAAAGAAAAACACAGTTTCTATAACCCTGACAGTGCTGAGAACCTTCTAACCTATGTAAGTCCAAGATGAGATTTCTTTTCGATAATGCTCAAATTATCTCCTCCACAGATAAGAAAGAGGTTGCATATTAAGCGACAACGTTGTGATTGTTGCAGGCTTGGAGATATTGGAAGGAGAGGACGCCGCCGGAGATGATGGAACCAACTTTAAGAGATTCTGGCGTGAGTGATGAAGTGACTAGGTGCATTCATGTAGGCTTGCTATGTGTCCAACAAAATCCAAAGACAGGGCCGACAATGGCAAGAATTGTTCCTACGCTTAGCAGTTCTGCTGTTACTTTACCAGCACCGCAGCAACCAGCCTTCTGTTTTGGTCCTAAGACAGAAGGAAACAGCTCAAATGCAGAGCTGGAGTCAGATCAATCAACAAGGAAGTTCAAATGCTCAACAAATGAAGCATCTATAACTGAACTTTACCCTCGGTAGCAAGTTGAAACCATTCTTTTCAAAATTTAATAGCAGAAAAAACGAAAAATAAATGATGTTGACAAGTGCCATACATGTATGTAACACCTCTTGCTTTAAGATTGCAGATACATGCATCCGCCACTTAATTATTAATACGGCTAATATGTTTTTGTATTTTTTGTTGTGGACGTAACAACTTCGAATCTTCTTTTGATGTTAAACAGAATGTGAACTGCGAAGCCCTCCAAGCAATTTCTTGTTAAAGAATTTTATGTATAATCCAAGACAAAACTTAGAGAAACAGAAGAAGGAACTTGATTTCTAATCAACAATTGACTTTGACTTGTCTGTATCTCCCTAGTCCAACTGCCTGCACCGCGTTTACTGTGCTTTTGTTAGAATTTTCATCAGTTAAGTCTGCATCAAAGCATGGACTTTTATAATCTTTAAGAATATTTTACAGCCTTGTGTTTGGAACATTATAACTTCGTCTATCGTGATGATGTAACTTAATGAACATTGCAATTATAGTCTCAAAATTTTCAATATGTATCATCGTAAAAATGAAATCTTCAAAATATATATAATTATATATCTTAATTTCTGGTCAACAAATATACTTGGACGATTCTACATATCCATACCATTTACTCATTCTCCAGGGTAAGGTGGTAGTAATCAATGATGACGTCCAGTTTTGCCTCTATAAAGTAAATAAAAAAATTGAAATGGGATTTTTAGAGAATTAACTTTTTTCAAGTGCAGAGAGACACAATGGAAATTGGATATTCAAAACCGCTGTTCTTTTTTCATTCAGTTCTTCCATTCTTTGCTACTCTCACCTTTGCAGCCGATCCAGACTTGCGGGCTGATTGTATAGCAGCAGCAGGTAACTACACTGCGAACAGCGCTTACCAGACAAACCTCAACAGCATCTTCTATCGGCTCACCTCTCAGACAGAATTCAATTACGGGTTCTATAATCTGTCTGATGGTGAAAACCCCAACAAAGTTAATGCAATTGCACTTTGCAGGGGGGATAGAAACCAAGATGAGTGCAAAAGTTGCCTCAACGAAACCATATCTGAGCTCAGGCAGCGATGTCCCTTTAACAAGGAGGTGATCGGATGGCATGAATATTGTACGCTGCGCTACGCGAACCGAGACATCTTTGGAGACATGGAAATCTCTCCCGACACTTGTCTATACAAAAAAATAAACGTATCGAATGTTGTTCAGTTTTTTGTGCAATTGGATGACCTTTTGAGTAATCTGATAATTAAAGCCGCAGCTGGGGGTCTTCTTCGCAAGTATGCAACAGGTACCTCACCGGTGGGCGATTCTCAAACAGTATACGCTCTAGCACAGTGCACTCCTGATTTGTCCAAGCAGGAATGTGGTTATTGTCTAAGTATGGCTAAGGTAGGGATTGGAGGCTGCTGCTCTAGAGCTATTGGATGCACGGCTCTTAGACCAAGCTGTTTCATGAGGTTTGAGTCTACCCCATTTTATCAGACTCAGATTCCTTCAACACCATCTCCAACTTATTCCTCTCCTCCATCTGCAGGAGGTACGGTTTCCAGTATTGCTGTTAAATTATCTTTCATTTTCATTTAAAATGAATATTAAGAATAATTATATCTAATTAATTTTTTTTGGGTTACAAGTTATATCTAATTAATTTTCTCCTTGACACATGAATCATTTTTTTGTCGCATACTACTCATGATTAACCAGAAAATCAAAAAAAGTTTTTGTTCTAAGATCAACAAAACTGCCAATCCCCGAATAAATCTATTGTTCTGTTTTTGCCTAAATACACCACACATTTTTTTCATACACTAATTTTTTTATTTAAAAACAAAAGTACTCTTAAATTTGAATATAAAAAAACTCCCAAAATCTACCACCAGAAATCAGCATAATATCTAAAATTTCGCGGCCAACCACCGCATCGGCTGTTGGTCGTTGGCTGTGGTCTATCACCATAAAACATCAAAATGTTCTTTTTGATTTCTTCTTCATTCTCAACTAATTAGTTTTCAAGTTTACTTTTAAAACTTAAATTCAACTCTCGTTGCTACTAATCCTCATTGATGAGTGATTTATAAATCCAATGTAAATCCTTACTAAATCTTGCAATATGCCCTGACTTTGGACTGACAAAAAAATATTTTTAACATGAAAATAAATATTATATATATAGTTGATTTTACAATAAAATTGACTTTACCGTGAAATTTCTCTTTTTTCTGTCTATTTATTTTGGTTTGAGACGATGGCGATCAGTCAGGAGTAAGACAAAAGAGACTTTAGGCCCATCACCCAACTATCTCATTAATCCAAAAGGGGCCGATGGTGCGACTCGATTGGGGCTAGTGGGACTGCTATCATTTGGATAGCAACAGTGTAGCATGGTGGAAGTAGGACCCAATAGAGAAACAGGCCTTCCATCAAATTAGCGATTTAAAAACAAAAGATCTCCTTGTTTCGTTTTTTTATTCTTAAATCTGTAGTGTAGCCGGTAGCGGACACGCTTTTGTTCCTGACACTTTTGTTTTTTCATTTTCATTTTGATTTTGTATTTAAAAAATTTTAAGTGTTTATTAATTTCATATAATAAATAATATTTTATTATTTTCTATAAAAATTAATTCATAAATAATTAAAACTAAATAAATAATAAATTTTATTATTTGATAAAAATAATTTAATGATTTTAATTATTTATTAAATTCATAAAAAAATTAATTTATACAAATAGAAACGAGGATACAATCCAATTGGAGCACTTTTTGCCCTAATCGGATCTTAGTTAATTGTTTGGGAGCCATGGTGGTGTGTGCAGTGGAGCTCCGAGCTCCCCACCTTTTTATTTTCCTTTTTTGAGTTTATTTTTTTGAATTTATTTTTTTATTTTAATATTTTGATTTTTTTTAATGATGCAGAGTATAAATAAAAGTATTAATATATAATATTATAAATAAAATATTATTTTTATTTATGATATATAGTTATTAAAATTTTTAATTACTTAAAATTTTAAATATATTATTTTAATTTAAAATAATGTGTTAGTATTTATTAAATAAAAATTTTAAATATTTCAAATATTAAAAAAATTAAATACACATAAAAGAAAAATTATTATTTTGGGGCTTTACAGACTTTCTCTTTTTAAAACTTGATGATCTCGTCAAAATGAAAACATAATAGTGCTATGATCACACTAGCAGTTGGAAATCTAAAGGCGGCTTCAACATGTAGCACTAACCTTCTATAAGATTCTAGAGATGACTTTCATAGTGTAGCACTTATGTCCTGCTTTTTTGTTGGTATATTACTCTGATACCAATTATGAAAACACATACGCAACCTACGAAATATTGTTTATTTTGATCTGAAAATCTTATGATTTTGTCTTCAAAAAGGTGTCTCCAAATATTCGAATCAATTTCTATAATAAGCTTGAGCTTAAGGTAACCTTACTTTCAGAACTCATGCCAAGAAACAATTCATCAAACTTTCCCCTTAATAAAATTTCAAAACTAATGTCTAAATATCGATAAGACTAAAAACTCTAAAAAACACACATCACAAAACTTGACATATTGACAAAGTCTATAAACCATAACTTAGGTTCAAACTCTTAGAAACTTCCTGCTAAATCCAAATATCGTAATATAAACTTATAGAAAATCTTCACATTAACCAACATATATCAAATCATTAGTTCGTGCTTACAAAAGAATTGTACAAACTTAAAGATCATAACTTAAGCTCTAATACTACTAAATTTATCACGTTTCAAACTTGAAAATTCAAAATGCAACAAATGTTGCATGCTCATGAGATGAATCTCACAAGCATGCAATACACATATGTTGAACTTAACCAAAATAAAAAAAATCCAAGAGTCTCTAAAATAATTTTTTTTGCAAACTTTAAGTTTCTAAAATTACAGGTTACGCATGTCCTAAATGGTACAAAAATTCTTGCTCACAAATGAATCTTCTAAAAACTAATATTCAAAATACTCATATTTAGTAAATAAAGAGCAAATGCTATGCTTATTGACAAAACTTTCGTTAAAATTAATTCCTCAAGTAAAAATTATCGAAATCGAAACCCTAGGTTTCGTTTGTACTCTAATTGATTGCGCTCTATATGCAAAAGACTATTTGCAACAAATGAATTGGTAGTGAGAAATGAAGTGGTACGTAGGTTTCATCTCGTGTAGTGTAACAAAGGTTTTAATGTTAGCGCTTGTTTTTTCTTGTTTGAGAGAATTGTTAAATTAGATGGAAAATTGTTGCATAGGGAGGATATGATAGCATATTTTTACTCCAAGTTGCTATATAAGATATGAAATATTGAGTGAGCTCATTTCGTATTCATTTCCATCAATCTCATCGTCAAAGAATAAAGGTATGTTAAACAAGCTTATTTTATCTCCAAGCAACTTCTTTTTTTTCTCCGTGAAAGCAAAGGATTTTCCTACTCATTCCCTTGTAGTTTTTTGTTTAATAGATAACCTTTGCACAATGCCCAATTTTGAAGCACTAAGTAGTTTTATTTAACATCCTAACTTTGCTTGTGTCCAAACCTTTATTCCTAAAAATCAACTGAAAGAGCATTTTCTTTTGGAATAAATTATAAAATAGATTTAGAAGACAACAAACAAGGCAAGTCAAAGTGGATTCCTATCGGTGGAAGTTTATCGGCGATTTTTGGACTAACTCTATTATGCTCTGGAGGTGTTTTCCTCTGGAGAAGGAAAAATTTGCAAGGTATGCATTGGAGAAGATTATACTTCCACTTCAATTTTTCTTGACATAATTGTTATGCCAATTAATCGTTTTTCTGTTTAAGAGAATATAGATCATAATAGCCAAGAAGTTCAGTTAATTGAATTAGGAGGAGTTGGTGATGACTACTCAAATAGAGAATTTCAAGGTGAGAGTGGGGTGAGATCTCAGAAGTTTCCTTCGATTCAGTTAGATATTTTACAAACGGCAACGAAACAATTTTGTGATGAAAATAAACTTGGACAAGGTGGATTTGGCCCTGTTTACAAGGTAACTATGGTGCTAGAGTATTACACTTTTAGTATATGATGCATCTCTTTAACTTCAAAAAAGCAGGATGAAATATATATTTTTTTAATTTATATCTTAATTAGTTCTTTTATGATGCTTTTTCATGTGTTTTTTTAGGGTAAACTGGTAGATGGTACAGAAATTGCAGTTAAGAGGCTCTCTAGAACTTCTGGGCAAGGGCTACTTGAGTTCAAGAATGAAGTCATGTTAATTGCCAAACTTCGACATAGAAACCTTGTGAGACTCCTAGGTTGCTGCTTGGAGCAAAACGAAAAACTGCTTGTCTATGAGTACATGCCTAATAAAAGCCTTGATGTGTTCCTTTTTGGTTTGATTCTCAACCAAAAAATTCTTGTTTTTGCATTATTCATTCTGTTTTCAGCAAGGTTTTCTTCATGATGGTAAAAAGTCAAATAACTGTTGTTATTCTTTTGGGGTTCCTTTCAGATTCAAGCATTAGTATCCAACTGGATTGGCGGAAGCGACTTAGCATTATTAATGGCATTGCTCGAGGCATCTTGTATTTACATGAAGATTCTCCTCTTAGAATTATACATAGGGATCTTAAAGCAAGTAATGTTTTACTAAATCACGAGATGAACCCAAAGATATCAGATTTTGGAATGGCAAGGATTTTTGATGGAAATCAAAGCGAAGCAAATACAAATAGAGTAGTTGGAACGTAGTAAGTCTACTATCTTATGCACTTTTTGGCTTACAGTTCTTTTTTTTTTTACCAATCTAGTTTCTTCAACAATTAGTTATCCTTAATTTTTAATAATGCATCTATTATATTGAAAAAAAAGAATTAACACTGAACTCGAAAAATGGGAAAGTAATATTTCAAATCACAATCGTTGCTTTATTTCGCAAAGGAACATGATTGTTCTTTACAATCTAAAGTTTGTAACCATTCTTCAGTTTCGTGTGCGAGTACAAACATGCTTCTAATAAAGTGATAAAATCACAATGTTTCAAACTTAGCGATTCTTGTTTATGATATTTCCATAATCTGACTTAATTTTATCTATTGCTGAACTAAAATATATAGTGGATATATGGCACCAGAATATGCTATGGAAGGACTTTTTTCAATCAAATCTGATGTTTTCAGTTTCGGAGTTCTATTATTGGAGATAATAAGTGGCAAAAGGAACAATGGCTTTCATCATTGGGAGCACGGAGAAAGCCTCCTAACATTTGTACGTTTTTAACCCATCTTTTTTCTTCAAAATAAATAGATGGCTGTACCATTCTAATCTAAGTAATATTTCAGGCATGGAAACTATGGTCTAAAGGTCAAGGAATAGAGCTAGTAGACCCACTCCTTGCTCAGTCATGTGTGGCCACTGAGGTTCTTAAATGCATCCATATTGGGCTATTGTGCGTGCAACAAGATCCAGTAGACAGACCTACCATGTCATCTGTGGTTGTCATGCTGGCAAGTAAGACCATAACACTTCCTCTACCAACAGAACCTGCATTTTCTGTTGGACGTGTTGTTGCAGAACCAACTAAACCCATTTCAAATGATAGAGTTTGCTCTGTTAATGAGGTTACAATTTCAAATATGTCACCTCGATGATTGATTAGTAGATGCATCTTCCATTATTTTACTATTCTAGATACTTGCTACTCTATAAACTTAATAAGCATTTTTTTTGTTTGATTAGACAAGACACCCATAAAATGTCTTCACATTTTCAACAAAGCAATGAGAAATATTCCTTACATATCAATGGATTGGTTGGGGATCCAATCAGAATTAGCATGTTGAGAGTTGAGACCTAGAAATTTAGTGCATGTTTGGCATATGAGATTATTTAAAGGATAGGATGATAATCATCCTATCCTATGTTTGTTATGTAATTAAGCAATAAGATAGGATTAATAGGAGGATTAGTCATCCTATATCAAGAGGATGACTTAATCCTTTAGAAAAGTGGAGGATTATTTTCAATCCATAGGATAGGATATATTTTAAAATTTTTTTAATAAAAAATTTCTTATTCTACCCTTAAATTTAAAAAATAAATTTTAAATTATTAAATTATCAAATAAAACAAAAAGTGCAATTAAACTATCAAGATTTTTACGTTTCATTTCAAACTTCTTTGCTCCGGCCACTCTTCTCATTTTGTCGAATAAAAAAATTATCATCCTATCTTAATTTTAATCTTGCACATAACAAACATGGTAAAGAATAACAAATCATCCTATCTTTTGCTTAATCATTGTACACACCAACATAAGATAGGATGTTATAATCTAATCTTATCCTATCTGTTGGCTCTATCGAGAGGGGGGGTGAATCGGTTTTTCTACAAAATTTTGGTTTTTCTAACACTTAATGCACAAATAAAACAAATAAGGCTACAATAAAATAAATGCAGTAAATAAATAAGGGAAAGAAAAGCAGACACAGATTTATAGAGGTTCGACTAATCTTTTGCCTACGTCCTCTCTCCTTGATCCTCTTATCAAGGTATTGATTCCACTCTTTCTTTGGAATTCTTACAAACCACTTCAAGGTGTGGTGAGACCTCTTACAATTTCTCTTGAAGACTTAAAAATAACCTTCTAAGCCTCTTCCCTTGTAAAACTACCCACACTCTTACAATAACAATTCTTACAATGTTAACACACCCCTTGAATATCAGAAGTTTGAGTGAATGGGTGATGTACAATGAGAATTCTCACAAATGGAGTTACAAAGAATGAATTTTCAGATTTGATTTTGTCTCTTGAAGCTTGGAGAATTTTTGAGTGCTTGTTCTGCCTCCAAACTTCATAAATGCCTCTATTTATAGCCCACCAACTGATTGGAATGGTTGGTAAAGTATTTAATGCTAATCCTTTCGTTGAAACTCTCAAAAACTAGCCATTGGGCTCAGTTTTTGTGCAAAGGGATCAATCACTAGCCAAAACGGATCGATCCAAAATTTCCAGAACGCCTTCCAACTTATTCCAGGATGCCTTTCAAACTTTCTGCCATCTAGAGATCGATCCTTCTACAGTAGGGATCGATCCCTCATAGTTTCCTGCACTTCTTTGGCTGCAATTTGAGATAGTTTGATGGCTTTTTGTGATTCTAAGTCAGTTCAAAAATTTCTAACACTTTTATAAAAGTATTTCTTGACTTTTTCAATTGAAATCACAATCCAAAAATTTGTTTAAAGTATTTTCCATCATTGAGTTCATTTTGAGCAAATTTACATTGCAAAAAAGTGCTTTAAGCTTACTTGAGTTTTGTCATTTCAAAATACATATCAATTTAAAGCTAACAATTTTTCCCTTTTTGATATGACAAAACTTAAGGTAAATTTGCTTATAATTTTGACATCATGAAAATTATTTTGCTTTGGTCCCCCTCAAGGCATGCATGAAAAGTATTTTGCCTCCCCCTTAATTTATGTATGAAAGATATACAAATTTACCCCATTAATTCTCCCTCTTTTTGTTATAGCAAAAAAATGATAACTAAGATGTAGATATACTCCCCCTCAATAATAGAAATAAACAACATGGAGAAATGGTTAATGGTATAAGTCAATTTAAAGCAACAATCCAATGGTATAAATTCAATGACATAAATAAACTAAGTCAAAGTGATAAACCAATCCAATGAAATAAATAGAAATATAGGTCAAGCCAATGTTATATATATAGAATTATAAGTCATGCCATAGAAACATAAAGTGCAACGAGCATAACACACCAGTCATAGACACAAACATAAGGCTAAGACACCATAAACATACTAGGAAATGTCATAACGAACTAATAAGTATAAGGTCCGAAATCATAACAAGCTAAAGGCTCATCCCACACAAAAATCATACTCAATGCCTAGGAAACGTCTTGTGATACTGCTCAATGAAGTCCTCTTGCTGCATGCGAATGTCTTGGACTTCATCGAATAAAACAGCCTGGGTGTCCTCTATTTGACCGAGCCACTGGGCAATATCCTGCTGAAAGGTCTACTGAGAGGTGTTCATTTGCTGAAGCATTTGCATGATCTGGTCGAAAGATGCTGAGGTCGAACCCGATGGTGCGGAGGAAGATGGTTCGGCAGGAGCTTCTTCTTCACTCTCATGCTCGGGAGAAGCAGGCGGACCATGACTCTTTTTCCATACTACATTATCACCTCGCTGACGGGAATACCACCCAAGGTTATGCATGGTGGTGAGATTGATTGTGGTACTTGGTTCGAGAAGGACACCAACTTCACATGAGCAGTCTATGCCTTGGTCGAGTAGATAATAAGCCAAGTTGACAAGCTCCATATATGCAGCTCGTCTTTTGTCTTAAGAATGCAGATGCATGTAAATTTGTTGTCTATCACTTAAATATTTGTATGGTTATTATGCTCTTGAATTTTTCGTTGACTTAACAATTCTGAATCTTCTTTTGATGTCAAACATAGCGTGTGAACTGCGAAGGCCTCCTAGCAATTTCTTATTAAAGAAATTTATGAATAATCCAAGACCAGACTTAGAGAAACTGAAGAAGGAACTGGATTTCTAATCAACAATTGACTTTCACATTAAAAAAAAAATTGTCTTTGACTTGTATATATCAGCCTAGTCCAAATCCACCGCGTTGCCCTGGCTTTCTTAGAATTTTCATCAGTTAAGCCTGCATCAAGCATTTACTTTTGACTGTTGCAGACGCAGAAGCAGCACAATCCTTTACCTCGCAGTCAGGGCTATGGATTTTTCATGGCAGTTTTGCTTCTCTTCTTTCACTATTGCATCCCTTCTTACTCTTACCATTGCCCAACAAAAGCCTATAAACTATTGGTGTGGTGATAATGGTAATTTCACCAGAAACAGCGCTTACGAGACAAACCTCAATAGCATCTTTTCCTCTTTTACCGTTAGCAGAGCCAATGATTACGGGTTCTACAATTTGTCATCCGGCCAAGGCTCGGACAGAGTTAAAGCTCTTGCACTTTGCAGAGGAGATGTAAATTCAAGTAATTGCATCAGCTGCATCAATAACGCAACCGCTGAGCTCAGAAATCTCTGCCCCAACTCCAAAGAAACAATTATCTGGTATGACAACTGCATGTTCCGCTACTCAAATAGCACCATCTTTGGTGTTGCGGTAACCAGGCATTCTATCGACCCAGCGGATCCAAAAAACGTCACGGATGTGTATGCTTTTAATCAGGCCCTGCGTACCTTGTTCGTCGGGGACTTCCCATCTCAAGTTTGCAACAGGCAGTGCAGAAGTTACAGCTTTCCTGAACGTATCTGCACTTGTTCAATGCACTCCTGATTTGACCCAGGACGAATGCATGTCTTGCTTGTCTGAGGCTATTGGGCATATTCCGGAGTGCTGCGAGAATAAACAAGGAGCCAGGGTAATTGGGCCTAGCTGTTATATTAGGTATGAGATTTACCGATTCTATGATCTAACTACTGCTGATACACCGGTACTATCTCCCCCGCCCTCAAACCGTACCCCAGGCACAACAGGTACCCTCTCTGCTTTGTTTTTTCAACAGTTGTTTCTTTTCCAAATAAGAATGTCTACCGACGAATATCAAGAATTTCTCCATTCTGTATCAAGGGGATATGTGCCTGTGGATATGTTCTTTTCCTAGACTAACAGGGGAAAAGGTTTCTCTAACTTAAATAATTAAATTAATATACTTTCAAATCCTTTTGCTATGTAATTGGATAAAGTAGTTTCAAAGTTCAATATTTCAGCACTCATATAAAACCCATTTTTGAAACTTTGCAGGAAAAAAGAGTAATTCATCTCGAACTACGATTATCATAATCGTCTCGGCTGTTGCTTTCGCGGTACTTCTCATTTCCAGCTGCATCTTCATCTTTTTAAGGGGGAGGTCAAAGCTGAAAGCTGAAAGTAAGTAAAAGAACGGGTTTCTTGTTTTTCATTTTAGTGTGTGTACTTGTTCTTTTTCCTTTTGGAACGTTGTGAATGAATTTAGCTTGTGATTAAATCTACAATTAACTTGTTTGTGTTGTGTTCTTTTGTTACACCTCTGAAGAGAATGAAGCAGCTGAACCACAGGATGAAATCGTAAGTGGAGAGTTCTTGCAATATGATTTCAGCACCATTAAAGTTGCAACAAATAACTTTTCTAATGATAATAAGCTTGGACAAGGTGGATTTGGAACAGTTTATAAGGTAAGACAATAATGGTCACCCGTAAGAAATAAAAAGGGTATTGAATCAAATGATAAGTTCATTTAGCATATACATTTATAATTCATTCTGATATCTTCTCAGGGCACACTTGCCAATGGAGAATTAATAGCAGTGAAAAGGCTGTCTGCAGATTCTGGACAAGGAGATCTTGAATTCAAAAACGAGGTTCTGTTAGCGGCCAAGCTTCAGCACAGGAATTTGGTTAGGCTCCGTGGTTTCTGCCTAGAAGGAAATGAAAGGCTTCTCATCTATGAGTTTGTGCCTAATGCAAGCCTGGATAAATTCTTATTTGGTATGATAAATCAGTGTATTAGAATCTACACTGCAAGGCAAAAGACCAACATCCATGTTTTATTTCATTAATTCGATTTGTGCATTTATGGTGATTCAGATCCAGTTAAGCGTGCATATTTGGACTGGGAAAGACGATACAAAATCATAGAAGGCATTACTCGAGGACTTCTGTACCTCCATCAAGATTCTCGACTCAGAATTATTCATCGTGATCTCAAAGCTAGCAATATATTATTAGACGCTGAGATGAATCCTAAAATTGCAGATTTTGGCATAGCAAGATTGTGTGCAATTGATCAAACTCAAGATTCTACTAGCAAAATTGTGGGAACACAGTAAGTGCTAGAAATCTTTTGAGTGAATAATTAGACTTGTAATTGCATATACTATTATTACTTTTATTAAACTGCCCTCCATCATGTGAATAACAGAATAAACTTGGTTGATACATGATCAATGATTATTCTCACTTGAATAAGATAAATCAAACAATTCCAAAATTCTTAAGTCATGTGTCCCTTTTTTTTTTCACAGTAAAACTACTTATATTGACTTGTAGTGGATATATGGCGCCTGAATATGCAATATATGGTCAATTTTCTGTAAGGTCGGATGTTTTTAGTTTTGGTGTACTACTTATAGAGATTATAAGTGGTAAAAAAAACAATGCTTTCCATAATGGGAGTAATGTAGAAGATCTTCTAAGCTTTGTAAGTATTCCTTTGTCCCCAATTATGAGATTGTAATCTTATGAAATTTATTCAAAGCATTAAAAAAAATGTACTGTTTAATAATTTGCTTAATTTAACCTTGCAGGCTTGGAGAAATTGGAAGAATGGGACGGCATTGGATCTCGTCGATTCCGGTTTGAAGGATGGTTCAAGAACTGAGCTGATGAGATGCATCCACATTGGGCTGCTTTGTGTTCAAGAAAATGTAGCTGAGAGACCAAACATGGCTTCAGTTGTTCTGATGCTTACTAGCAATACTGCTGTCACCCTCCCACTACCCTCACAACCTGCATTTTTTATGCACAGCAAAACTCAATCAGGAATGCTGTGGGCGCAGGACTTAAATTCAGAGGCAACACAGTCCATTCAATCCAGAAATGAAATGCCGGTATTCTCAGAAAATGAGGTTTCAAATAGCGAGCTGTTTCCGAGATAGCAAGTCACATTTGTAAGCATTTATGTGTTCAGTATCATTCATAATTGTTAGAAAACTCAGTGATTGTCAACTTGAGCTGATCACCCTTAGACCATCTATTTTGTTAGTCGATTTGGACTATAAATTAAGTAGTCCACCACCTGTTGCTCAACAGATTAGGTTGATTGTTGGACTAAATATTAAATAATATAAACTATCAGGCCACGTTCTCTACCACCAAGAATTTGCCAGCTCTTTTCACCAAAAAAAAAAGAAGAAGAATTTGCTCGCCCTCACCATAATTCAAGTTGGAAACCAGCTAGTGCTTAGCCAAATCAACCACTCAGGATATATATTTGTCATAGTTTGAAAGGTGTCTGAGATGATGATTTTCCCTCTCATGTTTCCTTATATTTTTATTTACAAGTGTCATTGTCATGCATGCAAGTAGCTGGCTTTAATAGAGCACCTTACGCTTGCTCTGCTATAGTATAGCTGATCCTACAATAGGCTTAGATGACGTTCTGTTATGTTGATTGTTTACTCCATAAATTGTATAGCTGAGCTGGAGTTTGTTAGGCTGTTAGTTCATTAGCTCATTTTGTTTTCCTCGATAGGCTCAGTTAGTTTTCTTGGATTACTCACAGATCCAACTATTTCTGTTATTTCAAGCTCTATATATTGAGCTTCATTCTTGTAATTCAATGGTCTCTAAAATCAATAAACACTCGAATCATTTCATGGTATCAGAGCAATCGTTTTTTCTTCTTCCTTCATCTTCTCCGTTTCAGCTTTCTCGATTTTGAGCGCTGAGCCACCATGGCTAAGTCTGCTTCTACAGCCAAGATCGATGACACCAGCCCATACTTCATCCATGCCAACGAGAGTCCTGCGTTGGTTCTCGTTTCTACAACACTCACTGGCCCCAATTATCATCCATGGTCTCGAGCGTTGAGCATGGCTCTATTGTCGAAGAATAAGTTGCAATTTGTTACCGGTGCAATTCCTGCTCCAGGTAAGGATGAGTCGTTATTTCCAGCTTGGGAGAGGTGCAATACTCTAGTTCTTTCGTGGATTTTCCACTCTGTTTCACCATCCATAGCTCAAAGTATTTTATGGATTGATAATGCTAAGGATGTGTGGAATGATTTGAAAGATCGATTCTCTCAATGTGATGCTCTCGGAATCTCTGAACTCCAGGAAGAGATTTACACGTTCCAACAACACGCCTTGACCGTGACTGATTATTTTACCAAGCTGAAGGTGCTTTGGGATGAACTGCTCACTCTCAGGCCAATACCTCCAACTTGTGGCTGTGGAGCTGACAATGTCGCCAGAACCTATCAATCCAATGATTATGTTATCAGATTCCTCAAGGGGCTGAACGATACTTATGCTACTGTCAGAACTCAGATCCTTCTTATGAATCCCCTGCCCTCTATCAACAAGGCCTTCTCATTGGTCATCCAACAAGAAAGGCAACTCAGTGCCTTGCTGAATTCGCAGCAGTCAGATACCAATGTTCTTGCTATTAAGGGGTCTGCCAACAAAGGATCTAATAGCAATGACTCTACCTCAGGAGGATTTAAATGGTTCATAGCAAACAACAGAAGGCCACTATGCTCCTATTGTGGATATACTGGTCACACAGCAGACAAATGCTTCAAGAAGCATGGCTATCCGCTAGGATACAAGCCCAAAAGCAGATCTGTTCATGCCAATTGTATTGATGCTTCACACCTTCCTGATCTCACTATTCAGAATGAACAGACTGCTGACAGTAGCTTTCCTAGATCCTTTACAGATTCACAATACCAGAAACTGCTCTCTTTGGTCCAATCATCTGAAATAGCTTCTTCACCAACGGCTCATGTCAATGCAGTAACTGATCTTTGCTCAGGTTCAGGTATACTAGCTACTGCTTATAGTTTTGTTCCTTCTTCTTTTGTTTTAGATACAGGTGCCTCAGATCACATTATATGTTCTATTGATTTATTTGATACTTTAAACCTTCTACCAAAGCTTTTGTCAAGTTACCTAATGGAAACCATGCATCAATCACTCGCATAGGTACTGTCAAACTTTCTTCTAGACTCATTTTGCAAGATGTATTATTGGTACCTAGTTTCTCCTTTAATCTTGTTTCAGTAAGTAAACTCACCAAGTTGACTAACTATGTACTTACTTTCCACCCTGATATTTGCATTATTCAGGATGCTCAAAATTTGAAGATGATTGGATCAGCTAGGCAAATGGATGGTCTCTACTTCTTAAATCAGTCTTGTTCTTCTTCTGTATGTTCAGAATCATGTTCACATACTTCATATTCTGTTTCAACAAATGTGTTAGCCAATATCTGGCACTTTCGTTTAGGTCATTTGTCCCACAATAGAATAAAATTGTTACATTCTCTTAATTCTTCCATCTCAGCTCAAGATGCTTCTCCTTGTGATGTGTGTCACCTAGCTAAACAGAAACGAATTCCCTTTCCCCTTAGCACCTCTAATTCTGATAATTGTTTTGATTTGCTTCACATTGACATCTGGGGTCCATATCCTACATCTAGTTTATATGGTGATCATTATTTCCTCACTATAGTTGATGACCATAGTAGATATACCTGGCTTCATCTCATGAAAACAAAGTTCCAGACTAGATTTCTGGTTCAAAACTTCTGTACCCTTATGGAAACCCAATTTTCTGCTAAAATCAAAATTATTAGAACAGATAATGGTCAGGAGTTTAATATGCCAGAGTTCTACTCATCCAAAGGAATAATTCACCAAACCTCCTGTGTTCAAACACCCCAGCAAAATAGCATTGTAGAGAGAAACACCAACATATTTTGAATGTGGCTAGAGCTCTAAAATTTCAAGCTTTACTACCTGACCAGTTTTGGGGGGACTGTGTTGCTCATGCTGTATACCTCATCAACAGATTGCCCACACCAGTTTTAAGAAACCATAGTCCCTATGACATACTGTTTCATACACCACCTGATTATTCTAACCTCAAAGTTTTTGGTGCCCTCTGTTATGCATCCACCTTGTCACATGGTAGAACCAAATTTGAACCCCGAGCTCAAAAGTGTATCTTCCTAGGATATCCTACAGGAAAAAAAGGTTATAAGCTATACAATTTCAACACTGGTTCAGTTTTTGTTTCAAGAGATGTAGTCTTCTATGAACATGTTTTCCCTTTTTCATCTGATACTCATTCACCCAATTCTTCAAACACTGATATATTTTCTCATCAATCTATTCTACCTGTTATTTCTCATTATTCTGACTCTACAGATAGTTCTGATATTTCTGTTCTTGATCAACCACATGGTTCCTTGTCACCCTCTTCTCCCAACTCTGATCATGGACATATCTCTTAACATTCTGGTTCACCTGTTCATCGTCCTCTTCCTACTCCCAATCAGTCATCCTCCTCTTCCATTCCTAACTACTGTCCCACATCTTCATTACCTCATGATGTCCCTGTCAGAAGGTTATAGAGATCTCGATTACCTCCCACCTATCTGCGAGACTACCATTGTGCATTAGCTGCATCTGAAGATTCTTCACTTGTTCATCCTGATCAATGCAACTCTACCATATATCACCCACTCTCCAAAGTGCTTTCCTATGACCGATGTTCTTCAGCTCATAAAGCCTTCTCTATAAGCATTGCTAGTGACATTGAACCTAAGACATATGATCAGGCTGCTCAATATGACTGTTGGAGACAAGCTATGAATGATGAATTGACTGCCTTAGAGGCTAATCATACATGGCAAGTTGTTGATTTACCCCCCTCTAAAGATTCTATTGGATGTAAATGGGTTTACAAAGTCAAACATAGAGCTGATGGTGGCATCGAAAGGTATAAGGCCAGACTTGTAGCTAAAGGCTACACTCAGCAGCATGGCCTCGACTACATTGAAATTTCTCCCCAGTGGCTAAGATGACTACACTCAGAGCCTTACTTGCTGTCTCTGCTGCTAAGGGTTGGTATCTTCATCAATTAGACATTAACAATGCCTTTTTACACGGGGATTTGTATGAAGAGGTGTATATGCAGCTACCTCCTGGTTATCCACATGCTAAACCAGGCCAAGTTTGCAAGTTACTAAAGTCACTTTATGACCTAAAGCAAGGTAGCAGACAGTGGTACTCCAAGCTCAGTACTACTCTTCTTGGACAAGGTTTTCATCAAGCCTCCTCTGATCCGAGCCTTTTCCTCAAGGGCTCAGCCACTTCTTTTATTGCCTTATTGATTTATGTTGATGACATTGTTTTGGCCAGCAATGATGTCTCTCTTATTGAAGATGTTAAAGGATTTCTTGATAGTGCTTTCAAAATCAAGGATCTGGGTACCTTGAAATATTTCTTGGGGCTTGAAATGGCTCGGTCTTCCTCAGGTATCAACCTTTCTCAAAGGAAATATGCTCTAGACTTGCTTCAAGATGCTGGTTTTCTCACTTGCAAGCCTGCCCCTACACCAATGCTTGCTTCACTTAAACTTGCTCAGTCCTCTGGCACACCCTTGGATAATGCTCTTCCATTTCGCCAACTTGTTGGTAAACTGCTATTTCTGACCACCACAAGGCCTGATATATCCTTTGCAGTACATTATCTTTCACAATTCATGGATAAGCCTACTGATCTACATTTAAGGGTTGCTCACAGGGTGCTTCGATATATTAAATCCAATCCTGGTCAAGGCTTATTCTTCCCCTCTAACTGTGATCTTATTTTAAAGGGTTTCTGTGATTCTGACTGGGCTACTTGCCCAGATACACGACGCTCAGTCACTGGCCATTGTGTATTCATTGGCAATGCATTGATATTCTGGAAATCCAAGAAACAATCTACTGTGTCTCGTTCTTCTTCAAAAGCTGAATACCGAGCCCTTGCCTCCTTGGCATGTGAAATACAATGGCTATTATATCTGTTGCATGATCTTCAGATTCCTCACTCACAGCCTGCTTTGGTCTTCTGTGACAACAAATCAGCTATTGCCATTGCAGAAAATCCAGTCTTCCATGAACACACCAAGCATATAGAGCTGGATTGTCACCTTGTCTGTGAAAAGCTTCAAGCTGGTGTGCTCAAACTATTTCACGTCTCCTCTTCTGCACAGCTCGCTGATCTCTTCACCAAGTCTCATTCTCCTGTTGTCTTTAAACCATTGATGGCTCGATTTCCTTTTCATAGCCTCTACACCCCAGCTTGAGGGGGGCTAATAGAGCACCTTACGCTTGCTCTGCTATAGTACAGCTGATCCTACAGTAGGCTTAGATGGCATTTTGTTACGTTGATTGTTTACTCCATAAATTGTATAGCTGAGCTGGAGTTTGTTAGGCTGTTAGTTCATTAGCTCATTTTGTTTTCCTCGATAGGCTCAGTTAGTTTTCTTGGATTACTCATAGATCCAACTATTTCTGTTATTTCAAGCTCTATATATTGAGCTTCATTCTTGTAATTCAATGGTCTCTAAAATCAATAAACACCCGAATCATTTCAGGCTTCCTGCTGTAAGAATGATGATACACGCGTAAATTTGTTGTCTGCTACTTAATTTTTGATATGGTTTATACGTTCTTGAATTTTTTTGAAGAGTTAACAATTCTAAATCTTCTTTTTATGTTGAACATAGTGTGTGAAATGCGAAGCCCTCCTAGCGACTTCTTATGAAAGAAATTTATGAATAACCCAAAACAAAAGTTAGAGAAATTGAAGGAACTTGATTTTTAACCAACAATTGACTTTGACTTTTTTATATCAACCTTGTCCAAATCCACCGAATTGCTGTGGCTTTCTAAGAATTTTCATCACTTAAATCTGCACCAAGCACTGACTTTAATAATCTCTAAGAAATTTCCACAGCTGTGCTGGGAACATTATCATTATCTATCAATTCCTAAATCGTATGTGAAGGTTTTAAGCATGCTAACACGATGTTTTCTGATTAAGTGTTTCATTAAAATGTAATTATCTTTGCATGAGATTACGTTAACTTAACGAAGATTACAATTATAGCCAAATAATTTTCAAAATATACATCTCAAGTTGCTGGTCACTCATGGACTGGACAATTCTACCCACATAAGTTCCTTTCGCAAACAATACTATTTTCAATCCCTCTTATTGGGCAAATCCTGAGACAAGATTTTCAATCTCCATGATGGAAGTAGTATTGATCATTATAATAAAAACTGCTTTGCAGACGCAGAAACAATCCCGTTTGCCCCAGGCAGGGCTATGGATTTTTCTTGGCAGTTTTTCTTATCTTCTTTAACTATTGCATTCCTTCTTACTCTTTCCTTTCCCTTGGAATTTTACCAGCCATTTCTTTATCTTCCTAAAGTTCTACCTGGATCCAGTGATTCTCCTTCTTCTCCCTTACAACACGTTTGGTTGGACAGAAAATCTACTCCTTTCCAACCTTTTTCCGACTGGGTCCACCGCTTCCACCGATTGCTTCAATTTGAAGCTTTGAATGCCAATTCCATGGATTACCTTTATTCCGGTTGTGGCTTGAAAAACAATTCTGAGCAGGGTGCTCAGATTTTCAATTCCAAGCGTTCAGAATTGGTTTAATGAAATCTTTTTCCAAGCGTGTCCTTAGACAATTACAAAAATTACACTCCAACATTCAAGCCAAATTCCCGATTTCATCTTCTCTTTTTCTCTCCGGTTTCATCTCTTTGCCGACAGCTTTATTTTCTTCTCCTTTCCTTTTGTTTTTTTCTCTCTGCTAAAAGCTTCATCTCTTCTCTTTTCCTCACGTTTTCTTCCTTCACAAACCAAGCCATTTTGTTTACTGTTTCTATTCTAACATGGTTTACACAGCCTTTGTTTTGTCGGGCTTTGGCTGATTTTGAGATTCTAGCTTAAATGCCCATTATTGCTAAGATTTGGCTTTTTGGATGAACTGAATGGGGTTTTTAAAATTGCTATGAGAAATTTGGGTTTTTGATTTTTGATGAACTTGATTTTTGGTTTGATTTGTTTTGGATATGGATAAATTATGTTCGGTTATTGGCTTTGTTTGAATGGGATTTAGATGAATTGCTAAATCTGACTGAATAAGGAGGAGTAGATGAACAGGAAGGAGAAGATGAGCAGGAGGAGAGTAGAGAGACAACAATGGAGAGTTTTGAGGGAAAATTTTTTTAATAGATAATTATTAATTAATTTAATAATATTAATTAATTAGTAAAAATTAATAAATATTTTTAATAATTAATATTAAATTATAATTATTAATAAGTATTATTAAAATAATATTACTAATTAAAAAAATATTAATTCATTTAATATTAATTAATTATATTAATAAATAAATAAATAATAATAATTTATTAATAATTATTTTTATTAAATTATTAGTAATATTTTTTATAATAAACTAAAATTATTTTAATAAAAAGGTAAAATAGTCCTTTAAACTTATTCCATTCATATTCCTTGAATAAATCAAACATATTAATATCATTTCCTATTATTTTCTATTCCAATGAATCAAATTTTATAATTTATATTCTATTCTATTCCTTTTCTTTTATATTTCTACAAAATAATTTTTTCATTCTTTTTCTATTTCATTATGAACCAAACATTTTCTTAGAACTTTTCATTTGTTTGTTAGCAAATAATCACCCCGGGTAGAAATGACTTTTATCTCCAAGTGTTACAATCATTTACCATACACGTAAGTGCCTGTTAGGATTTTTTTAACTCACAATGCTTTTTCTCTAGATTAAGCTACATGAGCCGATATCACAAAAAGGAAAAAAATAGAGAAGAGAAAAATAAAAGAGTAGCATTTGGTACCATGCAATTAGCCTTGATCAATTATAATAAAAATTCGATACAAATCATTTTCTTATTTGTTAATAAAAACCAAATCATTTCAAATTCAAAAGATTAGTGAATAAAAAATAAGAAAAATGCGGGTAAAATATATATTTACAAAATTATTTTTATTTTTAAATTTTATTTTATTATCTTAGCTAATTAATTTATAATAATAAATAGTATAATTTTTTTTCTTTTCTTTTCTTTTCAACTCTACCATAGTTGATAGGAAATAAAGTTTTTTTTTTTTGCATTTTCTATTTTTTCTACCACACACATCAATGAAAAAAAAATATATTTTTTGTTTTTTAATTTTTCTCCCCTTCTAATTTTTTATCTTTCTATTGTTCTATTGTTTTTTTTTCATCGTACCAAGAAAACACATTTTTTCATTGTACCAAGAAAAAATAAAATCATTTTTCATTTGTTAATTTAAGGTTTTTTAAAAAAAATTAAAAGAAATTGCCCGTTTATGCAATTTAAAAAACTCTAAACACAAACTAGCTATTTTTTTTAATTCTTGACATGTGTCACAGTCCTGCATGCAGGTTGCTGTTTTCCTGCTTCCAGAATGATGATACACATACACGTGTAAATTTGTTGTTTGCCACTACATTTTTTATATGGTTTACAAGGTCTATATTTTGTGGAGTTAACAATTATGATTCTTCTTTTGATGTTGAACATAGTGCGTGAGATGCGAAGCCCTCCTAGCAATTTCTTATGGAAAAATTTTAAATTTACTTAATTTTTTACTCTTTTTATCTCATTTTCTATAATAAATTAATGTTTATTACACAAAAAATGAGATATGCGTAGTAAAAAAGGAGTAGGCTCAAAGAATTTTTCTTTCTTATGAAAGATATGAATAACCCAAAACAAAAGTTAAAGTGAAGGAACTTGATTTTTAACCAACAATTGACTCTTGACTTGTTTTTATCAATCTAGTCCAAATCCACCGAATTGCTGTGGCTTTTGAAGAATTTTCATCAGTTAAGTCTGCATCGAGCATTGACTTTAGTAATCCCTAAGAAATTTGCACAGCTGTGTTGGGAACATTATCATTATCTATCAATTCCTAAATCGTATGTGAAGGTTTTAAGCATGTTAACACGATGCTTTCTGATCAAGTGTTTAATTAAAGTGTAATTATCTTTGTATGAGATTACATAAGCTTAATGAACATTACAATTATAGCCAAATAATTTTCAAAATATACATCTCAGTTTGCTGGTCACTCAAGGACAGGACAATTCTACCCACCAAAAGTTCCTTTTGCAAACAATACTACTATCAATTCCTCTTATTCAGCAAATCCTGAGACAAAATTATTCAATCTCCATGATAGAAGTGGCATTGATCATAATAACATAAACTCTGAAAATCACAGGTCCAATAATCTTTGCAGACGCGGAAGCTGCACAATCTTGTATCCTGCAGGCAGGGCTATGGATTTTTCATGGCTGTTTTTCTTCTCTTCTTTAACTATTGCATTCCTTCTTACTCTTACCGTTGCCCATGATCAAGAGCTTTTAGACCATTTTTGTGATGACTTTAGCTGTAATTTCGCCAGAAACAGCACTTACGAGACAAACCTCAATAAACTCCTTTCCTCTTTCTCCTTTAGCACAGCAAATGATTATGGCTTCTACAATTTGTCATTCGGCCGAGGTTCAGACAGAGTTAACGTAATTGCGCTTTGCGGAGGAGATGTAAATTCAGGTAATTGCATCAGCTGCATCAATAACGCAACCGCTGAGCTCAGAAATCTCTGCCCCAACCAGAAAGAGCCAATTATCCGGTATGAAAGTTGAATGTTCCGCTACGCAAGTCGCTCCATCTTTGGCGTTGTGGCGAACAACCCTTTTTTCCACATGGGGAATCCAAATAACGTCACGGATGTGGATGCTTTTAATCAGACCCTGAGTACTTTGGTGGGTAGCCTAAGAAATAACGCTGCATCGGGGACCTCCCTTCGCAAGTTTGCAACAGGAAGAGCAGAAGTTACTTCCCAAACTGTATATGCATTAGTTCAATGCACTCCTGATTTGACGAAGGTTAAAAGCAACTCCTGCTTGTCTCAGGCTATTGGACGTATTCCGGAATGCTGTGACAAAAAAGGATGAGGCAGGATTTTTGGGCCTAGCTGTAGATTTAGGTTTGAGATGTTCCGCTTCTATGAACTTACTACTGCTGATACGCCAACACCAGCATCCCCACCATCTCTTCCACCCTCAAACGATACTCCTACACCAGCATCCCCACCACACTACAAAAATCTATGGCTTTACCGACACTTTGTTAGTGGCGATTGTAATCTGTGCCGCTATTTGTATGAATTTAACGGCACAAATTCATGGGCCGGTGGTGCTACAACATTCATCGGCACTTTTCCCAGTTAAAAGTTCTCATTTTCTGATATAAAAAATTATCAACATTTCCCACTTCCATTTTCAAACTTTCCTAATCTCCTTTTTCCCAAAAAAAACCTAATCTTCTCAATTTTTCTCTCCACGTTCACGATCTCCATTTCTGAGTTCTCCCTTGCTGAGCTCTGTCTTCTCTCTTCATGTCCATTGCTGAGTCATTCCACATTCACAGTCATCTTTCCATCGCGTCTCCTAATTTCATCGTTCTCCACATTCTCACTGAGCTCCATCTCCATCGTCTCCATAGTGCACCGGTCTTTAGGCCTTCGCCGACAACTCTTCTCACAAGGCATCAGTCGTCTGCTCCGATTGTCTATCTTCTTCGGTCCTCTACTTGAGGTAAGTCCGATTTTTCCATTGCTTGCTTAAAACATGAATGTAGAGGAAGAACCAGTATAAATGGCGGAGGAAGAGAGTGAGGATGAGGTTGGCCTAAAATATTTGATTACAGAGTTGCTGGAAAAGTTATTGTGTTTGGTCGAAGATCTTTTATTGTTTTGAATTAGAAGATCTTTCAATCTATTACAAAGGACATTTCTTGTTATGAGTTGGATCAATTAAGTGTTGAGTTAGACTTCTGATCTACCATTTCACAATCCAAATCACATCATGTTTATCAGATTTTAGCAGTGATTTTAGCAGCAACATGTTTATCAGATTGTGGCAAACAAGAATAAGATCCTGATCATCCGTGCTATCATACAATTGATGATGCATTTTGTTTATGAAAGCAAAAATCCATTTAATCCATTTATGATTTTTTCTTTTCTGGTGCATGCAAGTCCATATAGGGGACTCAGAGAATGGAATTTTTGATCTTACTCTTGTAAGATAATAAGCATGTATCTATTCTCTCTTTTATATATATTGTAACTCTTTTATTTAGTGCAATAATGAATTACTTAATGATTTTCCCTTTTATATATTGCTGACTTTGGGTTCTGCATTCTCTGCTTCAATCATACTTGCAAGAATAAAATGGGTAATAATGGAAGCTGAACACATTTTCAACTAAGTTGTGTATGTATGAAACTGACAGTAGCTTTGACTTTCAAATTCTTTCCCTTGAATTAGCATCTCCAACTTCTTGGGAATTAAGTGCAACACCATACTCATTTTATGTGCTTACTCCGGAATTTGTTATCTTTAATATTTTTTCTTTGCATACAGTGTCATATGGATTCTCCTCCTTTTGTTAGGGTTCGGTGTTTTGTTGATCCTAAAGTTGAACCTAGTTGAATATTGCAATGTGGCTATGCTTTTTCTGGCATTTAGGGATGTTTGGTTTATTGGAATATTGATCCTTATCGGGATTTGGTTGATACTAACTTCATCAATTTCTCCATCCAGAACAAAGTCAGTGTTCATATTTGTCGCCCTCTTGAATATGTCCTTTTGTTTTAATTTAACATTTTAAAAAAATTCTTTAATTTTCCTTTGGTAGTTGGACCTGGAGAAGGGAATGATGGACTGCTTATATGCAAAATGTGAGTCGCTGAGCTGGTTTATCTTTCGACCATTACTTTGAATATGTTGCCTGTATTGCCTTTTCTTCATATCTTTGATGTTTAGTGTGACGATTTTCTTTATTCATCAGGAAATTTAATATCTGTAATTATGAGTATTTGTTCATGATGTGTATGAAGCTCAATTTGAAGAGTGTATAATGTTGAATTTCAGTCATGTTCATCTCTATCTTAAGTATATTTCTAGTAACAGTCCTGCTTCTTTGTCCTTTGCTGAATCTGTCTATCTTTTGTATTTGAAGGCACTCCTTGTATCACAGATTGTGTGATGGCTGAGCTTGAAAAGTTAGGCCAAAAATACCGTGTTGCTCTGAGGTAAAGTTCCATATTCCTTTTTCTGCAATATCCCTTTGCAATTTCTTGTTTGACTATATGGCCTCAAGGCATCTAAATATTAGATTCTTTATTTCTTAATTTCGTCCCTAATCTATCTTTGGAACCTTGATTTCGTATGTTTGTAATGTGATATATGACCTAGTTCAACAACTGTTTGTAAATTTCTGTTATTGCTGATGATATCTCTGTGTAATTCAGCACCCATATTATTCCTTATACAGCTAATAAATGTTTTAACATCTCTCTCTTTCTGGCAGGATTGCTAAGGATCCTCGTTTTGAAAGACTGCCATGTAGCCATAAAGGAACCTATGCTGATGACTGTATTGTTGAGAGAGTTACGCTGACTGCATTCGAAATCATAGCCATAAGTAAGGTGTGATTACTTACTGGAGTTGACACTGCATTCGAAACCGAATTCTGGTGGATAAATTTACTTGTTTATTGGCAGGTTCCTGGTGTACCAATCATGTATATCACTCAGCATAAATATTCAATTGAACGACTTCCTGAAGCAACCATCAGTGGAGGTAGGCTACATAATAGTGTTACTATTTCTTTGTTTTTTCTTATTAGTTTCTCATTCTTTGAGTTTTTTTTTGACATGTGATGTCTTCTGATTTGCAGCTCCGAGATTCTGATATGCTGAGTATGATGCTTCAGCAGCATTGATCTTCGGATTCTACTCAGATAATAGGAGTCAAAGCCCTTACGAATACTAGCTTGAGAGTATAGTTCAGTGATATAGCTAGGATTTACTTGTTTCTTCTGGTGATATTTATAACACTTTTCCGATTTAACACTTATATGTCTGGATCCCCTTAATAGGTGATAATGTGAGGCCTATTTGGCCTAAGTTTTGACTACATTTGCCCTGTCTCAAAGCAATGCTTTATAACATTCTAGTTGGTATATTCTTAATGTTGGCAATTGGTGTTACTGCCCATTTTGTCATACAGGCACAAGAGAAGTTTGTCTTTTAAGGAAAAGCACTACGATTGACGTAACTGCAGACATAGAGGAGGTATGTACAATATTAACTTTGTATTGACCCAAAGAATTATTCATACAAGTGCATCAATTGATGAACTTTGTTTACATTTGTAATAATATTGTTTTATCTTCAAACCACGTAGTTTCATTATTGTTTTACAATGTAGCTAATAAATTGTAATGTTTTCCATCTATTCTAGTGCTTCCGTAGTTCTCTGGGAATGTTCCAGCAGCTTTGAAGACAATTTTTCCTTCAACAAATATAACAGACTAGGGGACTAGTACTTAGTTTTCTTATTCTTGAGAACATGTTATGAATTAATGATAGCATTCCTTGTGAGCTTTGCTTAAAAAAAACTATGAATTGTTATCATTGTTGTAATTATTTTTTTACCATAGATTGTGCATTGAAAGAATCATATTTGATGCTTATTGTAATCATGAAGTGTGAACCTTCTCTATTTATCTATTTAAAGTGTGACTTTAGAATTCTGAATTTTCTTTTTTTATTAGTGCAATGGACATGAATCAATTGAATTACCAAATGAGGCAAGTTGCCAATGCCTTCATAACAATTATTTTATTAACAAAAAATTGTGCTAACAATTATTTTATTAACTTTTATTAAAAAAGTTTTAATTAAGAGTTAAAATCATTTCATTAGACTATCATTGAACAATGGTATTAACACAAAAAATTAATCAAGCTTTTAAATTTAAAATAAAATTCAATAAATATAAAAATTTTAAATTTCAAATTAGGCTTTTACCGGCGCTTAAAAGTGCCGGTAAAAGCTTTTAAATTTAAAATAAATTCAAATTTCAAATAGGATTTTTGCCGGCACTTTAAAGTGCCGGTAAAAGCATTTTACTTTTAAAGGCATTTAAAAACGCCGGAAAAAGTTATGCCGTAATTTATCAGACTTTTACCGGCACTAAAGTACATCACCGCCGGCAGACCTTCACCGGCATTCACCTAGCCGGCGGTTAGCCGGCGGTCAATGAACCGCCGGTAAGGTTTTTACCGGCGGTTCATTGGTCTTTTACCGGCACTTATAAGTGCCGGTAAAAATCAGTTTTTTTGTAGTGCCATCTCCTCCGCCCTCAAACAATACCAGAAGTACAACAGGTACCCTCTTTGCTTTATTTTGTCAAGTCAACGATTGTTTCTTTTCCAGATAAAAATATCCACGGAAGAAAAACTATAATTTCTCCTTCTTGTATCAAAGTGAAGTCTGCCCGTGGAAAATTTCTTTTCCCAGACAATAGAAAAAAAGGGTTTCTCTAATTTAATTAATTAATTAATTAAAGTAAGATGCTTTCAAATCCTTTTGCTTATGCAATTGGCTAGAGTAGTTCCAAAGTTCACTGTTTCAGCACTGAAATGGAAAAGGCATTTTTCAAATATTACAGGAAAGAAGAGCAATTCATCTCGAACAACTATTATCATAACCGTCTTGGCTGTTGCTTTTGCGGTACTTCTTGTTTCCTGTTGCATCTTCGTCTTTTTATGGGTGAGGAAGTCTAATGTGAGAGTTGGAAGTAAGTGAAAGATTGGTTTCTTGTTTTTCTTTTTGGTGTGTACTTGTTCTTTTTCCTTTTGGAACGTTGTGAATGAATTTAGCTCGTGACTAAATCTACAATTTACTTTGTTTGTGTTTTTGTTCATTTGTAACACCTCTGAAATAAATAAAGCAACTGAAGCCGTTGATGAAATCAGAAATGCAGAGCCGTTGCAATATGATTTCAACACCATTAGAGCTGCAAAAAATAACTTTTCTAATGCAAATAAGCTTGGACAAGGTGGATTTGGGGCAGTTTATAAGATAAGGCAATAATGTGAAATATGGGTGTTGCATGAAATGATAAGTCCAATCAGCATATACATACATATATATAATTCATTCCGATATCTTCTCAGGGCACACTTGCCAATGGAGAATTAATTGCAGTGAAAAGGCTGTCTACAGATTCTAGACAAGGAGATCTTGAATTCAAAAACGAGGTTCAGTTAGTGGCCAATCTTCAGCACAGGAATTTGGTCAGGCTCCAAGGTTTCTGCCTAGAAGGAAATGAAAGGCTTCTTATCTATGAGTTTGTGCCTAATGGAAGCCTGGATAAATTCTTATTTGGTATGTTAAATCAGAGTTTTAGAATGTATACTAAAAAGCAAAAGACCAATTTTATTTCATTAATTTGATTTGTACATTTATGGTGATGTAGTCCAATTAAGCGTATATATTTGGATTGGGAAAGACGATACAAAATCATAGAAGGCATTATTCGAGGACTTCTCTACCTTCATCAAGATTCTCGACTTAGAATTATTCACCGTGATCTCAAAACTGACAATGTATTATTAGATGCTGAGATGAATCCTAAAATTGCAGATTTTGGCATAGCAAGATTGTGTGCAGTTGATCAAACTCAAGATGCTACTAGTAGAATTGTGGGAACACAGTAAGTGCTAGAAATCTTCTAAGTGAATAACTAGAGTTGTAATTGCATATGCTATTATTACATGATCGATGATCATTCTACCTTGAATAACATAAGCCAAACAATTCAAAGATTGATAAGTCATGTGTCCCCTTCTTTCCACGGGGAGAACTAATTTCTTATATTGAATTGTAGTGGATACATGGCTCCTGAATATGTAATACATGGTCGATTTTGTAAAAATGTTGTTGAAATTAGAATTTATATTCACATATATTTTCTTGGTGTACACAATGTGATATATATAAATATATATATATATATATATATATATATATATATATATATGAAAAGGATCCACTTACATAGGTGTAAAACTAAATAGTTTTACACTTTTTTTTAGCCTTTGGATTAAATTTAATGGATGGCTTAGATTAAAACCCTTTTTTAAGTAAAATTAAATGTAAAAATTAAGGTAAAAATATTTTTTACCTTCTTGTTTTACGTTTTCCTTTCAGCCTCTGTTTTCCATCTTCTCTCCCACTTCTCTTCTTCCCGTCTCACGGCAATCGGCAGTCAACAGTCTTCTCTTCTCTCTTTCTCTTCATCGACGCTCTTCACGGCAATCTTGGTAAGTTACATCAATCCTAATCGCATGAGTAAGATTATTTCTGTCAAAGTTGATATTATTAAAAGAAAATTAAGAACGTATCATTTTTCACAAAATTCCCAGAGAAGCAAGAACTTGTCGTTGTTCATTGTGTAAACATTTTACTGTGCATGATTTTTTCGTTGTCTTTCTTCATTGTTGACATTCATAATTTTGCAATGTTGATGTTCTGTTGTGTGTGAAATCCTGAGGTGGGATTATTCTACAATGAAGAAAAAGATCTTTTTCCCTATCCGATGCCTTTAAGATGTTTGATATTTTGCCCCATTGAAAACTCAGATTGGATTGAGTCTCTAAATTGGTGGCTGGTTATGTATTATCTGTTTATGTATATATTTGGGATGGATGATCTTATGTAATGATCTTTTTCATCAATGAAAATTCCTTTGCTTTTCTAAAAAAAAAATTACGTTCTAGATGAAAACAGTCTCTTAATTGCTTTTTTAATTGGATAATAATCGTCTCTTATGTAAGCAAAACCACGTTGTAGTTGTGATTAAAGCAAACATACACACACACACATAATTCCATGTGTTTGGACTTTGGATCCTAATTGGTGTGCAAAATGTGTTAAATCAACGACATATTTTTAATTATTTTCGTTAATTATTTGCTACCATTTATGTTATCTTGAAAACATGAGTTGTAAGACCATTAAATATGTTTGACTCTGAAAAATAATTTTTTAAAAGAAACCTCATTCTCCAAAACACGTTTTTAGCATTAATTATAAAAAAAAAAAAGAAAAATTTCGATAAGTAAGTTTATAATAGCTGGAAAAATTGAGGAATTATTGTTTATTATTTTATTGGCAATTGTATATTTAAGCATTGAAATGATTAGTACTGGACTGCCACTTGTGTCTTGAAATTTTGTAAATGTAGTAATTAGGAAGAGTGGTTTCTGCACTAGTAGTTTTCTCTCGTCCAAGCAATATTATTCTCCTCTCATGTCCTCTCTCTCTCTTTTTTTTTTTTTTCATTTTACAAGTTCTTTTTTCCACTTTAAAAAGGTTGCTATCTATTCTCATTGCACTTTAGGTTTATTTTTTCTTTCCTTTTTGTTTTTAAAATTTTTCCTTTCCAATTGCTAGCCACACATTTGGTTTTTGATAAACAAAGTGTAATTAGAACTCATACATTGAATTCTCTTGTAGTTTTTAAAGCCTAAGATATAGATGTTAATGTGAGATATGATGGATGAGCTTATATTTTTACTCATTTGACAAATTTTGCATTTGATTTCAATTTGAAATCTAAAAGATTGATTTTTAACTTGTGTTTCAAGATTTTCTTTCACATATACTATATGGAGAGTTCATCATTGAAGGATAACCAACTTATTTGTGATATTCAAAATATTGAGGTGAGTCAACAAAGTGCAATAGTTAATTAATGTAGTAGTTTACAAGCTAATTCAGAGAACATAGTAGTTTTTGATAATGCTATCAAGGAATCTGTGCCATTTATTGGAATGCAATTTGACTTTTTAGATGAGGCAGAGAACTTTTATAAAATCTTTGCTAGGAAACAGGGTTTTGGTATTCGCATTCGATCAAGTAGAACATGCTCTCGATCTACTGAAATAGTAAGTCGCATCTATGTTTGTTGTAATGAAGGTTGGTATAAAGAAAGAGTTATAGAGAATAGTGACACTCAAAATGATGTCGAGATCACTAGAAAGAGATGTTCACCTTTAAGAACTGGTTGTGGAGCATTGTTTAAGGTAGCAAGGGTGAAGGAAAGTAAGAAGTGGATTGTTAAATTATTTTCAAATGAACATAATCATGATATGATTAGTCCTAAGAGTATGTCTTATCTTAGATGCCACAAAAAAATGACTTCTGCAGCTAAGAGCCTTGTTGAAAAATTTAATGAAGAAGGAATTCCCACAGGAAAAGTAGCTACATTGTTTAGCAATGTTGAGCAGCAATTTTCAAATAGAGATTGTTGGAATCATCTTAGAGATTTAAGGAGGAAAAACTTAGATGCTGGAGATGCCCAAGCTGTTCTATGTTATTTTCGAAGAAAACAAGCTGAGAATCCTAGTTTTTTTTATGCAATTCAGTGTGATGGTGATGCTTGTATGGTAAATTTATTTTGGGTTGATGCTCGATCTCGATTGGCTTATGAACGTTTTGGTGATGCCATTACGTTTGACACCACATATAAAACCAATAAGTATAGTATGCCATTTGCTCCTTTTGTAGGATTAAATCATCATTGCCAATCAATTTTATTTGGTTGTGCTTTATTGCAAGATGAATCTGAGCAAAGTTTCATTTGGCTATTCGAGACTTGGCTTGAGGCGATGCATAGAAAAGCTCCGATATCCATAATTACTGATCAAGATTTAGCTATAAGGGGTGCTGTAATGAAAGTGTTTCCTGAATCACGCCACCGTTTATGCCTTTGGCATATAAAGAAGAAATTTTCGGAGAAACTTTCTCATATATATCATAAAAACTCTTCTTTCAAACGTGAACTGAAGAAATGCATCCGTCATTCATCTTCTGTGAAAGAATTTGAGAAGGAGTGGCATGAACTGATTGTGAAGAATGATTTGAAAGAAAATGAATGGCTTCAAGGGTTGTATGAGATTCGTAATTTATGGGTTCCTATGTATAATCAGAATACCTTTTTTGCAGGAATGAACACTACCCAAAGAAGTGAGAGCATAAATTCTTTTTTTGATTCTTTTGTGGATTCCACTACTACATTGAAAGAGTTTGTAGTGAAATATGAGAAGGCAATTGAAAGTCGTTGTGATAAAGAAAAAAAAGAAGACTTCGAATCAAGGCACAAGTCTCGGATTTTGAAAATTAGTTCTAAAATGGAGCATCATGGAGCATCAGTCTATACAAAGAATGTCTTTAACCTTTTCCAAGATGAGCTTGCCAAGAGTAATCAATTCATAAAGCAAAAGGTAACAAAATCTGGCTCTTGTTATGAATATAAGGTTTCTAGTTGTTTTGATTCTCATGACAACTTTCTTGTTCGTCTTGATTTGAATTCTAAAGTTGGTACTTGTGATTGCAATTTATTTGAATTTAAAGGCATCTTGTGTAGACATATGTTGGCAATTTTTCACTTTAAAACTATTGTTGAGATTCCAAATCATTACATATTGAAACGTTGGACAAAGGAAGCAAATAGAGGTTATGGAATTTCTGAAACAGTGCAAAGTCTTCAAGTTGATCCTGAGAATCAGCAACTTTAAGAACTTTACATGTTTGTCAACTCATAAATCAACTATCATTTTTTGTTGAAAATTCTGAAGAGATATATAAAGTTATTGTGGGAGATTTGGAACAGCTACTTCAAAAGGTTTCCATAATGGAAAACCAAGTGCTAGCTATTACAGAGAAAGATAATGGTTCAAGCCAACAGTTGACGAGTGGTCATGAGTCTCAAATTCCTTCATCCATAAATATTGGTGATCCACATGTTTCGCAAACTAAAGGTCAAAAGAAGGGTAGTCACGAGTCTCAAAGTGGAAGACTCAAAAGTGGGCTTGAAATAGCTTTGACTCGTACAACTGTGAAAAGGCGATCGTGTCAACTTTGCGGAGGGTATGTTCATAATAAGCGTAGTTGTAAAGGAATAGGAGAGTCTACAAATATCACAACATCTAGTATTTTAGAGTGAAAGGTATGACTTTGATGGTTTTATTTACATTTTTTTATATTATAATATGTGTCTTTAATTAAATTTTCTTGGAATTTTTTTTCTTTGGTTTTCTTTTACTTGTAGAAGAGCAACATGTGCAGAAGAGCCAATTCTTGTGCTGATTTTCTTGCCAACTTGGCTCGCGAGAAAGAAAGTGAAGTTTCTGTTTTTGAGAGTCCTCTTACAAATATGAGTGGTCTGTTGCATGCAGATTCGTTAGGCTTAGGTAAATTTAGAGTTTGTTCATCCTAAGTTTGAGTATTACTACTCTTCTATACCAAAAAAATAAAAAACATGTGGGGATGTGAATGCAGAATAATGCTTTTAGAAGGAATTTATTAAAGTGTGAAAGTTTTTATTTTAGATTTTTTCATAGATAAGATATTGTGGTACAATTTGATTAACAATTTTTATCCTTTTTTAAGTACATAACTTGTCGTTTTATTTTTAAGTAGTAATAATACATTTGAAATGCTACAAAAATTGTCAATCATAGTCTTTCTTGGATATCTATTGTATTCCCCAAAACTCCTCCCTTTGCTTTCTCTTCTAAAGGAACCAAACGGACTCTAAGTGCAGCGGCTGCTCTAATTTTTAGTTATTTTACATTTAATTTGAGTTTAATTATTATAATTAGATATGTTAATTTAGACACAATAAGGGACACAGCACAAATACATACGAGCAAAAAATGAGGATATTATGAGCTAAAATCTTTACAAAAACTATGTATAAATTTAATAAAAACTGAAAATTAAATTTGATGTTTAAGTTACATAAATTGTGAAATAATAATTTTTATACTTTACAGTTTGACATGAAACAAACATGCTCCAAGAACATGAATTGCCAGATTTAATAATAATCCAGTGGCTCAAGTCATATTGTAAAACCAGCTTAAAATTTTAACTAATTAAATTTACAGGTTCCATTATCAAAAGTTCTTCAAATGATCTCTAATTATGAGGCAAGAAAGACTATGACAATATAAGACGTGAATGAACAAACGCTTCTAATAAATCAGCATGGAGCAGGATGGCAAAGTATTTTTTAAGCCAATAATAATACAACAAAAGCTGAATAGAAATGAATTCATCAATTCTCAAGCGGGTAAGGTAAATCCATGAAACACTACGTTCAAATGAAATTTAGTACATGCCAGTGCAAATCTGCAAATCTAGCCAAAAATATTCCATAACGAAAACAACCAAATTAGAAATTTTCAGCAGAACTAGCAGTAATTACACCAAAGCTATCCTCATAGACCCCTGCATATATTCAAACAAAACTTATCAGTAAAAGAGACATCAAGATTTTAATATCTTCTCATTCAAGGATATGCCAAAATAATCAAAAATACTTTGCAGGAAAAACAACTTTTTAAGCAATGCTATGAAAGAACAAATTGGAACACACTGGTAATATCAGTCCACATTCTTTCTTAGCCTCTGTTAAACTAAAGATTTTTAATACTTATAGTATTAAGGAAATCTCAATTGGAATATCCAAGAATGGTCTGGTTGCTCTGATGGTTATTTTGGATGAGCTCCCAACACTACACAGAATTTCCAGGTAGCGAATTTCTAGTTAGAGAGTCAGCATTGACAAGGCTTGTCTTTTACGTTACAAGAAAATAGAGACTATATGTAACTTCATACATAAATAAATGAGAACTGAAAATGAACTCCATGTATTATGAAGATTGCATTTAGTTGACAAGAAAAACATTTTCATTAAGAATAAGCTTTACTTTCTCACAAATTTTCCCTTCACAAGTTATTCCCTAATGTGACAGTTTATCTTTGAAAATGTTTGCAAGAATTATTAGCAGGATTACTCTTCCCTTTTCCTCACTCAAACAGAGCCTAGAAAACAATCTTATGACTGTAATAAATTGTAAATAGCATCTTATCATAAAGAACAAAAAGGCAATAATAGTGTCTATCCTAAAAAAGCAAGATCTTGGGATTAGTGACTGGAATATGATCCCATCATTTAGCTTTATTCCAAGAGTGTAGAATGTTCATTAAAGCTCACATTACTTGACAATAATTACAGTAATTTTCTTTTTCCACTTTAACTTAGAGAAGGTTTAATATCAAATAGATTGCATTTATTAATTTGGACTTATATTTGAAAAAAAAACGACAAACCTAAAGCCAACTAACTAGCATTTACATGTTGTTATGTATGCTTGCAGGCATAGGCAATCAAGTAATATCACACAACGGCACCATGGTTTTGCTTATAGCAGCTTTCGGTCCAGCTTTCAGCTTTCATGACCTTTATATATCTAGGGACAATGTAAACGTGTTGTATATACATTCATACAATGTAAAACAACCTCAATGTGTTGTATTCACAGGCATATTCTTTTTTTTTTTTAGAAAAGCAAAGGAATTTTCATTGATGAAAAAGATCATTACATAAGATCATCCATCCCAAATATATACATAAACAGATAATACACAACCAGCCACCAATTTAGAGACTCAATTCAATCTGAGTTTTCAATGGGGCAAAATATCAAACATCTTAAAGGCATCGGATAGGGAAAAAGATCTTTTTCTTCATTGTAGAACAATCCCACCTCAAGATTCCACACACAACAGAACATTAACATTGCAAAATTATGAATGTCAACAATGAAGAAAGACAACGAAAAAATCATGCACAGTAAAATGTTTACGCAATGAACAACGACAAGTTCTTGCTTCTCTGGGAATTTTGTGAAAAATGATACGTTCTTAATTTTCTTTTAACAATATCAATTTTGACAGAAATAATCTTACCCATGTGATTAGGATTGATGTAACTTACCAAGATTGCCTTGAAGAGCGTCGATGAAGAGAAAGAGAGAAGAGAAGACTGTCGACTGTCGATTGTCGTGAGACAGGAAGAAGAGAAGTGGGAGAGAAGATGGAAAACAGAGGCTTAAAGGAAAACGTAAAACAAGAAGGTAAAAAATATTTTTACCTTAATTTTTACATTTAATTTTACTTAAAAAAGGTTTTAATCTAAGCCATCCATCAAATTTAATCCAAAGGCTAAAAAAAGTGTAAAACTATTTAGTTTTACACCTATGTAAGTGGATCCTTCTCCATATATATATATATATATATATATATATATATATATATATATATATATATACACACACACACACACAGAGAATGTCAATGGGAAGCTAATTAAGGAAACAAAATATGTACATAAGAAAAGTTTCTAAACAAAATGAAGCCAACGGTAATGTTCATATATGGAAGTTACAGCTAGCTCATATCAGACTAATTAAATTGTGGAATCCCTTGAATTAATCCCTTGAATCATGCAACGAAAATATTCCAAGTTTAACACCCTCCCTCAAGCTGATGGCATAACACACATCTAAGCTTGTGTTTTAGTTGGATATTTCTGTTGTGTTTGCCTCCCTCAAGCATGATGAGTGTGCACAGGAGACACCAATTTGCTGAAGGAGGTGGTGAAAATGGCGTGACCCAGGCCCTTGGTAAAGACATCAGCTAATTGCTAATGAGATGACACATACTTAAGAACCAATAATTTAGCTTAAACTTTTTCACGAACAAAATGACAATCAAGCTCGATATGTTTTGTTCTTTCATGGAAGACTGGATTATTAGCAATATGAATTGCTGACTTGTTGTCACAAAACATTTTGATGGGCTTAGGAACATGAACATATAGGTCTCGAAGCACGTTAGCCAACCAAATCAACTCTTTGGTGGTTTGAGACATCGCCTGATATTCAGCTTCTGCAGATGAAAGAGCGACAGTATGTTGTTTCTTTTATCTCCAAGTTAAAGATGTTGTTCCGAGGAAAGTAATGAAGCCGGTGACGGAACGTTTGGAAGTAGGACATGTGGCCCAATCTGAATCATAATAGGCACGAAGCTAAATGGTATTATTGCTGGGGAAGAATATGCCCTGGTTTGGAGATCCTTTGAGGTAACGAACTAAACGAGAGGCTAATGCCATATGTGGTTGACGTGGATCAGCCATGAATTGGCTTAAGAGCTGCACTCCGAACGTGATGTCAGGTCAAGTTAAGGTGAGATACAGCAATTGGCCAACTAGTCGACGGTACATCCATGGTTGTGCAAAAGGTTTTCCTTCTCTTGTGACAAGTCCATGTTGTTGAGGAATCAGACTAACAGCAATCTTGGCATCGTCAACTTCAACCTCAGAAATGATGTCATTTGTGTATTTGTGTTGGTTCAGCAAAATACCTTCTTTAGTGCGTGTGACGTCCAGGCCCAAAAAATAGTGGAAACTTCCTATGTCCTTCAGTTGAAAACATACTTGTAAATATTTCTTGAAATGAACACACTTGTCTTTATTATTACCTGCAAGAATTAAATCATCCACATAAACAAGGACAATTAATAAATCATTATTTAAGAGTAAAGTAAAGAGAGAACTATCCGTTGAGCTTTGTTTGAACCCATAGTTGACTAGTGCTTCTGTGAGCTTTCCAAACCATTGTCTGGAGGCTTGCTTTAAACCATATATAGACTTGTGAAGTTTGCACACAAGCCTTTTGTTAGTGTGTCCATGGCCTTGGGGAAGCTTCATGAAAACTTCTTCATCAAGGTCTCCATTAAGGAATGCATTATTGATATCAAGCTGATGCAACCCCCAATTTTTGACAGCAGCTATGGCCAAAAGACACTTCACAGTAGCAAATTTTGCCACGGGTGCAAAAGTCTCATTATAGTCCAGTCCCTCCACTTGACTATATCCTTTAGCAACAAGGCGCGCTTTATATCGTTCCACGGTTCCGTCGGGGTTGTATTTTATTTTATATACCCACTTAGAACCTATTGCTTTCTTCCCTCTTGGTAGTTCTACCAAACTCCAAGTGTGGTTGGTTGTCAAGGCTTGCAACTCTTTTTGCATGGCGTCACGCCACTCCACATGTTGCATGGCTTCTTTGAAGCTGGCGGGTTCCATTTTTAGCATTCCAGGTCCTGCATCTAAAGTTGGCATGTTATTAGTGGATGTGTTTATGGAAGCAGTAGTCTTACCAGAATCATGAAGTGTGATTAGGACAATCTTATTCGTAAGAGAGTTCTGGGGCGCGTCGACATGATGTAAAACATAATCATTGTACTTCATAGGCATTCGCCTTTCACGGGTTGGCCTTCCTTCTTTGGTGCATGGTGTCTCATTGATTTGGTTATCTATTGCAAAGTCCACAATCTCTTCTATTGAATCATATGTGGTATGCTCTTCATGATCAGCTTCTTGGTCAGGTTGCTCTTCAAGTCCTGTTGAAATTTCATCTTCTGCATGAGGCAATGTTTGATTCATAAGTGAGTTCTCAAATGGTGTTGCATTGGCATGCTTCTTCCTTCGTTTGATTCTGGTTGTACCTGTCTATCATCATTTTGCTGAAAAGGAAATATATTCTCATAGAAAAATACATCCCTAGTTTCATATATCTTGTTGTTTCCCATATCCAATACCTTATATCCTTTCTTACCCATGTTATACCCCAAAAAAATGCATTTTCTTGCTCTTGCGGCAAATTTATCTAGTGGCTTGGGGTTAACATAAGCATAACATAGACATCCGAAGATACGAAGGTGTTCATATTTGGGTTTTTCGTTAAATAGTATTTCATATGGAGACTTTCCTTGGAGTTTGGGTGTTGGGAGCAGGTTTATAAGATAGGCTGTTGTTTGAATACTTTCATCCCAATATCTTTTTAGAAGATTTGATTGGAATCGAAGTGCACGAGCTACTTCAAGGAGGTATCTATGTTTTCTCTCTACTACACCATTTTGTTGTGGTATATGTGTACAAGATGTCTAGTGGAGCATCCCTTGCTTTGATAGGAATTCTTGGAAGTCATTTGAAAAGAACTCAGCTTCATTGTCTGATCTTACCTTCTTGACCTGTTTGTCAAAATGAGTTTTGACCATCCTAATGAAATGCTCAAATAAAAATGGTGCCTCTCTTTTGGTTTTCATTAGATAAACCCAGGTGCTGCGTGAACAATCATCTACAATAGTTAGAAAATATGATGCACCTGAATGTGTACTTATACTATATGGTCCCCATGTATCTAAGTGAACAAGGTCAAAAATTTCTTTTGATTTATTGTTCGAAATAGGAAACATATTTCTAGTTTATCTAGCTCGATGACAAGCATCACAAGGATGAAATTCAGTTTCTTTTGAAAAATCAATATCAAAGATTGTTTTAAGTCTTTGAAATAGAATGTGCCCAAGCCTTTGATGTAGAATTTCTGCATTAGTCTCCCTATTAATGGTGTGAACTTTATTCTTCGTGTCTTCGTCGAAATAATAAAGACCCCCTTTCATCTTACCCACTCCAATCATCTTCTTGGTAGCTAGGTCCTGCCTATAGCATTCATTAGGAAGAAAAGTACTGCTGCAATTTAAGTCTTGTGTTAGTTTTCCAATTGACACCAAATTGCATTCAAAATCAAGTAAGCATAAGACATTTTGCAAGAAAATATTTTGGCCTAATTCTACAGATCCTACTTGTTTTGCAAGAGCTTTATCACCATTTGGTAACGAAACTTGGATTGGACTTACTATTTTCATGTTGGGTTTTTGTAGCATGACATCTGATGTAATGTGGTCTGATGCACCACTATCTAAAATCCATTTTGTATGACTATCTATGGGTTTAGAGACATTACCAACAAAATTCACTGCTGATGTTCCTTGCTGTCTTCCTCCAAGCCATGCAACAAGCTGCTTAAATTGTTTTGGCGTGAAACTTGAAGGATTTATTGCTAAAGCATTCTGCTTTTGTTCTTCATTTTTCAACTCTGTAGCTGCTGCATTAGCAACTGATTTTTCTTGTCGTGTCTGCTCTTTCTTTGTTTTATTTCCATGCCAATTGGGTAGATACCCTATGATCTAGAAGCAATTTTCTTTAGTGTGGCCGAGCTTCTTGCAATGCTCACACTTTGGCTTTCGATTCTGTTCTTTGCCCTTGTAGTTATCATCTTGGACCTTGAAAGCTGCCACTTCAACTTGAGATCTTCTTATTGCAATCTCTTCAGAGGCTAGGAATGAATAGGCATTAGACAGAGATGGTAATGGTTCTTTGCACAGCAAGTTTGATTGAACAGTGCTATAGGCGTCATTTAATCCCATAAGCAGCTGGTGAAGTCGCTCTTCCTCATTTTCTTTTGCTGCAACTCCACATGTACATCCTGTACAGCCAGCTTTGTGGGGCTTGGCAAATCCTGCAAGTTTTTCCCACAAAATTTTCATTTTAGCAAAATAAAGCGAGATTGATAACTCACCTTGTCGAGTATTGACAATCTCCCTTTTGATTTCTTGTATACGAGGTCCGCTCCCATGGGAAAACCATTCCTCTAGTTCCATCCAAATGTCATGTGCCATGACATGGTAAGCGACACTTTCATGTATTTCCTCAATTAATGAGTTTAGGATCCATGACATCACCATTGAATTGCATTGGACCCAATCTCTCACATTAGGATCACCATCCTTTGGCCTTGGCAAACTTCCATCAATGAATCCAAGTTTGTTCCTGGATACCATCGCATTGATGATCGACCTCCTCCACGTTGAGTAATTTGTGCCTTTTAGTAGGTGAGATACAATTTGATCATCCAGTCTGTCGGCTGAACTCAACTGGTCTCTCACTCACTTTATTTGATGAATTGATGGTTTCTTGTGCCATTTTACTGGTTCACTGTCAGAAGAAGAAGAAAAGAAAACAAACACGTATTTGATCTTTAATCCTGCTCTGATGCTATGTATAAATGGTGTTGAAATCAGAATTTATATTCACATATATTTTCTTGGTGTACATAGTGTGATATATATATATATATATATATATATATATATATATATATATATATATATATATATATATATACACACACACACATAGTGTCAGTGGCAAGCTAATAAAGGAAACAAAATATGTACATAAGAAAAGTTTCTAAACTAAATGAAGCCAACAGTAATGTTCATATATGGAAGTTACGGCTAGCTCATATCAGACTAATTAAATTGTGGAATCCCTTGAATCATGCAACGGAAATATTCCAAGTTTAACAGATTTTCTGTTAAGTCAGATGTTTTCAGTTTTGGTGTACTACTAGAAATTTTAAGTGGTTAAAGAAACAGGATGACTTTCCATAATGGGAGTGATGAAGAAGATCTCCTTCTAAGCTTTGTAAGTATTCCTTTGTCCCCCAAAATGAGATTATAACTCATGAAATTTATTCAAATCATTAAAAGAATATGCTATTTTATAATTTGTATAAATTAAACCCTGCAGGCTTGGAGATATTGGAATAATGGGACGGCATGGGATCTTGTGGATCCCAGTTTGAGGGATAGTTCAAGAACTGAGCTGATGAGATGTATCCACATTGGGCTGCTTTGTGTTCAAGAAAATGTAGCTCCGAGACCAAACATGGCTTCAGTTGTTCTGATGCTTACTAGCAACAATGCAGTCACCCTCCCACAACCCTCACAACCTGCATTTTTTTTGCACAGCAACAGTCAATCAGGGGCAACACCCAGAAATGAAATCGCTGTAGTCTCAGAAAATGAGGTTTCAAATACCGAGCTGTATCCAAGATAGCAAGCTGGTCACATTTGTAAGCGATTCTGTGTCAAAAACATTATTATTGTCATTCATAATAGCTAGTAACTTCAGCGATTGTCGGTTTGAGCTGATCACCCTTAGACCATCTATTTTTTGACTTGGATTGTAAATTAAGTACTCCAATACCTGTTGGTTAAAAGAATATGCTATTTTATAATTTGTATAAATTAAACCCTGCAGGCTTGGAGATATTGGAATAATGGGACGGCATGGGATCTTGTGGATCCCAGTTTGAGGGATAGTTCAAGAACTGAGCTGATGAGATGTATCCACATTGGGCTGCTTTGTGTTCAAGAAAATGTAGCTCCGAGACCAAACATGGCTTCAGTTGTTCTGATGCTTACTAGCAACAATGCAGTCACCCTCCCACAACCCTCACAACCTGCATTTTTTTTGCACAGCAACAGTCAATCAGGGGCAACACCCAGAAATGAAATCGCTGTAGTCTCAGAAAATGAGGTTTCAAATACCGAGCTGTATCCAAGATAGCAAGCTGGTCACATTTGTAAGCGATTCTGTGTCAAAAACATTATTATTGTCATTCATAATAGCTAGTAACTTCAGCGATTGTCGGTTTGAGCTGATCACCCTTAGACCATCTATTTTTTGACTTGGATTGTAAATTAAGTACTCCAATACCTGTTGGTTAAAAGATTTGGCCGATTGTAGGACTAATTAACATAAACTATCAGGCCGCGTTCTCTACCACCAAGAATTTATCATAAACTTCATATTTCAAGTTGGAAACCAGCTAGTGCTTAGCCAAATCAATCACACAGGAATCAGGATATATATATTTGTCATAGATGAACAAACAAAAGAAAAAGCATTAAAATCTCCTTGTTGACGGGCAATGTTAATGATTTTCGCACGGTATTATAATTGACAGAAGAAAATATACATGAAGATCCTCTTCCACCACTCGCATCTCAATCAACTACTCTCTCTCTTTTGATCTTAATCATAAACCTTTCAAAATGCTTACGGACCAAAGTCAATAGATTTATTTAACAAACATTGACAATCCTCTCCATTTTTTTTTGTTTTATACAATTAACAATTCTATGCTATATTTACATTTACTTATTTTTTTACAGTACCATATTTACATTTACTCATCCTCCAAAATAGGTCTGCTTTATTGATAACCCAATATTATATCTTTCTAGGCAATAATGATGGACTGTAATTAACACATGAAAAATACGAGAAAAATCTGTGTGTGTCTTTGAGTTAACATTTTGATTTTGTTTCTCTTGTAACTCCCCAGACAGAAAACTTCAGCTCATCCTATTGTTGATTCCCTTCAAAAAAAAAGAATAAAGACATTGCTCCTTTTTGCAAGTTTTAAACTCTAAACGCCAAACTAACTATTTTTTCTTTTAATTCTTGTGGTTTTTTTTTCTTAAATGGTGAAGTGGAGACTGATTAAAGATGTGGAGTAGCTATGGATTCTTTGAAACGGCAGAAAAAGGTCAGGGAATATGCCGAATTTATCATTTTGAGATGTATTTCGACGCTTAAATAAGGGTATAAAAAATGTTTAGAAAATGAAGTAAGTCCAAAAGAAGAGAAGAAGGAACAAAGAGTAATAATTAATAGAAAGTTAGGAAAGTGATTGAGATGATCTTTTCTCTCACATTTCCTTCTTATATTTTTGTTGATAAGTGTCATGCATGTAATTAGCTCGCTATGTGCTTTAAGAATGCTAATACAAACATAAAGAAAGATTCTGAATGCAACCAGATTTTTAACTTTCACACCCCATTCTTTTGTATTTTGAACAGTAATTTGTAGAATAAAATAGGGTGTGTAGAGTAAAAAGCAGGTTATACTTAGAATTTCTCAAACATAAATTTGTTGTCTGCCACTTAATTTTGTTATGGTTTATATGTTCTTGAATTTTTTGTGGGGTTAATCATTCTGAATCTTCTTTTAATGTGAACATAGTACGTGAAATGCGAAGCCCTCCTAGCAATTTCTTTGTGAAAGAAATTAATGAATGACCCAAAATAAAAGTTAGAAAAAGTGAAGGAACTTGATTTTTAATCAACCATCGACTTTGACTTGTTCATATATCAACTTAGTCCAAATCCACGGCGCCGCATTGCTGCGGCTTTATTTTCATCAGTTAAGTCTGCTTCAAGCATAGACTTTACTAATCTTTGAGAAATTTCTACAGCTGTGTTTGGAACATTATCATTATCATCAATTCCTAAATCTTATGTGAAGGTTTTAATCATGTTAACACGATGTTGATTTTGTCATTAAGTGTTTCATTAAAACGTAATTATCTTTGCGTGAGAGTACATGAACTTACCGAACATTACAATTATAGCCAAACAATTTTCAAAATATAGAACTCAATTTGCTGGTCAACTCAAAGACTGGACAATTCTACCGATCGTAAGTTCCTTTTGCAAACAATACTATTTTCAACTCCTCTTATTCAGCAAATCCTGACACAAAAAAATTATTTAATCTCCATGACAGAAGAAGCATTGATCATTATTATAATATAAACTCTGAAAATCATAGGTCCAACAAGCTTTGCAGACGCAGCAACTGCACAATCCTGTATCCAGCAGGCAGGGCTATGGATTTTTCAAGGCAGTTTTTCTTCTCTTCTTTAACTATTGCATTCCTTCTTACTCTTACCGTTGCCCAAGAGCCTTTATACCATTCGTGTGATAATAGTAGTGGTAATTTCACCAGCAACAGCACTTACCAGACGAACCTCAACCGCCTCCTCTCCTCTTTCTCCGTTAACACAGCAAATGATTTTGGGTTCTACAATCTGTCATCCGGCCAAGGCTCCAACACAGCTAACGCAATTGCACTTTGCAGAGGAGATGTGAATTCAGGTGATTGCATCAGCTGCATCAATAACGCAACCGCTGAGCTCAGAAATCGCTGCCCCAACCAGAAAGAGGCAATTATCTGGTATGACAATTGCATGTTCCGCTATGCAAATCGCTCGATCTTTGGTGCCGCGGTACTCAACCCTATGGTATACATGTGGAATTTAAATAACGTCACGGATGTGGACGCTTTTAATCAGGCCCTGGCTACTTTGTTGGGTAGCCTAAGAAGTAACGCTTCATCGGGGACTTCTCTTCGCAAGTTTGCAACTGGAAATGCAGAAGTTAATTCTTTCCAAACTGTATATGCACTTGTTCAATGCACTCCTGATTTGACCGAGGTTGATTGCAGCTCTTGCTTGTCTCAGGCTATTCAACGTATTCCGGAATGCTGTGACAGAAAACAAGGAGGCAGGGTACTTACGCCTAGCTGTAATTTTAGATTTGAGATTGAACGCTTCTATAATCTTACTACTGCTGATACACCAATACCATCATCACCGCCGCCAACACCAGCATCCCCAGTATCTCCCCCGCCCTCAAACGATACCACAAGTACAACAGGTACCCTTTCTGCTTTGTTTTGTCCAGTCAATAAGAATGTCTATCTCAGAATGTTAAGAATTTCTCCATCCAGTGTCAAAGGGATTTTTGCCTGTGAAATTTTCTTTTCCTAGACAACAGAGAAAAGGGTTTCTCCAATTTAAATAATTAAATTAGAAAACTTTCAAATCCTTTTGGTATGCAATAGGCTAGAGTAGTTTCAAAGTTCAGTATTTCAGCAACCACATAGAAAACGCCTATGTGAAATTTTGCAGGAAAGAAGAGCAATTCAACTCGAACTACTATTATCATAATCGTCTCGGCTGTTGCTTTTGCGGTATTTCTCATTTCCTGTTGCATCTTCATCTTTTTACGGGTGAGAAAGTCAAAGGTGAAACCTGAAAGTAAGTAAAAGAATGGGTTTCTTCTCCTCTTTTTGTGTCTATGTGTGTACTTGTTCTTTTTCCTTCAGGAACGTTGTGAATGAATTTAGTTAGTGACTAAATTTACAATTTTCTTGTTTGTGTTTTTGTTCTTTGTTACACCTCTGAAGAGAATGAAGCAGCTGAACCCGTGGATGAAATTAGAAGTGCAGAGTCCTTGCAATATGATTTCAACACCATTAAAGCTGCAACAAATAACTTTTCTGATACAAATGAGCTTGGAAAAGGTGGATTTGGGGCAGTTTATAAGGTAAAACAATAATGATCATCCCTAAGTAATAACAAGGGTATTGCATCAAATGATATGTTCAATTAGCATACACATATATAATTCATTCTGATATCTTCTCAGGGGACACTTGCCAATGGAGAATTAATAGCAGTGAAAAGGCTGTCTGCAAATTCTGGACAAGGAGATCTTGAATTCAAAAACGAGGTTCAGTTAGTGGCCAAGCTTCAGCACAGGAATTTGGTTAGGCTCGAAGGTTTCTGCCTAGATAGAAATGAAAGGCTGCTCATCTATGAGTTTATGCCTAACGCAAGCCTGGATAAACTCTTATTTGGTATGATTGTCAGTGCATTATGGATATGTACACTACAGAGCGAAAGACCAACATTTTTATTTCATTAATTTCGAATTTTACATTTATGGTAATGCAGATCCAGTTAAGCGTGCATATTTAGACTGGGAAAGACGATACAAAATTATAGGTGGCATTGTTCGAGGACTTCTCTACCTTCATCAAGATTCTCAACTCAGAATTATTCATCGTGATCTCAAAGCTAGCAATATATTATTAGACGCAGAGATGAATGCTAAAATTGCAGATTTTGGCATGGCAAAATTGTGTGCAGTTGATCAAACTCAAGGTGCTACTAGTAGAATCGTGGGAACATAGTAAGTGCTTGTAATTGCATATACTATTTTTACTCTTGTTAAACTGCTCTCACATCATGTGAATAACAGAATGAACTTGGCTGATACATGATAAATGATCATTCTCACTCGAATAAGATAGATCAAACAATTTAAGGATTGATAACTCATGTCTCCTTTTTTTTTTTCATAAGGAGCACTAATTTTTCTTATATTGCCTTGTAGCGGATACATGGCACCTGAATATGCAATGCATGGTCAATTTTCTGTTAAGTCAGATGTTTTTAGTTTTGGTGTTCTACTTCTGGAGATTTTAAGTGGTCAAAAAAATAGTGCTTTCCATAATGGCAGCAATGTAGAAGATCTTCTAAGCTTTGTAAGTATTCCTTTGTCTCCACTCCAAGAATGAGATTGTAACTCATGATTTATTCAAAGCATTAAAAGAATGTACTGTTTTATAATTTGCATGAATTAAACCCTGCAGGCTTGGAGAAATTGGAAGGATGGGACAGCATTGGATCTTGTAGATCCCAATTTGAAGGATGGTTCAAGAACAGAGCTGATGAGATGCATCCACATTGGGCTGCTTTGTGTTCAAGAAAGTGTGGTTGAGAGACCAAACATGGTTACAGTTGTTCTGATGCTTAGTAGCAACACTGTCACGCTCCCACTACCCTCACAACCTGCATTTTTTATCAACAGCAACACTAAATCAGGGATGCTGTGGTCGCAAGACTCAAGTCCGGGAACAACACAATCCATTCAATCCAGAAAAGAAGTTGCGGTAGTCTCAGAAAATGAGGTTACAATTACTGAGCTGCATCCAAGATAAGCAAGCTGATCACATTTGTAAGCATTTCTATGTCAAAATCAGACCGTTGTTGTCGTTCATAATTGTTAGAAAATTCAGTAATTGTCAGTTTGAGCTGATCACCCTTACACCATCTATTTTTTGTAAGTCGATTTGGATTCTAAATTAAGCAGTCCAATACCTGTTGGTCAACGGATTAGGCTGCTCGTTGTGCTAACTAATATAAAATATCAGGCCACCTTCTCTACCACCAATAATTTGCCAGCTCTCACCATTTTTCAAGTTGGAAGCCAGCTTGTGTTTGGCCAAAACATAAACCTAAACTAAGAAAAAAAAAAGGTACTCAAGTAACCTAGTTTGACGGGCATTCTGATTGATTTGGCACGCATTATCATTGCCACAAGGCACAAGGGTATAAATTGACGCTTCACAGCTTATCTTCTTCCACCACTCCCATCTCAATCATTAACATTTTAAAAGCTTATTATGAACCAAAGTCAATAGTCAATATATAATTTATTTAACAAACACGGACAATCCTATCCAGATTTATTTTTTAATATTGTTTTATACCATTAACAGTCTTTTATTTACATTGACAATACCAATATTAAAATCTTCCTTGGCAATAATGATGACAACTAGTTTTGCCTCGATAAAGTAAATAAAAATTTGGGATATCTGGGAAAGGCGGTAACCTCGTTTCGGCCATGGCGGCTTGTCATCAACCACTGCCATCTTCATCAACCTTTTGAGCACGCTTGTTTTATTAAATTCCATGGAGAATTTTTTTTTTCAAGTGCAGAGACAATGGAAATGGGATTTTCAAAACTGCTGGTCCTTTTTTATTCCGTTCTTCCATTCCTTGCTACTCTCTCTCACCCTTGCAGCCGACCCATACTTTCAGTCTTCTTGTACAAACACAGCAGGTAACAGCAATGCTGTGACAGAAAAGGAGGCAGGATATTTGGGCCTAGCTGTAGACTTAGGTTTGAGAATGTTCCACTTTTATGAACTTTTTTTAAAAGTGTTAATTTTAATAATATGTATTTACTTAAAATTTTTATATTTTTATTTTGTTTTTTAATAAATTACAAAACTATAAAAAAAATTCATATTTTTTCATTATAATTTATTTACTTTGTGCAATTTTTATATTTATTTCATTTGTTAACAAAATTTTTATTTTGTTTTATTTATTTATTTTACTTAAAAATTTATTTTTTCATATATTAAAAATGTACAAATATTTTATTAAATAATTTTTACCCTTCTACAGTGCATTTATATTAGATTTGTTAAATACTATTTAAACTTTTCTTAACAGTGTATTTCAAAAAAATCTTTTAATAACATTTTTTTTTTATGACAGCACCAATTAAATCAAACACATCCGTAATCGACAAAGTATGCTCCAATCTGGAACACCAACTCCCAAACAGAAAGAAGAACTTGAGGATTGGTGGCTTCCTTAAGGTCAGTGAATGGGGTTGCGATTTTAAGGCGACGTGAATGTGAAGGCTACACTTGTAATTTACCACCAACTCCCGTCCCATCAAATCAAACACTTGTAAGTGTCTTTACATCGATCTTCTTTCACTACGTTGGCTTGACTTGAGCAAGTCATTTTTTGGTTTTTTGAAGAAATACACGGGAATGAAGAGGTTCAATCTAGGCTTAATCCTTCAAGAAGAAGAGAAGACAACCGCAGCTTGAACAAGTCGTTTGGGAAAACATTAATTTGTTCCCCAGATAAAATTCCCTAGAGAAATTTTTTTTTTAAGTGCAGATAGACAATGGAAATGGGACCTTCAAAACTGCTGTTCATTTTTTGTTGGGTTCATCCATTCCTTGCTACTCTCACCCTTGCAGCCGATCCATACTTTCAGCATGATTGTATAGCAAAGCCAGGTAACTTCACTGTAAACAGCACTTACCAGGCAAACCTCAACAGCATCTTCTCCCAGCTCACCTCTCAGACACAATTCAATTACGGGTTCTATAATCTGTCTGCTGGTGAAAACCCCAACAAAATTAATGCAATTGCACTCTGCAGGGGCGATACAAAGCAAGATGAGTGCAACAGCTGCCTCAATGACACCATACTTGAGCTCAGGCGGCGATGTCCCTTTAGCAAGGAGGTGATCGGATGGTCTGCATATTGTACGCTGCGCTACGCCAACCGAGTCCTCTATGGAGACATGGAAAGCTCACCCAGCACTTGTCTTCTCAACGTACAAGACGTATCGGCTGGTAATGAATTTTATCTGCGATTGGGTGCCCTGTTGAATGATCTGGGAAGTCGAGCCGCAGCTGAGGGTCCTTTTCGCAAGTATGCAGCAGATAACTTATCGGTGGCCGCTTTTCAAAGAGTATACGCTCTAGTACAGTGCACTCCTGATTTGACCGAGCAGAAATGTCGTAATTGTCTGAATAGCGCTACGCAAGGGATTGAAAATTGCTGCTTGGGGAAGATTGGATGCAGGGCTCTTAGACCAAGCTGTTTCTTGAGGTTTGAGTCTAGCCCATTTTATCAGACTCCAATTCCTCTACCGTCACCTCCGCCATCTCCGACTTCTTCTCCTCCTCCCTCTACAGAAGGTAAAGCTTCTAGTCCTGCTGTTAAAATAAATCTGTCTTTTTTCATTTAAAATGAATATTAAGAATAGTTATATCTATTTTTTTTTTTTTTTGTGTTACGAGTTACATCTAATTAATTGCCTCCTTGACACACGAATCGTTTTTATGTTGCATACGACTCATGATGAACCGGAAAATCAAAAAGTTACTGTTCTAAGAACAAAACTCCCAATCCCTGAAAAATTACTCTCAAATCTACTAGCCTAAATCATCGGGCGACCAACCAACCGTTGGCCATTGGTCATTGGCGGTGGTCTACCTCCATAAAACATCAAAATGTTGTTCTTAGTCCCTCTTCATTCTCATCTAATTAGTTTTTCAAAAAATAAAAATAAAAATCTTAGATTTAATGTTTAAGTCAATGACTTCAATACTAGATCTATTGTGTTTTAGTTATTTTTGAAAAAAAAAAACAAATGTTAGAAGTAGAAAGAGGAAAAAATTATAAAAATTTTGATTTATTAGAAGTAAATTGCTGCCAATGATCCACGACGATGATCGACGATAAAGGATGGCTATCAACGGTGGTTTGTCTCAAAAAAGTCAAAACTCAGTAGTTTTCTTTTAACATCCTCTTTCTTTTTATTTAATTAGTTTTTTAAAAAAGTACACAGGAAATTAAGTTTAGATATCTGGTTTCAATTTTAAATTTACTAAATTTTGAGTTTTTTTGGAAGAAAGAAAGATTAAAAATGAAATGAGAAAAAAATAATGAAAATTTTGACTTTTTTTGAAGCAAATTGTTGTTGCAATTTTAACTTTTAAAGAGTTGCAAAGAATAATATTTTTTGGAGGATGAGTGAAATTTTTTTTTGGTTACAAGATGATGAGGCCCATCACTTTTTTTGGTTCATAAAATGTGTTTAAAAGTTCTCCTATCCTTTTTTTTGGTTCTATTTATTTTTCCGTGATAGGATAGGGAAGGGTCAAGAGTAAGACAGAAGAGACTTTAGGCCCATTACCCAACTATCTACTCATTAATTTAAAAGGGGGAAGCGATTGGGGCAAGTGCAACTGCCTATCATTTGGATAGCAACAGTGTGGCATGGTGGAAGCAGGATCCAATGGAGAAACAGGCCTTATATCCCATTAGCCATTGAAAAAAAAAAATTTACGTATATAATGTATTAACAGTATATAATTTTTATATATTATCAATGTATTAGAGATTGATATTTCATCAATAAGTCTTTATGAGCAAATTTAAAAAATTTATTTATATTTAATTTGGAGAGCTTAACATATTTTTTAATTTGTCAATTGATAAAGTATTAATTTCTGATACATTAACAGTATGTAAAAATTATACACTATCAATACATCATATACAAACTCAACAAAAAATCCCTTTATTTTGTTTTTTATTCTTAAACCTATAGTGTAGTCGGCGGGCGCACTTTTGTTTCTACCACTTTTGTTTTTTCATTTTTGATTTTTTTTCATTTTCATTTTGATTTTGCATTTAAAAAAAATTTATGGCTTTATTAATTTCATTTAATAAATAAAAATGTAATATTATCCATAAAAATTAATTTATAAGTAATTAAAAGTAAATAAATAATAACATTATTTGATAAAAATAATTTAATAATTTTTCATTATTTATTAGTTTTATAAAAATTTTATTATATACAAATTCAAACAGGGTCACGAAACGCACTTTTTGACCTAATCAGATCGTAGTTAATTGTTTGGGAGCCATGTTGATGGTGGTGTGTGCAGTGGAGCTCTCCACTTTTTTATTTTCTTTTCAATGTAATTTTTAATTTATTTTTTATTTTAATTATTTTGATATTTTTAATAATATAGAGGATAAGTAAAAGTATTAATTAATATACAAATTATAAATAAAATATTATTTTGTATTTATGATACATAATTATTACATTTTTTATTACTCAAAAATTTAAATATATTATTTTAATTTAAAATAATATGTTAGTATTTATTAAATAAAAACTTTATATATTTTAAATATTTAAAAAATTAAATATGCATAAAAATAAAATTATTATTTTATATATTTTTTATTATTTATTAATTTCATAAATATTAAATATTTGATTATAACATTTTATTTTATACAAATTTTAGATGCTCATAATGTTCAATTTCTTTTTTTACTAAACTTCACTTTACTGCCATTGCTAAATTTGCATCTATGGAGATTTGCACTTGTGAAGATTACTAGATAGAAGAAGAATATTAGAGAGAAGAAGAAGAAGAGAAAAATGAGATTTATTTCATCAAATAGAATCTTAACTTGTGCTTTACATCGATCTATTGTATTTATGTGAGTTCTGAAACAATAGCAGTTATGTTAGTAACTATTCTAACTAACATAACTGCCTATCCAACTATCATAACCTCTAATATGCCCTTGCAAATTGATCTCTCTCTTCCGGGTTTCTGTCACAATGCTTTCCTGTAGTCTAAGACTTCTCTGCTCCTTGCACTGTAAATTTGGTTCTCAATATGATGAAATTGGATTGAGACAGGGGTTTTGTAAGAATGTCTGCAACTTGGTCATAAGCAGGTAGATGGCTAACAGTAAGCTGCTTTTGCAAAACTTTTTCCCTGACAAAAAACATATCCAGCTCCATATGTTTGGTCCTGGGATGTTGGATTGGATTGGCAGATAATGATACTGTTGACAAGTTGTCACACCAAATATGTGGCCTGATAGGAAGTGTAAGGCCAATTTCGATTAGGAGAGACTGTATCCATGTCATTTCAGCTGTTAGATTAGCCAAACTTCGAAATTCTGCCTCTGTGCTTGACCGAGAGACAGTAGTTTGTTTCTTTGAGCTCCATGAGATGATGTTGGGGCCTAAGAAAACACAATACCCTGATGTAAACCTTCTGTCATCAGGATCTGCTACCCAATCCGCATCAGTAAATCTTGTTAGAGTGAGGACAGAAGAGGGTTAAAGGAGGATACCATGATCAATTGTACCACAAAGATACCTAAAAATACGTTTAACTGCTTTCCAATGTGTGTCTAAGGGCTGATGCATATACTGTGAAACTTTATTGACACTATAGGATATCTCTGGCCTTGTAACAGTGACATATTGTAGTGCCCCAACTGCACTTCTATATAACTGAGCATCTTCTATGGGTGATCCTTCATGAGCAGAGAACTTGAGTGAGCTGACCATTGGTGTAGGCAAGGGATTAGCCTTTAGCATCTTGAACTTAGCTAATAGATCCCTTATATATTTAGCTTGAGATAACAGAATACCATTAGGTAAGTACTTCACCTCAATGCCAAGAAAAAAATTTAAGGAGCCAAGATCTTTGAGTGAAAACTCTTTGTTCAACTTCAGAATAAGTCTTTCAACTTCAGTTGTGGAGTTACCAGTGATGATTATATCATCAACATACACTAGAATGCATGTAGAAACAGAACCTGTCTTCTTTAGAAACAATGAATGGTCAGATTTAGAAGATACAAAACCTTGTTTATGAAGAAAGGATTGAAGCTTGTCATACTAGGCTCTAGGAGCCTGTTTTAACCCATACAAGGCCTTGTGTAGCTTGCAAACAAGTTTCTGACTACTGCCCTGAACTTCAAAGCCTGGTGGTTGCTGCATGTATACTTCTTCATTGAGAGTACCATTTAGGAAAGCATTATTAACATCTACTTGTCTGATACACCACCCCTTAGACATGGCAAGAGTTAGAATTACCCTTATTGTAGTAGGCTTTACCACAGGGCTAAAAGTCTCTCCAAAATCAATCCCAGGCTGTTGTAGGTATCCTTTTGCTACCAACCTTGCTTTATGCCTTGCAACAGATCCATCAGAATTCTTTTTGAGTTTAAAAACCCACTTGCAACTAATTGTGGACCTATCTGATGGCAGTGGAACCAGTGACTAGGTGGCATTCTTCAACAAAGCATTATACTCTTCATAAACTGCATGTTTCCATTTGCTATGTTGTAATGCTTCTTTCACAGAGGTTGGTTCTGTACAATCAAGATTGGTCAAGTACACTTTAGGCTTGAAAATCCCATCTTTAGACCTGGTTCTCATAGAATGCTGATTAGTTGAAGAGGTTGGATATGGTCCTAATATTGAGGATTGATTATCATTCTGTAGTGAGGAATTTGGAGATGTAGAAGAATCTGAATTTGGACTTTCAGAGGGTGTAGATGAGTTTGAGGGTTGAGAAGATGATGATTGAGTTGAGGAAGATACCGGAAGAGAATTATATAAGATAGGTGTGGGATTAGATATGACTAAAGGTGGTGAAGTATACGAGTCAGAATCTGACTTGGTGGAAGTGCCTGATTTAGAGAACATCTGTTCATAGGGAAACTTAGACTCATCAAAAACAACATGTCTAGAAATGAACAGATTGTGATTAGCATCAAGACACTTGTAACCTTTATGGTTTGAGCTATATCCTAGGAATAGACAAGGTGATGATCTAAAGCTGAGCTTGTGACGATTAAAGGGTCTGAGATATGGAAAACAAAGGCATCCAAAAGTTTTAAGAAATGAGTAATTTGGCTTTACCTTATGTAGAACTTCAAAAGGAGACTTGAGCTTTAAGGTAGTACTCGGCAATCTGTTCATTAGATAAATTGCAGCAGAAAATGATTCAGACCAGAATGAAAAAGGAAGTGAAGCTTGAGATAGAAGTGAGAGACCAATTTCAACTATTTGCCTATCCCTTCTCTCTACTTTCCCATTTTGTTCAGAGGTATGAGGACATGAGCTTCTGAAAATGATTCCTTCAGAATTTAGAAAAGGTGTGAAACTTCTAAATTCTCCACCCCAATCTGTTTGCAACATCTTAATGTTTGCTGAGAATTGTTTTTCACTAGTTTCTTGAAATGAATGAAAGAATTTAAAGCTTCACTTTTTGATTTTAGAAAATAGATCCATGTATATCGAGAATGAGCATATACAAAGGAAATATAATAGTGAAATCCATTTCCAGATGAATAAGGAGCAGGACCCCAAAGATCAGCCTCAATTAGTGTAAATGGATCATTGTAAGAAGTTGTGGACAATGAGAATGGTAATTTGTGACTCTTAGCTTTTTGACAATGAATACAAACAGAATTTTTATTGATTTTGTAAGAAATATTACAAGATGACAGTACTTTAGAGACTATAGTAGGATTAGGATGTCCAAGGTGCCTATGCCAAAGACCAAAAGGTTCTGAGTTTGTAACAGGAGTACTAGATGAATCTGATGATGAAGAGAGGCTAGAAACTAGAACTTCTTTCTGATTCTGATGAAAATCAGCAGGTGTTTTATCTATGGACAGATTGAACCTGTACAGGCCTTGATCAAGCATCCCCTTTAAAAGAGTTTCCTTGGTGATAGGATCCTTCACAAGGCAATAATCAGAGTGAAATTCAAAGAATACACAGTTATCTTTACATAATTGAGAAACTGATAAGAGATTTTTGGTCACTTGAGGAACATGTAAGATATTTCTAAGTTGAAATGATTTTGAAGTATTTGTAGTAAAAACAGAAGAATGACCAATACCTGAGATATTAACACCATATCCATTTCCCATATGCAACTTACCAGCACCTTGATATGCAGCTCCAATATTGAGATTTTCAAAAGCACTGGTGATATGGTTTGTGGCACCAGAATCAGGATACCAAGTAGAGTCAGTGATGGAATTTGCTGTAGCTATCATTGCCTCTGCCATACAGGCTTCTTTCATACCTCCCATATTTCTTGAATTAAAAGAGGATTCCCCAGGTTCAAGATTAAACGAGATATCAAACCTATGGAAGCATTTTGCACAGTGTGACCAATTTTTCCACAGAGTTGGCATTGAGGTTTTGAAATAGCCATACCACCTTTACCTCTGAATCTTCCTCTGCCTCTACCTCTGAAGCTTCTTCCATTGTCATTGAAGTGATCCCTATATCCTCTGCTACCTTCAAGAAAAGGCCTCTTTTGCTGAATAGCCAGGTTAGCAGTAGGGACAAAAGAATCTTGAACAGAAGCATTTTGTATGTTTCTTGACTCAGTAGCAAAAAGTAATGCAGAGGTGGTTTTCCAATTTGGAAGTTCTTTCTGAGTAGAAATGGCTGCTTGTAACATCCCAAATCTACAGTAAAACTTAATATTCACACTTACTTACCGGTTGGGCTGTCTGTGATGTTTAACAACTCCTAACACTTCAATAAGAATTAGTACTCTTATTCCTCATACTAATATGAAAATATGAATTATTAAATTGTTTCCTTAAGATGTATATACACTCCGTTCATTTCAAGTACTACTGTACAATTTTACTGAATATATAAAAGGAAATAATGTACCTTCGATATCACTCTCTGGAAGGTAATTCCCTTAGTCCGAAATCAATAATCTGTGGAGTGGAAAATAAGGAGTGAGCGATAACGTGCTCAGTAAGGAAGGTGTATGCTACTTTATAAATCAAAATAAAACCATATCCCAAAAACATTTATATTTCCTAACAACAAACCCAGTAGGAAAACAATGGATGTAATAAACAGTGAACAGGATTCAATAGATCCCTTCAGTAAATAGAAATCAATAAGTTGAGACTAGGCAACAAATAAATCATGCTCTTATTGTTCCCCCAGGAACATAAATCGTCCGCTTTTAGGGTGCACTCGTAGGCCATCGCCCCTCACGGCTATCTTAGCTAGATCTATGGCCATAATCTATAGATGGTCCTCGGGTCCACTTGCCAAGTGACCTTGAGACCGCTGATGACTTGGCGGGTCCATCAGCCTTGTAATGCCCTGGAGTGCACTCGTTGGTCTATTGACTCAAGCCATCACCCCAGGCTGGTCACTCAGTTACATGAATAGTAATGCATGAACTCAGGGCCTAAAGTCTCAAAATCGTATTTATAACTCAAAATACCATTAAGGAAACACATTTATGAATTTTTAAATCATTTAAATAAATAATAATTCCAAAAAGGTATTATTCTCATTTTCGTAGAGAATGCAAATTGAAATCTGTTCGCCCATGGTCAGCTCGCCCATGGTCAACTCGCGAGTGCGGTGAACTAGTGTTCGCTCGCCAACTTTAGCCTTTAAAAACAAGTAAACTGGCTCACTCGAAAGGGCTCGCCCATTATGGCATTGCCCATGGTCAACTCGCCCAATGCGGCACTCCCATGGTCAACTCGCCCATTTTATGAAAACCTGGGTCGTTCGCCTAAAAGAACATAAAAGGGTTCGCCCACATTGGCTCTCCTGGATTTTATTAAAACAGGGGTTGCCCACCCCAAAACAATATTAAAAGGGTTCACCTATTTTGGCTTGCCCGAATTTCTATTTAAAACAGGGTCACTCGCCCAAGATTTCATAAAAAGAGTTCTTCGCCCAAAACATCATAAAAGGTTTGGCTCGCCCGCCCTAACCAGTTCGCCCAACAAACAACACAAGGGTCGGCTATCTTTATAGCTCGCCCAAGTCAGAATAATTTATCAAACCAATGCATGTCATAAACCAAAATAGTTTCTCAATAATTTTCATGCAATTTTAACTCCACAGGACATGCATTCACTTCACACACATCTCCCTTACCTCGTCTGATGAAGACTTGCTTCCCTCTCGCCTTATCAATTCTCACTTCCCAACTGCAAAGTAAAATATTAATACCATTAATATTTTCTTTTCGAATTATTTCCTAAAATTATTACTACTTTTTCCTTTCAATTATTTGCGACACTTAGGCGAGATTTGAGACCAATCTACAGCTCGCCATTCGCCCAACACAGCTCGCCATTCAAATATTAGCTTATTCATGGGAGTTCGCCCAACGTTCTCGCCATTCATATTGGCTTATTCGTTGGAGCTCGCCTAACATGGGAGCTCGCCCCCACTTCAACTCAACTCGTCATGCTCATGAATTTCAATTCGCCATTCGTGGCTTTTATTCAGAGATGGGCTCGCCCATGAATTGAATTAACACTTGTCGACCTCTTTATTTCCTACTCGCCTCATTGGCGATCACTAACATTCCACATGGGCGATCACAATAGTCGTCATTCTGGTCTTTTTGGGCGATCATTGGTCCTCGCCCATCCGGCTATCATTCTGGTTATCCATAAATGTTGGCGAACATGGTATCGCCGAGTCATGCATCTCATTAAGCTCGCCTCATCCTTTGTGCAAGTACCTACTTTTGCTCGCCTATTTGGCAAGCAGTTGAACAATCACTTCGCCCATCATGTTTCTTATACATTCTAACAAGATTTAGCTACAACAAGGCTATATCTATGTTTATTACATTGTAAAACATAGAAATCTAGTATTGAATATCAAGAGAACCATAGCAATATGGAACTCACCTTAACTGAGTTGCACTTCTAGAACAAAGTGCTTTTCTGCCTCACTTTGCTTTACTTCTCTTGTTCCTTAGCTCTTCAACACTGGAAAAAAGGTTTGGCTAACTAAAAGATAAAGTTTCATGGCTCATATATGAGAGGAATGGAAGAAAAAAGAGACTTGAGCTTGCAGTAAACAGAGTGGGCGAGAAGCAGTAGAGTGGTTTTCTTGAAGGAGAATGTTGCATAAGTCTATTTCCCCTTGAATTCCTTCTTATATAACCACTCAAATCCCCTCAAAATCTACCTCCTGTTCTTATCCCGTTTTCTTTCATCATTACCTTGTCTTATAGCTCATTAAATGGTGAAGAAAATATGGCCATCCAAGGAGATGGCGTGGTGAAATTTTTCTACTGTCATTAAATGGTGAAGAAAATTTCAGCCAAAAAGGAACACCAACAGCACATTCCTTCCTTACACGTTATTGACCTCTTTTGCAATTGTTGTTGAATATTCCAGCCAACCAAATTCATCCTATGTTAGACTTTAACATTCTTTTCCTTTCCTCGCCACTTCCAGCCACTATCATTGACTTTTCATCTCATTTGTTCTTCCTTTGTCTGACAGCCATTACTCTTCATCCCTTTTTATACTTTCAACCAATAACAAAAATTCCCATGTTGACTTTGATCTCTTTGCCATTAATTCCAACAATTTAATTTCCATTTTTAAAATTTTAGATATTCATTCTACCTCACATACACCATAAAATTTAAATCCGATAAGAAAATGGAAAATGGAAATCCGCATTCAATATTTATTTTCACTATCAATCCTTTACAAATATGGTGTACAGTGTAAAATAATAGGGTCTCACACTGCTACAATTGCATCGTACTCCTGTCCAAGCCCTGCTAAAACAGTATGAATTAGCTCATCATCTGCCATTTTACATCCACAAGATTGTAGAGTATCCCAAAGTGTCTTGATCTTGATCAAGTAATCTTTCATACTTAGATTCCCTTTCTTTACATTTTGCAATTGTCTTCGATATTGCATGATCTTGGCGTTGGTTTGAGATGCAAAATATTCCTCAATGGCTTCCCAGAGCTCCTTGGTGGTTTCACAGCCAACAAAACTTGGCAAGATTTGGTTGTTGATGGAAGAAAGAATCCAAGAAACCAAAAGCTGATCTTGCCTGTCATATTGCTCATACTCAGGTGAATTTCTTGATGGAATAAACTTGCTGCCATCCACAAAACTCTTCAATCCATAGCCTCTAAGAGTCGCCATTACCTGTTGCTTCCATAACAGGTAGTTATTATCATCCAATTTGACAGTCACACATTGTGCACCAGGATTCAACACAGCCAATGAAGAAGATGAACTTGCTGAGACTGCTGGACCATTTTCCATTTCGGCTTCTGATACGATGTGAAGATTACTAGATAGAAGAAGAATATTAGAGAGAAGAAGAAGAAGAGAAAAATGAGATTTATTTCATCAAATAGAATCTTAACTTATGCTTTACATTGATCTATTGTATTTATATGAGTTGTGAAACAATAGCAGTTATGTTAGTAACTATTCTAACTAACATAACTGCCTATCCAACTGTCATAACCTCTAATAGCACCCAACCTGTGAGGTATTGTCCACTTTGATTTGAACGTTTCACTATTTTGTCCCACAAAACACGGTTTATAAGTATGAGTTCAAGTCTTTATTTATATATCATAACACAGTCTCATAATATTCCAATATCGGAGTGAGTCATTACAAACTTTTCCTTTTAAAAACTTGATGACCTTGTCAAACTCTAAGCATAATAGAACTAAGATCACACCAGGCGTTAATATTCTAGAGGCGACTCCAACTTGTAGTACTAAGCTCCTAGAAGATTTTAGAGGTGGCTTCCACAATGATGTATTTATTTCCTGTGTTTTAATCTCATCACTAGCTCTTTTTTCAATTTCATTGGATCTAATTTCATTTTCATTAAAATGAATCCTAGGAATACTTTAGCGTGAGAAGTATGAGAAATTATCGTGACACATCTTTATTGCTTCTGCAAGAAAAAAGCCAAGAGTCGTGGCCAATAAAGAGAATTTAACTTGCTCGATTTTTAATTATCATTTTTTGAAATACTGAAAAATTTCATCCATCTGCTAGAGCAACTAATTACAAATTAATATCTGCTAAATAGAAACAACAAAAAGAATACAATAACTAGAAATTTATTCCACTACAAATCATCTGAAAGAGAATTTTCTTTTCAACTAAACTATAAACCAAACTTAGAAGGTAGCAAACGGGGTGAACCGACGTGGATTCCTATTGTTGCAAGTTTATCGGCAATTGTTGGTCTAACTCTATTATGTACCGGAGGTGTTTTCCTTTGGAGAAGAAGAAATTTTCAAGGTATGCATTAGATGATTGAATCTTATTTTCATTTCAATTTTTCTTGACACAGTTGTTTTGTCAATTAATTGTTTTCTGTTGAAGAGAATATAGATCATGAAAGTCAAGAAGTTCAATTACTTGAATTACAAGGAAGAGTTGGCAATGACTACTCAAATGAAAATTTTCAAGATGAAAATGACGTGCGATCCCAGGAATTTCCTTCGATTAAGTTAGATATTTTACAAGCAGCAACGAAACAATTTTGTGATGAAAATAAACTTGGAGAAGGTGGATTTGGCCCTGTCTATAAGGTAATCATGCACCTCTTCAACTTCATAAAAGCAAGATAAAATAATTATTAATAATTTATATTTTAATTAGCTCTTTTGTGATGTCTTTTCGTGTGTTTTTTAGGGTAAATTGGCTGATGGTAAAGAAATTGCAGTTAAGAGGCTGTCTAAAACTTCTGGGCAAGGGCTACTTGAGTTCAAGAATGAAGTCATGTTAATTGCCAAACTACAACATAGAAATCTTGTGAGACTATTGGGCTGCTGCTTGGAGCAAAACGAAAAGCTGCTTGTCTATGAATACATGCCCAATAAAAGCCTTGACGTGTTTCTCTTTGGTTTGCTCCTCAAACAAAACATTCTTGTTTTTTTGCTTTATTCGTTTTTTTTAAAGGATTCTTTATGAAATATGTAAAACGTCAACTAATTACTATTATTTTTTGGGGAGTTCTATTCAGATTCAAGTATTAGTGAGCAACTGGATTGGCAGAAACGCTTTAGCATTATTAAAGGCATTGCTCGAGGCATCATGTATTTACATGAGGATTCTCGCCTTAAAATTATTCATAGAGATCTTAAAGCTAGTAACATTTTACTAGATTACGAGATGAATCCAAAGATATCAGATTTTGAAATGGCAAGGATTTTTGGTGGAAATCAAAGCCAAGCAAATACAAATAGAGTTGTTGGAACATAGTAAGTCCATTATCACATGCACTTCTACGCTCACATTTTTTTTACCAATCTATGTTCTTCGGTAATTAATTGTCTTCTGATCTTTAATATTGCATCTGTGTTAATTAAAATTGTATTGAACAAAAAGGAATTAGTATTGAACTAGTAAAATGGAAAAGCACTAGTACATCATATCAGAGTCTTTGCTGAGATTTATTTTGCTTGGGAAGATGGCCGTTCTCGTTAATCTAAAATTGTAATCATCCTTCAATTTTGTATGGTAGTACAAACATTTTCCTAATAAAGTGATTACAGCACAATGCTCAAACTTAATGATTCTTGGTTATGATATTTCCTTAATCTAATCCTTCAATTTTGTATGGTAGTACAAACATTTTCCTAATAAAGTGATTACAGCACAATGCTCAAACTTAATGATTCTTGGTTATGATATTTCCTTAATCTAACCTGATTTTACATGTTGATGATCGAAATAGTGGATATATGGCACCAGAGTATGCTATGGAAGGACTTTTTTCAGTCAAATCTGATGTTTTTAGTTTCGGAGTCCTCTTACTAGAGATAATAAGCAGCAAAAGGAACAATGGCTTTCATCATTGGAAGCATGGTGAAAGCTTGTTAACATTTGTATGTTTTTATCCTATCTTTGTCTTCAAAACAAATATAAGGTTGCACCAGCCTAATTTTAAGTAACATTGCAGGCATGGAAACTATGGTCAAAAGGTCAAGGAATGGAGCTAGTAGACACAATCCTTGTTCAGTCATGTGTGGCCAGTGAGGTGCTTAAATGCATCCATATTGGCTTACTGTGTGTGCAATAAGACCCAGCAGACAGACCTACCATGTCATCTGTGGTTGTTATGCTGGCAAACGAGACCATAACACTTCCCCTACCAGCAGAACCTGCATTTTCTGTTGGACGTGTTGTTGCAGAAACAGCTCAATCCACTTCAAATGATATGGTTCGTTCTATTAATGAGATTACAATTTCAAATATGTCACCTCGGTGATTGATTAGTGGGTGCGTCTTCTATTATTTCATTATTCTAAGGATGCTTGCTAGTTTCTGGACACTCAGTAAGCTTATTTTGTCTATTGCAAACCCATAAAATGTACTTCATCTTTTCAACAAAGCAATGGGAATATATATATATATATATATATATATATATATATATATATATATATATATATATAATTTTTAAGTATATATTATGAGATATGTGTTTCTCGGTTAACTCTATTTGAAAATTTTAAAAAATTTATGACGTGCATCAAATAATTTCTCAAGCAAAAAAATTTAACTATACTACTCTTAAAAAAGGAAACTTTAATTTTTTTTGAAACTTTCCTTAAAAAATGAAATAGTTCGGCAACAATTTAAAGTTTTTCCTATGTTATTTAAGAAAATTAAGTTATAGATTGCACACTGCAACAAAGGTACTACTTGATACCGGTAAATGCGCAGCCCGCTGATCATTGAACGTTCTGTTCTGGCCGGGCCAAGATATCCAGTGCATCGTCCGGGTTAAAGTGGTGAAAGGGCTAAAAGCACCTTCTTGGAACTACACCAATTGTTGATAAATTTTACTATCCCTTTCTTTATCTACCTATAGTTCTACCTAGATTCAGTGATTCTCCTTACTTTCCCTTAGAATTTTCCATTTGCTTGTTAGCAAATAATCAACCCGCGTGGAAATGACTTTTAACTCAAAGTGTCACAATCATTGTACCGTAAACGTAAGTACCTGTTAGGATTTTTTTTTAACTCACAAAGCTTTACCTCTAGATTAAGCTACATGAGCCGGTATCACAAAAAAAAAAATAGAGGAAAAAAATAAAAGAGGAGCATTTGGTGCCTTGCAATTTGCCTTCATCAATTATAATAAAAACGCGGTACAAATGTAATTTTATATAATATGAATTATTTGATTTAATTTATTGTCAAGTTTATTTGACGAGCAATTTAATTGATTTTGAAACCACATTATAATTACCACAAGAAAATAAACTTGGAGCTTATCCCCTTCCACGATTCCCAACTCAATCAACTACTCTCTCTTTTGATCTTTAATCATAAACCTTTTAAAAAGCTTAATTATGTACCAAAGTGATTAGATTTATTTAACAAATATTGCTAATGCTCTCAAATTTTTTTTTTTCATTTTGTTTTATACAATTAACAATCCTAAAATAATTCTCTGATGCAAATAATGTATAAAAATTATATATTGTGAATACATCATATATAAATTTTTTTTAATTCTGGACATGTGTCACCATCATGCGTGCAAGTTGCTGTTTTCCTGCTTTAAGAATGATGATACACATACACGTGTAAATTTGTTGTCTGCCACTAAATTTTTTATATGGTTTACATGGTCTCGAACTTTTTGTGGAGTTAACAATTATGAATCTTCTTTTGATGTTTTTTTTTTTGGTTATAAGAGGAATTAAATAACAAATCTTCTTTTGATGTTGAGTGTGAAATGCGAAACCCTCCTAGTAATTTTTAAGACTGTAAATATATAAAATATTTGACAAACAGTTCATAAATTTGTTTAAGTTTTGTTAATTTATTAAACTTAACGAACGAATATGAACAATATTTTAGTGTTCATTTGTTAAACAAACTGAATATGAATAGAGGTATAGTTCGTTTGTTTTTCTTCATAAACAAGTTCGTTTATTGTTCATTCGTTTAAAGTATCATTTATTGTTTGTTAGTTTATTGTTCGTTTATTTAAAGTGTTATTTGTTGTTTGATTGTTGTTCGTTTGTTTATAATTCATTCATTTCAAGTGTTATTTGTTATTCGTTTGTTGTTTGTTTATTTGTTATTTATTAAAATACCAAAATTACTTATATTCTATAAGTTATATAATATATACTCTATTTTTAAGACATTAACCTAAAAAATTAGTACATAATTTTTAAACATATATGTGCAATATAATTTTGTTGGCTTAAAAAATTAATAAAATATAATAATAAAATAATTATAAAATTAAATTAGTTAATTATACTTAAAATAATTATTTTTTAAAAATTTTAAACATAATGTACTGAAATAAAATTAATAAAAATCTCATAATAAATTAAGATCTCATTCTTATGATCTTATATATTAACTATTTACACACACACACACACACACACACACATATATATATATATATAAAGATGAGGGATCCACTTACACTAGTGTAAAATTAATTAGTTTTATACCTTTTTTTAACTATTAGATTGATTTAAACCTATGGTTGAGATTAAACCACTCTTCTCTTTATAAAACTAATTAATCTCAACCACAAATTTATAACAATCTAATGGTTAAAAAAAAGGTGTAAAACTAATTAGTTTTACACTGGTGTAAGTGGATCACTCCTCATATATATATATATTACACATATGTGTGTATACACACATATATGATACTTTAATATATGTATACCAATATATGTAGGATTTATATACGATGCACTAACAGTGTATAGTTTCTATATACTATCAATGCACCAGAGGTTGACACCTCATCAATAAGTCCTTATGAGCAAATTAAAAAAAAAATTATTTATATTTACTTTTAAGAGCTTGGCATATTTTTCAATTTGTCAATTGATTAAGTATCAATCTTAATTTATTATTTTAATTTTAATATATATATGCTATAATTAAATTTATCTTTTTTCCAATTTATTTTTTGAACATATTAACAATTAATTTAAACAAATATATCATTAATAAAAAAATCTTAAGAGATAAACATATATTAAAATTAAAACAATAAATTAAGAGATTAAATAGAGTCAACTTTAACTCAAAAGCAACATTTAAAATATATTGCATCACGCAAACCAAGTCAAAACATATTTTAAACATTACGATGGAAATGTTAAGTTACTCGAACTGTTAGTTAAAAACCAATCAATACAAACACTTAGAATACATTTATCAATCAAAGACATATTAGATTTGTATAAGTGGTTGATTTTAAGACGAAAAATTTTCAATTTTTTCATATCAAATATATCTTTTCAATTTTTTCATATCAAATATATGTGAAATTTTTTTATATACTATTTTCATTTAATAAATTACAATGACTTTGATTTAAATTTTACAAATTTTACATAATTATATCTTATATATATTTATATATTATTGTATTGTAATATATAAATTACAAACAAAAAATATTAAATATACAAATGTTGTCTTTTTGATAAACATAATAATTTATATTATAAAGTTTTAAAAAATGTATATTATCAACTAATTTATTGTTTGATTAATATATTTCTGTGCATAGCATGAGTTTAAACCCGGTTTACTCTAGAAGCCAAAGTCAAAGTATTTAACTTTCAAAATTTTAAAAATTTTAACTTATGCGAGAAGTAAATTTGAGTTTTTTTTATAAAGTTATAAATTAAAACTTTTTCAAGGAGTGCTAATTTTAATAATATATATTTAGTAAAATTTTTTTACATTTTTCCTTTGTTTTTTAATAATTTAAACAACTATAAAAGAGGATTCATATTTTTCACAATAATTTATTTATTTTGTGTAATTTTTACACTTATTTCATTTGTTAACAAAATTTTTATTTTGTTTTATTTATTTGTTTTGTTTAAAAACCAGTAATTTAATTTAATAAAAATTTATATTTTTCATTTATTAAAAATATATAAATATTCTATTAAACAATTTTTACCCTTCTACAGTACATTTATGTTAAATTTGTTAAATACTATTTAAATTTTTGTCAAAAAAATTTTTTTACAGTATATTTAAAAAAAATTTAACAATACTTTTTACGACAACTGCAACTAAATCAAACACATTGGTAATCGAAAAAGTATGCTCCAAGCCTCCAATCAGGAACACAAACTTCAAAAAGAAATAAAGACTTGAGGGTCGGTGGCTTCCTTAAGGTCAGTGAGTGGGGCTGCGAGCGCGAGGCACCATGATTGTGAAAGCTACACTTGTAATTTACATCCAACTACCATGCCATCAATCAAACTCTTGTAAATGTCTTTACATGGCTGACTTGACTTGGCTTGAGCAAGACATTTGGGTTTTTTTTTTTTTATCAATTATAAAGAAATGCAAGCGAACGAAGAGATTCAATCAATCTTATGCTTAATCCTTTAAGAAGAGAAGACAGCAGTGAGAGATGCTCTTTATACATCAACAGATCGAATTGGGAGATCCAATCAGCTTGTTGAGAGTTGCAAATTTAGGAAGTAAGATGGGCTTGGATCATAAGCTCTCTCTGCAATGAGATTAAATTGAAATGGCCTGTTAGAATATGAAGCATATAATAATATTTACAACTTTAAATTAAGAGAGAACTTGTTATTTTGCTCTAGAAAGATTGGAATATACACCGATATGGAGCATGCGTAGAGTAGTAATGCAATACCGCCAAAAAGCCTTTGAGAATTGAGATAATAATCAAAGAGAGTTGATTCATGAGAGACTACAAAATTTATTTTCTTTTTATAGTTATTACACCTAAAGATTAAAGAATATCAAAAACTAAGTCATAACAGAAATATTACAGAATAGTTAATTGAAATGAGTCAAAACAATTCAATTTCAGATTCACACTCAACTTTGTCTCATGTGAGGACTTCAGTAAGATTTATAAATCGTCCACCAAAAAAGATTATTGAGAACGGAAATCAAACTTAAGCCTTACAAATAAAGTGGATAATACTCAATCAACTTCGGTTGTTTTTTTCAATCAACTCATTTATACTCTTATTTACTATATACCATTTTTGAAAAAAAAATAAACTTCTTTAAATAACCTTGAGAGAAGAACGGGACGCTGGAGGCGAATTGGACAGAGGAACAAAGCAATCTAAACGTAATCGGAAAAGTCTGTTCGAATAAGACGACTAACATTCAAGAAGAAAGAATTGGCAACTGGTTTACCTGAAGCCAGTGCGTGTATGGGCCTGCGATTTTAAGATACCATGAATGCGGAGAGCTGCAGTTGATTGTTATCTCCAACTCCCTTCCCATCCGTCGAAGACCGGTACAAATGTTTTCACATCTTCTTTCAATTGAATGGATGCTTTTTTTGTGGGTAGGTCGACTGGATACCTATATCTTGTAAAGAGCCACTCATTATATGGCAGCTTTAAAGCTTTACTCTATCGATTTACTCTATCGATTTAAAGCTGACATAAAAGGGATTACAAAAAATCACTTGCTATTAAACTTAAAATATACTTATTAGATTATAACCAATATATATATATATAATATATATATATATATATATATATATATATATAAGATAAAACAGATCTTTGAAAAATAAGACTTAGGCTCAATTTGGAATTTATTGTACCTGCGGTGTGGTAAAATCTTTTATTACAAGATAAAAAATATAAAAAAATAAAATAAAAACGAGTAAAATTATTATTATACTTTTTGATTTTATTTTAGTTTTATTATTTTATTAAAAAATTTATATTTATAGTAATCATTTCTTTTTTTTTTAATTTTATCAAAATTAATTGTACCATCAATCTAAATTAGTCCTTAAAAATTTACTATGTACTACGTTTGAAAAAAAAAGGAAACCTCTTGTAAATAAGCCAAGTAAAAGAAGGGGAAGATACTATAAGGCCAAATTGGATTGAGGAATAAAGTAATCTAAAAGGTTAATGTCTAATTTAACTCTCAAACTATACCACTTTTTTCATTTATAGTAATCATTTGGTGCTTAAAGAAAATTTTTTGTCACTGTCATATATGAATTTTACTTCTATCAGCTACTTTACCTAATAAGTTAACGTCGTCTTAGAAAAGGCTGACGTGGTTAGATTGCCCAATTAGATTTTGACACGTGGTGAGCTACGTCAGCATTATTAATTTTTCTTTAAAAATATTTCAAAAATATTTTTAAAACATTTAAAAATAAGTAAAAATATTTAAAAACATTTAAAAACATTTAAAATATTTAAAATATTTAAAATATTTATAAAATATTTAAAAATATTAAAAAATATGTAAAAAAATATTTAAACATATTTAAAAATATTAAGAAAATATTTTTAAAAAATTAAAAATATTTTTAAAATTATTTTAAAATATCTAAAAAAATTTAAAAATATAAAAAATATGTAAAACTATTTAAAAAATATTTCAAACATGTAAAAATATATAAAAATGTGTAAATATATCTAGAAATATTTCAAAATATTTTTAAAATATTTCAGAATATCTAAAAATACTTAAATATTTTTTTAAAAAATTCAAAAATTTGTAAAAATATTGAAAAATATTAAAAATACATAAAAATATGTAGAAATATCTAAAATATGTAAACGTATTTAGAAATATTTCAAAAATATTTTTTAAAATATTTAAAATATCTAAAAATATTTAAAAATACTTGAAATATGTAAAAATATTTTTATGGTATTTAAAAATATGTAAAAATATCTAGAAATATTTCAAAACATTTAAAAATATTTTTTAAAAAATATAAATATTTAAAAATATGTAGAAATATTTAAAAATATTAAACATAATCTTCAAGACTAGAATCAAGTTCATTATAATATTATTCTGCAAATATAAATGAGTTCATTTGTGTCGGTTCATAAAGGGGGAGGTAGGATTGATTCCAAACACAGTTCATCCAAGCCTAAAAGAAAAAGCTTCTTAATCAACCCTGAAAATCAGTTCACCATCATCCAAACTCAACAGAATGTTATCCAAAATCATTCATATTACATTACAAATACAACAATTCAAATTGAAACAGATCAAGCACATTTGAAATTCGATTTCATTCATCTTCCATGCCCAACTCCTATCCTCAAGTTAGGATTGAGAAACAACATAGCCTATTCCTAGCTAAACTTGGAGCCTAAACTAAGATACCCACCTTAGCAAACACCCATAACCCATAAGCACTAAACAATTAAAAATCACAACAATTGCAGAAAACAAAAGCGGAGTTTCAGAGGTATTATGGGTTTCAAGTTTCTTGGATTCGTGGCATTTTTGAAAGAATCAAGTAGCTTTTGAGAGCCAAACAGCGGACGAAGAAGAAGACTAGTGGTGGAGAGCTCAGTGGTGGCTTGAAGGCAATTCGACTAAAGAAAGAGAAATTAGGGAAACAGAGAAAAATTAAAGGAGGAAATCAGAAAAGAAAAACGGAAAGGGGGAAGGGAAGAATAAAAAAAGAGAAAGAAAAGGCAAGACAAATTCAAGAAGGAGAGGGCTGATATGGGAGATAGAAGAAAAAGATAAGAAAGAAAGAAGAAAGCGAAAGAAAAGAAAGAAAAAGGAAATGAAGGAGAGATAGGAGATTTGACCAATAGATTTTTTAATATATTTTTATTTTTAATTTTTTATTTATTTGTTAATCTATCGGTGTTCTTGTAAATATTTTTAATATTTTTGTATATTTTGAAATATTTTTAGATATTTTTAAATATTTTTAAAAATATTTTTATTTATTTTTAAGAACATTTAAATATTTTTCAATAAATTTAAATATTTTTAAATATTTTTACATATTTTAAATATTTTTAAACATTTTTTAAAATTTGTTTTAAATATTTCTAAATATTTTTAAATATTTTTTACATATTTTAAAATACTTTTAAATATTAAAAACATTTTGAAATATTTTTACATATTTCAAGTATTTTTTAAAAATATTTTTACATATTTTCAAGTATTTTTTAAATATTTTTAAATATTTGTAAGTGTTTTAAATATTTTTCTAATTATTTTTCTAAATATTTAAAATATTTTTTTGAAATATTTAAAAATAAATTTAAAATATTTTTCAATATTTTTAAGCATTTTAAATAATTTTAAGTATTTTTTATATTTTTCAGATATTTTAAATATTTTTAAATATTTTGAAAATTTTCTAAATATTTTTTTTAATTTTTAAAATATTTTTAAGTATTTTTAAATAATTTTTAAATATTTTACGTATTTTTAATTTTTAAAAAATATTTTTGTAACATTTTTTTTAAAAAACATAAAGTTAATGTAGCGTGACACGTATCAAAATTTTATTGGACAATTTAATCATGTCAGTTTTTTGTTAAACAACGTTAACTTTTGGAATAAAGTAGTTGACGGAAATAAAGTTTATTTATGTAAATGACAAAAAAAATTTTTTAGATACTAAAATTTAAAAAGTGATATAATTTAAAGGTTAAATTTCACATTTAACTCTAATCTAAACGTAATCGGAAAAATCTGCTCCAATCAGGAAGACGAACTTCCAATCTTAATGTCGGTGAGTGGTGCTGCGTTTTAAAGGCAGCATGCACTAGTAATTTATTCCCGACTCCCATCCCATCAAATCATCAAACACTTGTAAATGTCTTCACATCGATCTTCTTCGCCAAGGTTGACTTGACTTGACTTGAGCAAGTCATTTGCTTTTTTTTTTTTAATTATAAAGAAATACAAGTGAACGAAGAGATTCAATTAATCAATCGTAGGCTTAATTCTTTAAAGAGAAGAGAAGACAACCGTAGCTTGAACAAGTCATTTCTCATTTGGGAAAGCATTAATTTGTCCTCCAGATAATTTTTTCTTTTTATAAAATTCCGTAGGGAATTTTCTTTGAGTGCAGAGAGACACAATGTGTCGTAACGGCTTCGCGCTCGACGATTTTAAAAAAAGCGTTTAAAAACAAAAATGGGAGTCGCCACCAATCTTTTTTGTCTAGGTGCGATTGGTCACCTAAAAATGTTTATCTTTTTAACAAAATCTCAAAATTAATTGAGTTTTATTAAAAAGAAAAATTTTTGGTCTGCGAAAACAAAAATCGGGTTCGGGGGTACGGTTACGCGTGGGGAAGGATTAGCACCCCCACAACGCCCGTTAAAAAACGGTACCATAATAATCATGTGTTATCCTTTTTGTTTTAATAAAATGATCTTACTTTAATATTTAAAATTGATTCCTTTTTTATTTCAACCTTTTTATTCAAAATCATTTTTTATTTGCAAATTTATTTTGTTTTATTTTAAAAAGTTAAATTTTATTTTTCGTAAATAAATGTGAACCCTTTTGTATTGAATAACTAAATCAAATACTCCAATACTTTTGGCAGCATTTGAAATAATTCTTCTCACCTAGAGATTTCTTAAGAATCACTACTTGTGACTTCTACAGAATCTCATCCTCGGAAGATTCACACTTATTTAGAAATTAAATAGATGCATATGATGCAAACAAATAATATATAATGCAAATGAATTTTTAATTTTAAATTTCATTATTTATTTGTTTATTTATTTATATATCTTTGTTTTAGAAAAAAACTTATTAATTTTCTTTTTTAATAAAAATTTAAATTATTGAAAAATCATACTAAATATTCCAATACTTTTGGCAACATCTAGTACGACTCCTCTCACCTAGGGATCAGCTAGGAATCACTACTTGTGACTTCCGTAACATCCCATCATCGGAATTTAATTAAATTTAAATTTTATTATTAATTTTGAAAATTCAATTTTATTTTCAAAATTTAAATTATTGAAAAATCATACTAAATATTCCAATACTTTTGGCAACATTTAGTACGACTCCTCTCACCTAGGGATCAACTAGGAATCACTACTTGTGACTTCCGTAGCATCCCATCATCGGAAATTCATTTTATTTTGTTTAAAATTTCATTATTAATTTTCTTTTAAAAACTATATGTTTATTTTGTTTATTTTATTTTATTTATTTTCATAATTTCATGCAATAAAATTAATTAAATCCTAGAGAGTTTTAGAAAATAAAATAAATCATTTAATAAAACAAATAACTAAATAAATAGATAAATAAATAAATGATTTAGGAAATATACCAAAAGCAATTTGGGCTTAGAACCCAAAGAAGACCCCTTCAAATGGCCCAAGATCCAGCCCAAACAACAGGGCCCAATCTGCCAGTGGGAGCGGGTCGGGCGAAACGGATCGGGTCGGAACTCCTGGGCTGGCACGCGGATCTTCCTCTGCGGACGGGTCAGCGCGCGGACCCGGGTCGGATCCGGGTCCACGCGGATCCTGCCCCTTTTTTTTTTTCTATAAAAGCCTAGTTTTTTTTTTTTCACTTCATTTTCTTCTTTCCTCCTCAAAAAAATTTTCCAGAGCCTCTCCAAGCTCTTGGCCGGGGCGATTTCCGGCCGTTGCCGGACCGCCGTGCGCCACCGCCGGCCGCCGCCTCCGGTGGTCGGATCACAAAAAGCTTCCCACTTTCCGGAGGCTCTCCACCCCCTGAGTTCGAATCCGGCCTCCGATTCACAAAACGAGCTTCCTAACCCGACGAATCTGAGGTCGAAGCCCTCGGTTTCCTCCCCTTTTTTTGTTTTTTTTTTTTTGGGTGATGGTTTCGGTTGGTTTTGGTTTATGATCTTGGTTTTGGTTTTGTGTTTGTGTGTGTGTGCGCGTGTTTGTGTTTTTTGCAGGTGGGTGTAAAGGTGGCTACGGGTTTAGGGTTTCGGTTTGGGTGAGGATGATACTGGTGTTTTCGGTGGTTTCAGTTTGGTTGAGGGTGTGTGGCTGTGGGTTCCGCCGTGGGAAGCTTGAAGCTTGGGTTTTTTGTCTGGAATGGTCTCGGGTAAGAGTGATGGTGAGGATGCTTTTGATTTTCGGTGAGTGAAGATGATGAGGGAGTCAGAGTGTTGGGGTCTCGGTGATCTTCTTGGCTATGGCAATGGAGCTTGGGCAGTGAAGATGGGTCTGGTGCAGTGAGGATGATGCTCTGATGGTGAGCCGAGGATGGGGTTTTTTAGAGGGAGTCTGGTGGAGATGGGATGTGCGTGGCAGGAGTAGCTGGTCCTGATAGCCGGCGATGGGATGGCCTGGGAAGTAGGGGACTGGCGGGGACAGTGACGGTGATTGGACAACAAAACAAAAACAAAAATAAAAAGATAAAACTAAAAACTAATAATAATAATATAAAAATAATAATAATAACATAAATGATAATAATAATAATAATAATAAAAATGAAAACAAATACAAATATATGTAATAATAATAATAACAAAATGGGACAAAATTAGGTGTCAACAGCTGCCCCTCTTTGCTCATTGCTGAGGATCAGGAATAGAGCAAAGATAATAGACATTAATTTTGTCCGGCCTATGACCTAATTTCTTCTTTCTTTTTTTTTTTTTTTCTTCTTTTTTTTTTCCTTCTTTTTTCCTCTTTCTCTTTTTTTCTTTTTTTTTTTTTTTTGGTATGCGCTCCTCTTGCAGCAGAGGCGATGAAACTTTAAATTTAAATCATCCATTTTTTTTGTGTTTTTTTTTTATGTGCTCCTCTTGCAGCAGAGGCGATGAAACTTTAAATTTAAATCATCCATTTTTTGTTTTTTGTTTTTTTCTTTTTTTTTTTTTTTTTGAGAAAGCTCCTCTTGCAGCAGAGGCAATGAAACTTTAAATTTCCTTTCTTTTTTTCTTTTTTTTTTTCTTTTTCGAGAAAGCTCCTCTTGCAACAGAGGCAATGAAACTTTAAAATTCTTTCTTTTCTTTTTTTCGTCTTTTTTCGAGAAAGCTCCTCTTGCAGCAGAGGCAATGAAACTTTAAATTCTTTTTTTTTTTTTTTTTTTTTTGAAAAAGCTCCTCTTGCAGCAGAGGCCATGAAACTTTAAATTCTTTTTTTTTTTTTTTTTTTTTTTTTTTTTTTGAAAAAGCTCCTCTTGCAGCAGAGGCCATGAAACTTTAAATGTGTTTTTTTTTTTTCTGAAATTGAGAGATTTCACATTTAAAGATTTGATTCGGAGATTCACATCCGAAATTTTCACTTGGAGATTCACACCCAGAATTTTAACTTTGTTTTGGATATTCGCATCCAAAATTTTAACTTTGATTTGGAGATTCACATCCAAAATTTGACTTGGGAGACTCACATTCAGAATTTGATTTGGAGATTCACATCCAAACAATTAATTTGGATTTTCACACCCGAAAATTTGATTCGGAGATTCACACCCAAAATTTCACTTAGGGATTCGCACCCAAAAATTTGATTCGGAGATTCACATCCGAAAATTTGACTTAAGATTCAGAGATTCACACCTAAAATTTTGACTTGGTTTTGGAGATTCACATCCAATAATTTGACTTAAGGATTCACACCCAAAATTTTGATTTGGAGATTCACATCCATAAATTTGATTCGGAGATTCACATCCAAAATTTCACTTAGGGATTCGCACCCAAAAATTTGATTCGGAGATTCACATCCGAAAATTTGACTTAAGATTCAGAGATTCACACCTAAAATTTTGACTTGGTTTTGGAGATTCACATCCAATAATTTGACTTAAGGATTCACACCCAAAATTTTGATTTGGAGATTCACATCCATAAATTTGACTTAGGGATTCGCACCCAAAAATTTAACTTGGAGATTCACATCCAAAATTTGATTCGGAGATTCACATCCGAAATTTTAACTTGGAGATTCACATCCAAAATTTGATTCGGAGATTCACACCCGAAAATTTGACTTAGGGGTTCACACCCAAAATTTTAACTTGGAGATTCACATCCCAAAATTTTACTTAGGGATTCGCACCCAAAAATTTGATTCGGAGATTCACATCCGAAAATTTGACTTAGGATTCAGAGATTCACACCTGAAATTTGATTTGGAGATTCTCACCCAAAAATTTGATTCGGAGATTCACATCCGAAAATTTGACTTAGGATTCAGAGATTCACACCTAAAATTTTGACTTGGTTTTGGAGATTCACATCCAATAATTTGACTTAAGGATTCACACCCAAAATTTTGATTTGGAGATTCACATCCATAAATTTGACTTAGGGATTCGCACCCAAAAATTTAACTTGGAGATTCACATCCAAAATTTGATTCGGAGATTCACATCCGAAATTTTAACTTGGAGATTCACATCCAAAATTTGATTCGGAGATTCACACCCGAAAATTTGACTTAGGGGTTCACACCCAAAATTTTAACTTGGAGATTCACATCCCAAAATTTTACTTAGGGATTCGCACCCAAAAATTTGATTCGGAGATTCACATCCGAAAATTTGACTTAGGATTCAGAGATTCACACCTGAAATTTGATTTGGAGATTCTCACCCAAAAATTTGATTCGGAGATTCACATCCGAAAATTTGACTTAGGATTCAGAGATTCACACCTAAAATTTTGACTTGGTTTTGGAGATTCACATCCAATAATTTGACTTAAGGATTCACACCCAAAATTTTGATTTGGAGATTCACATCCATAAATTTGACTTAGGGATTCGCACCCAAAAATTTAACTTGGAGATTCACATCCAAAATTTGATTCGGAGATTCACATCCGAAATTTTAACTTGGAGATTCACATCCAAAATTTGATTCGGAGATTCACACCCGAAAATTTGACTTAGGGGTTCACACCCAAAATTTTAACTTGGAGATTCACATCCCAAAATTTTACTTAGGGATTCGCACCCAAAAATTTGATTCGGAGATTCACATCCGAAAATTTGACTTAGGATTCAGAGATTCACACCTGAAATTTGATTTGGAGATTCTCACCCAAAAATTTGATTCGGAGATTCACATCCGAAAATTTAGTTTCTTGATGCATCATCCTTTTAAAACTTTTTACTTTAAAAATCTTATCATCTTATCCTAAAATTTTCAGAATCTCGCTTCCTTTTTCTTGTGTTTTGCCTCTCTTTTTTGACCAAGACTGTACCAACTTTGTTACTTAAAGGTGAAATTTTCATTTGTTTTTTTTTTTTGAATGCATGTGATGGATGCAATGCAAATGTCGAGAAATAAGAAAAAAGAAAAGGAAAAGAGAAAGAAAAAGATAAGGAAAAATAATCAAAAGTTGCAGTAACAAGGTTCACAAGACCACCATCCTCACCTTTTTTGACTCTTTTCAAAACATAAGCTTCCGTACCTCCACTAATCCCACGAAAGACCATTAATTCTTGGTTATTCTTCACCATTTGATCATACATTCATATTTTCTTCGGTACACTTACAAGCCTTCCCACGATTCTCATCTTTTCCTTCTTTACCCCATATCATTTTCGACTTTTCTCTTTTGTAATGCGTCGGGCTTTCACAAATATTGTCAATTATTTATTTATCATCATTTCAATTTCATAACAGATGTAATGCCATCACATTTCTTTCAATAATCATGAGTATGCAGATTGGTTGAAGGTTGAAGGGAAGACATTTATGATGAAGTAAACGAGAACAAATTTAACCAAGAATAATAGGTAATTTCCAGAGGTCAAGGGAAGGTAACAATATCTAAACAATGAATATTCAATCAATCTTGATAAACTAATCTAGGATTTTTCCCAAAATTCTATTTGATTGACATTCTAATCATTTTGGTTCCATCAATGCTTTGCCCCCCACTTCATGAAATCATCAAATAGGACTGGTTTCCCTTATGAAAGGCTGTCTTCTCGAGATTTTAGCCAAATCCTCCATTCTTCTTTTGACTCAAATCGCCCTTTCGGGTTTTCAACTTAAGCCCCTTCTTATTCTCCTTCCTTTCTTTTTTCTCTTTCCTCTTTTTTTTTTTTTTATAGCTTTTTCCTTTTCATTTTCCTTTTTCTTTTCTTTTTCATTTTTTCATCATTTTCCTTTTTACGTTTTCATTCTTTTTCAAGGACCATACTTATCTATAATGAACACACTTATCAAGCTCCCAATCATGAACTTGTAACATGTCTAGGCTCAATATATGATTCCTTAACTCAAGCATTCAAATTCGATCAAAATGGACTTTTTGAGGTACGTAATGTAGGCCATGGTTCAGGGTTTTGAAAGAATGGATAAACAGGCCCAAAATACGTGTTTCAAGGGTTTCAAGCCATAGGATCGTTTCTCATCATATTAAGAATTCTAGCATTCTACCCCATTCGTTGTTTATTCTTCTTTGGTTTCTTGTTTCTCTTTCCCTTCTTTTTTGTTCACTTCCTTTTTTCTTTTGATTCTCTCTTTTCCTCATGAAGATATCTTTTTCTTCATCTTGCCCCCTAGATTTTTAATGACTTGAAAAATATTTTTTTTTTATTTTTTTTTTTTTTTTGTGGGCAAATCTTACTTCATTTTTCTCAATTTTGCCCCCCAATGTGGAGGGTGATCCTTGGCGGGTTTCTTTAAAAAACATATATGACTATAAGGCTCAAAAGGGGTAACAATGGATAATTTTTCTCATATGTGAAGGGTAAACCAAAGATGGCCATTTCTCATTTCGAACATAAATACTCTTATCAAAGAATTATTTATTGAGCCATTACAACCTTCTGAAAAGTCTACTTTCCTCGTGTACGCTTCGTCTATTGACTTCAACATTCCCATCGATCAAGGGGGACAAAATTGTCAATACAAATAGAATTTTAAAGTTTTATCCCAGATTATTATCATGATCAACTTCATATTCATCATTTAACAACAAAATTGGGCAAAGAATGGAAATTAATCATTTAGAAGTTAAAAGAAGGAGAAAAAGGTGAAATATAGGCGAATGCACAAAGAATATATGATTTCAAAGGGGAGAGAAAAATGTAATGAAAATGCATCAGTTACTCCGTTGAAATGACAAAAGATAAATGAAAGTCAATACACAAAAAGCACTTTTTAGTTCATGGGCATTACAAAAAGAAACAACTTTATACCACCATGAGTGACCAGCCAAAAAGTCTTCTTTTGCAATCATACTGCAGCATGGTTAACCCGTTCATTCTTTTGTCCCAAAATCCAACAAACCAGATCTAATCAAACTCTGCACCTTGTGCTTGAAAGCAGGGCAACTTTCTATCGAATGACCCATGTTTCCACTATGATAGTCACACCGAGCATTTGGGTCATACCATTCTGGATATGGAGGTTCCAAAGGCTTCAATTGGACTGGGGTAACAAGTTGGTTCTCGAGAAGGTATTGAAATACTTCAGTGTAGGACCAAGGGACTGGATCAATGTCGGTCCTTCTTCGTTTGTTTCGAGATCCTCTTTGGTTATTTTGGGTAGGCATGGGTGTTTGGAAACCCATTTGCCAACTAGACTGCGGGATTGGCTGATGGGTATTCAAGCCTGGAGAGGTATTATTTATGATGGGGTAGTGGGTTTGGTACATGGGATAAGGATGATATGAAGCAAAGTCTCCCACATGTTGCCCCTCATAATTCATAGCATGAACATCTCCTCCATTCCCCGATGTATCACCTTTTCTTGCATTCATGGCATCATCTCCTACAAGCTTGCCACTCTTGATTGCATTCTCTATTATTTCACCAGAAATTACCATATCCGTAAAATTCTTGGTGGCATTACCGACCATCATTTCATAAAACGGGGCCGGGAGTGTGGTTACAAACAAGATGGTGGTTTCTTTCTCTGTGAGAGGCGGTTGGACCTGGGCAGCTACATCCCTCCATCTTCGAGCATATTCTTTAAAGCTCTCCTCATGTTTCTTCCTCATGCCTTGTAAGGACAGGCGGTCTGGTGCCAAATCTTCAATGTGCTTGTATTGAGCAATGAATGCCCGAGCCAATTCTTTCCATGAGCGGATATGGGCTCGATCTAGTTGGGTGTACCACCTGGCAGCTGATCCAGTAAGACTATCTTGAAAAATATGCACCAATAATTCATCATTCTGAGCATAGGCAGCCATTTTCTGACAATACATCTTGATATGAGTTATCGGGCATTTGGTCCCATCATACTTTTCAAATTCTGGAACCTTGAACTTTGGTGGGATAATTACACCCGGTACCAAACAAAGCTCGCTTGCATCCAAAGAGCCATATAAATCCATCCCTTCGATAGCTCGTAGTCTTTCTTCGAGGAGATCAAATTTGGTTTGAGACTTTAAATTCTCTGTCGCTGTTGATACACTCATCTTCAATTTCCTTTGTTCTTTAGGATCATCTGAATTATGGACAGAGATTGGGTCTGATGGGTTCCTGCTGGGGTTTGGATTGTCATACCCTGAAAATGGCGTATGCTGTGAAGTATAGACTTGGGGTGGAATGGGACTATGTGGATATGGACATCCACCATCTCGTGCCCGCCTTTCTTGGGTAGTTGCTTCCTGCAATGGTTCCTTTCCTCTACTTATCTTGGTCATCATCTCCATCATTGCAACCAATTGCCCCTTCATCTCTTCTTGCGCCTTTTCTATCTTCTCCATTCGACTAGCCTGTCCTTCTTCCATGGTTTAAGCTTGAGGGTCCTGAATTGCTTTGTAACCTTTGATGGTCAAGAGGCCTTGAACCATATTACCACAATTTTCTAATTAGAAAAACCTTATCTTATTTCTTTCAAAAATTTTTGGAACAACCAAATTTTTTCTTCTTTTTTTTTTTCGAAAAATGAAAAGTATTGACATATTTATTGAAGCATAACAAGTGTATGATGTGAATTTTATGAAAATCATGTTATTTGTATGTGTATGCAAGTGATATGTATGACAGAATCTATGAAATGGAACAATTCTTCTTCTTTTTCTTTTTCTTTTTATTTTTCTTTTTCTCTCTTTCTTCTTTTTTTTTTTATTTTCTATGAGAAAGAACATATTCAAGGATAATTTTTCTTTACCAACAAATTCAAGGATAATTTTGTTGACATCTTTCTTTATTATTCAGCCAAATGTTTTGCAATGAGATAATCAAAAAAGAAAGAAAAATACATATATATTTTTTTTAAAGCCCCATTTTTTTTTAGCATTTTTAGACTCTCATTTAAAATTCCTACACAAACCCCAAAAAGATATATTTTTTTTATTTTTGCATGTCAACTATTTCTTTGAAAATTCTAATCATTCATCTCTTTTTCAATGTTTATTTGGACTTCAAAAATAAAGAGAAAAGAGAAATAATTTTTATTCATATTTTTCTAACTTTTTTCAAGAAAAATTAATTTCATACTCAAACCCCTTTACTTTTCCTTAAGAAATTTTTTTTCCTTTTTTATTTTTTCAAGAATAACAAAGAAATTTTTTTTTTTTTTAAATTTAAAACTCAATTGAATTTCTTTTCATTATATGCAATTCAAATCAAAATCGGTTGTACCTTTATTATAGATATGAGAAATGAGGTCAAATATTGTTCCCTCTTGTGTCCTAATTTCAAAAATCGAGCATGGCTCTAAGATTGGACTTAAGATTCTCTATATGCTGGTTTAGGTCTCTAGAAGGTTAAAAGGTTCTCAAATTATACCTTACTGTCATCCACACTGGACTAGTAAGATTTAATTTGAGTGGGAGTATTTCGATTGCCATTGCGGAGGTGATTACCTCACGAGAGCAAAGGTACTCTACTCCCTCCTAAGAAGGACTAAACCCGGGTATAGAGCTCATGATATGCAGATGCAAGTGCAAGTGTGTGCATGAGGAAACACATCAAACCATAACCCCTATCTACAATGCCCCAACAATTTATTAGTAATAATATATACAACTAAAGAACGCTATAAAATAATCAACATAATTAAAACACAAATGCAACTAATTATTTTAAAATTAAAGAAATTAAATTTAAATATTAGTTAAGACCTTTAAATCAAAACTTAGGATAACACATGATTAATAAATGGCTTGACCCTCAAAAAGCGTCCCCAGCGGAGTCGCCAAGCTGTCGTAACGGCTTCGCGCTCGACGATTTTAAAAAAAGCGTTTAAAAACAAAAATGGGAGTCGCCACCAATCTTTTTTGTCTAGGTGCGATTGGTCACCTAAAAATGTTTATCTTTTTAACAAAATCTCAAAATTAATTGAGTTTTATTAAAAAGAAAAATTTTTGGTCTGCGAAAACAAAAATCGGGTTCGGGGGTACGGTTACGCGTGGGGAAGGATTAGCACCCCCACAACGCCCGTTAAAAAACGGTACCATAATAATCATGTGTTATCCTTTTTGTTTTAATAAAATGATCTTACTTTAATATTTAAAATTGATTCCTTTTTTATTTCAACCTTTTTATTCAAAATCATTTTTTATTTGCAAATTTATTTTGTTTTATTTTAAAAAGTTAAATTTTATTTTTCGTAAATAAATGTGAACCCTTTTGTATTGAATAACTAAATCAAATACTCCAATACTTTTGGCAGCATTTGAAATAATTCTTCTCACCTAGAGATTTCTTAAGAATCACTACTTGTGACTTCTACAGAATCTCATCCTCGGAAGATTCACACTTATTTAGAAATTAAATAGATGCATATGATGCAAACAAATAATATATAATGCAAATGAATTTTTAATTTTAAATTTCATTATTTATTTGTTTATTTATTTATATATCTTTGTTTTAGAAAAAAACTTATTAATTTTCTTTTTTAATAAAAATTTAAATTATTGAAAAATCATACTAAATATTCCAATACTTTTGGCAACATCTAGTACGACTCCTCTCACCTAGGGATCAGCTAGGAATCACTACTTGTGACTTCCGTAACATCCCATCATCGGAATTTAATTAAATTTAAATTTTATTATTAATTTTGAAAATTCAATTTTATTTTCAAAATTTAAATTATTGAAAAATCATACTAAATATTCCAATACTTTTGGCAACATTTAGTACGACTCCTCTCACCTAGGGATCAACTAGGAATCACTACTTGTGACTTCCGTAGCATCCCATCATCGGAAATTCATTTTATTTTGTTTAAAATTTCATTATTAATTTTCTTTTAAAAACTATATGTTTATTTTGTTTATTTTATTTTATTTATTTTCATAATTTCATGCAATAAAATTAATTAAATCCTAGAGAGTTTTAGAAAATAAAATAAATCATTTAATAAAACAAATAACTAAATAAATAGATAAATAAATAAATGATTTAGGAAATATACCAAAAGCAATTTGGGCTTAGAACCCAAAGAAGACCCCTTCAAATGGCCCAAGATCCAGCCCAAACAACAGGGCCCAATCTGCCAGTGGGAGCGGGTCGGGCGAAACGGATCGGGTCGGAACTCCTGGGCTGGCACGCGGATCTTCCTCTGCGGACGGGTCAGCGCGCGGACCCGGGTCGGATCCGGGTCCACGCGGATCCTGCCCCTTTTTTTTTTTCTATAAAAGCCTAGTTTTTTTTTTTTCACTTCATTTTCTTCTTTCCTCCTCAAAAAAATTTTCCAGAGCCTCTCCAAGCTCTTGGCCGGGGCGATTTCCGGCCGTTGCCGGACCGCCGTGCGCCACCGCCGGCCGCCGCCTCCGGTGGTCGGATCACAAAAAGCTTCCCACTTTCCGGAGGCTCTCCACCCCCTGAGTTCGAATCCGGCCTCCGATTCACAAAACGAGCTTCCTAACCCGACGAATCTGAGGTCGAAGCCCTCGGTTTCCTCCCCTTTTTTTGTTTTTTTTTTTTTGGGTGATGGTTTCGGTTGGTTTTGGTTTATGATCTTGGTTTTGGTTTTGTGTTTGTGTGTGTGTGCGCGTGTTTGTGTTTTTTGCAGGTGGGTGTAAAGGTGGCTACGGGTTTAGGGTTTCGGTTTGGGTGAGGATGATACTGGTGTTTTCGGTGGTTTCAGTTTGGTTGAGGGTGTGTGGCTGTGGGTTCCGCCGTGGGAAGCTTGAAGCTTGGGTTTTTTGTCTGGAATGGTCTCGGGTAAGAGTGATGGTGAGGATGCTTTTGATTTTCGGTGAGTGAAGATGATGAGGGAGTCAGAGTGTTGGGGTCTCGGTGATCTTCTTGGCTATGGCAATGGAGCTTGGGCAGTGAAGATGGGTCTGGTGCAGTGAGGATGATGCTCTGATGGTGAGCCGAGGATGGGGTTTTTTAGAGGGAGTCTGGTGGAGATGGGATGTGCGTGGCAGGAGTAGCTGGTCCTGATAGCCGGCGATGGGATGGCCTGGGAAGTAGGGGACTGGCGGGGACAGTGACGGTGATTGGACAACAAAACAAAAACAAAAATAAAAAGATAAAACTAAAAACTAATAATAATAATATAAAAATAATAATAATAACATAAATGATAATAATAATAATAATAATAAAAATGAAAACAAATACAAATATATGTAATAATAATAATAACAAAATGGGACAAAATTAGGTGTCAACACAATGGAAATGGGACCTTCAAAACTGCTATTCTTTTTTTGTTGGGTTCTTCCATTCCTTGCTACTCTCACTCTTGCAGCCGATCCATACTTTCTGCGTGATTGTATAGCAAAGCCAGGTAACTTCACTGCAAAAAGCACTTACCAGGCAAACCTCAACAGCATCTTCTCTCAGCTCACCTCTCAGGCACAATTCAATTACGGGTTCTATAATCTGTCTGCTGGTGAAAACCCCAACAAAATTAATGCAATTGCACTCTGCAGGGGCGATACATAGCAAGATGAGTGCAACAGTTGCCTCAATGACACCATACTTGAGTTCAGGCAGCGATGTCCCTTTAGCAAGGAGGTGATCGGATGGTCTGCATATTGTACGCTGCGCTACGCCAACCGATTCCTCTATCGAGACATGGAAACCTCTCCCGGCACTTGTCTATACAACTCGCGAGACGTACCGACTGGTTCTAAGTTTCTTATGCAATTGGGTATCCTGTCGAATGATCTGGGAAGTCGAGCTGCAGCTGGGGGTCCTCTTCGCAAGTATGCAGCAGGTAACAAATCGGTGGACGATCCTCAATAGTATACGCTCTAGTACAGTGCACTCCTGATTTGTCCGAGCAGGATTCTCGTGATTGTCTAACTAACGCTACGCAAGGGATTGAAAGTTGCTGCTTGGGGAAGATGGGATGTAGGTCTCTTAGAGCCAGCTGTTTCTTTAGGTATGAGATTTATCCATTTTATCAGACTCCAATTCCTCTACCGTCACCTCCGCCATCTCCTACTTCTTCACCTCCGCCATCCAATGATCCATGATGATGATCGACGATCAAGGATGGTTATCAACGATGATTTGTCTAAAAAAAAGTCAAAACTCAAAAGGTTTCTTTTAACTTCCCCTTTCTTTTTATTTAATTAGTTTTTTAAAAAAGTACACAGGAAATTATAGATTTGAAGTTTAGATATGTTGTTTCAATTTTAAATTTACTACATTTTGAGTTTTTTTTGGAAGAAAGTTTGCGTATTTCATTTTTTATAAAAGAATTTTTAACATTTTTCAGTATTTGGTACATGTAAAATATTTTCGGTTAATGAAAAATCAAATTTAGCCAATGAAAAATTTTTAAAGATTTTTAAGAAATTATCTTCCCCTTTTCAAAAGAAGAAGATAATTTCTAAATCTATGTCACTTTTAAAAAAGTCCTCACTGAAACTCAACATAATATATATTGAGTTAAAACCATAAACAATAAAAAATATTTTTCAATATATTAACGAAACAACAAAAAATATTAGTTTTTTCAGAAAATCAAATTTTTAAAAATCATTTAAAAAAAATTCTTTTCTTAACGTAATTTTACGCGAATAAAATAGAATCAAAGATTAAAAATGAAAAGAGAAAAAAGTAATGAAAATTTTGATATATTTTTGGAAGCAAATTGTTGTTGCAATTTTAACTTTTTAGGAGTTGTAAAGCTTTTTTTTGTGAGGATGAGGTGTATTTAATAATGAAGTATAGGGTGAAATGCGTAAAATGAATTTAAAAGTTCTCCTATACTTTTACTGGTTGGAAGGTTTTAAATACATCAAATTTTCTTCTTCACGCACCATTTTTATACTATTGTAAACAGTAACTCTTGAAAAGAATAGGGTGTGGTGAGATAAAATTTAGATTTATTTAGAAATTCTCTTTCTGGTTCTATTTTTTTTGCTTTGCTACGATAATGAAGGGTCAAGCGTAAGACAGAAGAGACTTTAGGCCCATCACCCAACCATCTCCTCATTATCATTTTTTGAAATACTGAAAAATTTCATCCATCTAGAGCAACTAATTACAAATTAATATATGCTAAATAGAAACAATAAAAAGAACAAAAAAAATAAAAATTTATTCCACTACAAATCATCTGAAAGAGAATTTTCTTTGAACCTAAACTATAAACCAGACTTAGAAGGTAGCAAACGAGGTGAACCGAAGTGGATTCCTATCGTTGCAAGTTTGTTGGCAATTGTTGGTCTAACTCTATTATGTACCGGAGGTGTTTTCATTCGGAGAAGGAGCAATATTCAACGTATGCATTGGATGACTGAAACTTATTTTCATTTCAATTTTTCTTGACACGGTTGTTTTGTCAATTAATTATTTTCTGTTGAAGAGAATATAGATCATGACAGTCAAGAAGTTCAATTACTTGAATTAGAAGGAAGAGTTGGCAATGACTACTCAAATGAAAATTTTCAAGATGGAAAAGAGGTGAGACCCCAGGAATTTCCTTCGATTAAGTTAGATATTTTACAAGCAGCAACGGAACAATTTTGTGATGAAAATAAACTTGGAGAAAGTGGGTTTGGCCTTGTCTATAAGGTAATCATGCACTCTTCAACTTCATAAAAGCAAGATAAAATAATCATTAATAATTTATATTTTAATTAGCTCTTTTATGATGTCTTTTCATGTGTTTTTTAGGGTAAATTGGCTGATGGTAAAGAAATTGCAGTAAAGAGGTTTTCTAAAACTTCTAGGCCAGGGTTACTTGAGTTCAAGAATGAAGTCATATTAATTGCCAAACTACAACATAGAAATCTTGTGAGACTATTGGGCTGCTGCTTGGAGCAAAACGAAAAATTGCTTGTCTATGAATACATGCCCAACAAAAGCCTTGACGTGTTTCTCTTTGGTTTGCTCCTCAAACAAAACATTCTTGTTTTTGCTTTATTCGATTTTTTTTTTAGATTCTTTATGAAATATGTAAAAGGTCAACTAATTACTATTATGTTTTTGGGAGTTCTATTCAGATTCAAGCATCAGTGAACAACTAGATTGGCAAAAACGCTTTAGCATTATTAAAGGCATTGCTTGAGGCATCATGTATTTACATTAGGATTCTCGCCTTAGAATTATTCACAGAGATCTTAAAGCTAGCAACGTTTTACTAGATTACGAGATGAATCCAAAGATATCAGATTTTGGAATGGCAAGGATTTTTTGTGGAAATCAAAGCCAAGCAAACACAAATAAAGTGGTTGGAACATAGTCCATTATCACATGCACTTCTATCACTACTAGAAAATGAGCATTTTGCAACGACAAAAGTCGTTGCAAAATGCAATTTTATCGTTGATAAAAACTTTTTGCAACGATTTTTAGTCGTTGCAAGGTCGTTGTTAAAAATCCCGTTGTTAAAAGTATATACAACGACTTTAGTATTGTTGCCCAATGTATTTATTGCAACAATTTTTTCTCGTTACTAATTAAATAGTCTTTTAGCAATGACTTGATGCCGTATTGTTTAAGTTTTAGCAATAAAATATATTTGGTTACAAATCCTCTTTTGCAACAACTTTAAGTCACTGCAATAGTTAATTTTGCATCGACTATAATCGTTGCTAAATTTAATTACAAAATTACAATTTTGTCGTTTCTAATTGTTTTTATAACGACTATAATCGTTGATAAAAAAATAATTACAACATAGTAATTTTGTCATTTTTAATTTTTTTTCACAATGATTATAATCGCAATAATTTTGTGGTTTCTAATTTATTTGAAAACATAAAAAAAATTAATAACCAATATTATTGTTGCAAATAATATTTTCACTACAATATTTTTATAGTTACAAATAATAAAAAATATATTTATATGATAAAAAAATAAATTATCAAAGAATTAATAATTTGATTAATTACTATTAATGAAATTTAGAAATCAATAAAATTTCATGAATAAAATGTTATACAATTAAAAAAAGGAGAAAATTAGCATTAATAAATTAAACATACATTCATTATTAAGTCATTTACAATACATTTATCTTAAAATATATCACCAACAATTAAAATTCATAAATAAACAAAATAAAAAAAAATCAATGTAATCTTGTTCTCATGCAAAAAAAAAATGATATAAATAACTTGAAATCAAACCCCTTAAGCAGCTAATTCATAAAGAAAAGCAGGCATATTTGAAAAGATAAACACATATATGCATACAAAAAATTAAATGGTTAAAAAGAAAAGCAAAACTCAATACTTGAATCACCTATATGAAGCATTTCGAAGTATAAAATATATAGGAGCTTATGCTGATTTCAAAGAATTCCCAAGAGGAGAGGAAATTTCTCACGCACTGCTGAAAGAAAACGAAGAATCAATGATTTCAACAATAGTTTTTTCTCAAAACTATGCTACTTCATCATGGTTTGGAAAAACAATATAAATATATTGCTCTTCCTCCTCCAATTAAAATTTACCTAAAGCACATGACTTGCAACCAATCCCCTAGCAGACCACAAATTAATGAACGTCAAAAGCATTTAAAGAAGGAAAAGCTTGGAACAAATAGTAGCAGTAATGGCCTCAATCAGCAATAACATACAAAAGCTTGTTATGATCCAGAATAGGCAATAAGAGGAATGATCAACAGTATCTGAATGTCGAGCAAAGGAGCGATAACTGAATTCAACCTAGACACCATAACTGAACAAAAACTGACAGAAGAATTTGATGATACCTTTTCTTATTTATCATCGATTTACTTAAGAAACACACAAGAAACCCAAAAAAAAAATTGGGAGTCACTGACCTTGACAGCGTAGCGAGACCAGTTCGAGCTTTCTCGTTAATAGTTGCAACAAAAAAAAAAATAAAGCGTTAGAGAAGGAAAAAAAAGTGAAGTGGTAGAAGTATGGTTTTAGTGGAAAAGGAGACTACCATTGTTGAGATCGGGCATGTTGAAGTTAATTTCTTCGTTGCTCAGTAAGGGCTTCTTTTAAGATAATAAAAGGCAATGATTTTAAGAAAGCAGGGGCTAAAACACTAGATTGAAGGTAGAGGGAAAGGGGAAAGCAGGGGTTAAAACACTGTCGGGGCAATGATTTTAAGAAAAGGGAAAGGGGAAAGGAGAAAGAGGGATGGTAGTTTCCAAGCGGTTAAGAGAGCCAGAGAGGCGCGTAGAAGGGATGGGCCGGATGGGTGTTATTTTCTCTTCTTTGGTTCAATAATCCAAATTGAACCGTACTTGTGAAAAGTAAAAATACTTTGGCACTTTGCAAAAACATTAGACAAAATCCAAATCATACTCCAAGATAAAATAACATAACCCATGGTAAAAACAAAGTTTCATCTATACTGATGGTTTAAGAAGTGTCTGTATAAGTATTTTATATCTAACAATTTTAAAAACTCGTAGGTATATACCATACTTATGTTGTTAAAAAAAGTTCCATCTATATTGATAGTCTAAAAAGTGTTGGTATAAGTATTTTATATTTAAACATATATATCATATTGATGGTGGTCTTTATAAAATTAAAATTATACTATATATGATAAGTTGCCAATTGCTTTCATTCTCATTTCAATTTATTATGGTAAATTAAATATTTTGCAAGTTAATTTAGAAAAGAAAAAGAGAATAATTGACTTTTTTCTACCATTTATGATATAAAATTAGTAAATTTTAACAATTAGGTATATAAACATATATATCATATTAATGTTTATAAGATTAATAATTATGCTATATTTGACAATTTGTCAATAGCTTTTAATCCCATTTCAAATTATTATGGTAAATTAAATATTTTCAAGTTAGTTAAAAAAACAATAAATGACCATTTTTATCTGTTTATAATATAAAATTAGTAAATTTCATCAAATATGTATACACATATCATATTGATGGTGGTCTTTATAAAATTAATCATGTACTACATATGATAAGTTGTCAATTGCTTTAAATCTCATTTCAATAAATTATCGTAAATTAAGTATTTTTCAATTTAATTTAAAAAATGACTATTTTCATCCAAATTATGATATAAAATTAGTAAATTTAATCAATTACGTATATAAACAACTATGAAAAATTGTTTCTAATTTAATAAGATTTCGAAACAGATTTTTTTTGTTGTTGCAAATGTGATATAAATGTTATTACAACTTTTACATCGTATAAAATATTAAAAAAAACCTAATTAAGCAACGACAATAAAAAGTCATTGCAAAAACAATAAGATATTGTAACGGTTTTTTTAATCGTTGTCAATTCGATATGAATTTATAACGATAAAAAATATTGTTGCATAAATATAAAGAAAAATCAAATAACTAATGATAGTTAAAAGTCATTGCAAACATAATAAGATATCACAACATTTTTTTTTATTGTTGTTAATTTGATAAGAATTTGCAACAACAGTAAGTGTCGTTGTATAAAATATAAAGAAAAATAAAATAAGTAATGACAATTAAAAGTCGTTGCAAACATAAAAAGATATCACAAAGATTTTTTTTTATCATTGTCAATTTGATAAGAATTCGCAATAATAATAAGTATAGTTGCATAAAAAATAAAGAAAAATCAAATAAGCAACGACAATTAAAAGTCGTTACAAACATAATAAGATATCGTAACGACTTTTTTTTATTGTTGTTATTTTGATAAGAATTCGCAACAACAATAAGTGTCGTTGCATAAAATATATAGAAAAATCAAATACACAATGAAAATTAAAAGTCGTTGCAAACAAAATAAGATATCGTAAAGATTTTTTTATCGTTGTTAATTTAATAAGAATTTGCAACAACAATAAGTATCGTTGCATAAAATATAAAAAAACTAATTAAGCAACGACTATGAAGAGTCGTTGCAAATATCATGAGATTTTGCAACAACTATTTTAGTCGTTGCAAATTTTGGTTGCTAAAGGCCCTTTTTCTAGTAGTATGCTCACTTTTTTTTTTTTTACCAATCCATGTTCTTCGGTAATTAATTGTCTTCTGATCTTTAATATTGCATCTGTGTTAATTAAAATTGTATTGAACAAAAAGGAATTAGTATTGAACTCGTAAAATGGAAAAGCACTAGTATATCATATCAGAGTCTTTGCTGAGATTTATTTTGCTTGGGAACATGGCCGTTCTCTTTAATCTAAAACTGTAATCATCCTTCAATTTTGTGTGGTAGTACAAACATTTTCCTAATAAAGTGATAACAGCACAATGCTCAAACTTAATGATTCTTGGTTATGATATTTTCGTAATCTAACTGATTTTACATGTTGGTGATTGAAATAGTAGATATATGGCACCAGAATATGCTATAGAGGGACTTTTTTCAGTCAAATCTGATGTTTTTAGTTTTGGAGTCCTCTTACTAGAGATAATAAGCGGCAAAAGGAACAATGGCTTTCATCATTGGGAGCATGGTGAAAGCCTGTTAACATTTGTATGTTTTTATCCTATCTTTGTCTTCAAAACAAATATTTGGCTGCACCATCCTAATTTTAAGTAACATTGCAGGCATGGAAACTATGGTCTAAAGGTCAAGGAATGGAGCTGATAGACACAATCCTTGTTCAGTCATGTGTGGCCAGCGAGGTGCTTAAATGCATACATATTGGCCTACTGTGTGTGCAAGAAGACCCAGCAGACCGACCTACCATGTCATCTGTGGTTGTTATGCTGGCAAGCGAGACCACACTTCTCCTACCAGCAGAACCTGCATTTTCTGTTGGACGTGTTGTTGCAGAAGCAGCTCAATCCAGTTCAAATGATATAGTTCGTTCTATTAATGAGGTTACAATTTCAAATATGTCACCTCGGTGATTTATTTAGTGGGTGCGTCTTCTATTATTTCATTGTTCTAAGGATGCTTGCTAGTTTCTGGACACTCAGTAAGCTTATTTTGTCGATTGCAAACCCATAAAATGTACTTCATCTTTTCAAAAAAGCAATGGGAGATATATATATATATATATATATATATATATATATATAAAATTTTTTTTTAGTTTATATTATGAGATAATGTGTTTCTCTATTAACTCCATTTGAAAATTTTAAAAAATTTATGACGTGCATCAAATAATTTCTCAAGCAAAAAAATTTAACCGTACTACTCTTAAAAAGGGAAATTAAAATTTTTTTTGAAACTTTCCTTAAAAAAATGAAATAGTTTGGTGACAATTTAAAGTTTTTCCTATGTGATTTAAGAAAATTAAGATATAGATTGCACACTGCAACAAATGTACTACTTGATACCGGCAAACGCGCGGCCCGCTGATCATTGAACGTTCTGTTCTGGCCAGGTCAAGATATCCAGTGCATCGTCCGGCTTAAGATGGTGAAAGGGCTAAAAAGCACCTTCTTGGAACTACACCAATTGTTGATAAATTTTACCAGCCATTTCTTTATCTCCCTAAAGTTCTACCTAGATTCAGTGATTCTCCTTCCTTTCCCTTAGAATTTTCCATTTGCCGGTTAGCAAATAATCAACCCGCGTGGAATAGACTTTGAACTCAAAGTGTCACAATCATTATACCGTGCACGTAAGTACCTGTAAGGATTTTTTTTAACTCACAAAGCTTTACCTCTAGATTACGCTACATGAGCCGATACCATAAAAAGAAAAAAAAAATAGAGAAGAGAAAAATAAAAGAGGAGCATTTGGTACCATGCAATTGGCCTTGATCAATTATAATAAAAACAGGATACAAAAATAATTTTATATAATATGAATTATCTTAATTTATTGTTAAATTTATTTGACGTGCAATTTGATTTATTTTTGAACCGCATTATAATTACCACAAGAAAATAAACTTGGAGCTTCGCAGCTTACCTCTTCTACCATTCCCAACTCAATCAACTACTCTTTTCTTTTGATCTTTAATCATAAACCTTTTAAAAAGATTAATTTTGTGCCAAAGTCTAGATTTATTTAACAAATTAATATTGACAATGCTCTCCAATTTTCTTTTTTATTTTGTTTTATACAATTAACAATCCTAAATATATTATTTACTCATTCTCCAAGGTCAGTTTTATTGATAACAGAATACTAATATTTATTTAAGAGCACGTAGATCAGCTGATAGAGGGTTGTTCTAGCTTAATCAGAAGTCTCGAGTTCGAGTCCCTGAGTATGCAGCTGTGTTAAAACTCTTGAGGGAGAGATTTGTCGCCCTTTGGATCCTGTCCGGCTCGAATCCAGATTAGTCCTATACCAAAAATATGAAGATATCGAATGATCTAGACAAAAAAAAAGAATATTAATATCTTCCCTGGCAACAATGATGGCATCTAGTATTGCCTCAATAAAGGTGATTATCTGGGGTATTGGAAAAGGAGTATACGGCGTTTTGGTGGGCCCGAAGAAAGCCAAGTTTGTTCCACGGCGGTTTGTCATCAAGCACTGCCATCTTCATCAACTCTTTCAATCCCTTCTACCGTATGTTATCGGTCAATTGTAATTAGTCATGAAAATGAGAAGGTAAACAAACACTAAACTCTACATTTTTCCAATCTTGGGGTATCCTTGGTAGAGTCAAAAAGTGAAAAAATGGATATTAGTGAATGAGAGAGTGAAAAGAAAATGAATTTTAATATTGTTTGATAAGAAAAAAATGTAAGAAAATAAAATAAAAAATATTGCCATTTTCTACTTTGTTAATAAAAACAAATTATTTCAAATTCAAAAGATTAGTGAATAGAAACTAAGAGAAATGTAAGTAAAATATATATTTACAAAATTATTTTTATTTTTAAATTTTATTTTATTATCATAATTAATTAATTTATAATAATAAACAGTATAATTTTTTTCTATTTTCTTTACTTTCAACTCTACCAGAGTTGACAGGAAATAAAGTATAATTTTTTTTTCATTTTCAATTTTTTCTATCACACACATCAATGAAAAAGATTATATATTTTTATCTTTTACTTTTTCTTCCCTTCTAATTTTTTATCTTTCCATTGTTCTATTGTTTTTGTGTTTCATTGTACCAAGCAAAACATTTTTTCATTGTACCAAGCAAAAATAAAATCATTTTTTATTTGTTAATTTAAGGTTTTTCTTTTTAAAAAAATAAAAAAGAAATTGCCCGTCTATGTAATTTAAAAAACTCTAAACACCAAACTAACTATTTTTTTTTAATTCCTGACTTTTTGTTGATGTTTTTCCCGGAAATAGTGAAGTGGACACTGATTAAAGCTGTGGAATATTTAGCTGGATTCTATTCAAAGACAGAAAAAGACCGAGGAATGCCGAATGTATCATTTCGAAATGTGTTTATCGTTTAAGTAAGTCAAGAGCATAAAAAGCGTTTAGAAACTGGAGTTAGTCCGAAGAAAGAGAAGAAGGAACAGAGAATAAGAATCATAGAGAAAAGAAGGAATGCGTGCAATAGACTCTTTGGAATAGCAGAGAAAGTTGGAAAGGCGTTTGAGATGATGATTTTCATTTTCCCTCTCATGTTTTCCCCTTTTTTTTTTTGACATGTGTCACTGTCATGCATGCAAGTTGCTGGCTTCCTGCTTTAAGAATGATGATACACATACACGTGAAAATTTGTTGTCTGCCATTTAATTTTTGATGCGGTTTACGCGGTCTAGAATTTTTCGTGGAGTTAAAATTACTAGAGAAGCCCCGTGCGTTGCGCCGGAAGATCATCGAAAAGATCAAAATGCGAGAAATCTAAAGTACAGTTAAAGTGAGAGTTCATGCTCATTAACGCAAAAAACTTAAAAAAAAAAATTATGTTTTCTTGTTCATTTTAAATGACCTGCATGGGATAACGAGTTGTCCTGAATTAAAAGATTTAGACTAAACATAGAAATTTTTTAACACAACATAAAAAGTCACATGATTTCATATTTGTTTGATCTGCAATAATATATAGTGACTTATTAACCAATAGTTGAGATTTAACAAAGACGTATTGATCGCCGATCAATACTTGTGTGATTGTCAATCAAGATTTTTTTTTCCAACCAGCAAATAAAATAATTTATTGCAAATGCTATGAATATATTTGACTTTGTCATGTTTAAATATCATCTAGTGAACAAAATGTGAAATCAACTGAATGTTGAATAAAAAAATAAAAAAATAAAAAAAAAGCAACCGAATGTTTCGGCATAAATTATTTGTGCAAGCCCAGTGAAAATTGAGTTTCATTTATTGAGAAATTGCAGTCACGCCAAAAGCCATGAGGGTTTCATTTGAAGCAAAAAAAAAAAAATAGGGCCTAAATTTAGAGTTACCTTGTGTGCACAGCAAGGGCAAAAACAGCGGTTCTCTCAATTCTCCTTGCAAATTCCACTGCACCCTAGAATGATTTTAAAAGTCGAATCTTGAATGTTACTGGTGTATCCATGTCAACTCACACGCTTCCACTCACACCAGAAAATAAAAAAAAAAGAGACTTGGGCAACCATATTGATACCTACCTTAACAAAATCTTTACACCTACAAAAAAAAAAGAGTTTTTATCATTAATAGGACAATATAGTTTTTTTTTTGTAAGCAATAGGACAAAATAGTTATGGTTTATGTTATATTTATTGCCAATATCATCAAAAATAGAATAATTATTTGCTAAAATAATTATATATGTGTTCCGTAAGTAGTTGGAAAAGAGCAATGATCAAATCATCATAATGAAATAAATTTTGAGAAAAAAACCTTTAACATGAACATTTGAAATCAAGACAACAATGGAGTCATTTTCTAGATTACTAAATCATTAACATGATCTATAGCACTTGACCTAAAGCAAAACTAACACAAGTAAAAAGATAATCCGAACAAACAAAAGCTTTGGAGCATTAATGCAATTTTGTGACTATGAGAAAAAAAATGCCACCAGAATAAACTTAATATCTGAGAAACCTTTAGAGCCTTCACAACATCTGAAGCCGATCTCTTTCTTCATTCATTCATTGCAAGTTATGAAGACAACATTATTAGTTCCCTTCTCAACAAAATCAGTTCACCCAACATAGTATGAGAAAAAGAAAGGAAATTAAAAAAAATACATGAGTCTCGAAACCAGCCCTAATTTCAAACTTGAGAAAAAAACTACACAAAACATCAGTGCGTATATCACCTTGTCAAGTCCATAAATATAATAAAAATAGGTACAAAGCGAGGCAAAATTGCTTTCACTTTGTCTCCCAATCTAGTGGCATGAGATGTAAGTTGTAAAGTCACCAAAGGAAAAAGAAAACAAAAATTAACAAATAATTGATGCTAAGAAAATGTACATCAGCTCAAAACTGATTTAAATAAGCTATGTGTTGAAATGGTTGTCAACTGCAGGTGTAAAAATGGTTATCCTTAAACCAAGCTAAAAGATGCAAATTATCGGAAGATGATTAAGCAATATTATTAAATTATGAACACATATATCTGATATATTGACACATAATATGCTTATTAATCTATTTAAAAATTAAAATAAAATACCTTAAAACAAATTTGGAGTCGTAAATTAAAATTTGGTAGATTCCAATTCCGCTTGCTTTGTAAGAATTGAGATATGCTCAACTTAGGATATTAATTGTTAATACCCACGACAAATATGATTAAAGTCTTAATAAAGTAGATATATAATATAACAGATCAATGGATTAAAATATGAAGTAATGAGTTCAGGTAAAACTAACTTAAGCTTTGTAAATGTTTGCACGCAAAGCATCTCTAACATATTGCAAAGGCTGACCAAGCAATCAGCACCACCAACAACAAAATATCTACCACAAAAGAGTAATGGATTCGTTGGAAACATTTATCCTCCCCATGAAAAAAAAAATCTTATTAAGCATAAATACCTCATACTTCTATAATAACAACAAATTGACTATACATCTATGAAAGTTATGAAGAATACATATAAATATCAAAGAGATAAATTCTAGTGCATAGATCCAGAGAAGCCCTCACATGATATATGTGTATAGATATAAGGGTGGGCAACCAACAATGTCAAAGATGAAACAAAGCTTAGAAACTGAGAGGATTTTAACCAAACCTTCTTGTTAGGTCAATTGCAATGCAGTAGCAATCAGCTGCACGAGCCATGAGGGTGTCAATTAAAGGCACCGGGGAAGAACAGTCAATATACAGACATCACATAATTTAAGGAGTAATAAATAAACAATTTTTAACTCTAGAGAAGCATAATACTTTTAATTAACGGATGTCTATCAATTAATTGTTGCCCACTTAACCAAGATCAAGATAAAAGAAATGGAAAATGGATATTGCTCAAACAAAAAAGAAAAAAATTGAAAAATACCTACATTCTAGCAACGAAAATTTCTATTTCCAAAATAATTCAAAAAAAAATTATCCTAAAGTGGGAATAAAAACAACAAAAGAATATGAAACCCAATATTGCAGTAGATAAAACAGATAAAGATAAATCTCTGACTCGTAATAAATTTAAAATTACTAAATTGAGACAAATCCCTAGCTCGTACCTTCCACCACCTGCTGCGGCAGGGATTCTTCTGTGCCTACTCTAGACGATATGCCTCCTCATTGCTTTTTGCACACTTTCCCTCTATTCTTATTGTTGGGCAGTTTACTACTGTTGAGGATCAAGAAGCACCTTACCATGAGAACTACTTTGAAAATGCAACTCTGAAGCTCCTTTTTACCTTTTGGGATTAAATAATCACACAACTTAATGTGATATAAAACATGGCTTCATCTTTATTCAATGCACAAATAATGCATGGCGGATCAAATTTTACTTATCTCAGGCATATTTTATACATATATATATATATATTTATGTATTCAAAAGTGGCTCAATTGAATAAATATATACCGAACAGAATACAGAGAAGCTTAAAGATTGAAGCAATATTTGTCCTTCAAGTTTAATCAATTAAAGCTAGAGAAAAAAAGAAAAAAAGCTGCCTATTAAGAATCTTTGGGAAGTACCTCAAATCTTTCATCAGCAACATCAATCTCCTAACTCTCAAAACAGGCTCCTCTTCCTCAAACATTTTCAAAGAATCCCGTATTCTTGCTGCTTTTATGAATCTTGGGGAAATCCATGCAGCAAACAGAAGTAAAATCAAGAGATATGTTACCCCTCCCTGCATCAGCCATCTTTCTACCTAGGAAATTAATGGAAACAGAATAGTTAAAAGAAACAGAAACAAAGGCTTGAATAGCAATGGAGATGACCAAAAATGCTTCAGCACCTATATGTAAGAAAACCTAAATCAAAGCTATCTTAGGAGTGCGAATATAATGGAACTGATTATTTGCTTTGATATATGAAGACCATAGCGAAAAAAAAAAAGATATGCATTAGGAACAAATTACAACAACCCATAAAGCAACTCAATATCTACTACCACTAAGAATAAACTGAAAAAATCTTAAAAACTCTCATGCTATTAATCAAGCAGGAATTAAATCAGCAAACATGTGTAATGCAAAAGGAGCTAAGCTTACAACAGGCATTGTTCTTGCCATGATTCCAAACCCATCAATGCAAGCTGAACCATTTGGTTTTTAAGTCTCTATTTGTCAAAACATAAAAATTGAAATTAAGAAAACATAACCAAGAAAACCAAAATTAAGAAAAGAAATGAAATTTTGACAAAATACAATTGGTGTATGTGTGTGTAGCAAGTTTAAAGAAATGAAGACTGACTATACTTGCACACACACACCCCTTGGCTGGCTTATGCAAAGGAAATCCACGGATAAATATAAAATGTAAGCAAAGGTTTAAATAAAATGTTGCTATAACTTTCCCCCATGGCAACGTTAATGTTTCCTATGCATTCATTGCAAGCAAATGATAATACTTTTGAGAATACGTAACATAAAATGTCATCTTGTCAACCAATATCAGGATCTTCTTTTCTATTAGTCATCAATTAAGCATATATATCTTGATTGCATTTATCACCATTTCAGAAGCAAAAGAATTATTAGTAAAAGTTTGAGTGGATCTCATAGACAGACATAACTCTGCCAATTTCAAAGTTATTACCTACACTCTACCTATTATGAGTAACTTAACCTTAATCTGTCATTACCTGTTCATGAAAGATAAGTCAAGTGAGGGCACTTCTTTCTCAACACTTTCACAACACTTTGAGACTACTTGCATGTCATATGGAATTGTTGTGGTCAAATTCCTTTCTTTTGGCTCTGACATCCTAAATCATCAAGTGTTGAATGTAATCAAAAGATTTTCAAGTATGATTTAGTACAAAAATAAAATCATATTGCTTCAAAATATCAAGTATGATTTATCCATTGAATCATTGATAAGTAAAAGCTTGGATAATCTTTAATAAATAAAGACTTATGCAACTATTTCGCTCTTCACTTTGTTCATTGGGCTTGCCTTGTCCACTGCATTAATTTTGGTTCAGTCTGTGAATATATGGTTGTATAATCAGAATGCTAATGCGTATGCAAAAGGAAGTGATGCAGTTAGTGTTAATACTAATACCAGAATATGTTTGTCAGAATAAATGAGACAATTCTTTAGTTAAGCTTACAGCAGGGACTGTTCTTGCTGTGATTCCAAACCTACCATGGCAAGCTGAGCCATTTGGTCTATAAGACTCTATTTGTAAACACACTTGAATAATCAGACACAAATGTGACATAACTACTTTGACATTCAAGATCAAATAAAATTACCGGAAGATATGCTTGGCATTGGCATTTCTTCATTAGAAGTTGCTTCACCTTTAACCTTACCGTAATATTCTCTTTTCACCTGATTCAACTCCGGTTCCAGTTCTCCTGGGTTCCTGTCGGTGAAATTAGAGGCCTAGTTTTTATTCCGGTGGTCAACAAGTTGAAGAAGCGAATTTCAATTATTTAAAAAAAAAAAAGAAGGGAAAAAGGGGGAAAAATGAGACAAGCAATCATCAAATTAAACACTGAAAAACATGACATGAATGAAAAACTAATTTCGCACTTTACACCAAATTTAAATACTAATAACACGACATGCATGAAAAACTAATTTCACCAATTACATCAAATCCAAATAGCAATAACAATACTGCAGAAGTTTGATCTAGCTATCAAAAAAAGGAAAAGGAAAAAAAGTTAATCTGTAAGCTAGTGAAATGTGTCCCTAAACCGATCTCAAAGGGCAAAAACACATCTGATGGGCCGCTGCTTTAAGATGTCATATAAAACCAACCAAATAAAACAAAAGGGAAAAAATTAATGAAAACAAAATAAACCCATGAAAATAAGTACGCAAAAAAAGTGAAAAAAACTAGAAACTGATATGACAAAATATACCAACTTTGGGCCAGGCCCAAAGTTCATCAAAGACCACCACGTGGCAGGAGATTACTGGGCCACATGGCCTTCGGCGATAGACGACATGGGCTACAGTACAACACCTGTCGCTAGGCGACACTCTCAGCCTGTCGCCTGACATCACGGCGCGACACGTGATATTAGCCCCGTCTACTGATTGGCGACAGACCCCTGATGCCATAACGTGATTCGCGAGATGGCCTCTCGCTGGCGACAGGGTCCCCGTCTACCGACTGGCGACAGACCCTTGACGCCATAACGTGATTCGTGAGATGGTCTCTCGCCGGCGACAGGGTTCGAGTTTATCTGTTCAAGGAACTTGTGTTATATCAGAACACAAACTCTCAGCAAGGAAAGGACTTATTCTCAGATAATTAACCTAGAATATTGGCCTATAAATAAGCCCCCAAGTACAATTTTACTCTCTAATTTTTTACTACTGACTTTTACGCTTCCCAATACTGAAGAACTTTTTGCTGACTTAAGCATCGGAGTGTCTATGCAGGGAACCACCCCTGCGTCTCTCTGACTTTTCTTATTTTAGAGAAGCTTCTTGGAGACACGTGGAGACTAAGTACGAACGTCTATGTCAGCATACATTTATTGTTGTTTTGTGCAACAATAATTGGCACCGTCTGTGGGAAGCGCATAAAAAGCCAATCAATATTTTCAAATATGGTGAGAACAAGATCTACAAACGTGAGGACCGGGAGTGAGAAAAACTCTGTGAGCTCCCCTGAACAACGGGTTCACCAAAGAGACCAGGTGAACAGGGAAGAAGAAAGAATTACTGTCTCGACGGCAGAATTCGAAGCTCTGAGGTGACAAAGCGAAGAAACCACCCAGGCGCTGAAAGCCATGGTGGATCAGTTCCAAGGAGTTCTTCCGACATTGAATCTGTCGCCTGCCGTGCAGAACTTGGTAGGAGGAACGAACCACAGAGTTCCGCCGCAGGTGTTTGGGCGACAGGAGGATGCGATAGCGGCAGATCCCTATCGGCCACGAGAGGTTCTCCCTGTGGAAGAGAATGATATTCACCAGGACGCGACAGGACAGGAGAGCGGAAGGCCTGTCGCAGGCACCTGGCGAGAGACTGAGGAAGCGGCAGGCTTAGATCCTGTGACAGGGGTCACGCGACAGGTGCCTAGTGTCAGGCGACAGGTGCCTGAGCGGCAAGGCATTGACCAGGCGACAGGGTCTACCGCCCACCACCATAACTTGTCAAATTTGGCTGGTACTAACTTGGAACATGGTGTCGAAGGTGGTGGAAAGAACGGTGTCGAAGATCATAGCACTTGATGAGCCGGGTCAGAGTTTGACCCCACTTGGTGTACGCAAATGGTACTAACAAACGCACCTCAAGCTAAGGGCAAGGAAGTAGTCGGAGACCTACCTGATTCGTCTCATGCCCGAAATCAACTCGCTCCCCCCGTGGACATGAAGAAGATGATAGAACAGGTACTGGAAGAAAAAAAGTTAGTGTCTGCAGAAGAGAGCCAGAGGAGAAGAGTACCGTTCTGCACAACCATCATGCAAAAACCTCTGCCCCAAAGTTCAAAATGCCACAGATGACCGCATACACTGGAAAGATGGACCCCTACGACCATATACAAAACTATGAGGCCCTAATGTTGTTACATGGATGGGAAGACGAGATAATGTGTAGGGCCTTTTCCTTAACTCTGTCCGGACATGCGATGAAATGGTTTAATAACCTGCCTGAAGGGTCCATTATCTCTTTTGATCAACTGCGAAGCGAGTTTCTCAAGGTGCTTGCGGTGAATAGTCAGAGAAGGAAGGAACCGACCTATTTGCTCGCTATTAAGCAGGGAGCTAAGGAGTCATTGAAGGGTTATGTGGATCGGTTCAGAGATGCTACTTTGGAGGTGCGAGATCTGCAAGTCGGTATAGCCGTGGCAGCCATGTTACAGGGGACAAGATCTGAGAAATTGCAAGAATCCCTGTTGCTAGACCAGCCAACAACCATCTTAGAACTGCTTTCCCGCGCAAATAAGTATGCAACCCAGGAGGAAGTAATGAAAATGGTGGCGATAGGAGAATCCAAGGATGGAAGGAAACGAGGAAGAGAGGTCACTGAAGCATCTTCTAGCCAACAGAGAAAGTTTGAGAAAGCTACCACACTGAAATATAATTCCTATACTCCACTTACCGAATCTCGAGCTTCGGTATTAGCAGCTATTAAGGGGTCAGGTCTTATACAGACTCCAAAGAAGGCGTCAGGGAATCTGGGTCGTGATTTAAGGTCGTATTGCGATTATCACTCAGCGCATGCGCACACAACCAAAAAATGTAGTGAGTTGATGAATCAGCTAGAAAAGCTAGCACGAGAGGGAAAAATAAACTGTTTCGTATGGAGAGTTGATAGAACTAACTATCCTGCGCAAAACAGAGGAAACAATTTCAGAGATAGAAGAGGTGAAAACAGAGGACCCGTTAAACGAAATGAAGGTGAAAGAAGAGATGATGACAGAAGGGTAGAAAGAAGGAATCGAGAGGAAGATAATGAACCCACAGGGCCAGCTATTAACGTGATATCCGGCGGTGAGTCATTAGCTGGCACTTCTGCCTTGTCTCGAAAGACCTACGCACGACAGGCTTATCAAATTAATTCGGTGATGGAGGAAAAGCATGATGAAGAGCCCATTACTTTCACACCAGCTGACAGAGGTGATGTAATGACCCCTCACGATGACCCAATGGTGATTTCGGCGGTAATAGCAAAACACCCACTGAGTCGTATCCTAGTTGATAATGAGAGTTCGGTAAATTTGATTTACTGGAGTTGCTTTGAGAAAATAAACATCTTGAATGATAGACTAAAGCCAGTAACCACACCACTATATGGCTTCTCAGGAGAAAAAGTAAAGGTGTAGGGTGCAGTTCAGTTACCTGTGACATTAGGGGAAAGCCCGAAGTGTGTCACTCAACAAGTGTTATTTATGGTGGTGAAGTCAACGTCAGTGGCGTACAATATGATCCTCGGGCGGCCATTGCTAAATGACGCGAGAGCGTTAGTGCACCCCTGCTATTTGTTAATGAAGTTTCCGACTCCCCACGGTGTTGGACAAGTAAGGGGAGATCAAAAGAAAGTCATAACATGTAATGTCGCATTCGCCACATGCAAAAGGATTCAAAGGAAGGAAACCCTTACAATTGAAGAACCGCCAAAACCAAAACCTGATGAGGAAATGGAAACAATCTAGTTGGATAACGAAGATAAAGGGAAAATAGTATATGTGGGAAGCCAGCTGCCTGAAGAAGTAAAAAGGGAGATAGTCCGATGCTTAAAAGAGAATTCTGATGTGTTTGCATGGACCCCAGCCGATATGCCTGAAATAGACCCAGAAGTTATTTGCCATCGGTTGAATGTAATCTCAAGGGCAAAGCCGATAAAACAGAAGAAGAGGAATTTTGCTCCAGATAGGCAACAGGCAATAAATGAAGAAATCTCGAAGTTGTTGCAAGCAGGATTCATCAGAGAAGTTAATTATCCGGAGTGGTTGGCTAATGTTGCGATGGTGAAGAAAGCCAACGAGAAATGGAAAATGTGTGTGGACTTCACAGATCTGAATAAAGCTTGTCCTAAGGATTCGTATCCACTACCTCGAATTGACAAGTTGGTAGATGAAACTTATGGGTATGAATTACTTAGCTTCTTGGATGTCTTCTCAGGATACCACCAAATCATGATGCATCCGGATGATGAGTAAAAAACTTCGTTCATTACCGATGTTGGGACATATTGTTACCGATTAATATCATTCGGTTTGAAAAATGCGGGGGTAACCTACCAGCGCATGGTAAATAGGGTATTTCAAGATTTGTTGGGCAACACCATGGAAGCTTATGTCGATGATATGATCATCAAAAGCCGACAGGGAGAATCACATGCCAGGAAAATGACAAAGGTATTCAATGTGTTGCGGCAGTACAAGATAAAGTTGAATCCTAATAAATGCTCATTCGGGGTGAGGTCTAGAAAGTTTTTGTGATTCATGATTACTAATCGGGGGATAGAGGCTAATCCTGAGAAAGTTCAAGTTATTTTGGACATGAGACCACCCAATACTGTAAGAGAAGTTCAAAGGCTGACAAGGAGGATAGCAGCCTTGAATCGTTTTTTGTCCAAGTCAGTTGAAAGGAGTCTACCCTTTTTTAAGGCAATAAAAGCTGGAAAGAACTTTAATTGGACGGAAGAGTGCAACGACGCCTTTGAAAGGTTGAAAGACTACTTGAAAGAGTTGCCTCTGTTATTCCGACCACAACCCGGAGATCACCTCCTCATGTACCTCGGTGTAGGAGAGAAAGCTGTAAGTGCAGTCCTATTAAGGAAAGAAGGAGATAGGGATTGCCCTATCTATTATGTGAGTAAAGTCCTGCTAGATGCCGAGACAAGGTAACACTTAGTTGAAAGGATAGCTTTATCCTTGCTGATGGCAACCCAGAAGTTACGACCTTACTTCCAAGCTCACTCGGTGACTATCTTAACGGATCAGCCTTTGAGACAAATACTGCAGAAACCAGAACATTCCGGTCGTCTGATCAAATGGGCCATCGAATTAAGCAAATATGACATACACTTCCTGCCTCGCCAAGCAATAAAACGGCAGGCGTTGGTAGATTTCATTGTAGAATGCACTGGCCGAGAAGTCCGTGTAGAAACAGGTTAGTTTGGTGGAAATTATTTGTGGATGGAGCTCGTAACATGGATGGCGGTGGAGCCGAAATTGTGCTAACTTCGCCTGAAGGGAAAACCTATGAGTATTCCCTACGTTTCGACTTTCCAAGTTCGAACAATACAACCGAGTACGAAGCCTTGATAGCTGGGATGAAACTTGCTGAGAAAATGGGAGTCAGCAACTTAATGGCTCATAGCGATTCGCAATTAGTGGTAAACCAGTTCTCGAGTGAGTATGAAGCACGAGAACCTGCTCTAGTCCCTTATCTGCAGAAAGTGCAATTGTTGGCATAGTCATTTAAGAACTTCCAATTGACTCAGATAAACCGGTCAGAGAATAACCATGCAGACGCCCTTTCAAAGTTGGCTTATTCTAGAGGAGTCGAAGGGGGTATGGTCAAAGTGGAATCCCTCGCTAGGCCAAGTATTGAAGAAGAAGATATCTGTGATATCGAAATCGGAGGCGATTGGAGAAGCCCAATCAAAGACTACATACTGGGGGGCACACTCCCCACTAACAGAGACGAAGCTCGAAGGCTGAAGTTAAAAAGTGCCAGGTTTACCGTGGTGAATGGGGAACTCTATAAACGAGGATTCACAATGCCCCTGTTGAAGTGTCTAGGACCCCAACAGGCTGAGTACACCTTAGCTAAAGTTCATGAGTGAATATGCGGTGAACATTTGGGGGCCCGAGCCTTGGCCTCGAAAATATTGCGCACGGGTTTTATTGGCCTACGCTGAGGAAGGATGCCACAGACAAAGTGAGAAAATGTGAAAAGTGTCAGAAATTCGCTCTTATAACCACTGTGCCTGTTTCGGCTCTCTAGAACACTCTCCAACCAACTCCATTTGCACAATGGGGACTAGATATCCTAGGGCCTTTTCCCCTAGGCTCAAGACAAAGGAAGTATTTGCTTGTGGCCACAGACTACTTCACAAATGGATAGAGGCCGAGCCTTTGGTTACAATTTCTGAGAAGAAGGTGTAAGCAATGGTGTGGAAGGACATAATTTGTCGATTTGTGATCCCCCGTGTGATAAATACAGACCATGGGAAGCAGTTTGATTGTGATGCTTTTCGGGATTTCTGCAAAGGCCTGAACATTCTCCTAAGAATATCTTCTGTGTCTTACCCGCAGGCTAATAGACAGGCAGAGGTAAGTAATCGAACCATAGTACATGAGTTGAAGACCAGACTTGACAAAGCAAAGGGAGCATGGGTAGACGAGCTCCCGAGTGTCCTATGGGCCTACAGAACTACAAGCAAAGTGTCGACAGGGGAAACACCGTTTAATTTGGTGTATGGGACTGAAGCCCTCATCCCAGTAGAAATTGGAGCTGAATCACCCCGGTTGGTCCCCTACATCGAGGAGCTCAATTCTCATGGATTAAGGCAGAATCTAGACCTGCTAGATGAGCTGAGAGACAAAGCAAAAATGAGACTGGCTGCTTACCAACAGAAGGTAGCTACTTATTATTATGCACGGGTGAAGAACAGAGAAATGCAAGAAGGAGACCTGGTTTTGAGAAAGTCAGCAATCACAAACGCCCATAAGTAGGATGGAAAGCTCCAGGCTAATTGGGAAGTACTATACAGAATCAGAAAGATGGTCGGACCTAGCACATGTACCTTGGAAACCTTGCAAAGAAAGAAGATCTCAAAAACTTGGAATGCCAACCATATGAAGCTGTACTGGCAGTAAACATTGTACTTTTTTCTATTTGTTATTATTCATGTCTTTACTTTTCCATCTATTGCTCCGTTACTATTGTTTTGCAATAATCTGATTTATGAATAAAGGCCAGCCCATCATTTTCTATATTCTCTAATGCAATATGTGAGACAAATTATGTGTTACAGGAATTGAAATGAGGCAACAGCTGGCAAACAAAAGTCCCTAAGCGAAAAATGCGCGAGATGGAAAAACAAAAAGTCCCTAAGCGAAAAATGCACGAGACTGGTAAACAAAAAAGTCCCTAAGCGAAAAATGCGCGAGACGGGCAAACTAAACTCCCTAAGCGAAAAATGCGCAAGACGGGCATATCTAAAAATCCTTCAGCACGAAAATGTGCGAGACCAGCAAAGACCAGTACTTAAACACGAAAAGTGCGTGATAAAGGCAAAGCCTAGGTATCCAGGTATTACGAGGTACGTTAAAATTTTCAGAATAATATGTTGAAATGAGTTAGCAAATTATGGTTAACACCTTGATATTTTAGTCGTTATTCAAAAAAGTCCTTAAGCGAAAAAAGCACAAGATAGGCATAATGCTCGAGAGAAGTTCATCTTTGCAAAGGAATAAGAACGCTGTCTCAAAGTAGAACTTGGGGAGCAACATGGTATAGAGGTGAAAGTATACAGAATATTATACTAAATTCACATAAACAGAAAGAAAGAGCTACAGAATGAAACGTTACTTTTCATTCAAAAATCTGTACAAGTACTGAATTTATATAAACAGAAAGAAAAAGCTGCAAAAAGAAATGTACTTTTCATTGAATACAAAAAATCCTAATCTACACTGAGTACTAAGTCACCATGGTTGAGAAGCAGCCGCCTCGACACCGGAGCCCTCAATAACCGGGGGATCAGGAACTTGAGGAACCGAAGCACAAGGATCCTGGGGAGCCGAAAAAGCCATCCCGGATGAAGGATCATCACTTGAAGGCCCAACCACAGCTGCGGAGTCTGGCACAGGATCAACGGCTGTGGAATCAGAAATCTGGAACTCATCGCTGTCCAACCCTAGAAGTGCCTCGATAGACTCAGGCTGATCGCCCGCCTCGATAGTCTCAAGAACGTCACACATTGTTGAAGGATCAACTCGATCACGTGCGCCAGAAGACTCAGGCTGACGTTGTGGCTATCGAGGAGGCCACGGGCTCTCAAGATTGTCCAATTCGTCTCCAGCACCCTCCTCCAAATAGGCATCCGGACCTTGCGAGTCGGGCTCGTACTTGGTCCAAGGAAGAGCTACGTAGTACTTGGCCTCCTCAGTGAAGAGCAACTCAGAAAAAGTCTCGCTAGGCCGATGCTTCTCCAGCCACGAACGAGCCAAATAGAAACCGTACTTGATGAATCCTGCCGCGAACATTGCTTTCTTATCATAGCAATGTTGGGACAAGCGGTACTCACGAATGGCCTCGGCCCGGACCTCTCTTTGACGGTCTAATACGTTGTGCAGCTCTTCAATGGCTTCATCCCGTTGTCTCTCCATGGCTCCCTGGTCATTGACAACCTTATTATAAGCTTCTTGGTACCCATGAAGGGAAGCCACCTTCGCTTGCTCTTCTTGGAGCTTTTGCTCAAGATCAGCATTCCTTCGCTCGAGATCAGCGTTCTTTTTATTTAGCTCTTCCGTCCTTTTAGGATAGGGGCGAAGCTGGACAACCTTGTTCATAAGCTCTATTTTTTGCTCTCGAAGCTCACGAATGTCTTTATCGGCTTGCTCCCTAAGGGCCCTGTGTCGAGCATTAACAGCCGCAATTTGCTGAGCCGTTTGACAAAGACAAAAAACAAACAAAGACTCAAAAAACTTGACAAAAAAGCCTAAAAAGGAAAAAGCTAATTACCAAACAAGCACAAAGCTCACCTTCATCACGAGGTAGTCAGAATTATCCTTCGCCTCAGTCAGATTGGTGAAAAGCCTCGCCTCGTCGCGAGGGAGAATGGTGCTCCAAGCCAGATGAAATGCTATCCCGGCATCCTCAATGCTGTCGTTGTCATTCACCTCGGGATAGATCTGGAAGTCTTCTCCACCTATAATGACCCCGCTATCAATTAGATAGCGCCTCAAAGTCGGATCATCCACCTTAAGCAAAATTAGTCTTATAGGCATTGTGGCTTCAATGATTAACCTCTTCCTGTATTTGCGCCTAGGCTGGCGAGGAACAGACCTATCCTCAGCAACACGAGATCCACCCTCTTGACGGGCAGAATCACTCCTCTGGGACTCTGAGCTCTCGCGGTCGTCAGAACCACGATCAGGGACAAGAGGCCTCTTTCGTTTATTTCTCCTGGCCTCTTGTGTAGGATGGCTGGATACACCAACAACGGGAGGAGGGGCAGTAGGAGCACGAGATGGTACAGATGAGGGAGCACGAGCTGGTCCTGATGAGGAAGCGTGAGCTGGTCCAGATGAGGAAGCCCCAACTTGCGACTGAGAAGCAGGAGCTGCTCGAGCAGCATTACTGGCATCCCTCCTATGCAAAAACTCCTGGAAGTTCATACCTGCACAATATAAGAAGGAATTAACTGACCAAGTAAAACGCCACACCCACGTATACAAGAAGTAAAAAGGAAATTAGAAAACTAAAAAATCACCAATATCCTCTAAACTATTCAAGGATGAATCCAAGGGGAAATCGACGAAGGGACTCCCAAAGACATCGGCCCGAGCCCACTCAGAATTCTCCTCTGACTGATCACTAGTACTCGCAGCCTCAGGGGTCTCATCCTCTGAGTCCGAAGAGGATTCATCTACGAGATGACCTACAGGGGCGGATGCTTCAGATACAACTACCGAATATGGCTGACTAGGACCAGCATCAAGAACACATGGAGTTGCAGGCAAGTTAGATGGGGCAGCGAAAGTCCCAACAACGGTCCTGCTTACCCCCTAGCCGGCAGCGGCGATATTCTTCGGGGTTAAAAGAGAGAATAAGTTACGCTCCCCGGTAGAACAGATCCGCCGAATAGGCTCACCAAGTTGGTCTCTCAAAGTTTCTGCTTTGAATCTTGGACTGGAAGTCTATAACGATAACCTGACGGAAGAGGGAAACGAGTCCTAAAATCCTCTAAGTCAGCATTTGTCAAAGAACACAGAACACCACCGGTTCTGAGTGTTTTTCCTGGACGTAGCAAAGACATGGCGAAGGAATGGCCTGTTAGGGCGACAGACCTACTGAACAAGAGACCTGCGGGAGACCTAGGCTCTACGCGAAAGACTAAAAACACCTGCGGGAGGCCTAAATCTGAATGCGAAAGGTGATAAATAAGGCGACAGATATGCATTTACTGTCACTGAGATGAGAGAGAGATCCTGACGAAAGAGCGACAGACTCTTTTAGGCGACAGACTCTTTTGGCGAGAGAGCTGAAAGATGGGCGACAGACGGCTGCTCGGAGGTTTTCGTGCACTCTCTTGACGGGCCCCAGCGGTTTATATAGTCGTGACAGATAATGCTAAACGTCGCGCCCGATCACATCTGTCGCAGAGTAGAGCTTTTTCACCTGCGAAAAATACCAGAAGAAATAGCAAAAAATAGAGAAGACTATTCACAGTGGGCTGAAGCCCAAAAAAACACATATTTATGCTCTCTTGGTTAGAAAAATCCAACAAGAGAGTGAGGAGCAATTGATATGACAAAATATACCAACTTTGGGCCATGCCCAAGGTTCATCAAAGACCACCACGTGGCAGGAGATCACTGGGCCACATGGCCTTCGATGACAGACGACATGGGCTGCGGCACAACACCTGTCACTAGGCGACAGTGCGACACGTGGCATCAGCCCGTCTACCGACTTGCGACAGACCCCTGACGCCATAATGTGATTCACGAGATGGTCTCTCGCCGGCGACAGGGTCCCCGTCTATCGACTGGCGACAGACTCCTGACGCCATAACGTGATTTGCGAGATGGTCTCCCGCCAGCGACAGGGTTTGAGTTTATCTGTTCGAGGAACTTGTGTTATATCAGGACACAAACTCTCAGCAAGGAAAAGACTTATTCTCAGATAATTAACCTAAAATATTGACCTAAAAATAGGCCACAAGGTACAATTTTACTTTCTAATTTTTGACTACTGGCTTTTGCGCTTCCCAATACTGAAGAACTTTTTGCTGACTTAAGCATCGGAGTGTCTACGCAAGGAACCACCCCTGCGCCTCTCTGACTTTTTTTGTTTTACAGAAGCTTCTTGAAGACACGTGAAGAATAAGTACGAACGTCTACGTCAGCATACATTTATTGTTGTTTTGTGCAACAACAGAAACAAAATATCGAGATAAGAGATCAAAATTACAAATAAAAGATAACAATAAATAGCATATTCCAAGCAAAAAAAATCGTTTCATTTTAGCTATATAAAAATCATAGTGGCAGCTGAAGTTTCGATTCAGATTCGAAGCACAGTAAAATCTTTTTCAGAAATAATTCAATTCCATAACTATAAAATGAAAACAGTACATAAAAAACAGAGTTAACCATTGATGTTGAAACATATAAAAAATAACAGATCTAGCAAACTGAAAGGAAATGGCAGCCCACAACCAGAGGCCTATGGCATTTAACTTAAGTATGCCAATTCTCGAGCCTTTGGTTTTTCTTTCTTAAAACCTTTTTCTTAACATTTAGGAACTGGGGCACCAAAAGGAGATTGCGAGAAGGCAAAGGTGTTGGAACAAATTCGTCCACAAAGCCCATTAGCACAATGAATTAAAGAGAAATACTAACCTTTGTGGGTAAGCAAAATACCCACCATAACCAAGGCCAATGCCACTACTGGAGGAAGAAGGAGATCGCCGGAGGTCCGCCGGAGCTCCATCACGCCAGCTGCTGTCCATGGTGGCCACAACTGTAGTGGAAGAAGAGGATGATGATGGTGAGTGATGGTGAATCGGGAGAGAAGAGAGGGAGGTGAGCTACTGCTGTTCACTTCTCCGCTAATTACAAGTGAATAATGGGCTTTCACTTATATAATGATGCCAGCAGTAGGGACCTCCCATATTTTTAGACCATGTATTATATCCGTCCAATTAAGGATAAATACATATATAATATAGAAATATTATATACAATTATGGTCACACTATACATAAATTATACTACTAAATAAATTATATGATAATAATTATACTTAATTAGTCCATACAATTAGAGATATTACAACATTCTCCCACTTGGACATTTAAGTTAATTAACAAAATATCATATAATATCAATATGTATTCGTAAGCCTTCTAAATACATTGTACCGAAAGGGTACAAGTGTGTAGACTCACACATACTTTAACAATAAGAAGCCTTTTATAAGCTTCAAAATGCATCATACCGACAGGGTACAAATGCGTAAACTTATAAAGACTGCAACAAAAAATAGTAGTATTAGTGTGAAATGGAAATGATATGAAAACAAAATCAATATCCATTTCCATTAGGTCCATGCATCCAAACTGAATGATGCAATGTTTCAACAGAAGCTCATGAGACCAATGCAGAATGTCTCATTTAACAGAATGTCATATTTATCAAAATGCGTGCAAACAAAATATGCATATATGGCAAGTGGGGAATCCATTAATACAGTTATAACTGATTTCATTACATAAAGCTCCCACTAACTTAATACAGCAATGACTCAATATGCCTCATATAAGTGCTATGTCGTCAAAGCACTTTAGTAGCCAAACTTTCAGTTAGCCAGAATGAGCTCTTCAACCATGTGCTCTACAATCTAATCAAGCAATGGATTCCATTATTTTCTCTCTAACAAACCGAATGATGATATTTAAATATTTGGAGTGTGAGGAACTCCTAGTATTTTGAGAGAGAAAATACTTGCTGCAACATTACCACAGTACATCTCCAGGACTTCGAAATGGCAACCACACAAAACCAACCCTGAGACAAAATTTTGCAGCCTAAATGGCCCATCATATAGCTTTACAACATGCTACATACTTAGCCTCCACAATCAAGGATGCTGTAAGTGTTTGCTTTACACTTTCCACAATACAACTCCTTTATATCCACAAATATATAACCAAAATAATTTTCAATATCTGGAGAGCTCACAAAATTAACATCAGAATATCTGACCGAACCTAAAATGTCAGACTTATCAATATCAAAATACTCTCTTTATAGCTTCCAGTTCTCTATTATAAGATCGCTCAAGTATCTCCGACATACATCTATAATATACACAATATCCAGATGTGTATAAACTTGAGCATACAGTAATTACCCACAATAAGGCATACACAACACTCGATATGAGCTCTTTCATTTTTACTTTGAGGACTTTGAGATTTTCACAATATGTCACTTTTCAATAAATGGCGCCTTAATAGAGGAACAATATACAATAAACCTACTTAATATCCAAATGTAGGTTTTCTTGAGACTAATAATGTATGCCAATTGATGTCACGAAGAATCTCAATCCTTAAAACGAAATGGAGCCTCACTTAGATTCTTCATCCTGAAGTGACATGACGACATGGAATGTCTCATACAATAGGTCAGTGCTATAGGCTGCTATTTGACATCATCACTTAGAGCACAATAAGCACATAACTCCCACTGACCTTATAATGGATCCAATTATCAAATATGTTCTCCTTAAAGTGACAATCTCATCAAACTTTATGTATATTACAATCTGGATGCCTTTTAATGTTCATAAATGAACTCCTTGAGTTCGCAAACTGTATGTTCCACCTTAGGAACTACAATCTTTTAGGTTGCTTTATTTAAAACCTTGGCAAAATTTAGCTTTAAAATTTTCAGCCTGATCTTTAGGGTTTCACTTGGTCTATAATGATGTGACAACAAAAATAGATCCCATGCATTTTGTGCAACATAGATGCTCACTCATCCTGTGTGACTAATATTCAACTCTTAGAGTTCAGATCAGGATAGTCTCCTGACAAACATCAGAATCAGAAGACACATGAATCTTACATTCATGTTCCTCTGTAAAGTCAGATGTAGGTTCGAAATATGGTATTGAGATCAATCATTTCCTTTGGTTGTGGCTTTTCATCATTAAAAGATTATGCATATATGGGAATGGCACAACAAAATGTATCTTAATAATGACTTTGTGGAGTTCACAACTCCTACTCTTTAAGTCATCCACTAAATAGATTGCATTGTCAGACTCAATGATTCTACTGTCACATAACGATAAATGAAATCTAGAATCTTTCTAATCGATATAATAGCCAACAAACTTACCGCTGATAGTTTTCTTGTCAAGTTCTCTTGACTATGGGTTATGGCTCTTTTGCCTTACCTTATAACCCTAAACACAGGAAGCGACATAAAATCAATTTAATGTCTAACTATAACTTGGGATGCATTTAGGAACTGGTCTTGCTTGGAGATCAACTTTTATTGTGAATTGCAAATTCTATAATTTCACTCCATCTAAATTTCGGATATTTGAAGTGATTCAACAAAAATCGTACCACATCAAAATGTACGAATGATTATTACTGCAATCTCATCCTTGTCGGTATTCCAAGCATGCATACTAGGCATCAATACATAATCCTACAGTGCACTTAACTCAAAAAACTAGTATAGGATTTCGCCTGGCTTCATTATACCGAGCATAAAATTCATCACTATTGTCGATCATTGCCTTAAGCAGCGCAGCGGAATTAATCAAAACGCTTAAAGCCTCCATAAGATCAGATCTTTCACTCTATATGACCTGCATCGAAATGGTCTTTAGTGAAAATAATAAAACATTTATATCCACTGACTACAGTATGTGAATTTGATTTACAACTATCGGTATATATCAGCTCCTAATCATCTCAATATCTGCTAATCACATCCTTAATATTAGCAGCGACATTTCTCTTAATACAATATTACATGTGCCTCAAAATATTCCTAACTCTTACGCCACTATTTGATAGATTTCTTATTTATTCTATCATAATTTGAATCGATAGTCACATCATTCACAATTGAAGAAATTTGTTCAATATTGGGGTACAAATCTACTATGTACAATTCATCACACAGAATGCCAGAATCAATACACATGTTGTTACTAATTAGAAATACTTTTCCGTATCAAAATGAAAAGTATAAACTAACAGTAGTACCAAAACTATCTTCAAAATGTAACAACAATCTGGCTATGTTTTCAGTATGGATTCTAACTCTATAGCCCCAATTCACAATAATTTTCCCTTATTCTATCTCCAGTTGCTTATGGCTTTATTAATAGTAGTACCGGTATCCAAACACCAATAGTTAGAGGGCATATCTCCTAGATTGGATTCAAAATAAAAGCTAACAAAATGCCTTTTGCACATCTCAATCTAGAGGACTCTTGCAATTTACCTCTTGTGCCCAGGATTATTATAGAAGTGGCACACATTGATGTTTAGAGGTGTTGATGAAACTAGAATGGGAAATAGACTAGACAAATTTCTTCTTCTAAACTGACCTTTTATTGAGACCTCTTAATAATATTTCCTTTCGACAATAATATTTGGCATATGTCATCATTATGGCTAAATGAGATCTGTTAACCCGAAAGATCTCCCACTCTTGAATGACAATATCAATTTGATATTAAAATGCCATACTTCCTTCTGCATTAAATGAGATCTGTAAAACTGGAAGATCTCTAATTCTCCATCCCAGAAGGAAGTAGTACTGAATCTGCCATATATGGAATCAAAATCCTATAGCAACCTTTATCCATCTTATGCGAACTACTTTCTAATGGCATCCATGAATACTTCTTAATTATTCCTAATTGGAACACTTCCTCTGATGTGCTCATTAATGGCATGCCTTATATAATCAGAGAATTTCCACTTGAATGTTCCTGAAATTTCAAATATTTTGTCTTCAAAGAGCTCATACTAGTGGGTATAGAAGATAGATCGACTCTCGGGACTACTTACTAGTTTAATATGTCCCTAACCGTAGAGAATAATTCATACTATCCATCTAATTTGATCCTGCTAGAAATTCGATATGTGATAGTTGCAAAAATATGGAGGCTGGTGGAATAACTCAATAAATGTCAATTTTATTCCACAATACACTATAGAGGATAAGACAAAACTAGTTGAATATAACCTGAATGATCGCCTACCGACAGGGTAGGAAGACCGTGTCATATCCCAACCAGAATCCTCTCAATCCCAAGCATCTCTAAAAGTAACTAACAATCCGACAGGGAGAGCTAGCCACTTCTAAAGACATCAGTAAATTTATGCAACTGCAACTATCACTATGCATTGCTTTATTATTATTATATCCTTAAAATTATCAAAATAAATCGTCAAAAAATCTTCATGACTATTCATGCGACAGGCAAGTACTAGTCACTTTAATTAATGATTTATAATTTTAAGAATATTCACATAATTAATTGATCGAAATTAACTACTTCCAAAATATGCAATTTCTGAAGCATATGTAGTAATTTTAAATCAAATATCAATTAATTAAATTAATTTCACATAGATGTGAATATTCAAATAATAAGGCAATATCAATTTTAGAGAGTTTATTTGTTTAAATAAATTATTAACGAAATGGGTAAACCATAATCCAAAATGGCTCAACAAAATACCCAAATAATTTATTTAAACTTATTTAATTAGGCCAAATATTAGTAATTTATGGCATGAGTATATATTTCAAAATTTAAGTGAATTATGAATTAAATGAGTAATTAAATTTCTAGAAATTACTCCAAAATTAATTCCTCCAAAATTCACTTATATTATATTAATTTTGGGCTTAATAACTAATTATGGCTATTAAATAAAATTTGGCTTATGGCCAAAATTGTCCAAAATAATTAACCAAATGACCCATAATTAATTAATCAAAAATGGCCATTAAAATCATAATCTAAAATTGCCTTTTAATTAATTATGCAAAATAGCCATAAATTAATCTAAATTTAATAGCCAAATAAAATTAATTAATCAACATGACCATTAAATTAATTAGGCAAAATGGCCCTAAACTCAATTAATTATAATTGCCCAAAATTAATTTTATACTAAGTGACCAATTAAAATAACTAAACAAATAATGCCCATAATATTACATAATTAATTTTGGCCTAAATTAATTAAATGTTAAGGCCTAATTAGTTAAACAATATGGCTTAAATAAAATAAAATAAATAACCATTTTTATTTTCATGATTGGTGGCCCAATTAAAAAATAATAATTAAACCAACCAAAATTGGCCTAACATTCAAACAAATAAAATATAACCCAAAATAAAAAAAATTGGCTCAAACTTATGCCAAAAACCGGCCCAATAGAAATAATGCTCAGCCAAAAAATGACAAAAATCGGGCCCAATAAATGGCCCAGGAAAACGGGCCAAAAAAAAAAGAAATAAATATATATTTAATTTTCATATGCGGGCGCGTGTGCCTCATCATTTTCGACGCCCGTGGGTGCCTCTTTGAGGCTATCGGGCGCGTGCGTCGCACGCTCCCGTCGTCTCCTTCACCCAACCCAGGTAAAAACGCAGAAAAACAGGTCTTTTTACCCGACCCTATATTTTCTCTTCCTATACAGCCCTATTTCACTTCGTTTTAACGGCATTTTCATCAACAAATCATCCTCTAGCAGCATATGATATTATTTTTGCCAAAAAACATATAAATCTTGTGGGTATTAATTAAATCCGAAAATACCCAAAAATAAAAAAATGCATAAATCTCATTTTTCTTCAAAAAATTAGCTAATGGCTTTATTGTGGACGTGCTCTGATACCAATTGTTGGAACAAATTCGTCCACAAAGCCCATTAGCACAATGAATTAAAGAGAAATACTAACCTTTGTGGGTAAGCAAAATACCCACCATAACCAACGCCAATGCCACTACTGGAGGAAGAAGGAGATCGCCGGAGGTCCGCCGGAGCTCCATCACGCCAGCTGCTGTCCATGGTGGCCACAACTGTAGTGGAAGAAGAGGATGATGATGGTGAGTGATGGTGAATCGGGAGAGAAGAGAGGGAGGTGAGCTACTGCTGTTCACTTCTCCGTTAATTACAAGTGAATAATGGGCTTTCACTTATATAATGATGCCAGCAGTAGGGACCTCACATATTTTTAGACCATATATTATATTCGTCCCATTAAGGACAAATACATATATAATATAGAAATATTATATACAATTATGGTCACACTATACATAAATTATACTACTAAATAAATTATATGATAATAATTATACTTAATTAGTTCATACAATTAGAGATATTACAACAAAAGGTTGAATCGGATGATCCAAAGCCAAAGATACCAGGAGAAGAAGTCACGTGAAAGGGGAAAACCAACTCGAGGAAGAACACAGATAGCCCCGTGGTTCTCAACAGGAAAACAGCCGGCAGTTGGGGTCGGGTTTTGCATGACCAGGAGTAGCGCCACCTTTATTTCTGCAGAGGAGAAATCGAAGTAATGTATTCGACGTAGGCTTGATGGAAGGAGGTGCGACGATGTCGACGGTAACGATTACGGCCGTTACGTTAAGGATTCCATGATTATCGGCGAATGAATTGGAGAGGAAAAGGGAACAATTTCTAGAGAAGTGATGGTGGCAATCAAAAGAGTAACAAATTGGGGCGTCTCGTGGATATTCTTGAAGACTGATTTGGGTCTGTTTTGGGGTTACACAAGATTGATTTGGGTTGGCTACGTGTTGCAGAGAAAAAAAAGCAGCAGAAGAAAGAGAAAGAAATGAAAAAATTACATGATGAAGGGCGTTTCGAGGGGCGGCTAACGTCTTTCAAAACCCAGTTTTTTTTACTATTAAATAGTAAAATCACCATATCGAATAGGGAATAAAAACTTATTTACAAAACAATACAATAGAAAGCAAAAGAAGCCCAAAAAAGAGGGCAAAAGGGATTTTTTTTCATAAATAACTGACTCCTCCAAGAATAATAAATATGGATGAGCAACAAAATCACGGTACTATCAAAAAAATAAAATAGCATTATTTTTATCATGTACAATAAAAAAAAATATAACTGCGAAAACATACAAAACGTCAAGAGTAGAAAAATAAATCATGTCATCTTAAAAAAGTGAAAATGCGCTTTTCAAGAAAAGGTTGAACTTGAACGTGACTTCTCCGGCATTCGGCAAAGTAACTAACTTTTTTAATAATAATAATAATAATAATAATAATAATAATCTTCTTTTTGGCGTTTGAACATAGCGTATGAAATGCGAAGCCGTCCTAGCAATTTCTTATGAAAGAATTTATGAATAACCCAAAACAAAAGTAAAAGTGGAGGAACTTGATTTTTAACCAATAATTGACTTTGACTAGTTTATATCAACTTAGTCCAAATCCACCGAATTGCTGTGGCTTTCTTAGAATTTTCATCAGTTTAGTCTACTTAAGCATTGATTTTAATAATCTCTAAGAAATTTTTACAGCTGTGTTTGGAACATTATCATTATCTATTACTTCCCAAATCGTATGTGAAGGTAAATAATAGGTCAAATACTCTTTGCAGACGCAGAAGCTGCACAATCCTGTATCCTGCAGGCAGAGCTATGGATTTTTCAAGGCAGTTTTTCCTGTCTTCTTTAACTATTGCATTCCTTCTTACGCTAACCGTTGCCCAACAAGAGCTTTTACGCCATTTTTGTGATGTCATTAGCGGTAATTTCGCCAGAAACAGTACTTACGAGACAAACCTCAAGAAACTCCTTTCCTCTTTCTCCTTTAGCACAGCAAATGATTATGGGTTCTACAATTTGTCATTCGGCCAAGGCTCGGACAGAGTTAACGCAATTGCGCTTTGCGGAGGAGATGTAATTTCAGATAATTGCATCAGCTGCATCAATAACGCAACCGCTGAGCTCAGAAATCGCTGCCCCAACCAGAAAGAGGCCATTATCTGGTATGAAAGTTGCATGTTCCGCTACGCAAGTCGCTCCATCTTTGGCGTTGCGGCAAACAACCCTTTTTCCTACATGGGGAATCCAAATAACGTCACGGATGCGGATGCTTTTAATCAGACCCTGAGTACTTTGGTGGGTAGCCTAAGAAATAACGCTGCATCGGGGACTTCCCTTCTCAAGTTTGCAACAGGAAGTGCACAAGTTACTTCCAAAACTGTATATGCATTTGTTCAATGCACTCCTGATTTGACCAAGGTTGAATGCAACTCCTGCCTGTCTCAGGCTATTGGACGTATTCCGGAATGCTGTGACAGAAAAGAAGGAGGCAGGATATTTGGGCCTAGCTGTAGATTTAGGTTTGAGATGTTCCGCTTCTATGAACTTACTACAGCTGATACGCCAACACCAGCATCCCCACTATCTCCACCGCCCTCAAATGATACCACAAGTACAACAGGTACCCTCTCTGCTTTATTTTGTCAAGTCAACGATTGTTTCTTTTCCAAATAAAAATGTCTACCTCAGAATATCAAGAATTTCTCCTCCTTGTATCAAAGTGATGTCTGCCTGGGGAAAATTTCTTTCCTAGAAAAAAAGGAAAAGGGTTTCTTTAATTTAATTAATTAATTAAAGTAAGATGCTTTCAAATCCCTTTGCTTATGCAATTGGCTAGAGTAGTTCCAAAGTTCACTATTTCAGCACTGATATGGAAAACGCATTTTTGAAATTTTGCAGGAAAGAAGAGCACTTCATCTCGAACAACTATTATCATAACCGTCTTGGCTGTTGCTTTTGCGGTACTTCTTATTTCCTGTTGCATCTTCGTCTTTTTATGGGTGAGGAAGTCTAATGTGAGAGCTGGAAGTAAGTGAAAGAATGGGTTTCTTGTTTTTCTTTTCAGTGTGTACTTGTTCTTTTTCCTTTTGGAACGTTGTGAATGAATTTGGCTGGTGACTTAATCTACAATTTACTTTGTTTGTGCTTTTGTTCTTTTGTAACAACTCTGAAGGGAATAAAGCAACTGAAGCCGTTGATGAAATCAGAAATGCAGAGTCATTGCAATATGATTTCAACACCATTAGAGCTGCAACAAATAACTTTTCTAATGCAAATAAGCTTGGACAAGGTGGATTTGGGGTAGTTTATAAGGTAAGACAATAATGTTCATAAAAGGTTGTTGCATGAAATGATAAGTCCAATCAGCATATACATACATATATATAATTCTTTCCGATATCTTCTCAGGGCACACTTGCTAATGGAGAATTAATTGCAGTGAAAAGGCTGTCTACAGATTCTAGACAAGGAGATCTTGAATTCAAAAACGAGGTTCAGTTAGTGGCCAAGCTTCAGCACAGGAATTTGGTTAGGCTCCAAGGTTTCTGCCTAGAAGGAAATGAAAGGCTTCTTATCTATGAGTTTGTGCCTAATGGAAGCCTGGATAAATTCTTATTTGGTATGATAAATCAGAATTTTAGAATGTATACTAAAAAGCAAAAGACCAACATCCATGTTTTATTTCATTAAATCGATTTGTACATTTATGGTGATGTAGATCCAGTTAAGCGTGCATATTTGGACTGGGAAAAACGATACAAAATCATAGAAGGCATTATTCGAGGACTTCTCTACCTTCATCAAGATTCTCGACTTAGAATTATTCACCGCGATCTTAAAGCTGGCAATGTATTATTAGATGCTGAGATGAATCCTAAAATTGCAGATTTTGGCATGGCAAGATTGTGTGCAGTTGATCAAACTCAAGATGCTACTGGTAGAATTGTGGGAACACAGTAAGTGCTAGAAATCTTCTAAGTGAATAACTAGACTTGTAATTGCATATGCTAGTATTACATGATCGATGATCATTCTACCTTGAATAAGATAAACCAAACAATTCAAAGATTGATAAGTCATGTGACCCCTTTTTTCCACAGGGAGAACTAAGTTCTTATATTGAATTGTAGTGGATACATGGCACCTGAATATGCAGTACATGGTCGATTTTCTGTTAAGTCAGATGTTTTCAGTTTTGGTGTACTACTTCTGGAAATTTTAAGTGGTCAAAGAAACAGGACAACTTTCCATAACGGGAGTGATGAAGAAGATCTCCTAAGCTTTGTAAGTGTTCCTTTGTCCCCCAGAATGAGACTTTAATTCATGAAATTTATTCAAATCATTAAAAGAATATGCTATTTTATAATTTGCATAAATTAAACCCTGCAGGCTGGGAGAAATTGGAATAATGGGACGGCATTGGATCTTGTGGATCCCAGTTTGAGGGATAGTTCAAGAACTGAGCTGATGAGATGTATCCACATTGGGCTGCTTTGTGTTCAAGAAAATGTAGCTCAGAGACCAAACATGGCCTCAGTTGTTCTGATGCTTACTAGCAACAATGCTGTCACCCTCCCACAACCCTCACAACCTGCATTTTTTATGCACAGCAACAGTCAATCAGGGGCAACACCCAGAAACGAAATCGCTGTAGTCTCAGAAAATGAGGTTTCAAACACCGCGCTGTATCCAAGATAGCAAGCTGGTCACATTTGTAAGCAATTCTGTGTCAAAAACAGTATTGTCATTCATAATTGCTAGAAACTTCAGCGATTGTCGGTTTGAGATGATCACCCTTAGACCATCTATTTTTCGATTTGGATTGTAAATTAAGTACTCCAATACCTGTTGGTCAACAGATTAGGCTGACCGTTGGACTAATTAATATAGACTGTTGGAAACCGGCTAGCGCTTAGCCAAATCAACCACTCAGGAATCAGCACATATATATTTGTCATAGATGAACAAATGCAAAAGTATTCAAATCTCCTTGTTTGACGGGCATGTTATTGACTTTTGCACGGTATTATAATTGTCAGAAGAAAAAAAACTTGAAGATCCGCTTCCACCGCTCGCATCTCAATCAACTACACTCTCTCTGTTGATCGTAATCATAAACCTTTTTCTTTTTTTGGTGACAATAATCATAAACGTTTTAAAAAGCTTATGGACCAAAGTCAATAGATTTATCCAAAAAAAAAAAAAAACAATCCTCTCCAATTTTTTTTTATTTTGTTTTATACGATTAACGATTCTATGCTATATTTCCATTTACTCGTTCTCCAAGATCTGTTCTATTGATAACCCAATATTATTATCTTTTATTGTCAATAATGATGGACACTAATTAACACATGAAAAATACAAGAAAAGTCTCTGTCTGTTCTTAAGTGGACATTTTGATTTTCTTTCTCTTGTAATGCCCATCGTTGATAAAGTTTTACCCTTCAAAAAAATTGCTTGTTTCTCTAAACACCAAACCAACTACTTTTCTTTGATTCTTGTGGATTTTTCTTTTTGGAAGTGGTGAAGTGGACAGATTAAAATTGTGGAGTATTTAGTAATTGGATTCTCTACAAAGGCAGAAAAAAGTCAGGGATGCCGAATCTATCGTTTTGAGATGTGTTTCGGCACTTAAATAAATTAACGGCACAAAAAATGTTTATGGGGTAAGTTTAAAGAAAGAGAAAAAGGAATAAAGAATGACAATGACAAAAAGCTAGGAAAGTGTTTGAGATGATTTTTTCTCTCATGTTTCCTTCTTATATTTTTGTTGACAAGTGTCATTCATGCATGTAAATAGCTCGCTTCGAGCTTTCAGAATGCTAACGCACACATAAATTTGTTGTCTACCATATAATTTTTGATATGGTTTATATGTTCTTGAATTTTTTGTGGAGTTATAATTCCGAATCTTTTTTTGATGTTGAACACAGTTTGTGAAGTGCGAAGCGAAGCACTCCTAGCAATTTCTTTTGAAAGAAATTTGTGAATAATCCAAAACAAATGTTGGAGAACGTGAAGCAACTTGATTTTTAACTAACAATTGACTTTGACTTTTTTTTATCACCCGAGTCCAAATCCACCGCATTGCAGTCGCTTGCTTAGAATTTTCATCAGTTAAGTCTACATCAAGCATTGACTTTACTAATCTTTAAGAAATTTTTACAGTTGTGTTTGGAACATTATCCGTTGGATACCTTGTAATAAATAGAAGGGATTAAGTTTCTACATTATTTATAAATGTGTAAAGTGATATATTTATAAAGGAAAATCAACTTTTAAAAGTAACTTCGAATCAAAGAAAAAATGGGCTTTGTTTGTGCCCTTTGACCATGGGTTTTGCTTGTATCTTTGGATTAATTTTAAAAGGTCAAAGATGGGTACTTTGGATTAATTTTGAATTTAAAACATTTAAACTATTCCAACAGACATATTTTCAGTTATATCTGAAAATGAATGGTTGTTATTTAACAAATAATCACAATCATTTATTTGTGTCTCTTCACATTCTATATAATGACTTATTGTTTTCCAGAAACTTTCGCTTGCATTCTAACTTTTCACAAAATTCTGACGGTTTTGTTGTATCTTTGGGTAACTTGCTTCTGTGTGAAGCAATATTACACTCAAGATAGTATAATTCTACATGCCTCAAAGCCGCATTTACTGTAATTTCCTAACATTATCATTAGTCATCAATTCCTAAATCGTATGTGAAGGATTTAAACATGCTAACACAATGTTGACTTTGTGATTAAGTGTTTCATTAAAACGTAATTATCTTTGCGTGAGAGTACATGAACTTACCAAACATTACAATTATACCCAAACAATTTTAAAAATATACATCTCAATTTGCAGGTCAACTCAAAGACTGGACAATTCTACTTATCATTAGTTCCTTTTGCAAACAATACTATTTTTAATTCCTCTTATTCAGCAAATCCTGAGATGAAATTATTCAATCTCCATGATAGAAGTAGCATTGATCTTTATAATATAAACTCTGAAAAGCATAGGTCCAACAAGCCCTACTAACAGAGTGAAGATTTTCTTCAAACCAGAACTTTAGTTTCTTTACTTGTGACAGTTATCAGTTAACTAGTTGTTTTACCAGAATGATTAGCTCAGTTAGTTATTAGCTCAGTTAGTTAACTCATGTTAGTGTAATGATTAACTAACTTCTAACTCCTGTATATAGACACACGTGATGTACACTGAGAACAATAAGAAAAAAGGGTTTAATCATCTTCTACACCTAAGCTTCCTTCTTCTTGTTTTTGGCTTCTTGCTCGATCTTTCTCAATAATTCAACATGGTATCGGAGCTTGCAATTTTCTCCTCTTGATTTCCATTGAAATTCATTTCTTTTCTTGAAATTTTTGTTTGTCTTGGTGCCATGGTTGATGCACCAGAAACAATGGCTGCCAGACCTCAGATCACGACCCCTGTTGCCAGACAAGAAGACTCACCCTCTAGTCATTTCTTTCTTCACCCAAATGAAAATCCATCGTTGACTCTTGTATCACCAGTGCTATCCGGCTCCAACTATCATTCTTGGCATCGAGCAATGAAGATGGCACTCTTATCCAAGAATAAGTACCAGTTCATTAATGGTTCACTGTCACCACCTTCAAAAGATAACCCTCTATTCTCAGCCTGGGAAAGATGCAACACCATGGTGTTGTCCTGGATTCTTCATTCTGTCTCGGATTCCATTGCCAAAAGCATCATATGGTTTGATCTAGCATCAGATGTCTGGCAAGATTTGAAGGATAGATTTTCACAGGGAGATGCTTTTAGAATTGCTGAACTTCAAGAGGAAATTTACTCTTTCCATCAAGGTAATCTGTCAATTACTGATTACTTCACAAGATTAAAAGTTTTTTGGGATGAGATGATGAACCTTAGGCCCATCTTAAACTGCTCCTGTAATCCGAGATGCAATTGTGGAGCCTTAGATGTTGCAAGAAGGTACCAAGAAAATGACCATGTTATCCGTTTCCTCAAAGGCTTGAATGATAACTTTGCTGGTGTCAGATCACAAATCATGCTAATTGAGCCACTGCCACCTATTAACAAGGTGTTTGCCCTTGTTTTACAACAAGAACGACAGATCAGCCCACCCCAACACATTGAATCCAGTGCTTTTGCAAGTAAAGCTATTCCCAACTCATCTTTTGCTCATCCAAGTTCCTTTCCTAGAAGGAATGTCTCCAATGTAAAGAGACCTGTGTGTACCTATTGTGGCTATACAGGACACACAGTTGAAAAGTGTTACAAAAAACATGGGTACCCTCCTGGATTCAAACCGAAGAGCAGAACAGTGGTAGCCAACCAAGTTAATGCTAACTTACCATGTTCAGGTCCACTCAAGGAACCAGAGGATCAGGCAGTAGACTTAGCCTCTGAGCCATTCTCAGTTTCATTCACTAGAGATCAGTACACCAAGCTGCTTGGACTGCTTCAATCCGTTGACATCAACTCATCTCCAGTGCCTCATGTTAATGCCTCTACTAAGGTTGTATATTCTGACTCCCCAAACACAGAACCTCCTCAAAACAAAGGTAACATAGTTGCATCTTACACCATTGAAAACTCTCGTTCATTTACCTCTTCTACCTTTCTCTTCGACACAGGTGCAACAGATCACATTGTTTGTTCCTTAAATTTTTTTGAATCATATAAACAAACCTATAACTCTTTTGTAAAATTACCTACTGGCCAATATGCAACAGTCACTCATGTTGGTTTAGTAAAGTTGTCATCAAATCTATTACTGGAAAATGCTCTTTTTGTACCTACCTTTTCTTTCAATCTCATATCTGTTAGCAAATTATCAAAGACTCTTAATTGTTTTTTGACCTTTCATCATGGGTTTTGCATTGTTCAGGATACCAAAACATGGAAGATGATTGGTATAGCTAAGCAAAAGCAAGGTCTGTACCAATTCTCAGTCTCTCAATCATCTGATCAACTTCAGTCAAAGTCAGTTCAGTCAAATTTACCTCCATGTATTCACTCTGCTTCTCGTACACAAGTTTGTCACAATAAATCATTCAATATTTGGCACTATAGATTAGGCCATGCTTCACAACCTAGAATACAATTGTTACACTCCTTAGATTCTTCAATAAATGTACAAAATAACCTTCCCTGTGATATTTGTCACTTTGCCAAACAAAGAAGAATTCCATTTCCTGTCAGTACTTCCATCTCCAATTCATGTTTTGATTTAGTACATGTGGATATATGGGGACCATATCATATAACTTCCTTATATGGTCACCATTACTTCCTCACTATTGTTGATGACCATAGCAGATAGACATGGACTTATTTCATGAAACTAAAATCTGAGGCTCGATCCCTGTTACAATATTTTTGTTCTTTTGTTGAAACACAATATGCAGCCAAAATAAAGGTAATCAGAACTGATAATGGCCAGGAATTTAATATACAACCATTTTACTCATCGAGAGGCATCATTCACCAAACCTCTTATGTCCAAACACCACAGCAAAATAGCATAGTAGAGAGGAAACACCAACATCTCCTAAATGTAGCAAGAGCCTTGAGATTTCAGTCATCCTTACCTCCAAAATTCTGGACTGATTGTATCAACCATGCAGCATACCTCATAAACAGATTGCCATCACCCATTATAAACAATAAAACTCCCTTTGAATTGCTAAACAACAAACCACTAGTTTTCACTAACCTCAAGGTCTTTGGATGTCTTTGCTATGCTTCTACATTAGCTAATCCTAGATCAAAATTTGATGCTCGAGCTGTGAAATGTATATTTCTTGGTTTTCCTAGTAGCACAAAAGGTTATAAATTGTATTCAATACATAAGCAACAAATACTTATTTCCAGGGATGTTGTGTTCTACGAGAATGTATTTCCTTTTGACAAAACTTCCAATTCACATCCTGATCATACCATTCCAGATACCACATTATCTCTTCCTCTTATTGATCATTCTTACACAGAAAATATATTACCTTCTAACATTTCTAGCTCATCTATAGCACCCACATCAGAAACTTCAGCTCAATCTAATTCTAATAACACAGAACCTAGTTCCATCTCAAATGAGTCTATCCCACCAGAAGAACATCCCCCACTTAGAAGATCTACTAGGTCCAAATCCATTCCTACTTACTTAACAGACTACCATTGCAACTTAGCTACAACCAGTCATCTACAAGCTTTGGATCCTGCCATTCAAAACACAGGTACTCCTTACAACCTCTCTTCTGTTCTTACCTATAATCATTGTGCATCCCTTCATAAAGCATTTTCCATAAACATTACCACTATATCAGAACCTCAATCATATGAAGAGGCTATTCAACATGAGTGCTGGAGAAGGGCTATGGCAACTGAACTAGAAGCTCTCCAAGCAAATCAGACTTGGGAAGTGACTGACTTGCCACCAACCAAGAAAGCAATCGGGTGCAAGTGGGTCTACAAAGTAAAATACAGGGCTGATGGTCAAGTGGAGAGGTTTAAGGCTAGATTAGTAGCCAAGGGCTACACACAACAAAATGGAGTAGACTACACTGAGACATTTTCCCCTGTAGCCAAGATGAACACAATTAGAACCCTTTTGGCCATTGAAGCAGCCAAAAACTGGCATCTACACCAATTGGACATCAACAATGCTTTTCTCCACGGTGACTTGCATGAGGAAGTGTTCATGAAACCTCCTTCGGGCTATTCCACCAAATCTGGCCAAGTTTGTAAGTTACTTAAATCCTTTTATGGATTGAAGCAGGCAGGAAGACAATGGTACTATAAACTAAATGCAGCACTCCTTACAAAAGGCTTCACACAATCTCCGGTAGACCATTCCTTGTTTATCAAGACCTCTGGCTCCTCTTTCATTGCTCTACTCATCTATGTTGATGATGTAATCCTCGCCAGTGATGATTTGTCCCTCATCCAAGAGATGAAGTCGTATCTTGATGCTGAGTTCAAAATCAAGGATCTAGGATTGCTCAAATACTTCCTTGGTCTTGAAGTTGCTAGGTCCACTAATGGCATTAACCTATGTCAAAGGAAATATGCTCTTGAAATTCTCCAAGACACTGGTTTTTTGGGCAGCAAACCAGTCACTACACCTATGCTTCCCTCTTTGAAGCTGTCAAAATCCACTGGCACACCACTTGAAGATCCTCTGTCATATCGAAGATTGATTGGTAGGCTACTCTACCTAACTACTACAAGACCTGATCTATCATTTGCTGTCCAGCAGCTGTCACAGTTCCTTGATCAATCGACAGATGCTCATCTCATTGCTGCACACAGAGTGCTTCGATATGTTAAAGCCAATCCTGGTCAAGGCCTATTTTTTCCTGCAAAGTCTGATTTGAAGCTTAAGGCTTTCAGTGATTCAGATTGGGCCTCCTGTTCTGATACACGTCGCTCCATCACAGGTTTTTGTGTTTTCCTTAGTAATGCACTCATTTCATGGAGATCAAAGAAGCAAGTGACTGTATCCAGATCCTCCTCTAAAGCTGAATACAGGGCCATGGCTTCCCTCACTTCCGAGCTTCAATGGCTTATGTTTCTTCTCTCTGATCTTCACGTTCATCACTCCACACAAGCCCTCCTCTTTTGTGACAATAAATCTGCTATAGTCATTGCAGAAAACCTAGTGTTCCACGAATGTATGAAGCATATTGAAATCGACGGTCACCTTATACGTGAAAAACTTCAAGCTGGAGTGATCAGACTACTTCATGTTACCTCTTCATCTCAGCTTGCCGACATTTACACTAAACTGCTATCTCCTTCAGCTTTCCATCCTTTACTCACTAAGCTTGGTGTTCACAGTATATACACTCCAGCTTGAGGGGGGCTAACAGAGTGAAGATTTTCTTCAAACCAGAACTTCAGTTTCTTTACTTGTGACAGTTATCAGTTAACTAGTTGTTTTACTAGAATGATTAGCTCAGTTAGTTATTAGCTCAGTTAGTTAACTCATGTTAGTGTAATGATTAACTAACTTCTAACTCCTGTATATAGACACCCATGATGTACACTGAGAACAATAAGAAAAAAAGGGTTTAATCATCTTCTACACCTAAGCTTCCTTCTTCTTGTTTTTGGCTTCTTGCTCGATCTTTCTCAATAATTCAACACCTACAGACGAGCAACTGCACAATCCTGTATCCTGCAGGCAGGGCTATGGATTTTTCAAGGCAGTTTTTCTTCTCTTCTTTAACTATTGCATTCCTTCTTACTCTTACCGTTGCGTAAGAGCCTCTATACCATTCGTGTGATAATAATAGTGGTAATTTCACCAGCAACAGCATTTACGAGACAAACCTCAATCGCCTCCTCTTCTCTTTCTCCGTTAACACAACAAATGATTAGAGGTTCTACAATTTGTCACTCGACCAAGGTCCAACACAGCTAATGTAATTGCACTTTGCAGAGGAGATGTGAATTCAGGTGATTGCATCGACTGCATCAATAACACAACCGCTAAGCTCAAAAATCGTTGGCCCAACCAAAAAAAGGTAATTATCTGGTATGACAATTGCATGTTCCACTATGAAAATCACTCGATCTTTGGTGCTGCAGTACTCAACCCTAGGGGATACATGTGGAATGTAAATAACGTCACGAATGGGGATGCTTTTAATCAGACCCTGGGTACTTTGTTGGATAGGCTAAGAAATAACGCTTCATCGAGAACTTCCCTTCAGAAGTTTGCAACAGGAAATGTAGAAGTTACACCTTTCCAAACTATATACATACTTGTTCAGTGCACTCCTGATTTGACCCAGGTTGACTGCAACTCTTGCTTGTCTCAGGCTGTTAGATTTATTCCGGTATGCTGTGACAGAAGACAAGGAGGCAGGGTAATTGGGCCTAGCTGTAATTTTAGATTTGAGATTGAACGCTTCTATAATCTCACTACTGCTGATACACCAATACGATCATCAGCGCCACCAACACCAGCATCCCCTGTTGGAACTAATATTTTAATAATAAAATATATATAACGTTTAAATATTAAATACAATGAAACCTAAACCTTATTGTATCATAACAAGCAATTTACTAGCTGTTAATAATGTTATTATATCTTAACGTTTTGTATCTTTTGTAATTTGGTTAAATTACCTAGCCGTTGGCCTTGAAGGTTACAAAGATATTAATGTTAGCAGTTTCATCCTTTATGAAATAAAAGGAAATAGTAACAATATGTATATTTAATATTTGGTGAAGGTTACTGATAGGTGAGGCCTATAAATAGAGACACCAAGCCTCAAACAAAGATATACTAATACAACAATTCACTGTGATAATTCAAACATAATCTTATTCTTGGACAAGAGAAGGGTGTTTGTTTTAAGAGCTCTTTACTCTACATGTTAGTGCAGAACTGTAGAGTGTACAATGAAGATAGGTTGGGCTGTTGTATCCTGGAGGCGACACACTAAGAGTTCCTGCTGCATCAGTGATATAATTCCCGCAGAGGCATGAATCGTCTTAAAGAGAGCGAGATATCCGTGTCTCAGTCCAACTCTTCATGATAAATAAAATAATTCTAATTTATATTTTCTTATATTATTTTGATTACTAACAATTTCTTATTTTTGTTTCAGCTTCTAACACCTACAACTTAGAGAGGAACTCCAACAATTTTAAAGTGAGATCCAACAATTTTAAGACGATTCAGTAATTTTTCAAAAATGATTTCATCTCAAGAAAATAAGGTTTGGAAGTCATTTTAATGTGATAGAAAATTTTGATTATTTATTCACGCAGTATTTGCTTATTTTTACCATACTAATAAGCTATTGCAGCAAAGTAGTGAAGCCAAAGGAAATTATTTTTTTGTGAGATCATATTTATTGTTTATCTAATGATTTGTTGCTAAGAGAAGATAAATCTTAAAAAAGATTAAACACTGAAGGTATGTATCATAATTTAGCACATGTTATTATTTTATAGCCTTTACGTTAATATAATAATAGTAATACTTGAACATTATTTGTTTATATAACTAAATATTATAAACGTTTTATATATTTAAAATGTTTGAGTGTTCTGTTTTTAAACGCTAATAAGTCACTACTAACTTTTATTGATTTGTTTGTTATCTGCTAAAGCTTTGTTGACTTGCCGTGTGTGTTGCAATATAAGTGACATCTTTTGTTTTATTGGTTGGTATTAAACTCATAAGTAACAGCCAAACATTTTTCACATAACAGCAAATAATTGTCTACCTTTTGAATTTGAAAGAAAGTGCCATAATATCAGTATAATTTTTATGAGTTAGTAAATGCCAGAATTCTAATGTTGATAAATGGATTGGTATTAATATAATAAGGTTGTTATAATGCTAAGGGTTTTGAGATCCATAAACGACTAACGTGTGAATGAAAAGCTTAGGTTGGCCTAATTTCAATTCATATCCCTTTTGGAACAATATGACTTACTAATTCTTTGTTCCCCTATGATATGAGTTTGTCTTATGTTGACTTTTTATCTTGCCAGTGTAGAGTAGACCTGCATCCTGGTCTCTTTAGAAGTTGATCCGTTGTTTAGAGTATTTTCTTTGTAGCTTTGAGAACTAAAAAGCTAACGGGGTAATATGTTTATATAATTTATGAGGAAAATGAAAAGCATTCGAGTGGTTTAGGAGACAGACATGAAATTTGTTGGGTAATTTTGATGCTATGGGCGTAGATGCATGCTGCGATCTTGTGTTCCTTATTAAAGGTATGAGGTCTTGATATTTTGCATTCAGTTCTTTGAGTTGGTATGTCAAGATATATGCTATTGAGAATTTACTTGGAATGCATTGGTAAGCATTAAAACTATACCATAATTGTAAGATATAATAACTTAGTATGATATAACAACTTGAAGATTTTATTATAATAACTCAGTTATTATAATGTCAGAGCTATTGAGATATCATACTGAGATATTAGAAACGACTAATAATTAATAAAAAAAATAAAAAAATGATGATGTGTCATATTGTAATAAAAAAATTGTGAGACTCCCATTATTGTTTTTCTCTAATAGTGGAAATGCTCTTTTCCATGAATAAATTCTTGTTGAAGTATGAAACTATTTTTTATGATTATTAAAAGCCAGTTGAGATTATATTTTGTGATGGAATATACAATTGAAGTTATGCTTTTGTATTTTACATGTTTGCAATCCTTTAACTGAAATGATTGGTTCTTATATAAGTGATTGATAAACAATCTATTTTGCATGTTCTATCGATGATGGAGGCTAACCTAATTACCTTAGCTTTAGCTAAGGAACTGAAAAAGTAATTTGAATATTGTGGATAAAATAAGGCTACTGATCACAATATATTTGTGATTCCTAGTAGATGATATTGATGTTGGATAAACTAAGACTACCGGTCATATAAAATATATGATTCTTGGTAGTACATTGGATAAAATTAGGCTACTGGTCACAAAATTTGTGATTCCTAGTAGTATGATGTTTTCATTATGATGGAACATAAAAATGCTATAAGCTCTATTATAAATATAGTTGTGGCAAGAAAGTTGGATATATCTGTTGTGTGACTGCTAGACAGTCTTAAATTGAAATCACGTGATAAAATACAATTGTAATAGCACTGCCACAGTTGGTAAAGTGCATAACCATTATTATAATGGTAAATCCAGATCAAGGAAACATTATAATAAGATCCCATTTGAGTAACGGGATTATATGTGTGATAATCTTGGTGATTGTTTAATAAAATCTCTTTGCTAGAGATAAGATCTGGTATACATCGAGGGGGATGAGACTTTTTGCCTAAATAATTTGGAATCTCCTATGAGGATACCCAACCTAATGATCAGAGATCCTGAGAGTTAGGTTCAATGGGAAGAACAAATCATAGAGAGGTCGCTAAAAGATACACACTAAGAAGCTTTAAAGCTCATTTGTTCATCCCTATGGTGTAGTGTATCTATCCTGTAACGTTGGAGGGTTGATTCCTTAAGAATCTTAATGAAATCTATAGCTCGTAATGAGTAGGGTGTATTAGTTACATGAACACTCTTGATAGATTTCACTTATGTGAGTATTGGAGTGGGGCCGCTGTTATGAAGCTTGGTTGGGTAAGTTTCTAGATTACTCACTAAGTCCGGGATCAAGCACAAGGCCGTAATGTGCTGGCTTAAAAAGAAGCTCATAAACACTTGAATTATTATGTGTGTACTGCAAACTCTTGTCTCTCCAATACAGTCAAAGTTCAATGCGTATGGCACACTATTGGCGCAGGAACAAGATTTGCTACTATACTAAATAAAGGTTCAATGCGGTTGCACACCTTTATTATGCATAGTAATTCATCTCTGTCCAAGTTAATAAAAATATGATTAAAACTTTTAAAATGTTATTTTATTATTAAAATGGAGAGGGAATTGTTGGAACTAATATTTTAATAATAAAATATATAATGTTTAAATATTAAATACAATGAAACCTAAACCTTATTGTATCATAACAAGCTATTTACTAGCTGTTAATAATGTTATTATATCTTAACGTTTTGTATCTTTTCTGATTTGGTAAATTACCTAGCCGTTGGCCTTGAAGGTTACAAAGATATTAATGTTAGCAGTTTCATCCTTTATGAAATAAACGGAAATAGTAATAATATGTATATTTAATATTTGGTGAAGGTTACTGATAGGTGAGGCCTATAAATAGAGACACCAAGCCTCAAACAAAGATATACTAATACAACAATTCACTATGATAATTCAAACATAATCTTATTCTTGGACAAGAGAAGGGTGTTTGTTTTAAGAGCTCTTTACTCTACATGTTAGTGCAGAACTGTAGAGTGTACAATGAAGATAGGTTGGGCTGTTGTATCCTGGAGGCGACACGCTAAGAGTTCCTGCTGCATCGGTGATATAATTCCCTCAGAGGTGTGAATCGTCTTAAAGAGAGCGAGATATCCGTGCCTCAATCCAACTATTCATGATAAATAAAATAATTCTAATTTATATTTTCTTATATTATTTTGATTACTAACAATTTTTTATTTTTGTTTCAGCTTCTAGCACCTACAACTTAGAGAGGAACTCCAACAATTTTAAAGCGAGATCCAACATCCCTAGTATCTCCCCTACCCTCAGACGATACCACAAGTACAGCAGGTACCCTATTTGCTTTGTTTTGTCAAGTCAATAAGAATGTCTATCGCAGAATATCAAGAATTTCTCCATCTTGTATCAAAGGGATTTGTGCTCGTGAAAATTTTCTTTTCCTAGACAACAAAGACAAGGGTTTCTCTATTTTTAATATTTAAACTAAAATACTTTCAAATCCTTTTGCTTATGCAATTGGCTAGAGTAGTTTTAAAGTTTACTATTTCAGACATCATATGGAAAACACCCTTTTGAAATTTTGAAGGAAAGAAGAGCAATTCAACTCGAACTACTATTTTCATAACCATCTCAGCTGTTGCTTTTGTGGTACTTCTCACTTCCTATTGCATCTTCATCTTTTTACGGGTGAGGAAGTCAAGGGTGAAAGCTGAAAGTAAGTAAAAGAATGGGTTTCTTGTCTTTGTCTTCTTATTTTTATTTTTTTATGTACTTGTTCTTTTTCCTTCGGGAATGTTGTGAATGAATTTAGTTAGTGACTAAATCTACAATTTACTTGTTTGTGTTTTTGTTCTTTTGTTACACCTTAGAAGAGAATGAAGCAGCTGAACCCGTGGATGAAATCAAAAGTGTAAAGTCCTTACAATATGATTTCAACACCATTAGAGTTGCAACAAATAACTTTTCTAATACAAATGAGCTTGGAAAAGATGGATTTGGGGCAGTTTATAAGGTAAAACAATAATGATCATCCCTAAGAAATAAAAAGGGTATTGCATCAAATGCTATGTTTAATTAGCATCCACATATATAATTCATTCTGATATCTTCTCAGGGTTGCCAATGGAGAATTAATAGCAGTGAAAAGGCCCAACATCAAGAGTCAAAGATTATAATAAGGTGGAATGTTACTATTGTGGAGAAAAGGGTCATATCTAAGCACGTTGCAAGACATTAAAAGAAGATATAGCTGCATTCAAGAAAACTCAACAAAAGAGTGATGATGGAAAAAAGAATGAGACATGTGTTACTCTAACTGATTCAGATAATGATGGTTTGTTTTGACAACTTGTTTAGATGAGTTCCATATGTATGAAAAAAGTTGGGTTTTAGATTCAGCTGCATCTATACATTTTGCAATGACAAAGATCAATTTGATGATTTGAAAGAGGATGAAAGTTTTGGCAATATTTCAGTTGGAAATGGTAAGAAAGTGAAGATTGAAGTTATTGAGAGTGTTCAACTCAACTTCATAATGGTGATGTTAGGACTCTTCGTAATGTGAGGTATGTGCCAGTTTTAACTTCAATTTTCCTCTAGGTGAGTTAGCTTCACATGGGTGCACATATATTGGTAATGATGATTGCTGTAAAGTCTACAAGAATGATAATTTAGTTTTGCAAGGAAAGAAGAATGAGAAACAATTATAATTGCTTCATGATGCTTTCATAAAAGCAAAGGATAGAGTTGTTTCCAAGAATAAGAAAACTCAAAAGCATGTTAGTTTTTTAGATGTTGTTGAGTAGTTTGGGAAGTTTGGGAATTCAAGTCAATGAAGGATTTGTTGGGGTTTGCCTTGTATCCCACTTCAAAAGTGTAATAAAAGTTATAAGGGCTTTTCTCTTATAAATGATGTGTTAGGCTTAGTTCGTGAAGTATCCAAAGAGTTGTAAACATCAATAGAATCGCTAGGATTTGGGCTATTATAAAAGATGTAGTTGGGTTCTTTGGATAGTTGGGCTTGTAAGAAGTTTGTACTTTTTCTCTTCTAAAAATTACACAGTTGTAATTTTTTGATTAGTTATTAGTTTGATTGGGTGGTTTTAGGCTAAATTGATTGAGCCAAACCATATTAAAAGTTGTTACGTTTGTTTTTGCTTTCTTCGTTTTTTATGAATGTTTGGATTGAGAGATATTTTTTTCTCAACAGTAGATATTATTAAATGCTTCATTGAAGCTGCTGGCAAACCTTACATTTGTTAAGTTTTGAGTTCTCAGAGACCATTTTAATTTAATCTCATTACAGAAAAGCTTATGATCCAAGCCCATCGTATTTTCTTAATTGGCAATCCTATTATGCAAAGTTATTGTATTTATGAATTTTGCAAAATTCATGATGTATAATTAAGACTTTATGTAGGAAATCTCACTGTGCATTAAAGATAATACCCTAAATTTCTACGTCTCAACTCTCAACATGTTGATTCTGATTGGATCCCCAACCAATCCATTGATATATAAAGAAGATTTCCCATTGCTTTATTGAAAATGTTAAGTACATTTTATGGGTGTTTAATCAAACAAAAAAAATTGCCTAATAAATGTTCAAAAGCTAGCAAGCATCTAGAATAGTAAAATAATGGAAGATGCATCTACTAATCAATCAACGAGGAGACATATGTGAAATTGTAAGTTCATTAACAGAACAAACTCTATCATTTGAAGTGGGTTGAGTTGTTTTTTCAACAACACGTCCAACAGAAAATGCAGGTTCTGTTGGGAGAGGAAGTGTTATAGTCTCGCCTACCAGCATGACAACCACAGATGACATGGTAGGTCTGTCTACTGGATCTTGTTGCACACACAATAGCCCAATATGGATGCATTTAAGAACCTCAATGGCCACACATGATTGAACAAGGAGTGGGTCTACTAGCTTTATTCCTTGACCTTTAGACCATAGTTTCCATGCCTGTAATGTTACATAAAAATGGTATAGCCATCTATTTATTTTAAAGGAAAAAGATGGGTTAAAAATGTACAAATGTTAGGAGGCTTTCACCGCACTCCCAATGATGAAAGCCCTTGTTTCTTTTGCCACTTATTATCTCCAATAAGAGAACTCCAAAACTATAAACATCAGATTTGATTGAGAAAAGTCCTTCCATTGCATATTCTGGTGCCATGTATCCACTATATATTTCAATTCAACAATAGATAAAATCAAGTCAGATTATAGAAATATCATAAAAAAGAATTGTTAAGTTTGAAACATTGTGCTATTATCACTTTATTATAAACATGTTTGTACTCCCACATAAAACTAAAGGATGATTACAAAGTCTAGATTGTAGGGAACAGTCATGTTCTTCTGCAGAATAAAGGACAGTTTGTGATATCATGTACTGCTTTTCCATTTTACGAGTTTAATGTTAGTTCTTTCTTTTAAATAAAATATTAATTGAGACAAACGCATTATCAAAAATCAAAGAGAACTAATTACTGAAAAAACTAGATTGGTTAAAAAAAGGCTTAATACTTACATATGCCCTCAACGTTTACCACAAAATGAAATTAAGCCTTTAATGTTTAACTGCATAGAAATCAGTCCATTAAATTTTTTTTGAGTAATTAAAATTCAAACATTTCAAAATAACATAATTAAGTACATTTTTGTTATGTCATTTAACTATCGTTATCCTTGCACAATAATTAAAACTTAACAGTAATTAGAGGAATTAATTCCATTTTGTGGTAAACATTGAGGGCATATTTGGGTATTAAGTCTTAAAAATTAGGAATTGTGAGCCTAGAAATACATGGTATAGTGGACTTACTATGTTCCAACCACTATATTTGTATTTGCTTGGCTTTGATTTCCACCAAAAATCCTTGCCATTCCAAAATCTGATATCTTTGGGTTCATCTCGTGATCTAATAAAATATTACTAGCTTTAAGATCCTTATGTATAATTCTAAGAGGAGAATCCTCATGTAAATACTGGATGCCTCGGGCAATGCCATTAATAATGTTAAGTCGCTTCTGCCAATCCAAGTGCATATCAATGCTTGAATCTGAAAAGAAACCCCAAAAGAAAAACAACAGTTAGCTGAATTTTTTACAATCATGAAGAAAATCTTGCTAAAAACAAAATAAATAAAGCAGAAATGAGAATTTTTTTTATTGAGGATCAAACCAAAGAGGAACACATCAAGGCTTTTATTAGACATGTATTCATAGACAAGCAGTTTTTCGTTTTGCTCCAAACAGCAGCCCAGGAGTCTCACAAGATTTCTATGTCGTAGTTTGGCAATTAACATGACTTCATTCTTAAACTCAAGTAGCCCTTGCCCAGAAGTTCTTAAAAGCCTCTTAACTGCAATTTATTTACCATTTGCTAGTTTACCCTATAAAACACATAAAAAGGATCATAAAAGAACCAATTAGATATAAATTTTTAAAAAATTGATTTCATCTTACTTTGGTGAAGTTTAAGAGGTGCATCATATACTAAAAGTATAATACTCTATCACCATAGTTACCTTGTATACAGGGCCAAATCCACCTTGTCCAAGTTTATTTCCATAACAAAATTGTTTCGTTGCCGTTTGTAAAATATCTAATTGAATTGAAGGAAACTTTTGAGATCTCGCCCCGTTCTCACTTTGAAAATTTTCATTTAAGTAATCATCGTCAACTTCTTCTCCAAATTCAGGTAACTGAACCTCTTGGCTGTTATGAGCTATATACTCTTAAACAGAAAAACAATTAATTGACATAACAATTGTGTCAATAAAAATTAAAGTAGAAGTACAATCCATTCATCCAACGTATACCTTGATAATTTCTTATTCTCCAGAGGAAAACACCTCCAAAACATGATAGAGTTAGTCCAAAAATCGCCAATAAACTTGAACCAATAAGAATCCACTTTGAGTTGTCTTGTTTATTATCTTCTAAGCCTGTTTGATAGTTTACTCCAAAAGAAAATTCTCTATCAGTTGATTTTTAGTGGAATAAAGGTTTGGACACATGCAAAGTTGGGATGTCAGATAAAACTGGTTAGTGCTTCAAAATGGGCACTGTGCAAAGGTTATCTACTAAACAAAAAATTAAAAGGGAATACACTGGATAATCCTTTGTTCCACAGAGGAAAGAAAAAATTGTCTGGTGATAAAATAAGCCTGTTTTACTTACCTTTATTCTTTGGGGTTGGCCTTGAGGGAAATGAATACAAAATAAGCTGGCTCAATATTTCATATTTTATATAGCAACTTGGAGTAAAATATGCTATCATATTCTCCCTATGCAGCAATTTCCTATTTGATTTAACAATTCTCTCAAACAAGAAAAAAACAAGCACTAACATTAAAATCTCTATTGCATTAGATGAGACCAAACCTACGCCCTGCTCCATTTCCCACTGCTAATTCATTTGTTGCAAACAGTTTTTTGCATATAGAGAGCGATCAACTAGAGTATGAACGAAACCTAAGGTATCGATTTCGATAATTGCTACTTGAGGAATTAATTTTAACGAAAGTTTTGTCAGCAAGCTTAGCTTTTGCTCTTTATTTATTGAATGTGAGTATTTTAAATATTAGTTTTTAGAAGATTTGTATTTTAGCAAGAGTGTTTGTATCATTAAGGATATTTGTAACCTATAATTTTGGAGGCATAAAGTTTGAAAGTTAATTATTTTGGAGACTTTTGGATTTTTTTATTTTGGTTTAGTTTGATATATTTTCTTTGCATACTCGTGGGATTCATCTCATGAGCATGCAGCATTTGTTACATCCTAAAATTTTGAGTTTGGAGCTTAACAAATTTATTGGTATCAAAAGCTTAGATTATGGTCCTTAAGTTTGTAGAGTTCTCCTGTAAGCACGAACTAATGGTTCGGTAACTGTTGGTTTATGTGAAGATTTTTTGTAAGTTTATATTATGATCTTTAGATTTAGCGGGGAGTTTCTAAGAGTTTGAACCTAAGATATGGTTCGTTGTATTTCTTGAAATTTTTAGTGCAATTGATAGTTAGACATTAGTTTTGAAATTTTGTTAAGGAGAAAGTTTAATGAATTGATTCTTATAATGAGTTTTGAAGAGAAGGTTGCCTTAGGCTCAAGCTTATTATAGAAATTGATTCTAATATTAGGATATGCCTTTTTTTCATTTGAAATCATAAAATCTTCGGATTAAAGCAGACAATACTTCATAGGTTAGGTGCATATATTCACAAATGGTATCAGAGTAATCTACTAATAAAAATGCAAGAAATAACTGCTACACCGTGTGAGCTACTTCTAGAATCTTGCAGGCGCTTAGTACTACATGTTGGAGCTGCTTCTAATGCTTTGTATGATTTTGGTTTTATTATGTTTGGAGTTTGATAAGGTCACCAAGTTTAATAAGGGAAAGTTTGTAACACCCTAATATCATATTTGAATATTATAATATTGAGCTATGATATATGAGTAGAGACTTGAACTCAAATTTGTGAATCGCTTTTTATTAGATAAAACAGAGAAACATTCAAATCAAAGCACACAATACCTCATAGGCATGCAAATGTAGCAATGACAGAAAAGTAAAGTGTAGCGAAAATAGAAAATGATCATTAAAGGCATTTAAAATTTGTATAAAATAAAATGTTACAATCAGATATTTAATATTTGTGAAATTAATAAATAATAAAAAATTATATAAAATAATAATTTTATTTTTATGCATATTTATTTTTTAAATGTTTTAAATATTTATTTAATAAATACTAACATACTATTTTAAATTAAAATAATGTATTTAATTTTTTAACTAATAAAAATGTAATAATTATATATCATACATATAAAATAATATTTTATTTATAATTTTTATATATTAATTAATACTTTTTTTATACTCTGCACTATTAAAAATATCAAAATAATTGAAAAAAAAAATCTAAAAAATAATTACATAAAAAAGAAAATAAAAAAGTGGAGAGCTCCACTGCACACACCACCAGCGCTCCCAAACAATTAACTACGATGCAATTAGGACAAAAAGTGCTCTAATTGGACCATATCGTGACCTTGTTTGAACTTGTATATAATAAAATTTTATAAAACTAATAAATAATTAAAAATGATTAAATTATTTTTATCAAATTGTAAATTTTATTATTTATTTACTTTTAATTATTTATAAATTCATTTTGATATATAATATTACATTTTTATTTATCATATGAAATTAATAAAGACATAAAATGTTTAAATGCAAAATCAAAATGAAAAATGAAAAAAATCAAAAAATGAAAAAAACAAAAGTGGCAGAAACAATCAAACAAAAGTGTGCCCGCTACCGGCAAATCTATAGATTTAAGAATAATAAACAAAAGAAAAGGATTTTTTGTTTTCAAATGGCTAATTGGATATAAGGCCCCTTTTAGATTAATGAGTATGTGGTTGGGTGATGGGCCTAAAGTGTCTTTTGTCTTACGCTTGACCCTTCACTATCGTATCAAAGCACAATAAGAAAGCTAGAAAAAGTATAGGAGTGTATTTAAGAAGAGAGTTTTGAAATTTTGAAGCATTTTAAAATTAAAATATTTTAAAATTTATTATTTTAAAATATTAATATTTATAATTGTTTTGTTTAAATAAAAAAATTTTAGAAGAAATTTTTGAATATTAAAATATTAAAAAAAATAATTATAAAAGAAAAATAATGATATGATATATTAGAAAAAGAAAAATATGAATTAAATATATAATATGGGTATAATTGATTCATAAAAATATATAGATACTATTAAGATTATAAAAAAGCTAAAATATTATTATATTTAAACAAAATAATATGTTTTTGTTTTTAATTTTATATTCAATAGTGAGTTATGTCTTAAAAAAAAGAAGGAAGATTGGGAGAAATTTTGAAAAACTACATTTTTAAGTAGATTTTTAAGAGAGAATTTAAACATATCAAATTCCTTCATGAAATTCTTTAAAAATTTTGAAATTCCTTAAATTTATTTGACAAACAAAAAAATTGAATTATAAACTTTTGAATATTTGATTGAAATAAAATTCCTCATTGAAATTCTTTGTCCAAACACAACGTAAAAGAACTTTTAAATACGTTTTACGAATTTCACCTTATAATTCATTATTAAATGCACCTCATCCTCAAAAAAAAAAAATTTCTTTACAACTCTTAAAAGTTAAAATTGCAATAACAATTTGCTTCTAAAAATATATCAAAATTTTCATTATTTTTTTGTCTTTTCATTTTTAATCTCTTTTTCTTTCAAAAGAAGCTCAAAATGCAGTAAATTTAAAATTGAAACCACAGATCTAAACTTCAAATTTAAAATTTCCTGTGTATTTTCTTAAAAAACTAAGTAGAAAGAAAGAGAGAGTTAAAAGAAACCCTTTGAGTTTTGATTTTTTTTTTTGAGACAATCCATCTTTGATAATCATCTTTGGTCACCGATTATCGTCGTGGATCATTGGCAGCGATTTACTTCTAATATATCAGAGTTTTTATCATTTTTTCCTCTTTCTCGCTACCATTTGTTTTATTCAAAAATAACTAAAACGCAATAGATCTAGTACTGAAGTCATTGACTTAAACAATAAATAAATAAATAAATATATAAATAAATAAATATATATATATATATATATATATATATATATATATTATATATATATATATATATATATATATATTAGATGAGAATGAAGAGGAATAAAAAGAACATTTTTGATGTTTTATGGAGGCAGACCACCGCCAATGACCAATGGCCAACGGTTGGTTGGTCGCCAGGTGATTTACGGTGGTAGATTTTGGGAGTATTGATTCAGGGATCGGGAGTTTTGTTCTTAGAACAAAAACTTCTTGATTTTCCGGTTCATCATGAGTAGTATGCAACATAAAAACGATTCATGTGTCAAGGAGACAATTAATTAGATATAACTTGTAATCCAAATAAAAAATTAGATATAACTATTCTTAATATTCATTTTAAATGAAAAAGAAAGGTGTAATTTAACAGCAAGACTAGAAGCTTTACCTCCTGGAGAGGGAGGGGGAGAAGAAGTAGGAGATGGAGGAGGTGGCGGTAGAGGAATTGGAGTCTGATAAAATGGGCTAAACTCAAACCTCCAGAAACAGCTTGGTCTTAGAGCCCTGCATCCAATCCCCGGAGGGCAGCAAATTCTCTCCGGGATAATCTCAGTTAGGCAATCACTACATTCCTGCTCGGACAAGTATGGAGTGCACTGTACTAGGGCGTATACTGCTTCAATAACGGCCGTTGAGTTACCTGCTGGAATGCCCACCGTTGTGTTACCTGCTGCATACTTGCAAAGAGGACCCCCAGCAGCGGCTTGACTTGTCAGATTTTTCAACAGGGCACCCACTTGCGCATAAAAACTCGAAGCATTCGAGTTTTTCCCGATGGATGGACAAGTCTTGGTAGGGGTTTCCCTGTCTCCAAAGATGTCTCGGTTGGCGTAGCGCAGCGTACAATTTTCAGACCATCCGATCACCTCCTTGTTAAAGGGACATCGCTGCCAGAGCTCAAGTATGGTGTCGTTGAGGCAACTGTTGCACTCATCTTTGTTTATATTCCCCCTGCAAAGTGCAATTGCATTAACTTTGTTGGGGTTTTCACCATCAGACAGATTATAGAACCCGCAATTGAATTGTGTCCCAGAGGTGAGCTGAGAGAAAATGTAACGCCCTCGGAAACCGGATTTTCGGGCCAACTTTTTCTTTCACTTCCTATGTTTGTCTCTCGTTCAGTGTAGCTTAAAACCTAATAAATAGTCCTACTCTTATATTTGTTTAAGACTAGTTGTCTAAGGTCCCATTATAGTCTTCTCGTAAGACACGTCGAAAACGACACTGAAAATTTCCACCCCTATTTTAGCCGATTATCTATCCCCATACTAAGTACATCATCATTTTCAACCTGTAGCAATTCCAAATCTCAAGATAACTACTGAAATACTTAACATCCATTGATTCAGTATATAAACATATCGAGAGTACAACTTAACTACGAATCATAGTATGTTTACAAACTCGATATCTCCTAGTACTTACATCCCGACTCCTATACACTGTGTACACAAAAGAATTTAGTCTGGGATATAAACAAAAGAACAAAAGATTATACCTCGGCTCAATTTATAGCTTTCTGCAGCTCAACAAAAGACTCTCAATGCACCACGCTCGTGCCAAGTCTACCTGAAATAATCTGAGGTGGAGGGGGGTGAGCTTTGGGGAAAGCCCAGTAAGAAAACATAAGCTAAGTGATATTAGATGTTCTACTGTGTTCGTGCATGTGTATGCGTGAATAAGTGCATCAAAACTCATGCTTAAGTATGTCTTACAGAAAAATGCAAGTTGACAAATCATTGTTCTATAAGCTATAAAAACACTTGCACTCACGCATTTATAAAATCGAAATACACAATCAAAATATTTCCAAGAGACAAGCATTCATTAATAAGATCGGGTAATATAATCGGGATCTTTGAAAATAACTGACAAGCTTCTATGAAAGCATCCACTGTAGCTAGCAGTGGTTGCAATTCCGAACCAGATTCTATCCATGATCATGAATCATCCCAGCACCAGTGATCATCTAGTAGCTGAGGTACAAGTCACGACTATTTGTCGAACGCCTAGAAGACCACAAAGCATCCAGGACCTAGAAGACCACAAAGCATCCAGGAAATTTCTCGATAGTTGCCACACAGGCTCACTAAATGCCACATAGGCATAATTTAAATACCACACAGGCGAGTGCCACACAGGCTTAATAAACGCCACACAGGCGAGTCAAGTGCCACACAGGCAATTTCCAAGCATCCCTCGTCTCTTATGCCAAAATTCATGCAAGAATACTTTTATACGTATCTAGAGTATAGGAGGCGTGAATTGTAGTAAACACTCTAATTTTGATAACCTCATAGTTCAAAACACATTTTAAAAAGACAATATGTTGGTGACAAGAAATAGTGCTTAAGATATATGAGGTTTTTAAATACATTGTAGGATTTAAATTTAACACCAAAATCCATTGAATAATTTCTAATGAAATTTTGGCATTATGACGGCATAGGTAGGACACTACCCAGCATCATAATCCACAACCAAATAACCTGCAGAAAACTCCAACCAACAGTATATTCATTCACAAATCCAACACAACTCAAATCTCAAGACCATTTGTACTTTAAACTCAATTCAATATGTATGAAATTCAACCAAGAATGCATTTAAACCCATAAGTATTAAATTACAACAATTTAGACATACACAACATAGTAGACTAATAATCACTTACCGTATATTCCCTTACCTAGATAATATCACTTTGCACTCTTAAGCCAATTGTTCAACTCCACCTCCTCGGAATTTTCTCTATAATTTAAATGTACAAAACCCATTTAATAATTATTCATAGTGTTGGCTCTACCGAGAGGGGGGTGAATCGGTTTTTTCTAGTTATTTCTACTTTTCTTAACTCTTAATGCACAATCAAAGTCAAATAAGCAATAATGAAACAAATGCAGTAAATAAGAGTAAGGGAAAGAGAAACAAACACAAGGTTTATAGAGGTTCGGCCAATCTCTTGCCTACGTCCTCTCTCCTTGAACTTCTTGTCAAGGTTTTGATTCACCTCTTCCTTGAGAAAGCTTACAAACCACTTGAAGGTGTGGCAAGACCTCTTACAATTTCTCTTGGGACTTTAGAAGTCTCCTTCTAATCCTCTACCCTTGTAGTATTCCCACACTCTACAATATCAGACCTTACAAGGATAGCTCACCCCTTTGAATATCTGATTTTTTCAGTGGATAGGTGAAGAATACATAAAACACTCTCACAAAATTGAGTTACAATAAGATTTTCAGATTTCAAATTCTCTCTTGAAGCTTGAATACTTTGGAATGCTTGTTCTGCCTCCAAACTTCATAAATGTCACTAGTTATAACCCACCAAACGGATAGAACAGTTGGTGAAGCATTTAATGCATTTCTTCCCGTTGAAACCCTCAAAAACTAGCCGTTACTGCATAGTCTTGTCCAAAGGGATCGATCCCTTCACCAAAGGGATCGATCCTTTTTATCCAGAACTTGTTCCTGGAGCTTTATCATGCTTACTGTCAAAATGGGATCGATCCCTTTACCAAGGGGATCGATCCCTTTGAACCAGAATCAATTTCCTGCACATCTTTAACTGCAATTTGAGATAGTTTGTGGTTTTTGTGATTCTAAGTCAGTTCAAAAACTTCTAACACTTTTTTTAAGAGTATTTACTGACTTTTCAGTTGAAATCACAATCCAAAACTTGTTTGAAATATATTCTATTATTGAGTTCATTCAAAGCAAATTTACTTAAAGAAAAATCATTTTTAAGCTTACTTGAATTTTGTCATTTCAAAAGACTTGTCAATTTAAAGCTAACAATCTCCCCCTTTTTGATATGACAAAACTTAAGGTAAATTTGCTTAGAAAATGGGATTGCTTAAATTTTTGAAAATAATGCTCCCCCTTAATATTTGCTCCCCCTCAAAGTTAGCTTCCCTTTTTAAGTACCAAGATTAATTTATCACATTAATTCTCCCCCTTTTTGTCATAGCAAAAAAAATGATATACTCCCCCTCAACGATAATAAGAATCATGGAGAATTGGTTAGTCAATGTAAAGCAAGAGGGCAATGAGATATAGTGAAGATCATAAACAAACCATGACAGAATGAGAAAATAACCAGAAGTATATAGCAGGCCATATCACAGAGGTTCAAACATCTAATAAAGTTTACACAGACAAAGATAAATTATGACAGTGAAGGTCAACAAACATAGCACAGAGGTTCAAACATCTAAGCAGAATAAGGTAAATGCACACCCTACACACAAAGAACAAAATCAACGCCTGGGAAATGTCTGATGATACTGATCCACGAAGTCCTCATGCTGCATGCGGATGTCTTGGACTTCATCAAATAAGGCTGCCTGTGTAGCCTCTATGGTGTCAAGGCGAGCGTCGACATGATCAAAGCGTTGAGTAACAGTGGCCTGGAGGTTTTGAAGCGATAGCATGATCTGGTCAAGAGAGACCGAGGTCGAGGCGGATGGGGCTGAGGATGTGGCTGCGGCAGGAGCTGTCTCTTCGTCGTCGCCTTCATCACCGCCTTCGTCCGGATCATGTTGGGGAGATGCTGGAGCACCATGGGCCTTTTCCCAAACGATGGTATCACCTTGCTCACGAGAGTACCAGCCAAGATTATGCATAGTAGCAAGGTTGATGGTGTGGCCTGCCTCTGGAAGGACGCCAGGCTCACACGAACAGTCGATACCGTAGTCGAGTAGGTAGAAGGCAAGGTGTTGGGGGAAGACAATTGTCTGAACTTTGCCAAGAGCAATCTTGATCCAATCGTGGAGAATGAAATGGAGAAGATCCGGTCGATCGCCATCAGGTGAGTGAATGTGATGAAGCCAAAACCGATCAAGTCTCCGGAGTTGGGAATATTTGGTGCCAAGTGGGCGAAGATTCCAAGAGATGATGATGTGGAGAAGATGAGCAAAGACAGGAAGGTCACCCGCACGATCATTGACGATATTGAATTCTAAGGGGACGTTGACATTTTCACGTGCAAGTCCATGCTCCGGAATTCGAAAGGCATGGGAAAGGGAATCTTTAGTGATTTCAACATCCCGACCCATAACAAATGATTGAATTCCTACTGCCTTACATGGGTTATTAGGCGAATAAATAACTTTGGCATTGGAAAAGAAAGCTCGAATGATGCTCATAGGAACCGGAGTGTTGATTTGGAGAAAGTATGTCCAATGGAAGGCTTCAAATTTGGCCAAGTAGGGAAAGTGAATTGACTCCAAAAAACCGAAGTCAATTGGGCGGCAGTGCTTGACGCGCATATGGGCAAAGAGGGTATGGTAACGTTTTTTCTCGTCCGCATTCCGAAAGCAGCGATTAAAGGCGGTTGGAACGGAGGCGGAGGAAGAGGAGGGATGTGATCTTTTTCGAGGGACAGCATGTTTGATTTTGGGAGCCATGTGAAGAAAGAATGATAAGGGAAAATTCAAAGAGGCATTTTGTCGAGCAGGTGATGGGCACAGGTTTGGGGAACTGTGGGGAATGTGTGTGAGCAATATGATCGAATCAATCAGCTGAGAGCCACAACCCAATAAGCAATTAACAATTAGGATAAGGAATTTCTTATGAATAACTACAATTAGGCTAAGGAAAATCCTTGGAAAAGACTAGTGCCAAATGAAGTGAAAATCTAGATGAAGAGGAAAGTAAGGCAAGATATGCAAATGGGTAAACAAGACATGATGCAAAAGACTAGAAATGCAAGAAAAATGGAATGAAAAATGTAAGAAAAACTTACAATTGACATGTTGGGTGAATAGTAACCATGGTGTGGAGGAAGAAGGAAGAGAAGAAAAGAAAAGATTGTGTCAGGAAATGAGGAGGGGAAATGAAAAAGAGAAGGAAATGAGGAAGATTGGTGAAGGAATGAAGCAATTTGGTGTAGAAATGAGTGAGATCATGAAGGTTGTGGGAGGAGGAATGGAGAAGGTGGAAGGCTTACGGATGATGGGGAAGAAGAATAATGAGAATGAGTGAAATCCCGACCTTTCAACAAGCGTACGAGCGAGGGTTTGATCGAAGGGATCGATCCCTTTGAGGATGGGATCGATCCCTTTTTGGCAGTGTGCATTCTTGCCTATTCTGGAACAAACGGATCGATCCCATGGCAAGAGGGATCGATCCCTCATATTCAAAACCCATAATTTTAGGCCTCAATGACCCGGAAGCAATCTAATTTGTAGAAGTATTGATTCCGTAGTCACTTGCCTTATTCGTGATGCATAAAAATGATTTGAACACTATGAAACGTATGCATTTGGACCATTGTAAACTCAAAATCTGATTGTTTCCACTTGAGATGCATGAATGAGGTTGAAAAACTTCAGAAAAAATGCAGGAAAATGCAGAAAATTGCAGAAAAATGTTGAGAATATGCTGAACAGCTTTGAAAGCCAAGTGAACATGATTGTGAGCCTGTCTTAAGCATCAGAAAGTGAATTGTTGGCTAATGATGAGTAAAACACACAAATTTCAACAATTCAACATCAAAGTCTAAGATCATGAACAGTAATATGGCAAGTTGAAGTTATGAATTGTAAGTGGAAATGATATTTTCCAAATTTCTTTCTTGCAATCATATCAAACCAACTTAAGACAGTCATGCAACATCAAATCACTTCAAGGAGCATTCATTATGCCTAATTCACCTCTAAGAGTACAAAATCTCTCCTTGTCCAAGGGTTTTGTGAAGATATCAGCTAATTGGTGCAAGGTGTCCACATACTCTAGAATTATGTCCCCTTTTTGCACATGATCTCGTATAAAATGATGTCTAATCTCAATGTGCTTGGTTCTAGAGTGTTGGATGGGATTTTTTGTAAGATTGATGGCACTAGTGTTATCACACCTAATGGGAACTTGGTTCATTTCTATTCCATAGTCTCTCATTTGTTGCTTAATCCATAACACTTGAGCACAGCAACTTCCGGAAGCTATATATTCAGCCTCGGTTGTGGATTGAGCTACACTATTTTGTTTCTTAGAAAACCATGAAATGAGTCTACTTCCTAAGAATTGGCATGTTCCTGATGTGCTTTTCCTATCCACTTTGCATCCACCAAAATCCGCATCGGAATAGGCATGGAGGTCAAGTGTAGAATCTTTAGGATACCAAAGTCCTAAGGAAGATGTGTCTTTGAGGTATCTAAGTATTCTTTTTACTGCTTGTAGGTGTGATTCTCTAGGGGATGACTGAAATCTAGCACACAAGCATACACTAAACATTATATCTGGTCTACTAGCAGTTAAATATAGCAATGAGCCAATCATAGACCTATATAGTTTAGTGTCTACACATTTTCCTCCTTCATCCTTATCAAGCTTAATGTTTGTGCTCATAGGCGTAGAAAAAGGTTTAGATTCATCCATTCCAAATCTTTTGAGCAGATCTTTAGTGTACTTAGCTTGATTTATGAAAATACCTTCTTTACATTGTTTAACTTGAAGTCCTAGAAAGAAGGTCAATTCTCCCATCATACTCATTTCAAATTCACCTTGCATTAGCTTTGAAAAATTTTTGCACAATGACTCATTTGTAGAACCAAAAATGATATCATCTACATAAATTTGAACTACCAATAAGTCATGACCCTTAGATTGAATAAACAATGTTGTGTCTACCTTTCCTCTTGTAAAACCTTTTTCGATTAAAAACTTTGAAAGTCTTTCATACCAAGCTCTAGGAGCTTGTTTTAATCCATATAAGGCTTTTGAAAGTTTGAAAACATGGTTAGGAAGTTTTGGATTTTCGAAACCGGGAGGTTGCTCAACATAAACCTCTTCATTTATATAATCATTTAGAAAAGCACTTTTTACATCCATTTGATATAACTTAAAGTCCTTATAACATGCAAATGCAAGTAGCATCCTAATGGCTTCTAATCTAGCTACCGGAGCATAGGTTTCATCATAGTCAATCCCTTCTTCTTGTCTATAGCCTTGAGCTACTAACCTAGCCTTATTTCTAACAATAATGCTATTTTCATCCATCTTATTCTTGAATATCCATTTGGTTCCAATGATGGGATAATCTTTAGGTCTTTCTACTAATATCCACACTTTGCTTCTTTCAAATTGATTTAATTCTTCTTGCATGGCCATAATCCAATTTTCATCATTCAAAGCCTCATCCACTTTCTTTGGCTCAAATTGTGACACAAAGGCAACATGTTGACATATGTTTCTATAGGTTGACCTAGTCCTAACTCCAATGGTAGGATCTCCAACAATATCATTATCTTTCACATATCCAAGTTCTCTAGGACACCTAGATTCCTTCTCAATCATTTCTTGTTCCATGGACTCCTCATCTTTGTTAATAGTAAGATCTTCTAAGTGTTCCCTAACATCCTTATCTTGAGATGGATCAACTATAGGTTCATCAAAGATCTCTACTTCATCATCAAGATTGGTTCTACTAGTGATATTTGATTCGTCAAAGATTACATGTATTGACTCTTCTACAACAAGTGTTCTTTTATTAAAAACTCTATAAGCCTTAGAATTTAAAGAATAACCAAGAAAAATACCTTCATCACTTTTAGCATCAAATTTTCCTAGGTTATCTTTACCATTGTTCAAAACAAAACATTTACATCCAAATGGGTGAAAATAACTTATGTTAGGCCTTTTTCCTTTATAAATCTCATAGGGAGTTTTCTTTAAAATAGGCCTCACCATAGCTCTATTTATAACATAGCAAGAGGTGTTTATTGCTTCAGCCCAAAAATATTTAGGTAAGTTGTTTTCACAAAGCATGGTTCTAGCCATTTCTTCTAAGGTTCTATTTCTCCTTTCAACTACCCCATTTTGTTGAGGAGTTCTAGGAGCTGAAAAATTATGGCTAATGCCATTTTCATTGCAAAATATATCAAAACCAATATTTTCAAATTCTTTTCCATGGTCACTCCTAATACTTGAAATAGAATAACCCTTTTCATTTTGAACAAGTTTTGAGAAAACAATGAATTTATCTAAGGCCTCATTTTTAACACTTAAAAAGAACACCCAAGTAAACCTAGTGTAATCATCAACTATCACAAATCCATAGTGTTTACCTCCTAAACTAGTTGTCCTAGTTGGTCCAAAGAGATCTAAGTGAAGAAGTTGAAGTGATCTAGAGGTAGTGACACACTTCTTAGATTTAAATGAATTTCTTTTGTGTTTTCCTCTTACACATGCTTCACAAACTTTATCATTTTCAAATTGAAGCTTAGGTAATCCTACAACTAGGTCACTTTTGGCTAACTTAGACAAAACATGCATGCTAGCATGGCCTAGTCTTCTATGCCATAACCAAGGTTCATCTTCTCTAGTAGCCATAAAGCATACATTTTTGCTATTAAGTTCATTTAAATCCACAATATAAATATTTCCTTGTCTATGTCCAATAAACACAATTTGATTAGATTTGACATTAACAACATTGCAACACAAATCATCAAACATAACTTTAAATCCCTTATCACACAATTGACTAATACTAAGCAAGTTATGCTTTAAGCCTCTAACATACAAAACATTTTCAATAGTTGAGGAAGAGTTACCAATGGAGCCAATTCCTTCAATTTGTCCTTTGGAGTTGTCTCCAAATGTGACTTCTCCACCACTTTTATGCTTTAGGAACTTGAATTGACTCTTGTCACCCGTCATGTGTCTTGAGCATCCACTATCAAGGTACCAATGCTCCTTGGACTTAGCCTTGTAGCAATGCTCTTCCTCCTACAAACACATCAAGCTTTCATTTTAGGTACCCAAATTTTCTTGGGTCCTTGAGAGTTAGTACTTATAATTTTAGATCCTTTAGGGATCCATTTCATCTTTAATGACTCATCACTTGAATTTAAAACATGTTTAGGTACCCAAATTTTGACAGCCATTTTTCCTCTTATCATGGTCTTCCTAGAGGTGCATGCTTGTGAAGAATGTCCTAGTTTGTTACATAATGGGCACAAAGCAAATTTTCTATCTTTAACTAGGAAGTTTTTGAGATGAGTCTCTTTGTTGGATGCATTATAACCTAACCCTTCTCTATCAAAGAATGCCCTTTGAGTCTCTAGCATTTGATCAAGTTTTTGTTGACCCATGTAAAATCTAGAAAAGGAGTTTTGTAAATTAATGTTCTTCTTATTTAATTCTTCTATTTCTAGATTTGCATTCTCTAATTTCTTTTCACATTCTAATTTAACATTCACAAGCATTTCATTCTCCTTTTTCAACTTAGAAATCATTTTCTTATATTTTAAATTCATGCATTTAAATTCATTAGCTAACTCATCAAATGCATCTTGCAATTCATCAAAAGTATATTCATGTGTATCTAACAAGTTAGAAGTTACCTTCTCATCTTCAAAAGCCATGAAACAAAGGTTGGCTACTTCATCTTCCACATTTTCCTCATCGGAGCAATCGTTATCACTCCAAGTAGCCACCATTGCCGTCTTCTTTTGTTTCTTCTCATTTTGCTTTCTATATAAAGGACAATCAAATTTAATATGACCAGGTTTTTTGCATTCATAACAAATAATTTGGTCCTTTTCTTTCCTACTAGTTTCTCCTCTATTAAAGTCTCTCCTAGGGGGTCTCCTAGAGTTACCACTAGTTCTCATCCTCATGAATTTATTAAACCTCTTAGCAAACATGGCCATTTCTAGGTCCTCATCATCACCACTCTCATCATGATCTTTTGATTCCTCAATAGTGGTGGATTTTAAAGCTACTCCAACTTTCTTAGGAGGATCTTGATTTCTCTTGATCTTCATCTCATAGGTGAGTAGAGATCCCATAAGTTCATCTAGTGAGAGTGTATGAGGATCCTTGGATTCCTCAATAGCAGTGACTTTAGCCTCCCACGTTTTAGGTAAGCTATTGAGTATCTTTTTCACCATTTCTACATTAGAATATGTCTTGCCTAATGCTTTAAGACCATTTATGATGTCAGTAAACCTAGTAAACATGTCACTAATTGATTCATCATTCTTCATTCTAAATAATTCATAGTCTTGTGTGAGCATGCCTACTTTGGTTTCTTTGACTTGTGTGGTTCCCTCATGTGTGATAGCTAGTTTGTCCCAAACTTGTTTAGCATTCTCACATTGTGACACTCGATTATACTCATTTGGTCCTAATGCGCAAAAGAGTGTGTGCATTGCTTTAGCATTAAGTTGTGCCATCCTAATATCATTAGTATCCCATTCATCTTCTTTCTTAGGCACATCCGACCCATCTACTTTCTTAATAGGAATAAGAGGACCTTTAACAATAATTCTCCACACTTCATAATCATTGGCTTGAATAAATAGCATCATTCTAGTCTTCCAATAGGCATAGTTTTCACCATTAAAGAGTGGAGGTCTAACCGTAGAGTGTCCCTCTCCTACCAAGGGTGTAGACAAACTAGTTTGAGCCATTAGTGATCGTTTATACTCGATAGATGTTAATCTAAGTCACTCTCGAGCCCAAGCTCTGATACCAATTGTTGGCTCTACCGAGAGGGGGGGTGAATCGGTTTTTCTAGTTATTTCTACTTTTCTTAACTCTTAATGCACAATCAAAGTCAAATAAGCAATAATGAAACAAATGCAGTAAATAAGAGTAAGGGAAAGAGAAACAAACACAAGGTTTATAGAGGTTCGGCCAATCTCTTGCCTACGTCCTCTCTCCTTGAACTTCTTGTCAAGGTTTTGATTCACCTCTTCCTTGAGAAAGCTTACAAACCACTTGAAGGTGTGGCAAGACCTCTTACAATTTCTCTTGGGACTTTAGAAGTCTCCTTCTAATCCTCTACCCTTGTAGTATTCCCACACTCTACAATATCAGACCTTACAAGGATAGCTCACCCCTTTGAATATCTGATTTTTTCAGTGGATGGGTGAAGAATACAGAAAACACTCTCACAAAATTGAGTTACAATAAGATTTTCAGATTTCAGATTCTCTCTTGAAGCTTGAATACTTTGGAATGCTTGTTCTGCCTCCAAACTTCATAAATGTCACTATTTATAACCCACCAAACGGATAGAACAGTTGGTAAAGCATTTAATGCATTTCTTCCCGTTGAAACCCTCAAAAACTAGCCGTTACTGCATAGTCTCGTCCAAAGGGATCGATCCCTTCACCAAAGGGATCGATCCTTTTTATCCAGAACTTGTTCCTGGAGCTTTATCATGCTTACTGTCAAAATGGGATCGATCCCTTTACCAAGGGGATCGATCCCTTTGAACCAGAATCAATTTCCTGCACATCTTTAACTGCAATTTGAGATAGTTTGTGGTTTTTGTGATTCTAAGTCAGTTCAAAAACTTCTAACACTTTTCTTAAGAGTATTTACTGACTTTTCAGTTGAAATCACAATCCAAAACTTGTTTGAAATATATTCTATTATTGAGTTCATTCAAAGCAAATTTACTTAGAGAAAAATCATTTTTAAGCTTACTTGAATTTTGTCATTTCAAAAGACTTGTCAATTTAAAGCTAACACATAGTATATTTTCAAACTATATCTTACTCAAATATTTATTTATACTACATCCTTATAATTTATTTCATTTACTTAAAGCCTTTACCTTTGAGAGTCTCCCAACTCTGGCTCTTCCTTGTTATATATTTATTCAAGGCTCCCACCACACCATCTATATTTCAATATTAATATCCATATCACACATGATAGGCTCATCACTACAACTATTCATTAGTTGCATACATCGACAGAAATATACAATTATATAGAGATATATATACATATATATAGAGATATATATACATATATATATGTATCTTATTCTTAACCCCATATATACATCATTATCCTTCAAATTTCCAGCCGCCTATCATCATGTCCTATTTCCAATTTATTGAACAATGTCATTTACATTAAGTTTACACAAAAGAAAAGCCTTTTACCTTTAAACTTACACCAAGCTTTTCTTCTATTTTTCTTGCTATTGAATTTCTCCAAACAGCCCCTAAACAATGAGTTTCCAGCAGGTTTCCATCATAAGACACAATATAACATTGAATCCAATGTACCTACGTAAATCCCAAAACTAAAAAAAACAACCTTACCTTTTTTGCTGCTGGTTCCATCAATTTTCTTCCTCCCTTCTTGTTCGTAAATGGCTGTCAAAAATGAAGCTTCACATCCCCTATTGTTGCATTTTGTTTCTAGCCCTTCTATTCTTCTTCACGCCTAAGACTTACTTGTTTTGAACCCTTCCACTGCCCAGATAGCCACCAAAATCAGAAGCCTTTGGTCCAGATTTAGCCCTCCAATGGCAGCTTCAGACCATCTCCAACGCCACACTTTCAGCCTTTTATGAAAACCTTTATGTTCAGCCTGTTCTGCTCTACCATTTCCTCCCTTGTTCCTCCCTTTTCCGGCATCGAACTGCTCTTCTTTCCTTTCTCCAAATCGCCGGGCAAACCTTCCTTCCCTTTGTTTTCGTTTCGGTCGATAGCCCCAGCTTCAATCTCTCCAATTTCCTTCACCTCGTCGCCCCTCTCTGTTTCTTTCCCATTTCTCTTTTCCCGCTTCTATTCCCTTCCTGTTCACTCTTTCTTTGTTCCTTTAATTTTGTTTGATTCTAAATCCCACGTGAGTGGGGTAAAACAAAGGAAGCCGATTGGCTTCTTCAAGAAGCCAATCGGTTTCATCAATTTTATTAATATAATATCATTATTATATTATATATGTATATTTTATATTATACTTGTACCTTATTGTAACATCAATGTAATATTTTATTTTATTTATTTTGTTTTATTATATATGTGTATGCAGTACTTATTATTATATATATGATGTATAATATGTAACTACACCCAAGACTCACATTTAGATTAAATAATTCTATTATTTTCAAATTTAACTAATTAAAATACATTAAAATCAATTTTATGAACTTAGTTGATTTACACAAGGTTTAACCAAAATTCATAGGCTTACTATAGCTTGTCGCTCCCGAGCTCGAAGTAGACAGGATCTCTTATCTCCGGGACTAATTAAGTTGTGCCGAGAGGTCCACGCTTCTACATGCCCTTATGTAATTATTTAAATTTATTTTTATTAGTTATAAAATTGTGCTAAATAATAGACAATTAATTTAATATAGTAAGAATTTTTTTTCCGGTTATTACAGAAAATGCTGTTGAGGTTTGTCTCGTAAGCGCTGTTCGCAGGGTAGTTTCCTGCTGTTGCATTACAATCAGCTTGAAAGTCTGGATCGGCTGCAAGGGTGAGAGTAGAAAGGAATGGAAGAACTGAATAAAAAAAGAACAGTGGTTTTGAAGATCCCATTTCCATTGTGTCTCTCTGCACTTGAAAAAAGTTAATTCTCTAAAATCCCATTTCAATATTTTTATTTCCTTTATAGAGGCAAAACTGGACGTCATCATTGATTATTATCACCTTACCCTGGAGAAAGAGTAAATGGTACGGATACGTAGAATCGTCGAAGTATCTTAGTTGACCAGAAATTAAGATATATAATGGTTGTTACCCCTTAGAAGGGGTTAAGTTCAAAATTCAATTTTCTATTTTTTTTGTACTTTTTATGAATCAAAAAAGATATATATATATATTATATATATATATATATATATATATTGAAGATTTCATTTTTATGACAATACATGCTGAAAATTTTGCGACTATAATTGTAATGTTCATTAAGTTATCATCATCACGCTAGACGACAGTTATAATGTTCCAAACACAAGGCTCTAAAAATTTCTTAAAGATTATTAAAAGTCCATGATTTGATGCAGACTTAACTGATGAAAATTCTAAGAAAGCCACAATAAACGCGATGGAGTTGGTTGGACAAGGGTGATACAAACAAGTCGAAGTCAATTGTTGATTAGAAATCAAGTTCCTTCTTCCGTTTTTCTAAGTTTTGTCTTGGATTGTACATAAATTTCTTTAACAAGAAATTGCTTGGAGGGCTTCGCAATTCATGTTGGAGAAGATTCTTAAAATCCAGATAATATTTAAGCATTTGTTAGAATAATATATTATTTGTAATCTCTAAAACTTTTCTCATTATTATTTTTTATATATTGTCGACACTAATTATATAAATAGAGTGCTCCATTTACTCTTTCATAGAAGGTAAATAATGTAATTCTTTGAGTTCTCTGTTGGTGTAGATCATTATGGTCGAATCTTTTTTTATGTTCTTTTTTTTTTCTATTATTGTTTTCTATTCACAAATTATAATTATTATTAGTATTATTAGAAATTTAATAGTTCACACTCTGTTTACCATCAAAAGAAGATTCATACATGTGATTCAGTTACCAATGCAGATTGAGTTTGTGGAAAAAGTTCTCTGGTTTGATCCTCACTAAACACACATTTGTGAAAGAGTGAAGAGTTTTAACTATGATGAAACTTTGAGCAGGATTAGTTTTAGCCGTTAAAACGGATGAAGATACATGTGATTTACACTAGAAAAGAAGGTCTACACAATCCTCTCTGATATTTTTTTTTTCTGTTTTATACAATTAACAATTTTGTGCTATAATTGCATTTGCTCATTCTTCAGGATAAGGTCTGATTTTATTGATAACCCAATATTATTATTATTATTATTATTATTATCTTTTCTTGGCAATAATGATGGACATTAATTAACACATGAAAAATCCGAGAAAAATCTCTCTTTGAGTGAACTTTTTGATTTTTTTTTCTCTTGTAATTCCCCAAACAGAAAACTTCAGCTCATCCTATCGTTGATAAAGTTTTATCCTTCAAGAGAAAAGAAGGCATTGCTCGTTTATGCAAGTTTTAAACTCTAAACACCAAACTAACTTTTTTTTTTAATTCTTGTGGATTTTTTTTTGAACATGGTGAAGTGGACACTGATTTTAAAGATGTGCAGTAGTTACGGATTTTCTGAAAAGACAGAAAAAGGTCGGGAATTATATCAAATCAATCATTTTGAGTTGCCTTTCAACGTTTAAGTGTACAAAAATGTTTAGAAAGAGAAGTTCAAAAGAAGAGAAGAAGGAACAAAGGATAACAATCAATAGAAAGTTAGGAAAGTGTTTGAGATGATTTTTTCCTAGCAATTTCTTATGAAAGAAATTTATGAATAACCCAAAAATTCAAAGTTAGAGAAAGTGAAGGAACTCGATTTTAACAATTGACTTTGACAAACTTGTTTATATCACCCTAGTCCAAATCCACCGCGTTTGCCGCGGCTTTCTTAGAATTTTCATCAGTTAAGTCTGCATCAAGCATTGACTTTACTAATCTTTAAGAAATTTCTACAGCTGTGTTTGAAACATTATCATTATCCATCAATTCCTAAATCGTATGTGAGTAATTATCTTTGCGTGAGATCACATAAACTTACTGAACATTACAATTATAGCCAAACAATTTTCAACATATATCTCAAGTTCCTGGTCAACTCAATGACCGGACAATTCTACCCACCATAAGTTCCTTTTGCAAACAATACTATTTTCAATTCCTCTTATTCAGCCAATCCTGAGACAGAATTATTAAATCTCCATGATAGTAAGTAGAATTGATCTTTATAATATAAACTCTGAAAATCATAGGTCCAACAAGCTTTGCAGACGCAGCAACTGCACAATCTTGTATCCTGCAGCCAGGGCTATGGATTTTTCAAGGCAGTTTTTCTTCTCTTCTTTAACTATTGCATTCCTTCTTGTTGAAGTTGTGCATCAAGTAGTTGCTTTCATGGAAGTAGTGGATTTTAGTGGCAAGAGACTAGGAGAACATGTTAGCTATGTAGTGGCAAGAGACTAGGAGAACATGCTAGTTGTGAAGTGGATTGTAGTGGCAAGAAAGTAGGAGAACATGCTAGTTGTGTAATGCATTTTCTTAGGAATTTTTAGTTATTCGTTTATGTATTTAAATTGGATTTGGCTTGTCAAAAAGTAGTTGTAAACTTTTCAGCCTATTATCTTTGTGTTATTTTGCTTCTCTTTCTATAGTTACTGCTCTTCTTTCCTTTTTTAAGCCAACAAAGTGGAATCCGAGCCTATTTTCTTAAGGGACCATAAGCCAAATTTCTTCTCTTGAAAAGCCATCAAAACAATGGACACAAAAACATCATTTGCAGTTGTTGCTCCGCCTGTATTTGATGGAGAGAATTATCAAGTTTGGGCAGTTAAAATGGAAGCATATTTGGAAGCAAGTGACCTCTGGGATGCAGTTGAAGAGGGCTACGAGATTCCTCCTTTGCCAAACAATCCAACACTTGCACAGTTGAAGAATCACAAGGAAAAGAGGCAAAGAAAGTCAAAGGCAAGAGCCTGTCTGTTTTCAGCTGTCTCACCAACAATCTTCACCAGAATTATGACCTTCAAGTCAGCCAAAGAGATCTGGGATTTTCTCAAAGAAGAGTATGCTGGCAATGAGAGAATCAGAGGAATGCAGGTGCTGAACTTGGTCAGGGAATTTGAAATGCAAAGGATGAAGGAGTCAGAAACAATCAAAGAGTATTCTGACAGACTTCTAAGCATTGTCAACAAGGTAAGATTGCTTGGTACTGATTTTCCTGATAGTAGGATTGTGCAAAAAATCCTTGTTACTATACCTGAAAGATTTGAGGCAACAATTTCCTCTTTGGAGAATTCTAAGGACCTGTCAAGTATCACCTTGGCAGAGTTGTTGAATGCTTTACAGGCACAAGAACAAAGGAGAATGATGAGACAGGAAGGCTCAGTGGAAGGAGCTCTGCAAGCACAGTTGCAGATCAATGAAGGCAAGAAAGGAAAGAAAAAGAAATGGAAGAAAAGTTTTGCTAACTCAAATGATGCTGCTGCAAACAATGATAGTAGTACTGGAGGCAACAACAACAAAGGAGTATACTCTCCTTGTCAGTATTGTGGAAGAAAGAATCATCCTCAAGTCAAGTGTTGGAGAAAACCTGATGTGAGATGTAGAAAATGCAATCAACTAGGCCATATCGAGAAAATCTGCAGGAACAAAAATCAACAGCAGAAGAATGAGGCTCAAGTTGCAGATCAACAAGAAGAGGAGCAGCTATTTGTGGCAACTTGTTTTGCAACCAACAACTCAAGCGGAAACTGGCTAATTGATAGTGGCTGCACCAATCACATGACTTATGATGAAGAGCTTTTCAAGGAGCTTGATAGATCTGTAAAATCACAAGTCAAAATTGGTAATGGTGAGTGTATTGCTGTTAAAGGGAAAGGGACTGTTGCCATTGAAAGCTGTTCAGGTACTAGAATCATAACTGATGGGTTTTATGTACCTGATATTAATCAAAATTTGTTAAGTGTGGGTCAGCTGCTAGATAAAGGCTTCAAAGTGATATTTGAAGACAAGATATGTTTGATTAAGGATGCAGATGGTCATGATATGTTCAGAGTTAGAATGAAAGGTAAAAGTTTCTCCTTGGACTTAATGGAGGAGGAGCAAGCTGCATACTCAAGCTCAATCAATACTACAGAACTTTGGCATAAGAGGCTAGGGCACTTCAATCATGCAGCACTTCTATACATGAAGAAAATAGAGCTGGTGCAAGGCTTACCTTCACTGGAAGAGTTTTCATCAAGTTGCAGTGCATGTCAATTTGGCAAGCAAAGAAGGCTGCCATTTTCACAGACAACTTGGAGAGCATCGCAGAAGTTGCAGTTGATTCATACAGACCTTTGTGGACCTCAAAGAACTCCATCCTTAAAGGGAAGTAAATACTACATTGTTTTCATTGATGATTTAACAAGAATGTGTTGGATGTACTTCCTTAGGTTCAAGACAGAGGTTGCAGAAGTATTTTGGAAGTTCAAAGCATGGATTGAGAATCAGAGTAGCTGCAGAATTCAAGTCTTGAGATCAGACAATGGCAAGGAGTATACATCAGAACAGTTCAATTTATTCTGTGATGAGGTTGGCATTAAGCACCAGTTGATTGCCCCTTACACTCCACAGCAGAATGGAGTGAGTGAAAGGAAGAACAGAACCATAATGGAGATGGCTAGATGCATGTTGTACGAGAAAGGGCTTCCTAAACATTTTTGGGCAGAAGCAGCAAACACATCTGTATTTCTACTAAATAGGCTTCCTACAAAGGCAGTAAAGGAAAAGACTCCATTTGAGGCTTGGTATGGATATAAACCATCTGTATCAAACCTAAAAACTTTTGGTTGTGTTTGTTTTTCACATGTTCCACAGGTGAAAAGAGACAAGCTTGATAGGAGAGCAGAACCTGACATCTTTATTGGTTACAGCACTGTCTCAAAGGCTTACAGAATTTTTCAACCTCAAACAGGAAAGATTCTGATAAGCAGGGATGTTCAATTTGTGGAGGATCAACAGTGGTGTTGGGAAACTGAAAAGGGAAATCAAAACATTGATGTCCCATTGAATCATGGAGAGGAGGTTGATGAACCACCTATCAAAGGTACTAGACTACTTACTGATATTTATCAGAGGTGCAATGTTGCTATTTTTGAGCCTGCAGGGTATGAGGAAGCTGAGAAGGATCCAAAATGGATTGTTGCTATGCAAGAGGAGCTGAATATGATTGAGAAAAATCAGACTTGGAAGCTAGTTGAGAGACTTGAGAATCGGAAGATTATTGGTGTTAAGTGGGTGTTTAGAACAAAACTGAATGACGATGGCTCCATCAACAAGCATAAAGCTAGACTTGTGGTGAAAGGCTTTGTTCAAGTGTTTGGTGTTGATTTCTCAGAGACATTTGCTCCTGTTGCACGACTAGACACCATCAGAATGTTGCTAGCATTAGCAGCCCAAAATGGATGGAAGGTATTTCAGCTTGACGTCAAATCAGCCTTTCTCAATGGTCATCTGCAGGAGGAGATTTATGTTGAACAGCCTGAAGGTTTTGTTGTGAAAGGGCAGGAAGACAAGGTCTATCTGCTAAAGAAGGCTCTATATGGCTTGAAGCAGGCACCTAGGGCTTGGTATGGCAGGATTGATGAGCACTTGCTGGGTTTAGGCTTTGTAAAAAGCCAAAGTGAAGTTACACTCTATGTTAGAAATTATAAAGCTAACATTGTGATTGTTTCATTATATGTTGATGATCTCTTGATAACAGGAAGTGATGCGATGTTGATTGAGCAATTTAAAAAAGAAATGATGAAGGTCTTTGACATGACAGACTTGGGCGAGATGACGTATTTCCTTGGCATGGAGATTAGACAGAACGAGCAATGTGTGTTTATCTGTCAGAGGAAATACGCTAAGGAAATTTTGAAGAAATTTCATATGGAGAATTGCAAACCGGTGAGTACTCCTATGAATCAAAAGGAGAAGCTAAGCAAAGAAGATGGTGTAGAGAAAGTGGAAGAGGCTAATTACAGAAGTCTCATTGGATGCCTGGTGTATCTCACAGCAACTAGACCTGACATTCTGCATGCCGTCAGTGTTTTCTCAAGGTTTATGCACTGTGCCAGTGAAGTGCATTTTAAAGCAGCCAAACGTGTTCTTAGATATGTCAAAGGGACTCTTGATTATGGAGTTTTGTTTTGTTATAATTAGAATTTTCTGTTTCATGGGTATTTTGAACAGTGATTGGACAAGGTCCTTAGATGATATGAAGAGTACCTCAGGATACTATTTCACATTTGGCTCAGGAGTGTTCTCATGGAGTTCCAAGAAGCAGGAGACTGTGGCACAATCGACGGCTGAAGCTGAGTTTATTACCGCCACTGCAGTTGTGAATCAAGCCTTATGGCTTAGAAAAGTCTTGACTGATTTGCATATCGAGCAAAAGGAGAGTACAAAGGTGTTTGTTGATAATCAAGCAACAATTGCAATCTCCAACAATCCTGTCTTCCATGGGAAGACAAAACATTTTAATATTAAGTTGTATTTCTTAAAGGAAGTACAAAAGAATGGTGAAGTATGCTTGTTGTATTGCAAGACTAATGATCAGATTGCTGACATATTCACCAAAGCACTCCCTGAAAACAGATTTGAATTGTTGAGAAAGAAGCTTGGAGTCTGCAACTATTGAAGCAAGGAGGAGTGTTGAAGTTGTGCATCAAGTAGTTGCTTTCATGGAAGTAGTGGATTTTAGTGGCAAGAGACTAGGAGAACATGTTAGCTATGTAGTGGCAAGAGACTAGGAGAACATGCTAGTTGTGAAGTGGATTGTAGTGGCAAGAAAGTAGGAGAACATGCTAGTTGTTGTGTTATTTTGCTTCTCTTTCTATAGTTACTGCTCTTCTTTCCTTTTTTAAGCCAACACTTCTTACTCTTACCGTTGCCCAAGACCCTCTATACCATTCGTGTGATAATAATAGTGGTAATTTCACCAGCAACAGCACCTACGAGACAAACCTCAATCGCCTCCTCTCCTCTTTCTCCGTTAACACAGCAAATGATTACGGGTTCTACAATCTGTCATCCGGCCAAGGCTCCAACGGAGCAACGCAATTGCACTTTGCAGAGGAGATGTGAATTCAGGTGATTGCATCAGCTGCATCAATAACGCAACCGATGAGCTGAGAAATCGCTGCCCCAACCAGAAAGAGGCAATTATCTGGTATGACTATTGCATGTTCCGCTACGCAAATCGCTCCATCTTTGGTGTTGCTGTAGACAACCCTTCTTTCTACATGTGGAATTTAAATAACGTCACGGATGTGGATGCTTTTAATCAGGCCCTGGGTACTTTGTTGGGTAGGCTAAGAAATAACGCTTCATCGGGAACTTCCCTTCGCAAGTTTGCAACAGGAAGTGCAGAAGTTACACCTTTCCAAACTATATATGCACTTGTTCAATGCACTCCTGATTTGACCCAGGTTGACTGCAACTCTTGCTTGTCCCAGGCTGTTGGATTTATTCCGGTATGCTGTGACAGAAAACAAGGAGGCAGGGTAATTGGGCCTAGCTGTAATTTTAGATTTGAGATTGAACGCTTCTATAATCTTACTACTGCTGATATACCATCATCACCGCCGCCAACACCATCATCGCCGCCGCCAACACCAGTATCCCCGATATCTCCTCCGCCCTCAAACGATACCACTAGTACAGCAGGTACCCTCTCTGCTTTGTTTTGTCAAGTCAGTAAGAAGGTTCCATCTTGTATCAAAGGGATTTGTGCCTGTGAAAATTTTCTTTTCCTAGACAACGGAGAAAAGGGTTTCTCTATTTTTAATATTTAAATTAAGATACTTTCATATCCTTTTGCTTATGCAGTTGGCTAGAGTAGTTTCAAAGTTTACTATTTCAGATATCATACGGAAAACGCCTTTTTGAAATTTTGCAGGAAAGAAGAGTAATTCAGCTCGTACTACTATTATCATAACCGTCTCGGCTGTTGCTTTTGCTGTACTTCTCATTTCCTGTTGCATCTTCATCTTTTTACGGGTGAGCAAGTCAAAGGTGAAAGCTGAAAGTAAGTAAAGGAATGGGTTTCTTGTCTTTGTCTTTTTATTTTTTATTTTTTTATTGTGTACTTGTTCTTTTTCTTTCTGGAACGTTGTGAATGAAATTAGTTAGTGACTAAATCTACAATTTACTTGTTTGTGTTTTTGTTCTTTGTTACACCTCTGAAGAGAATGAAGCAGCTGAACCCGTGGATGAAATCAGAAGTGCAGAGTCCTTGCAATATGATTTCAACACCATTGGAGCTGCAACAAATCACTTTTCTGATACAAATGAGCTTGGAAAAGGTGGATTTGGAGCAGTTTATAAGGTAAAACAATAATGATCATCCATAAGAAATAAAAAGGGAATTGCATCGAATGATATGTTCAAGTAGCATACACATGTATAATTCATTCTGATATCTTCTCAGGGCACCCTTGCCAATGGAGAATTAATAGCAGTGAAAAGGCTGTCTGCAAATTCTGGGCAAGGAGATCTTGAATTCAAAAACGAGGTTCAGTTAGTGGCCAAGCTTCAGCACAGGAATTTGGTTAGGCTCCAAGGTTTCTGCCTGGAAAGAAATGAAAGGCTGCTCATCTATGAGTTTATGCCTAATGGAAGCCTGGATAAACTCTTATTTGGTATGATATGTCAGTGTATTATGGAATGTATACTACAGAGCAAAAGACCAACATTTTTATTTCATTAATTTGGAATAGTACATTTATGGTAATGCAGATCCTGTTAAGCGTGCATATCTGGACTGGGAAAGACGGTACAAAATTGTAAGAGGCATTGCACGAGGACTTCTCTACCTTCATCAAGATTCCCAACTTAGAATTATTCATCGTGATCTCAAGCTAGCAATATATTATTAGATGCAGAGATGAATGCTAAAATTGCTGATTTTGGCATGGCAAAATTGTGTGCAGTTGACCAAACTCAAGGTGCTACTAGTAGAATCGTGGGAACATAGTAAGTGCTTGTAATTGCATAGACTATTATTACTCTTGTTAAACTGCTCTCGCATCATGTGAATAACAGAATGAACTTGGCTGATACATGATCAATAATCATTCTCACTCGAACAAGATAAATCAAACAATTCAAGAATTGATAACTCATGTCCCCCCACCCCCCTTTTTTTTTCCACAAGGAGCACTAATTTTTCTTGTATTGCTCTGTAGTGGATACATGGCACCTGAATATGCAATGCATGGTCAATTTTCTGTTAAGTCAGATGTTTTTAGTTTTGGTGTACTACTTCTGGAGATTTTAAGTGGTCAAAAAAATAGTGCTTTCCATAATGGGAGCAATGTAGAAGATCTTCTAAGCTTTGTAAGTATTCCTTTGTCTCCACTCCAAGAATGAGATTGTAACTCATATGATTTATTCAAAGCATTAAAAGAATGTACTGTTTTATAATTTGCATGAATTAAACCCTGCAGGCTTGGAGAAATTGGAAGGATGGGACAGCATTGGATCTTGTAGATCCCAGTTTAAAGGGTGGTTCAAGAACAGAGCTGATGAGATGCATCCACATCGGGCTGCTTTGTGTTCAAGAAAGTGTGGCTGAGAGACCTAACATGGCTACAGTTGTTCTTATGCTTACTAGCAACACTGTCACACTCCCACTACCCTCACAACCTGCATTTTTTATCAACAGCAACACTCGATCAGGGATGCTGTGGTCGCAGGACTTAAGTCCAGGAACAACACAATTAATAGCTGGTCACATTTGTAAGGACCGTTGTTGTCATTCATAATTGTTAGACAATCCAGTGATTGTCAGTTTGAGCTGATCACCCTTAGACCATCTATTTTTTGTAAGTCGATTTGGATTCTAAACTAAGCAGTGCAATACCTGTTGGTCAACGGGTTAGGCTGCTTGTTGTGCTAACTAATATAAAATATCAGGCCACCTTCTCTACCACCAATAATTTGCCAGCTCTCACCATATTTCAAGTTGGAAGCCAGCTTGTGTTTGGCCAAAACATAAAAGTAAACAAAGAAAAAGAAAAAAAAAAAGTATTCAAGTATCCTAGTTTGACGGGCATTCTGATTGATTTGGCACGCATTATAATTGCCACAAGGCACAAGGATATAAACAGAAGCTTCACAGCTTATCTTCTTCCACCACTCCCATTCAATCATTAACCTTTTAAAAGCTTATTATGAACCAAAGTCAATAGTTAATATATAATTTATTTAACAAACATGGACAATCCTGTCCAAATTTATTTTTTTTACTTTGTTTTATACCATTAACAATCTTTTATTTACATTGACAATACCAATATTAAAATCTTCCTTGGCAATAATGATGACATCTAGTTTTGCCTCGATAAAGTAAATAAAAATTTGGGATATCTGGGAAAGGCGGTAACCTCGTTTCGGCCATGGCGACTTGTCATCAACCACTGCCATCTTCATCAACCTTTTGAGCACGCTTGTTTTATTAAATTCCATGGCGAATTTTTTTTTTCAAGTGCAGAGACAAAATGGAAATGGGATTTTCAAAACTGCTGGCCCTTTTCTATTCGGTTCTTCCATTCCTTGCTACTTTCACCCTTGCAGCCGACCCATACTTTCAGTCTTCTTGTACAAACACAGCAGGTAACTACACTGCAAACAGCACTTACCAGGCCAACCTCAACAGAATCTTCTCTCAACTCACCTCTCTGACAGAATTCAATTACGGGTTCTACAATCTGTCTGTTGGTGGAAACCCCAACAAAGTTAATGCAATTGCACTTTGCAGGGGGGATAGAAACCAAGATCAGTGCAACAGTTGCCTCAATGAAACCATATCTGAGCTCAGGCAGCGATGCCCCTTTAACAAGGAGGTGATCGGATGGTCTGAATTTTGTACGCTGCATTACGCCAACCGAGACATCTTTGGAGACATGGAAACCTCTCCCGGTACTTGTCTATTAAACACACAAGACGTATCGAATGCCGATCAGTTTAATCAGGTATTGAATGTCCTGTTGAATAATCTGAGCAGTCGAGCCGCAGCTGGGGGTCCTCTTCGCAAGTACGCAGCAGATAACTCATCGGTGGGCGCTTTCCAAACAGTATACGCTCTAGAACAGTGCACTCCTGATTTGTCCGTGCAGGAATGTGGTGATTGTCTAACTGATGCTAAGCAAGGGATTGGAGGTTGCTGCTTGGGGAAGATGGGATGCAGGGTTCTTAGACCCAGCTGTTTCTTGAGGTTTGAGTCTAGCCCATTTTATCAGACTCCAATTCCTCTACCGTCACCTCCGCCATCTCCAACTTCTTCTCCTCCTCCCTCTACAGGAGGTAAAGCTTCTAGTCTTGCTGTTAAATTTTTTTTTTCATTTAAAACGAAGATTAAGAATTGTTATATCTAATTAATTGTCTCCTCGACACCTGAATTATTTTTATGTTGCATACGATTCATGATCAACGGAAAAACCAATAAGTTTTATGTTCTAAGAAAAATGCTCCCAATCCCTGAATAATTCTATTGTTCTGTATTTGAACTAGATTTTTCTGTGTTCTATTATTTTGCTTTAACACGACAGTGAAGGGATAAGGGTAAGACAGAAAGAGTCTTCAAGCCCACCGCCCACCTGTCTACTCATTTATTATTCGAGGGCGGTGGTTATCCGCTGCGAAAGTACTGAATTCTTTATTTTGTTTAGTAAAACCAATACAAATTAACATAGCGAAAATTTCTATAATAGAATTACAAATTTTGATCTTATTATAAGGTTAACGTAAAAAATATATGATTAAATATAAATTTAAAGTTATTAAGCATAAAAAAATATCAAACGTATTGTAAAAATATGATTATCAATATAAATATTAGTGTCAATAGATTTAAACACATGATAATTTTGTTACAATCTATGTTTATGTTAATTATCATGTGTTTACATATTTCTAACATATTTAAACTTAATAATTTTAGATTTATGTTAAATCATGTGTTGTTTACATTAATTTTAAGTTAATTATCAAGTATTTACGATACGTCTAACATTTTTTATGCCTAATGATTTTAAATTTATGTTTAATCATATATTTTTTATGTTGATCTTATAATAAGGTTAAAATTTATAACCTTACTATAGAATTTCCCAAAACAGAGCAGCGCGTAAAAGGAAATAAATTATTTATAGGGGAAAACAAATTAGTGGTGTAATATGTGACAACCAGATTTGAAGGATTAATTCTTTTAGTTTCCTTTTTCCGGGGGGTTTTGTGTGACCTTGTGGGGATTACTGTCTTCATTGTCTTCTGAGTTTATCTCTTGGATGTGCAAGTATATAAAATTCTAATTTTGATTCGACCCACACCTTTAAATTTTGCAGGAAAGAGCAACAACACTACTCGTATTGTCATCATTGTGATTGCTTCAGTTGTTGGAGTTTTGATACTAATTAGCGCCATCTGCATCTTTGGCAGAGCCAGAAAGACCAGAAAAGAAGTTGGAAGTAAGTAATATTAAATTACTTTCCTGAAGCAACATTGCAATTGACTTGATTCAGTGAAATACATAGTAGTAAATTTCAACCATTAGCTGCTATTATGGTCTTAAATCAGCTGCTGAAGAAATACGAGTGCATAAAAGTGTTGCTGAAATGCATATAAAATGCCATTATTTTTATCTGCATGTGTAAAAACATTTTGCTTCTTGCAGCTGTTGATGAGGTTATTGGGGCTGAGTCTTTGCAAATCGACTTTGCTACTGTTCGGGCTGCAACTAATAACTTTTCTGACGCAAACAAGCTTGGTCAAGGTGGATTTGGAGCTGTTTACAAGGTAAAGAGCCCTACTAATTGGAAAAGAATATTAATTTATCTCAAACTATGGAAGTTTAAACTGAATTTTGAAATCAATCTAAATTTACTTATGCTGCATTATACTATTTTCAGGGTCGGCTTCCAAATGGGCAAGAGGTTGCCGTGAAAAGATTGTCCAGGGATTCTGGGCAAGGAGACCAAGAATTTAGGAACGAAGTCCTTTTAGTGGCCAAGCTTCAACACCGCAATTTAGTTAGGCTCCTTGGTTTCTGCTTGGAAGGACATGAAAAGCTTCTCATTTATGAGTTTGTGCCAAACACAAGCCTTGATCATTTCATATTTGGTACAGTTTCAGTTTCACTTTCAGATGTATACCTAACAATTTTAATAAACTTTATGATTCTTTTAAGACATAGACATCAACAGAACTTATTCACAAACTTCTGTGAACATGCATTAATATAGATCAAGCCAAGCGTGCTCAATTGGATTGGGAAAGGCGCTACAAAATCATATGTGGCATTGCTCGTGGCCTTCTTTACCTTCATGAAGATTCTCGACTAAGGATAATTCATCGGGATCTTAAAGCAAGTAACGTTTTGTTAGACGCAGAGATGAATCCTAAAATTGCAGATTTTGGGATGGCAAGATTGTTTGTACTGGATGAAACACAAGGCAATACCAGCAGAATTATGGGGACATAGTAAGTATCAAAATATGATTGAGCTTTGAATTGTTTGTCTTATGCATAAATTCCGGCACTATATATGTTACAGAAAAAGCATTAAACTCCAAATAAAGATTTGGTTACATTCAATCTATAAGAAAACTCTGTTCCTCAAATCGAAAATGACATTAGAAATGTTCATATGCAGTGGATATATGTCACCAGAATATGCTATGCACGGACAATTTTCAGTAAAATCAGATGTCTTTAGTTTTGGTGTGATAATTTTGGAAATTATAAGTGGTCAGAAAAATAATTACTTCCGAGACGAGGAGTGCGTGCAAGACCTACTAAGCTCTGTAAGTGTTGTTCATATTTATTAAATATTGAGTTCTTTCAGGATGTATGTTGAGCTTCATAGTCCAAGTTCTGTTTTGTAATTTTTGCCTGTTATCTCTTCTCAAATTGTCACTTGATAGGCTTACATATTTCTGTATACACATGATGGAGGTGGTGGCATTCATTTGCTAAATATTAAGTTCCCTTTAGGCATACATTAAAGTAAAACCCCTTCACCTATTGTCAATAGATTTTAGGTTAGGCCTTATAATCCACCAACCATTTAAAATCATTTGTTTATGTTCATGGAGTTCAATTTCACTCTTTTTACACTTTGACAATCATTTGCAGGCATGGAAAAATTGGAGGGAAGGGACAGCATTGAATCTCATTGATCCAGCTTTGAGAGATGGTTCCAGGAATGAAATTTTGAGATGCATCCACATTGGATTACTATGCGTTCAAGAAAATGTAGCTGACAGACCAACCATGGCTACAGTTATTCTGATGCTTAATAGCTTCTCAATCTCCATCCCGCTGCCATCTCAACCACCATTTTTAATGCACACCAACAGGGAATCCTACGTGTCGTTCTCTTCAGGTTATGATTCCATGGCGTCCAAAAGTGAAACACTCCCATTGTCCATTAACGAAGCTTCAATTACTGAACTATATCCTAGATAGGGCTTGAGAATCGAATTTTAAAATTACAAAAATCGAATCTGACATGTCATGTAGTGTAAAAATAATGTATGCGTATAATTTGTTTGATTAGAAAAAAAAGAAAAAAAAGATTCCTTTTGACTTAGTCTTACCAATCACACGCTTTGAACTGGTCTTTCCATTTACTAATCAACACCTCTTCACTTGCTTTTGGTCAGGTCAAGAACTCGTTTGAACTCAACTTCTTTAGTCCAAAACAGAGTCGGTGCTATTAATGTGTCAGACTTGTACGTCGTTTGAGTTTTATTTGGAAAATTAAGTAAAATTTCTGACATTTGAAATTTAGTACGTGTTTGGTTTATGAAAACAACTCTATTTTTTATTTTCATTTTATAGAAAATAGAAAATGATTAAGAAAATGTGTTTGATTGAAAAATTAGAAAATAGTTTTTTGAAAAATGAAAATGAAAATAAGTTAAATTTTGAAAACAAAAAAAAAACATGTTTTCATTGTTTTCAAGAAAACAAGTTGGAAAATTGGAAAAAGAGAAAACATGGGTTGCTTGAATATTTTTTAAAAGTTATTTTAAAACTCACAAAAGACCCAAGTTCGATACATGGTGCAAGCAAAAAATTTTTTATTTATTTATTAGGTTTTGGGTTTTCATTTTTTTATTCTGTTTCAGCCTCCATTTGATCAACGTTTTTCAAAGAGAATAAAAATCCTAACAGTCTAACTTCCTGATACTTGTCGTCAACAATAGTAGTTTTGAATCTTCGATTCTGTGAGAATCAATGTTCTTTCATTTCGGCTGCATGAGATGTCGAGTTTCAGTTTGCAAAAAAAAAAAACGGTATTGTTTTTCATTTTACTTGTGATTATGAAATTTAAAGGTTTTTTGTAGCCTAATCCCAGAGTACTCAGCCCACTCATTGATCCAAGAAGCTCCATGGACTCTCTTAAACCCGACTGGTATTGATCACACAAAACAGATTAAGAAGGCCTGAAATTATAAACTGTGGATCAAACAAATAAATCATTTATAATAAACAAAGAATTATTTTAGATACATGTAGCATTATTAGCATTATTAGTTATTGTTTTTCATATTTATTGTTTTGAAAATATAGATACCAAACGCATTTTCTATATTTTCATTTTCAAAAATATGTTTTTATTTTCGTGTACCAAACAAGTTTTCCAAAATTCAAAAAATAGAAAATGAAAACTTGTTTTCAGAAAATGAAAATAGAAAATGAAAACAGAAAATATTTTCATGAACCAAAAGAAGCCTTAATTTTTGATTTGTATTCTAGACACGTGATTTAACATTGAAATTTTAGAGTAAAAAGAGTTGACAATTTTATTATTGGAGTGATTATGCTTGTTAATTTAGTAGTTGTTAACAGGGGCGTAGTCAGAAACAAAATTTAATAGGGTCACATATGTGTGTTAATCCATATTATATAAATATTTTTATACTGTATTAAAAATAGTTTTTTGACTCCACATACGGGGTTAGGACGAGACACATGTCTTTTAAAAATATTAAAAATAAAATAATACACGTGTTATCATCCTAACTTCACTTGTGGAGTCAAAAAAACTTTATTGACAGTGTATATAATAATTATCCAATTATTATATGAAGTAATCATTTTTAAATATATAAATTAAGTTGAAAATTGCTTGATTAGTGATTTTATTATTTATATTTTAATTTGCAAAAGATATCTTTAGACATATAGAATTTTTTTTAATAAAAAAGAAATAAAAATTAACATTATATTTATATATAATAAAATGTACGATTTTACTTTTATCTAGAACATTTATACATAAATATATCTTTATGAGAAATTATATACATCACATTTTATTTTTTAATACTTATTAACATATGATTATATTTAGAGAAATTACCAAATATACTATTAATAGAGTTTTAAACTTCATAAACATAGTTAATAAAATGATACATATCCCTTAAGGAATAGTAAAAAAATAAAAAAACTAATTAGAAAATAATGTAGGATGCATGACAATTTTTTAACCATGATTGTAAAATTAAAAATTTTCATTGTCAATGTATTAAAAACTAACCTTTATAATTTTACCAAAATATAAAGATTTTTTAAAATTTTCTTTGCAACCTAAATATTAATATTATCATTATAAAAATAACTAAAAATTTTATTTTTGATCATTTACTTTATATTTTTAGGAAATTTATTGGCTTCAATATAAAAAATAAAAATTTTAATACTTTTTGCATTTATAAATATAACTTGACTAAAATTCAATGGGGTCATTTTGTACGTGGCTACACCACTGGTTGTTAACATTAATATTGATTCTATCAATTATCAGTGTTACTATAAAAATAGCATTTTCAGTAATGATCATTTAATCTTGTTTGATTAAATGATAATTATTTATATCGATAAAAGTGTGTTGAAACCATAATAATGAAATCATTATACAACCTTCAAAATATAAAATCATATCAAGGATAATTGTAAAATTTTCTAATACATTGACACTCCTGTCCAATTTTTTTTTTGTTTTATACAATTAAAAAATCCTATATTTACGTTTATTCATTCTCCAGTAAGGCCAGTTTTATGGATAGTCCAATATTAATATCTTCCTTTGCAATATGATGACATCTAGTTTAACCTCTACAAAGTAAATATAAATAGGGTTTGTATATGATGCATTGACAATGTATAGTTTTTATATACTGTCAATACATCAGAGGTTGATACCTCATCAATTGGCAAATTAAAAAATATGTCAAGTCCTTAAAAGCAAATATAAATAATTTTTTTAATTTGCTCATAAGGGCTTATTGATGAAGTGTCAACCTCTTATGCATTGACAGTGTATAGAAACTATACACCGTCAATGCATCATATATAAATCCATATAAATATAGGGTATATACTGCCGTGTACCGGGAAAGGAGGATACGGTGTTTTGGTGGGTACAGAGTAGATCTAGCAATCTTAATCATCATACAATAGCAAAACATAAAAATGACCTAAAAAATAGACATGGAGATACAAATTAAAATTTGGTGAAAATTGCATATATATTTGGTAAAATGTAAAAAAAAATTTTAATTTGACATATTGATATGAATTTTGACACAAAAATTTTATATTTTACATGATATGAATAGAATGGTCCAGCACAAAAAAAAGTCAAATTTAGAATATGGGATCTTCGTTATCAACCATTGCCGTCTTCATCAACTCTTTCAATTCAAGTTCTTCTATCATAAACAGTAAGTCAATAGTCCTTATTCATGAAACGAGACAAAAAAAAAAGCTTTAACAGTAAAATCAACGTAAACAAATTACAATGAGCATAATTTAGAATCCATGACCTTAAACACATAAAAATAAACGTACATTAGTATTAATAGATGTAAACATATCTTGTAGTAAGGGTTGTGGCTCAGTTGGCAACGCAGGCTGAGTTTGTGGGAAGAGCTCTCGGGTTCGACTCCCACTAAACACATCTTTGGGGAGGGGTGAAGAGCCTTAACTGTGATTAAACTCCGAACAGGATTAGTCTCAAACCGTTAAAACGGATGAGAAAACCTGTGGTTTACAAAAAAAAAAACATATATATACATCTATTGACATTCATTCATATTTTTTACATTTATTCTCATGATTTAGTATATTTTCTGGCATATTTTATATTTATTGACATTAAATTTACCTTTATTGTCATGTGTGTTTATATTAATGTTCCAGGAAGATTAAAATTTTGATCTTACTTCAAATGAATAACTCTGCCTTTTCCCACTTTTAAAGTTGGCAAAAAGAAAATCATTTTTCATTTGTTAATTTAAAGTTTTTTTGGTAAAAAAATTAATCTAGTGATTAAAGAGCTTGAGAAAAGAGAAGATTCAGTACTTCAAAAAAAAAAAAAGATTCAATTTCTCATTTCGATTAAGTAATTTATTGATGTTTTCCCCTTTTCAGCTTGTATGTTCTATAAAATTCCATAGAGAATTTTTATTTTCAAGTGTGAGAGACAATAGAAATGGGATCTTCAAAACTGCCGTTCTTATTTTATTTGGTTCTTCCATTCCTTGCTACTCTCAATCTTGCAGCCGATCCATACTTTCAGTCTTCTTTTATAACAACAGCAGGTAACCACACTGCAAACAGCACTTACCAGGCCAACCTCAACAACATCTTCTCTCAAATCACCTCTGTGACAGAATTCAGTTACGGGTTCTATAATCTTTCTGGTGAAAACCCCAACAAAGTTAATGCAATTGCACTTTGCAGGGGCGATAGAAACCAAGATGAGTGCAACAGTTGCCTCAACGATACCATATCTGAGCTCAGTCAGCGATGTCCCTTTAGCAAGGAGGTGATCGGATGGTCTGAATTTTGTACGCTGCGCTACGCCAACCATTTATAATCATTTGTTTATGTTCATGGGGTTCAATTTCACCTTTTTTTTTTTACTCACTGACAATCATTTGCAGGCACGGAAAAATTGGAGGGAAGGGACAGCATTGAATCTCATTGATCCAGCTTTGAGAGATGGTTCCAGGAATGAAATGTTAAGATGCATCCACATTGGATTACTATGCGTTCAAGAAAATGCAGCTAACAGACCAACCATGGCTACAGTTATTCTGATGCTTAATAGCTTCTCAATCTCCCTCCCGCTGCCATCACAACCACCATTTTTCATGCACACCAACAAGGAATCCTACATGTCGTTCTCTTTGAGTTATGATTCCATGGCGTCCAAGAGTGAAACACTCCCATTGTCCATTAACGAAGCTTCAATTACTGAACTATATCCTAGGGATTGAGAATCGAAAGTTAAAATTACAAAAATCTAATCTTACATGTCATCTAGTGTAAAAATTAGGTATGCGTATAATTTGTTTGATTAGAAACAAAAGAAAAAAAAGATTCCTTTGACTTAGTCTTACCAAGCACACGCTTTGACTTAGTCTTTCCATTTACCAATCAACATCTCTTGACTTGCTTTTGGTCAGGTCCAGAACACGTTTGAACTCAATTTCTTTGGTCCGAAACAGTGTCGGAGCTATTAATGTGTGTCAGACTTGTGATCATTTTTTTTTTTGAAAGGCAAAATAAAATAATTTATTGCTGAAGCCAGAGAAATACAAAACAGAGTGAAGCCAAAACAAGACTTCACGCAGCAAGAAGGCTGTGACAAAACAACTAGAGGACTTGTCCCGAGTGCACAATCGGACCACCAAAGACAGCCAAATCGAAAGAGACGAAAACACATACACTTGAGGTGCATCAGCAAAATAATACAGACCAATACACGATCAACACAAACCCAGCCCATTTTTATAAAGCACACAAAACCAAATCAGACACAGAACAACCACAATCTATAAGAACAACCATACAACCAAACCACAAAATGTGCCACATCGCGCCGGCGCAAACATGGCTGGATCACAGAACCAAGGGCATCCAGACAGCACACCCAAACACCTGCACCGCCTCGTAAATGCTTACCACCTTATACCAGGGGCTGCAGCCTTCCTGCACCTCAAAAGCAAAAATAGCACACAAAGCAGATCGCCTCCAATTAACTCAAATTTAGCACCCGACAAACCCCAACGAACCAGTACATCTAAAAGCAAATCAGTGGGACATCAATTCCATTCAATGAAACCAAAGCCAAGAAAAGTCGCCATCAATTCCACCCCAATAGACTTATCCAGCAACTCAGGCCAAACTGCTAGCCAATTTCAAAACGACGAGATAAAAGGATTCACCAGAAGATAACCCCACTACCCAAGACATGGACAAAATCCAGTAGTGCAAATAATCTTCTCAAATCAATACATGAAACGTTAACTAGGCCAAAACATCAAACATTTCTAGTGCAAAAGCAAACCCAACAAAAACCAAACCCCAAAATCTGCCATCTCCCAAAAAATAATTCCAATTCAAATTCACACAAACCATCGAACACAAACAACGGGAGAAGAGGTTGCAAACTTGACCAACCAAAAGGCCCATCCAAACACAGTAGCAATCCCACAGTTTCAGTTTGACACACTGACAAGGTAACCTTGCTACTAGTCAGAACTAACATTCACCCCACAATTCATCGCCAATAAATTAATTATAACCCAAAATCGAATCATCAAAGCATTGCAAGATAAATGAATCAGAGATGAGCAGAAAGGCATCCGATTCGATTAACCCCAGCTTTAGCGAGATTGTCAGCAATTGAATTTGCTTCTCTTGGAATGTATGAGATATCTGCCAGATTAATAGAATGAGAGAGTTGGGATAGTTGGATGGAGATATTTCTCAGTCGCCAAGGGGCAGAGTTTGGATTGTTTGCCCATCTTACAGCATTTTTAGAGTCGCTTTCAATGACCAAAGAATGATGTCTTGAATAAATCGAGTTGCAGACTTGTGATCATTTGAGTTTTATTTGGAAAATTAAGTAAAATTTCTGACATTGGAAACTTAATTTTTGACTTGTATTCTAGACACGCGATTTAACATTGAATTTTAAAGGTAAAATGAATTGACAATTTTGTTATAAGAGTGATTGGTACTAAAAAAGATAAATTATGCTTGTTAATTTAGTGGTTGTTAATATTAATATTGATTCTATCAATTACCATTACTACAGTAAAAATAGCATTTTTAGCAATGAACATTTTGGAATCTTGTTTGCTTAATCAAATGTGAGATAATCAATTATTAAATGGAAACTTGTTTATGTATATTGAACAAAATGCGCTAAAAAACATGATAATGAAATCATTGTGCAACGTTCAAAATATAAAGTCAAGTCCAAATTTATTGTTCTTACTTTGTTTAATACAATTAAAAATCTTATATTTACATTTACTCATTCTCCAGAGAAAGTTCAGTTCTATCGATAATCCAATATTAATATTTTCCTTGGCAATGTGATGACATCTAGTATTACCTCAGCAAAATAAATAAAAATATGGGATATATACTGCCTGTGGAAAAAGGAGGATACAAAGTTTTGGTGGCTACAAAGTAGACTTAGTAATTTTAAACACAGCAATATAACAAAACACAAAATCGATAAGAAAAAGTGAAATAAAGATGATATAAGTTAAAATTTCATAAAAATTGTATATGAATTGTGTTAAACTTTAAAAAAAAACATTTTTATTTACTATGTTGACATGAAATTTAACACAAATCTTTCGTATTTTATATGTCATATCTCCATAACTGATCATTGAAAGTGATTCAAAAGTGATTATTTATTGGTTAAATAGAATCAATGTCAGTCCATGGAAGTATTACAATATTATCAATAAGTAGTGTAATTTGTATTCATGCTTAGGATCTATCTCCTTCATTCATATCTTTAAAGAAGTTAATCTTTTTGTGAACTCCTTAGCTAAAGTTGGAGTTCATAGATTTGTGGACTTGGAAGCGTGGTTGTAATTCTCGTTCATCATCAATAAATATATTTCTTTACTTAAAAAAAGAAAAGAAGAAACAATAATCTGGCACAAAGAAAGCCAAGTTTAGTCCGTGGCGTCTTTGTTATCAACTATTGCCATCTTTGGGATAGTTTGGATTAGTGGTGCGATTGGCTCTGATGAAGTTGAAAAAAGTGAAATGACTACCATGAATATATATTTTTTTAATAAAATAATAAAAATAAAGTAAAATTGAATGGTACAATAATAATTTTATTTAATTTTGTTTTGTCTTTTTGTGATTTTTTTTCGTCATGTAACAAAAGATGCCATGGCACCAGTGCTAAACGCACTGGCCCAGGCATCCAAATTGAGCCTCCATCAACTCTTTCAAGTCAATCCCTTCTACCATACGCAATAAGTCAATAATCCTTAGTCATGAAACGAGAAAAATAAAACATATAAAATTAATGTTAATGGACGTAAATAAATTTTCGAGTAAAGCTATCACGTGGATACATGTCCTGACATTAATTTTATATCTATTATCATTGTTTATCATATTTTTAATATATTTTATGTCTATTGATACTAAATTTACATTTATTATCGTTTTATAGTAAGCTCAAAATTTTTGGATTTACTGCAACCGTATAACTCTTTCTTTTTCCACTTTTAATGTTCAAAGACAAAGTCATTTTTCATTTGTTAATTTAAAGTTTTTTTTTTTGGTTAATAAATTAATTTAGTGATTAGAGAGCTTGAGAGAAAAGATACAATATCCATTTTTTTTTTTAAAAAGTTCCAATTTCTCACTTTGATTTCGTAATTTATTGATTCCTTACCCTTTTCAGCTCGTATGTTTTATAGAATTCTATTGAGAATTTTTTTCCAAGTGCAGAGGGACACAATGGAAATGGGATATTCAAAACTGCTGTTCTTTTTTTGTTTGGTTCTTCCATTCCTTGCTACTCTCACCCTTGCAGCCGATCCATACTTTCAGGCTGATTGTGTAGAAACAGCAGGTAACTACACTGCAAACAGCACTTACCAGGCAAACCTCAAAAGCATCTTCTCTCAGCTCACCTCTCAGACACAATTCAATTACGGGTTCTATAATCTGTCTGCTGGTGAAAACCCCAACAAAATTAATGCAATTGCACTCTGCAGGGGGGATAGAAACCAAAGTGAGTGCAACAGTTGCCTCAATGAATCCATATCTGAGCTCAGGCAGCGATGTCCCTTTAGCAAGGAGGTGATCGGATGGCATGAATATTGTACCCTGCGCTACGCCAACCGGGTCCTCTATGGAGACATGGAAAGCTCTCCCGACTCTTGTCTATACAACATACTAAACGTATCGAATTTTGATCGGTTCAATCGGGCACTGGATGTCCTATTGAATAATCTGAGCAGTCGAGCCGCAGCTGGGGGTCCTTTTCCCAAGTATGCAGCAGATAACTCATTGGTGGCCGTTCTTCAAACATTATACGCTCTAGTACAGTGCATTCCTGATTTGTCCAAGCAGGAATGTGGCAAATGTCTAACTGTGGCTAAGCAAGGAATTGGAGGTTGCTGCTTGGGGAAGATAGGATGTAGGGTTCTTAGACCAAGCTGTTTCTTGAGGTTTGAGTCTATCCCATTTTATCAGACTCCAATTCCTCTACCGTCACCCCCGCAACCCTCAACTGGAGGTAATTTGTTTAGCCTTGCTGTTAAAATATGTCTTTCTTTTTCATTCAAAATATATATTAAGAATAGCTATATCAAATTAATTGTGTCCTTGATACCTGGATCGTGTTTGCATTCCACGATATATTAATTGCATTCCCCAACAAATATATATAGATGGGCTTTTTATATATTTTTTTCCTCAATTTGAGTTGCATACCACTCATGATCAACTGGAAGACTCAATCCCTGAATAATTCTATTGTTTTGTTGGGACCAAATTTTTCTACTGTTTTGCGTTAACGCGATAGCTAATGGATAAGAATAGCACAGAAGAGACTTTAGGCCCACCGCTAGTCATTTATTAGGACGAAATCTACGAATATGAAAAGGTATTGCAAGTACCAATATTTGAATTTTAAATTGTTTAGATTTTTTTTTAGGAGTGGTTGCATGAATAATTGGTGCTAATTCCTAAGTTTGACTTTGCCCCTCTTTTGCCCGAAAGTATTCAATTCTTAATTTCTTAATAAAACCAATACAAATTAACAGAGTAAACAAACCAAAGCACGTAAAAGGAAATAAAATTATTCATATACGAAACCCATTGAGTAGTGGTTGGATGAATATAAATTTTGCCTTGTGGGGATTATTCTCTTCTAATTTTATCTATTCCATGTGTAAGTACATAAAATTCTAATTTTGATTGGGCCCATGCTTTTGAATTTTGCAGGAAATGGCAATAGCACAACTCGTATTGTCCTCATTGTGATTGCTCCAGTCGTTGTTCTGATACTAATTAGCGCCATCTGCGTCTTTGGGAGAGCCAGAAGGACCCAAGAAGAACTTGGAAGTAAGTAATATTACTCCCCTAATGCAACATGACTAGTGACTTGATTCAGTAATTTCAACTATTAGCTGCTGCTATGGTCATAAATCATCTTGCTGAAGAAAGGTGTGATGATGATTAATTAACGTTGTCAATTACCAGTGAATATGTTTATAACGTCTCAGAAGAATGTACTTGAAATGCATAAAAAATGCCGTTATTTTATCTTCATGTGTAAAAACATTTTACTTGTTGCAGCTGTTGATGAGGTGATTACAGCTGAGTCCTTGCTAATCGACTTTGCTACCCTTCGGGCTGCAACTAATAGCTTTTCTGATGCAAATAAACTTGGTCAAGGAGGATTTGGAGCAGTTTACAAGGTAAAGAGCCCAACTAGATGAAAAAACTACTAATTTTTCTCAAAATATGTAGAAATCAATCTAAACTCACTTATGCTGCATTATACTATTTTCAGGGGCAGCTTCCAAATGGACCAGAGGTTGCTGTGAAAAGACTATCCAGGGATTCTGGGCAAGGAGACCAAGAATTTAGGAATGAGGTCCTGTTAGTGGCCAAGCTTCAGCACCGCAATTTAGTTAGGCTCCTTGGTTTCTGCTTGGAAGGACATGAAAAGCTTCTCATTTATGAGTTTGTGCCAAACGCAAGCCTTGACCATTTCATATTTGGTAAAGTTTCAGTTTCACTTTCAGATGTATTCCTTGCAATTTTAATAAATTTTATGTTCTCTACGGCATGACATCAGCAGAACATATTCACAAACATCCAAGCAGAAGACTGTGATCCTAGTATTTTGTTCCTATTATAGTCAATGTTCTGAAACTTGTGTACATCTATTAATATAGATCGAGTCAAGCGTGCACAGTTAGACTGGGAAATGTGCTTCAAAATCATAGGTGGCATTGCTCGTGGGCTTCTTTATCTTTATGAAGATTCTTGATTTAGGGTAATCCATCGGGATCTTAAAGCAAGCAACATTTTATTAGATGCGGAAATGAATCCTAAAATTGCAGATTTTGGGATGGTAAGGTTGTTTGTACAAGATGAAACACAACGCAATACTAGCAGAATTATGGGGACATAGTAAGTATCCAAATTTGTTTGAGCTTTGAATTGTTTAGTGTATAATTTATAAATTCTAGCACTATATATGTTACAAAAACAGATTCAAACTCCAAAAAATTACTTAGTTACATTAAGAAAGCCTTGTTCATCAAATCGGGAATGACATCAGAAATGTTCATATCATATGCAGCGGATATATGGCACCGGAGTATGCTTTTCACGGGCAATTTTCAGTGAAATCAGATGTTTTCAGTTTTGGTGTAATAATTCTGGAAATTGTAAGTGGTCAGAAAAATAATTGCTTCCAAAATGGGGAGAGTGTGGAGGACCTGCTTAGCTGTGTAAGTCATATCTGTTTCTGTTCATGGAGTCCAATTTCACTTTTTCTACACAAATTAACATTGACAATCATTTGCAGGCCTGGAAAAACTGGAGGGAAGGGACAGCATTGAATATCATTGATCCAACTTTGAGAGATGCTTCCAGGGATGAAATTCTGAGATGCATCCACATTGGATTACTTTGCGTTCAAGAAAAGGTAGCTGACAGACCAACCATGGCTGCAGTTATTCTGATGCTTAATAGCTTCTCAGTCTCCCTCCCGTTACCATTACAGCCACCATTTTTCACGCACAACAACATTGAATCCGACATGTCATCCTCATTGGCTTATGATTCCATGGTGTACAAAAGTGAAACAATCCCATTATTAGAGTATAAACGAACATAACGTTCGACAATAACTCTGTAAATATGTTCAATTTTCTATTCATTTACGTAGCTTAACAAACTATCTTAAACAATATTTCTATCTTCGTTTATAAAACGAACTGAATAGAACAAATATGTATGCTTTTCATTTATATTTATGAACAAACTCGTTTAGGATTTGTTTAAAACTCATTAGTTAAATTTAACTTTAAATGTTTTATTAAATTTATTTTATTGTTAGTTACATGAACATGTGTTTGTGAATGTGTCTTATTTTATATATATATATATATATATATATATATAGTATGTATATATATATTCACTTAATGTTCACAAATATGTGTTTGTGAACATATTTATTTAATATTTGTGAATAAGCTCGTTAGTTTAAACAAACTTATTCGTGAACATTAATGAGAATCTTAATATCCAAACGAACAAAAATAAACATAATCCAATTTGTTTTTCAAACACAAATAGTATTAAAAATAAATTATCGAATAAGAACGTAATAAAATTATTAAAATTCATTCCTTCATTTAATTGGTAACTTGTACAGTTCACACTCTTCGGCTCTACTCATAAATTTTCCAGTAATAGATCTTTCACAACGAGATCTATCTTATACAGTAACGGTATGTAAGTATGAGGATTAATTGGGTAGCTGACCCTCTTAGTCCGTTCTTTGCAAGAGTCGAAGCATAATCTTTTTGGTTTTTAAATAGAAATAGGGTTTTCCCCGCTTAATGGATAAGCATTTGCTACCAATGGGGAATTTTTTCTCATCTTAAATTCCAAGATTGGATTTGTCAATGGAAACCATAAATTTCATACAAAATAGAAGTATATGGTTTGTGCCAATGAAAATCATAAATTTCATGCACAATAGAAAGATACGATAGATCTATCTGTTTTAGATACACTACAAAAAATGAGATTTTTAAAGGCATTTTTGTATAGGCGGTTTTAGAAACCGCCGGTACTTTCACTTTTTTAGCTAGTTTTTGCTGGCTGAAACGTAAGCGCCGATGTTAACCAAACCTTTAACGACACCCAGATTTTAATTTCTTTAAATATTTTCTTTCTTTCTCTATCTCAAATTAGATCCAATCCCCTTTCTCTCCTTCTGTTTTCTCCATATTCGTTTTCTTCTCTTTTCATCTCAAATCAGAGTTTCCCTATTTTGAAGACCAAACCCTAGTCTTTCCTACACCATCCTCATCATCAGCTTTACTTTAAAATTGCTCTCGGCTCTCAAATTCTCCTCGTCTCTCCATCGATCATCTCCACTCTCGGTTCTCACTTCCTTTTTTTTATAATTTTTGTTTTCTGTTCTTTTCTCGTCTCGTCTAATCTCCTCTATCTACGGCTTCATCACCTCTTCTCTCCATTGATAGTAGCTCTTAGATGTTGAGGATCCTAGGTCTAAAGTTCCACAATGTAAAGGGAAGTTCTTAGATGTGTATCAGGCATTGGAAGTGGCTAGATATGATATTCAGTACTGTGATTGGCGGGCTCGGCAAGATTTACTCACAATCATGCTTCTTCATGAAAAAGGTCTTCATCATTCTCAATCTGATATTCTTCTTTGTGAGCATTTGGAAGTTGTGCTATATTTACTGCTTGACCTGTGTTTCAAACTTTTGATTTTGTTTTTAGTTATTTTTTAATCTTGTGTCGTAGGATGTGTTTACTGTTTACCTAATAATTTTTTCAATTTTATCTTTTGGGAAGGTTTTGTTGTTTTATTATGTTAGTTCTCACTTTGTTGGATATGGGTGTAGGTAGTGGAAGTGTTGAATCCTCTAGCTCGTGAATACAAGTCTATTGGTACGATGAAAAAAGAGCTTGCAGAATTGCAAGGAGAACTAGCACAAGCTCACAGACAGGTAGACGAAATTAGCAGTTAACGAAACTGTGATTCTTATAATTTTATTAGGACATGTATGCATCAACAAGATAAATAAATATACCAATGATTTTTTTGCTATCCAACTGATTAGATGCTTACCTCTTTTTTTCCAACAAAAATAATCCGAGTAAGACTTTACCATAATTTCTATTTATAATAGACAAAGGAATAATCACAGGAGGTCCCAACTCTGGTGTCATAGCCAATTTTGATTCTGATCCAAGTGATTTAACAGGTACATATATCTGAGGCAAGGGTTTCTGCTGCTTTGGATAAACTAGCTTACATGGAGGAATTGGTTAATGATAAGCTGTTAGAAGATAGAACCACAACAGAGTCCATTGTAGCTTCCCCTTCTTCTAGCATGCCAATACAATCTTTGGATACTGTGAAGAGGAAGTTGCCTCGGAAAAGCTTGGATGTCTCAGGTTCAGTTCAACCATATCACCCTCGCTTGAAGAATTTCTGGTATCCTGTTGCTTTCTTCACTGATCTGAAGGATGACACTATGGTAAGCTATAGTTCAGAAGTATAGGATTGCTTATCCTCTCAATATCGATCAGTTTATACCATGTCACAGGATATTGACATATATCCTCATTCTGTATCAGGTTGTTAGGGACCAGTGCTTCCTTCTTTTATTTTTGGTTTCTTATGGCAATTTGCCTAGCTACTAGAACTATGAGATTTGTTCTTTCTTGTGCCAGCAGTGAAACGTTTTCTTGGTCACGCTTGGGAGTTTCTTTTTTTGTGTGATCTGAAACTAAAATTTTTTATTGATGTCTAGCAGGGCCAGTTTGTCCGAGTTCATAATACCAGTGCATAAATTCTGGAAGAGTCTTGATCATTCTTTTTCTGTTGGGATGAGGTTCAAAATGCGATTTGAAACTAAAGATGCAGCAGAACAAAGGTGTGACCTGACCTGCAACTCTTAATTTATATGGTTTCTAACCTAAAGGAGGAAAGGCTTCCTGTGCCATGCCATCAACGACTTAATTGAATTTTTCTTCCTTGCAGATACACAGGACTAATAACTAGAATTGGTGATATGGATCCTGCCAGATGGCCTGGTTCATTCACCAAATTCTCAACCACCTTATTGCTTAGACCTGAAAGGTAAAATTCTGTGGACTTAGAGCATTGCTTTTAGTGTTACATCTTCTTCTAACTTTCTGTTTAACATTGTGAAGGTATGAAATCAAGTTCTCGGTGGATGGAGAGTGGCAGCTATCACCAGAATACCTTACCTTTGGTGAGGGATTAATGAAATTAACTTTCTAACTGTAGAGTAGCTTTGGTCTTTAGTTTCTAGTCATGCTAGATATAAAGAACTAATAATTGCCTTACTAAATGCAAGATTTCACTAACTATATTTAGGTTCAGAATGTGATTTTCTGATTCATGTACTTCTCTACTTATTGAATCAAGTATAAATATTTTGTAAGATTAATTATGGGAGGTGAAATTTAAATGTTTCTAAGTTCTTGGTCTTTTTAAGATCTATGATTAAGAAAATTGATGTTTTATTATTTTGCTGATGTAAAAGTTTAAGTGAAATAAGTATTTATATTATGCAAATTGGTTAAAATTGCGGCAATATATGTGGACAATAGCGATATAAAATGATTGAATTGCACATGCATGCTCTCTTGAGAATTAGTTATAATTCTCATTAATCTTTTATTTCCCTTTCAAGGATGGCGAATTTCCTGTTCTTCCCCTATCTGTTTATGAAGCTGTTGTTATGGTACACAGTGAAGCCTCAGCCTCTAAGGAGTACTTATCATTATATTAGTTCTTCTACTATCTATATGATAAAAGAAATGTGAGTTTACTTCTCTTCTTCCCCTTAACTTTGCTTGTTGAATACATCTTTCATTCGTCTGGTTAAACCTGTATGTTGATGATTTAGTTTTTGGATGGTTATGAATTGGGTTTAGGTTTCATTTTCTTAAGAGCAATATAATTGTCTAAGGCCACATTGATGGTTCCGAATTGCTTAAACTCCTTTATTTTCTGGTATAACACAGTTGACCTTGCATATGTGTGAGAGAACAGACTCAATGTGAGGAATCTAATTAATATAGAACCTTTTTTCTTTCCTCAAATCTGTAAATGTGGCTTAGGGGTCATAGTCTAGAACTCTTGGCTACATTTGCCCTGTCTTAAAGCAATGCTTTATAACATTCTAGTTGGTATATTCTTAATGTTGGCAATTGGTGTTACTGCCCATTTTGTCATACAGGCACAAGAGAAGTTTCTGTCTTTAAGGAAAAGCACTACGATTGACGTAACTGCAGACATAGAGGAGGTATGTACAATATTAACTTTGTATTAACCCAAAGAATTATTCATACAAGTGCATCAATTGATGAACTTTGTTTACATTTGTAATAATATTGTTTTATCTTCAAACCACGTAGTTTCATTATTGTTTTACAATGTAGCTAATAAATTGTAATGTTTTCCATCTATTCTAGTGCTTCCGTAGTTCTCTGGGAATGTTCCAGTAGCTTTGAAGACAATTTTTCCTTCAACAAATATAACTAGACTAGGGGCTTGGTACTTAGTTTTTATATTCTTGAGAACATGTTATGAATTAATGATAGAATTCCTTGTGAGCTTTGCATAAAAAAAACTATGAATTGTTATTATTGTTGTAATTATTTTGGACCATAGATTGTGCGTTGAAAGAATCATATTTGATGCTTATTGTGTAATCATGAACTGTGAACCTTCTCTATTTATCTATTTAAAATGTGACTTTAGAATTCTGAATTTTCTTTTTTTTATTAGTGCAATGGACATGAATCAATTGAATTACCAAATGAGGCAAGCTGCCAATGCCTTCATAACAGTTATTTTATTAACAAAAAATTGCGCTAACAATTATTTTATTGACTTTTATTAAAAAAGTTTTAATTAAGAGTTAAAATCATTTCATTAGACTATCAGTGAACAATGGTATTAACACAAAAAATTAATCAAGCTTTTAAATTTAAAATAAAATTCAATAAATATAAAAATTTTAAATTTCAAATTAGATTTTTACCGGCGCTTAAAAGTGCCGGTAAAAGCTTTTAAATTTAAAATAAATTCAAATTTCAAATAGGATTTTTGCCGGCACTTTAAAGTGCCGGTAAAAGTATTTTACTTTTAAAGGCATTTAAAAGTGCCGGGAAAAGTCATGCCGTAATTTATCAGACTTTTACCGGCACTAAAGTACATCACCACCGGCAGACCTTCAGCGGCATTCACCTAGCCGGCAGTTAGCCGGCGGTCAATGAACCGCCGGTAAGGTTTTTACCGGCGGTTCATTGGTCTTTTACCGGCACTTATAAGTGCCGGTAAAAGTCAGTTTTTTTGTAGTGATAGTGAATGGAAAAACCCCATTCTATTCACTAGTTCTTTCACCCTTATCCATTATTCAATAATGAAGCTTCAATTCATGAAGTAGATCCTGGTCAGGGTTTGAAAATCCAATGTTATAATTGCAAACATCCAATCTGACATGTTTCTAGTGTTTTCCTTTTTCTCTTTTTTGAACTTATGCTAATAAAATATGTGAAAAAATTTAGACATAAAATTTTTGTATTTTACACAATTTGTATTAGGTGATCTGCACAAAGAAAACCAAGTTTAGTCCATAGCATCTTTGTCATCAACCATGGCCATCTTCATCAACTTTTTCAATTCAATCCCTTCTACCCTACGTGATAAGCCAATAGTCCTGATTAGTCATGAAATGAGACAGTAACCGAATAACACTACCTTTTGCCACTTTTAATATTGGCAAAAACAAAATCATTTTTCATTTGTTTAATTAAAGTTTCTTTTTAAATTAATTTAGTGACTAGAGAGTTTGAGAAAAGAAAGGATTCAATACCCTTTTTTTTAAAAAAAAAAGGTTTCGATTTCTCACTTCAATTTAGTAATGTATTGATGTTTTCCCCTTTTTTGCTTGTATGTTTTGTCAAATGCCGTAGAGAATTTTTTTTCCAAATGCGGGGAGACTAATGGAAGTGAGATCTTCAAAAGTCTTCCCGATCAACGCCAGAAGTTGCGGTGCAATCCAAATCAACTCTCAATCTTTCCGCTCACACACTTTGTCTCAATCTTCGCAATCAATGCCTGCGTCTGTGTCTTGCTCTTAGTCAAGTTAAGAACCAATTTGAACCACGTCTCTACATTAATTCTCAATTTCTTGGAGGCTTGGGAATTGTTAATCTGGGATCAAGCAACCGAGCCCTTCTTTTAAAGTGGCCCTGGAGATTCGGGAGAGAAGAACATGCTCTTTGGAAGAATGTCCTTTGTTCGAAATACCATTTCTCTGCCAAAGACTTGTGGCCTTTTCCCTGTCATTCAAGAACTCTCTCTCCTGTTTGGAGAGATATTCAATTTAATTGGGAGAGAGCGAATAATTCTAACCTTATAAACGATTTCTTTTTCTTTTGTGCAGGTAACGGTTCATGAATTAGATTTTGGAAAGATAGATGGATTCAAAACATTAATCTTGAAGACTCTTTTAGGCGTATCTTTATCCTTGCCACAAAAAAAAAATGGAGTGATATCAGAATTCGGTAAATGGACAAACTCTGATTGGGAATGGAATATTTCTTTTAGAAGAACTTTGCTTGACTAGGAATTAGATCAATGGAATAGTCTAATTGGACTCTTGAACACTATCACCATCTCTCAACAAACACAAGACAGATTAGTTTGGACTCTTTCGACAAATGGTATCTACAGTCCTAAATCATTCAGGCTGCAATTAGAGAATCGAAATACAAATGAAAGACCCATTGAAAGCTTCGTTTGGAAAGGCATCGCTCCTCCAAAGGTCGAACTCTTTTGTTGGAATGCAATCAGAGGCTCTCTTCCTATTGGCAACGTTCTACAAAGAAGAGGTATCCCATTCAATCATGTCAACCAATGCATCTTCTGTTCTGAAAATGAAACGATAGATCTTCTTTTTCTTTCTTGCAACCTCACTTGGAAAATCTGGGATTATTGCATCAACTGGTGAAAAATCTCTTGGACACAACCATGTGATTTGAAAGCTCATTATCAAGGCTGGATGGAACTCAACTCAAATTCAAAACAGAGTATCATATGGAACACTCTATTTTATGCTGCAATTTGGTCAATTTGGCTTAGCAAGAACGAAAAATTATTCAATCAAAAGGTTCTTCCTTGGCAGCAAGTTTGCTTCTTGATCAAACACAGACTTGGCTAGTGGTTACATGCAAAGTTCCCTAGTTTTGACATGTCCTCTTTCACTATTAACCCCATTGATTCTTCTCTACCATTGAAGAAAAAACAGAGTAGGAGGAACATCAATTGGACACCACCACCTTTCGGAATGTGGAAAATAAATTTAGACGGCTCTTCAATTGGAAAACCCGGACCTTCTAGCATTGGTGGAGTGATTCGTGACTTCAAAGGAACTGTTTTGATAGTTTTTTCCAAAAATATCGGAATAACAGATTCAAACCTCGCCAAACTTCTTGCGATTGTTGAAGTTCTTGCAATTGTAGTTAAAGCCAACATCAACTCTATTCCAAAACTTATCATTGAAAGAGACTCAAAGATAGTGATTTCTTGGCTCAACAATTCCCAGGAGAAACCGTGGAAGTACAACAACCTCATCAACAAGCTTTATAATATGCTTCAAAGTTTTGGTCAAGTTGAATTTTGTCATATTCTCAGAAAAGCAAATAATTTTGCTGATCATCTTGCCAAAAGTGGAATTTCTCGTAACTCTGACTTTTTGGCATGGTTGTAATCTTTCTCTATTTTCAATAAAGTTTACCTTCCAAAAAAAAATTCTCAATTTCTTTTAGTTCAGAAACAAAAGTTATCCATATCAAGAACTAATTTGATTTAGAAGTTGTTAATTTTTTTTACGAGAGATTAAATCCAAAACTCGAATTTCTCTTTTCTTTTTATACTTTCCTATGAACGAAAAAAATTGTTGATATCATGTTTGTCCTTAAACAAAGGAATAATTGAAAAATAACATTAAAAAGTTAAAAGTTTTTTTTGTTTTCTTTTAATTTTGAGGACCACAACTTTAAAATGTGAAAGTTTTTTGTTTTCTTATAATTTTGAAGACTACATGCATATACACCTATAGCAACTTTGAACTTTAATAGTACTTCACATCACGAATAAATTAAAATCTTACGAATCTTTAATTAAATTAAAATGAAATTATTAATGGACCATGCTTGGTTTTATATATATATATATATATATATATATATATATATATATAAGCAAAATTGTCATTAATAAAAATTATTCCCAAAAAAAGGATTAGCTCAATCAGGTGCAAAACTTAACACCATCCCAAACACTTTAAACCAACAAAACAAGATAGCCAGCTTGACAGAGATATTATACAAAATCATGCCAAAAATAGGGATCAATAAAGGATTCTGAAGGATATGAAGCAAAGAAGAATAGGAGAGAAAAATGAAGAAAGAGTTCAGATATTTTCAGGAAAAGCCACTGTTTTGGGCTGTATTGTTCATAATTTATACAAACATTTAACAAAAGTTTAAACTTAACAACTCCTAACAACTACCTTACATGTTTGCCTAACAAAGTGGATTACCATAACCTTATCATATCAAGAACTACCTAAAACCTGATGCAACAAGACAAGTAATGGGCAGAACATGTCAAAAAGTGACAGTAGAAATGCCACTCAAGCTTCTTCAACTGCTAACACTCCTCCTTGGCATTTCTATTGGAAACACCAAGGCTCCTCCTTAATGTTTCAAACCTTGCTTTTGACAAGGCCTTGGTTAAAATGTCTGCAATCTGATCTTCTGACTTATAGTGCATTAATTTCACTTCATTCTCAGCTTCAGCTTCTCTAAGAAAATGATACTTGATCTTTATATAATTAGTTCTCCCATGAAACATAGGGTCCTTGGCCATTGCAATTGTTGATTGATTATCACAGATAATTCTTGTTGGATCATCTTGCTTCTGATTCAAATCTGTCATGATTTTTCTTAACCAAATTGCTTGATTAACAGCAGCAGCAGCAGGAGCTATCTACTCTGCTTCAATAGTTGATTAAGCCATAGTTCCTTGCTTCTTAGAGTTCCAGGTAAATGCACTCGAGCTAAAAGAAAAAAGATAGCCTGAGGTGCTCTTCATGTCATCAAAAGACCCTGCCCAATCACTATCAGAGTATCCAAGCAGCCTGAATTCATTAGATTTCTGATATAGAACACCAAAGTTAATTGAACCTTTGATGTATCTTAGAATTCTCTTTGCTGATCTGAAACGAGCTTCACTAGGACAATGCATGAATCTTGAAAGAACACTAACAGCAAACATTATATCCGGTCTAGTTGCTGTTAAGTACAACAAACAACAGATTAAGCTTCTATAACTTCTTTCATCAGCCTTCTGAGAACTATCATCCTTGCTAAGCTTCTCATTCTAAACCATAGGAGTACAAATAGCTTTACAATTCTCTGTGTTGAATTTTTTCAACAATTCCTTAGCATATTTCTCTTAAGAAATGAAGATTCCTTGTTGAGTTTGAGAAATTTTGTAATAACCGAAAAATTCTAACTATATTAAATTAATTGTCTATTATTTAGCACAATTTTATAACTAATAAAAATAAATTTTAAAATAATTGTATAGGGACATGTAGATGGGTGGACATCTCGGCACGGCTTAAGTAGTCCCGGAAATAAGAGATCTTGCCTACTTCGAGCTCGGGAGCGACAAGCTACAGTAAGCCTATGAATTTTGGTTAAACCTTGTGTAAATCAACTAAGTTCATAAAGTTGATTTTAATGTATTTTAATTAGTTAAATTCGAAAATAATAGAATTATTTAATCTAAGTGTGAGTCTTGGGTGTAGTTACATATTATACATCATTTATATATAATAATAAGTATGGTATACACATATATAATAAAACAAAACAAATAAAATAAAATACTACAACAAAGTACCTACATAATATAAAATATACTTATATATAATATAAGAATAATATAGTAATAGTAAATTGATGAAAGCTGATTGGCTCTTTAAAGAAGCCAATCGGCTTCCTTGCTTTACCCATTCACGTGGGAACCAAAAATTGAAACAAAACAAAAGTGTAAACAAAGGAAAGGGGAGAAAGTAGACCTAAACCAATAATATATATATATAAATAATAAAACAATCTAATGAAAACCCCTTCCAGCTATTACCCACTGTCGTGGGATTTAAAATGTAACAAAATGAAAAAGAGGGGAATAAGGAAATAGAAGGAAGATAATGGGAAAGAAAAACACAGAGGACGATAGGGATTTGGAGCTTCCACTCTCGACGGAAACAGAGACAAGAAAAGGGAAGGCTGTCCGACGATTTGGATAAAGGAAAAGGGAGCTTCAATCTCAGCAGCCTGTAGGACAAGGGAAGATCTTTTTGGTTAACTATGGTGTTATGTAAAAGATGGAAGTGGGCTGGAGATCAATGAGGAGTATTTGAGAATAGCTGTGTGGCGAAAAAAGGGAAAGATTTAAGTGAGAGCAGCACGCCATTTCTGTTTTAGGATAGAGACAGAATCGAGGGAGAAGGAGAGGGTTTTGACACCCTTTATCTCAACTAGTAGGGTGCGGAAATGAGGCAACAATTAGAGCCCATCAAGACTGAAGCAAGATAAGACAAACGGTGCTGCAGCTGTAGTTAGAATCTACTGGTTAGCTTCATTTTTGGTTGGACGGAAAACTCTACCTCTAGCAACAAAGAACGTGGTAATGGGGGAGGCTTAAAGGATTGAATTAAGTCAGCCACTAAAGGAGAAAGAGTTGCTGAGAAAAAGATCGTAAACAAGAGGAAGAGGGATCTTGACATTAATCAGCAGCAAAAAAAGGGTAAGATTGATTTTTTAGTTTTGGGATTAACATAGGTACATCGGTTTATTTTTGTATCGTGTCTTATGATGGAAATCTGTTTCGAACCCATCGTTTAGGGGCTATTTGGAGAGTTTCAATAGCAAGGAAAATTGAAGAAAAGCGTGGTGTAAATTTGGCTAGTGGGAGAATTAAAGGTAAAAAGGCTTTTCTTTTGTGTAAGCTTAATGTAAATGAAATTGTTTAATAAATTGGAAATAGGACATGATGATAGGCGGCAAGAAATTTAACGGATAATGATGTATATATGGGGTTAAGAATAAGATATATATATATATAATTGTATATTTATGTCGATGTATGCAACTAACGAATAGTTGTAGTGATGAGCCTATCATGTGGGATATGGATATTAATATTGAAGTATGGATGGTGTAGGTTCTTGGTGGGAGCCTTGAATAAATATATAACAAGGGAGAGCTAGAGTTGGGAGACTCACAAAGGTAAAGGCTTTAAGTAAATGAAATAAATTATAAGGATGTAGTATGAATAAATATTTGAGTAAGATATAGATTGAAAATATACTATGAATAATTATTAAATGGGCTTTGTGCATTTAAATTATAGAGAAAACTTCCGAGGAGGTGGAGTTGAACAATTGGCTTAAGAGTGCAAAGTGATATTATCTAGGTAAGGGAATATACGGTAAATATTTATTAGTATGCTATGTTGTGTATGTCCAAATTTTTGTATTTAATACTTATTGATTTTAAATGCATTCTTGGTTGAATTTCATACATATTGAATTGAGTTTGAAGTACAAATGGTCTTGAGATTTGAGTTGTGTTGGATTTGTGAATGAATATACTGTTGGTTGGAGCTTTCTGCAGGTTATTTGGTTGTGGATTATGATGCTGGGTAGTGTCCTATCTATGCCGTCATAATGCCGAAATTTTGTTAGAAATTATTCAATGGATTTTGGTGTTAAATTTAAATCCTACAATGTATTTAAAAACCTCATATATCTTAAGCACTATTTCTTGTCACCGACATATTGTCTTTCTAAAATGTGTTTTGTACTATGAGGTTATCGAAACTAGAGTGTTTACTACAATTCATGCCTCCTATACTCTAGATACGTATAAACGTATTTTTACATGAATTTTGGCATAAGAGACGAGGGATGCTTGGAAATTGCCTGTGTGGCACTTGACTCGCCTGTGTGGCGTTTATTAAGCCTGTGTGGCATTTAAATTATGCCTATGTGGCATTTAGTGAGCATGTGTGGCAACTATTGAGAAATATCCTGGATGCTTTGTGGTCTTCCAGGTGTCCGACAAATAGTCGTGACTTGTACCTCAGCTACTAGATGATCACTGGTGCTTGGATGATTCATGATCATGGATAGAATCTTGGTTCGGAACGGTAACCACTGCTAGCTATAGTGGACGCTCTCATAGAAAGCTTTCGGTTATTTCCAAAGATCCCGGTTATATTACGATACCTTATCAAAGAAATCCTGTCTCTTGAAAATATTTTGATTGTGTATTTCGATTTTTTAAATGCGTGAGTGCAAGTGTTTTTATAGCTTATAGAACAATGATTTGTCAACTTGCATTTTTCCGTAAGACACACTTAAACATGAGTTTTGACACACTTATTCACGCATACACATGCACGAACATAGTAGAACATCTAATATCACTTAGCGTATGTTTTCTTACTGGGCTTTCCCCAAAGCTCACCCCCTTCCACCTCAGATTATTTCAGGTAGACTTGGCACGAGCGTGGTGCATCGAGAGTCTTTTTGTCGAGCTACAGAAAGTTATATTTTGAGCCAAGGTATAATCTTTTGTTCTTTTGTTTATATCCCAGACTAAATTCTTTTGTGTACACAGTGTATAGGATTCGGGATGTAAGTACTAGGTGATATCGAGTCTGTAAACATACTGTGATTCATAATTAAGTTGTAATCTCGATATGTTTATTTATTGAATCACTTGGAGGTCTAATATTTCAGAAGTTACATGGAGATTTGAAATTTCTACAAGTTGAAACGATGATGTACTTAGTATGGGGATGGATACTAGACTAAAATAGGGGCGGAGTTTTTCAATGTCGTTTTCGACACGTCTTACTAGAAGACTATATTGGGACCTTAGACAACTAGTCTTAAACAAATATGAGAGTAAGACTACTCATTAGATTTTTAGCTACATTGAACGAGAGACAAACATAGGAAGTAAAGGAAAAAGTTAGCCCGAAAATCCGGCTTCTGAGGGTGTTACAAATTTCAATTCCAAGGAAGTAAGACATCTCCCCTAAGTCTGTCATTTCAAAGACTTTCATCATTTGGTCTTTGAATTGCAACACCAATTCATATTTGCTTCCTGTCACCGATAAATCATCAACATACAATAAAACAACCAACAGATCATCATTGGTTGTAGTTTTGGTATATAGTGTTGCCTCACTAAGACTTTTCTTGAATCCCAACTTCAATAAATGATCATCAATTCTGGAATTTCAAGCTCTTGGAGCTTGCTTAAGTCCATACAAAGCCTTCTTGAATAGATAGACTTTGTCTTCATCTCCATTAGCAACAAAACCTTTAGGTTTCTCAATATAAATCTCCTCCTCAAGATAACCATTCAAAAATGCAGATTTGACATCAAGTTGGTATATTTTCCAACCTTTTTGAGCTGCCAAGCCTAATAATAGCCTTATAGTATCCAACCTTGCAACCAGAGAGAAAGTATCAGAAAAATCAACACCTTCTCTATGTGACCAAGTTGCTTACAAGACCTACATTGTATGTCAGGTCTGTACCAACAATATTTCTCTAGATGTGTGGTCTTTTTTGTGACGTCCCCGTCACTACATCTTACCATCTAACTTTTTCGTTATTATCCTATACGACTTGATTTGACTCGTTCATCAATGTCATTCATTCTTCTTCTTAAGCTTAATATTTAACAGCTCAATATGAATAATTTATTTTCATAACACAGACTAATGATATGTATATATATCATTCCATACCGCAGGATCTTACAATCATTCCTAACTTAAATCCCCAACATCTTAGATACAAAATTGTTATCTTGTACTGTACCATAGTTGAATTACAATTTACTTTACATAAGTACATAAGTATACCTTCAATACTAATTGGGAAGCGTATCTCGAAGGTACACTTTGATATCTCAAAAGCAAGCTCCTCTATTTGGAGCAGGGTTCGCTTCAGATAATCTGTAGGAAAAATATTCGTAAAAGGGTGAGTTTACGCTCAATAAGAAATGTATGTAAAAGAGTGTACTATGCCTCTATATGCAGTTTTCCTGCTTGGCTTTATAATTTCATGTAAATCATTATAAAACATAAGTTCTTTCTAATAGCATATGCTTACAAATCAAGTAAATCATGTACTTCTTTAAAGTAGCATATGTAAACATACTTCACATGCTTTCTTCAAACATACATCTTATACTTTCTTCAAAACATGCATATCATATACTTTCTTTAAAAACATACATCATATAGCAGAGAGACTATTGGCAATTTAACAGAATTATGCACTGAATCATGCGGCGTACTCCTGTAGGAGCCAGGAATCCTCCTCTAGCCAATATATACATAACAGAGACAAATTGGCCAAACGTCAGTGGCTACAATGAACACTAGTCAGGTGACATCTGTAGCACTGAGGGTTGGACTAGAGCTCCTCAGCCATGAACATATACAGAAGTGCATAATCATTAAGTACTTCATAGTCTCAAAACATTTGTCATATAGCTATTTGCTATGACATTTTTACTTTCTTGAAATAGACTTTGAAATCTCTTTTCATACAGGGCAGTCAGCTGCTGTCTCATATTTTTATTTATCGAAATTATTTTCTTTTAAAATTTTAATATTTTCCTTTTTGAAAACTCATGGGGGCAGTCGACTGGTCCATATAGCAGTCGACTGGTCATATAGCAGTTGACTGTTTTTGAAACAGAATGCTTTTGAAAACAAGGCAGTCTACTGGTCTTATAGGGCAGTCGGCTGGTTTTGAAACAGAATGCTTTTTAAGAAAAAGTAGTCGACTGTCCCATATAGCAGTCGACTGGTTTGAAATAGAATGCATACTGGGAAAATAGCAGTCGACTGGTTTGTCTTGGTTTTCAAAAAAATTATGCTTTGATTGTCTCTAGGCAGTCTGCTGCTGCTTAAGGCAGTCGGCTGCTCCTAGTCTAATTGGTACTAGGAGTAAGACCCGAAATGTAACTTTTTCTGCATAAAAGCCAACTTGTACTTCTCTCCAAAACAATTAAAAACATATTAAAACATGTGGACATAGCCATCCTACGTCCGTTACATAAATTCCTTACCTCAATTGCCAAAATCCATAAGATTGCTTGCATCAACTTAACCTTTCACTTCACTTCTTCAAAACTGCATACATCATCATAATTCAAACCTTTAAACATCACCATACACATGCTATACCAACTCAGTACAACTCCAAACTATAAATGAAATTGAAAGAACTAACTTCTTCTCTTACCTTTATCAATAGCCAAATTTTCAGACTTTGAGATCTCCTCCAATACTTGGATTCAATCTACCAAACTTCGAATATAGCTTAGTCTAGTGACTATGGTCGTTTTCCGTTAAACTAGCTAAAGGGATCGATGGAGGAACAAGGTAGCTTGTCAAGGTAGCTTGTCAAGGTAGCTATGGAAGGGACTTAGGAGAAAATGGAGTGAACAAGAGTGAGGGCTAGAATGTTGCTGCCATAGGGGTGATGGGAGATGAAGATGATGACTCATGCTATTTTCATTTAATGCATGCTCATCCCACATCATCTCAGCCATTAATATTTTGACCCCTTTTGACCATTGAATAATTGACCATTTAATTCTTTTCTCCTTTCTTCATATGACACATGTATTTAATTACCAATCAAAATCTAATTTTGATTCTTTTCTCATACTCTAAATATTTTTCCTGATATCAAAATAAATTCTTTGATTAATTAACTTTCAATTCCTTTATTTCTTCATATGTTTCATACATCATTGATACATTAAAACTTCATATTTATTTAATTCCTTTCAGCTGGAACACTTTACAAACATAAGGAAATTACATGAAATTGGGGATTTCACATTCTCCCCACCTTAGAAAATTTGGTCTTCCAAATTTGAATTGGGTTATCCAGTAAATAACTCTGGATATCTCTCTTTCATCAAGCTCTCTAGCTCCCATGTAGCTTTTTCTATAGTATGGTATTGTCAGAGAACTTTAACTAGTGGGATCATCTTAGACCTTAGCACCTTATCTTTTCTGTCCAAAATCTGAATTGGCTTCTCCACATAACTCACGTTTTCCCTTATTTCCAAGGGTTCATACTCTATAACATGAGATGGATCCGGATTATACTTCCGAAGCATCGACACATGAAAGACATTGTGTACTCTTGATAGCTCCGGAGGTAGTGCCAACCTATAGGCAACATCACCAACTCGATCTAAGACCTCAAATGGACCGATGTAGCGAGGAGTAAGCTTACCCCGTCGGCCAAATCTCATGATCCCTTTGGATGGAGAAACTTTCAAAAACACAAAATCTCCAACAAAAAACTCAAGTGGTCTTCGTCGAGCATCCGCATAACTCTTTTGTCTACTCTGAGCTGTCTTAAGCCTTTGACAAATCAACTTAACCTCCTTAGAGGCTTGCTCGACTAAATCTGGAGCTAATAACTTACGCTCGCCCACTTCTTCCCACCCAATCGGAGATCGACACCTTCTACCATACAGAGCTTAATATGGTGCCATCTTGATGCTTGAGTGATAGCTATTATTATATGCAAACTCAGCCAATGGCATATGGTTATCCCAGGAGCCTTTAAAATCCAAAGCACAAGCTCTCAACATATCCTCGAGCATTTGGATCGTGCGCTCGGACTGACCATCAGTCTGTGGATGAAAAGCTGTGCTAAAATTCAACTTAGATCCCATGGCTTCTTGAAAATGTTCCCAGAAATGGGAAGTAAACTTGGAATCTCTATCAGAGGTAATGCTCACTGGAATACCGTGTAGTCTGAAGACTTCTCTCACATACAAGTCTGCCAAAGCACTAAGTGTGTCCATAGACTTCATAGGTAGGAAGTGAGCTGACTTTGTTAACTTGTCCACGATCACCCAAATACCATCATGATTCCTCTTGGTCTTGGGCAATCCCATAACGAAATCCATCGTAATGTGCTCTCATTTTCACATAGGTATAGGTAGGGAATGTAACAATTCGACTGGTCTTTGGTGTTCTACCTTAACCTGTTGTCACGTTAGACACTTTGCCACAAACTCAACTATGTCTCTCTGCATGCCAGTCCACCAATACACTTTGCAAAGATTATGATACATCTTCGTATTTCCTGGATGCAACGTGTACTTAGTGGCATGTGCTTTTGTCAAAATCAACTTTCTCGACTTTTTATCATTAGGAACACATATACGATTCCTAAACCTCAAAATTCCATCACTACCAATATCAAATTCTGAGGACATACCTGATTGAATTCCATTCATAGCCTCAATACATTGATCATTTTCCTTCTGAGCAATCCGAATTCTGTCCATCAATTCTGGCTCAATCCTCAAACTAGCCATCATTCCAAATTGCTCATAAGGCATAACATTTAAGCTGAGGCTTGCAAACTGCTCAATCAGTTCATACTCTTTCACCATCATATAAGCTACCATTCCTACATGCTTCTGGCTCAGAGCATCCGCCACCACATTAGTTTTCCTCGGATGGTACAAGATCTCACAATCATAGTCCTTCAGAAGCTCGAGCCATCTTTTTTGTCTCATATTCAACTCTCTTTGAGACAACAAATACTTCAGACTTTTATGATCCGTAAAAATCTGAAATCTCTCACCATATAAGTAATGCCTCCAAATCTTCAAAGCAAACACTACTGCAGCTAACTCTAAATCATGAGTGGGGTAGTTCTTCTCATGGTCCTTTAATTGTCGAGAACCATATGCAACTACCTTATCATACTGCATTAGTATACATCCCAAACCTTGCCCTGAGGCATCACTATACATTGAAAATCCTCCTGAACCACTGGGAATGGTGAGGATAGGTGCAGTCGTTAGCCTACGCTTCAACTCTTGAAAGCTATGCTCACAGGCGTCATTCCATTCATACCTTACTTCTTTGCACGTCAAGCGCATCAATGGAGTAGCTAACTTCGAGAAACTTTCTACAAATCTTCTATAATAGCCAACTAGACCCAAGAAACTCTTAATCTCCGTCACCGTTTTCGGTCTCTCCCATTGAACCACCGCTTCAATCTTCGATGGATCAACCGAAACTCCTTCTTTACTGATTATGTGACCCAAAAAGGAGATATGATCGACCCAAAAATCACACTTACTTAGCTTGGCGTACAATCCTCTATCTCTGAGGGTTTGTAGAACTATCTTCAAATGCTACTCATGCTCTTCCCGGGACCTCGAGTACACAAATATGTTATCGATAAAGACAATGACAAACTGGTCCAAGTACTGTTTGAACACATCATTCATCAAGTTCATAAAAGTCGCGGGTGCATTAGTTAATCCAAACAGCATCACCAAAAATTTATAATGGCCATACCGTGTCCTGAATGCAGTCTTAGGGATATCTTCACTCCGAATCTTCAACTGATGATATCCTGATCTCAAGTCTATCTTAGAAAAGACTTGTGCACCCTTAAGCTGATCAAAAAGATCATCAATCCTGGGAAGAGGATACTTGTTCTTGATCGTCACCTTATTCAACCATCGATAATCAATGCATAGCCTCATGCTGCCATCCTTCTTTCGGACAAATAGTACAGGAGCAACCCAAGGGGATACGCTTGGTCGTATGAATCCCTTATCTAGTAACTCCTGTAGCTGCTTCTTCAATTTTTCTAATTCCACTAATGCCATCCGATAGGGAAATCTCGAAATGGGCTTAGTCCCTGGCACCAAATCGATCGTAAACTCTACTTCCCTATCCGGAGGAAGTCCTGGAAGATCATCCGGGAACACTTCTCGAAAATCCTTGACTACAGGAATTTCATGAAGTCTGGGACGTTTCTGATCTACGTCCACCACATATGCCATAAACCCTTCACATGACCATACATATTTCCCATTACTTTCATTTGAAATCACATCAAACAATAAACATACTTTAGCATTAGGTATTGGCAAATTTTACAACATAGCTAACGGGTAAAGAGAAGATCACATCCTTAGCATGACAATCTAGCATTACATGATTCTTAGCTAACCAATCCATACCCAAAATAACATCAAATCCATACATATTTAGTAGGATTAGGTCAGTTATTGATTCTCTTTCTCCTACCCATAGCTTACAATTACGATACACTATATCTGTCATTTGGGATTCCTTAAATGGTGTGCTTATTTGCAACAAGTGTCCTAAAGGCTCAAGCTCAACAGATAATTTCATGGCAATCATAGGGGAAACAAATGAATGCATAGAGCTTGGATCAAATAATGCAGTGACACTTATATCAAACAGATAAATCTTACCTTTAATCACTTTGGACAAGGCATCGGCAGACTCTTCATCGATGGCAAACACTCGTCCTTGGGTTACAGCTTTCTTTCCCTTTTTTGCAGCAGTGGCCTTAGGCTGTGGTTGAAGGGTCTTCTCTGATTCCTCAGACACCCTTAGGTTCCTCTTGGGACAATCTCTAATCATGTGTCCCTACTCACCATATCTAAAACATGCGCCACTCGCTAACCGACATGGCTGTGATCTGTGGAATTTTTCGCATTGCTCACATCTTTGCATCGTACTCTTTGGTGAGCTAGCAATACTTCCAGCTGGGTATCGGGATCTCTCATCACTTATCTTGATCCCTGTAGGTCTAGGAGTTCCTATCGAAACTCCTTCAGATCGTCTACTTCTTCTATATGGATACCTATCACTCGGAGCTTTCTCATCTGACTTCCGCTTCATCAGTTCTTTGCCTTTACCCTTAGCTTGAAATTCGGCATGATGAAGCTCATAGTCCTGCTCACACAATTGAGCCTTACGGACCGCCTCTCCATAAGTGGTAATATCCATAGGGTATAGCTTCGATCTGATGGGGGACTTCAATCCCACTATGAACTGGTAGATCTTATGTCCTTCATTCCTTAAGACCTTTGGGTCAAATCTACTCAAGGTAATAAACTTCGACTCGTACTGATTTACTGTCATCGTCCCTTGAGTCAAACTTAAAAACTCTATCTTTAACCTATTCTTATCAATACATGGGATATACTGCTCATTAAAAGCTTCTACAAATCTATCCCACGTAACCTCCGTATATCGGGCCTCCAATACGGTCCTAGTGGCCTGCCACCAATACTCGGCATCATCTATCAACAGATAAGCAGCCAAGCCCACCTTCTCCCTTTCGGAGTAGGTCATATACTCAAAAGATTTCAGACCGCCTTCATCCAATTCTCTGCGGCCAAAAGATCTCTTTCCCCCTTAAACTTAGGCGGATCCAACTTCTTGAATTCCTTTATCAGCGTCACACTACAATAGGCCTTAGGATCCCGCCTTTCAATAGCTGGGACTGGTGGGGGTAATTTTGTCTGTGCTTGTGGGGGTTGTACCGTAGGAGTAACTGATGGTGCACTTGTGGCCACATTTGGGAAGTTCGACATAAACTGTGTGAACAAGGTGGCCATATTCTCCATATACTTCTCCATTTTCGCTAGCCTAGTATTCGGGCTATGCGGTGGAGATGGAGGAGGAGACTATACTAGGGGTTGTTCTTCACGACCCCGTCCTCTTTCTCTACTAGTACCTCTTCTACGTGAGCTCAACTGTCAATATAATCACAATTGAGCTCTTTAGTATAACTATAAACAGTTATACTATGCATATGTATTCAGACAAGTACAGTACATTGGGGATATACACTATTTCTAACTTATTGACATCGACAAACTTTCGTCAAATCAGCTCTGATACCAATCTGTGACGTCCTCATCACGACATCTTACCATCTAACTTTTTCCTTATTATCTTATACGACTTGATTTGACTCGTTAATCAATGTCATTCATTCTTCTTCTTAAGCTTAATATTTAACAACTCAATATGAATAATTTATTTTCAATAACACAGACTAATGATATGTATATATATCATTCCATACCACAGGATCTTACACATCATTCCTAACTTAAATCCTTGACATCTTATATACAAAATTGTTATCTTGTATTGTACCATAGCTGAATTACAATTTACTTTACATAAGTACATAAGTATACCTTCAATACTAACTGGGAAGCGTATCTCGAAGGTACACTTTGATATCTCAAAAGCGAGCTCCTCTATTTGGAGCGGGGTTCGCTTCAGATAATCTGTAGGAAAAATATTCGTAAAAGGGTGAGTTTACGCTCAGTAAGAAATGTATGTAAAAGTGCGTATTATGCCTCTATATGCAGTTTTCCTACTTGGCTCTATAATGTCATGTAAATCATTATAAAGCATAAGTTCTTTATAATAGCATATGCTTACAAATCAAGTAAATCATGTACTTCTTTAAAGTAGCATATGCAAACATACTTCACATGCTTTCTTCAAACATACATCTTATACTTTCTTCAAAACATGTATATCATATACTTTCTTTAAAAACATACATCATGTAGCATAGAGACTATTGGCAATTTAACAGAATTATGCACTGAATCATGTGGCGTACTCCCGTAGGAGCCAGGAATCCTCCCCTAGCCAATATATACATAACAAAGACAATTTGGCCAAACGTTGGTGGCTACAGTGAACACTAGTCAGGTGACATCTGTAGCACTGAGGGCTGGACTAGAGCTCTTCGGCCATGAATATATATAGAAGTGCATAATCATTAAGTACTTCATAGTCTCAAAACATTTGTCATATAGCTATTTGTTATGACATTTTTACTTTCTTGAAATAGACTTTGAAATCTCTTTTCATACAGGTCAATCGACTGGCCTCATAGGGCAGTCAGCTGCTGCCTCATATTTTCATTTATCGAAATTATTTTCTTTTAAAATTTTGATATTTTCCTTTTTGAAAACTCATGGGGGCAGTCGACTAGTCCATATAGCAGTCGACTGGTTTTCAAACAAAATGCTTTTCGAGAATTAGCAGTCGACTGGTCATATAGCAGTCGACTGTTTTTGAAACAGAATGCTTCTGAAAACAGGGTAGTCGACTGGTCTTATAGGGCAGTCGACTGGTTTTGAAACAGAATGCTTTTTAAGAAAAAGCAGTCGACTGTCCCATATAGTAGTCGACTGGTTGGAAATAGAATGCATACTGGGAAAATAGCAGTAGACTAGCTTACATAGAAGTTGACTGGTTTGTCTCGGTTTTCGAAAAATTACGCTTTGGTTGTCTCTAGGCAGTCGGCTGCTCCTAGCCTAATTGGTACTAGGAGTAAGACCTGAAATGTAACTTTTCCTGCATAAAAGCCAACTTGTACTTCTCTCCAAAACAATTAAAAACATATTAAAACATGTGGACATAGCTACCCTACGTCCGTTACATAAATTCCTTACCTCAATTGCCAAAATCCACAAGATTGCTTGCATCAACTTAACCTTTCACTTCACTTCTTCAAAGCTGCATACATCATCATAATTCAAACCTTTAAACAATCACCATACACATGTTATACTAGCTCAGTACAACTCCAAACTATAAATGAAATTGAAAGAACTAACTTCTTCTCTTATCTTTATCAATAGCCAAATTTTCAAACTTTGATATCTCATTCAACACTTGGATTCAATCTACCAAACTTCGGATATAGCTTAGTCTAGTGACTATGGTCGTTTTTCGTTAAACTAGCTAAAGGGATTGATGGAGGAACAAGGTAGCTTGTCAAGGTAGCTATGGAAGGGACTTAGGAGAAAATGGAGTGAACGAGAGTGAGGGCTGGAATGTTGCTGCCGTAGGGGTGATGGGAGATGAAGATGATGACTCATGCTATTTTCATTTAATGCATGCTCATCCCACATCATCTCAGCCATTAATATTTTGACCCCTTTTGACCATTGAATAATTGACCATTTAATTCTTTTCTCCTTTCTTCATATGACACATGTATTTAAGTACCAATCAAAATCTGATTTTGATTCTCTTCTCATACTCTAAATATTTTTCCTAATATCAAAATAAATTCTTTGATTAATTGACTTTCAATTCCTTTATTTCTTCATATGTTTCATACATCATTGATACATCAAAACTTCATATTTATTTAATTCCTTTCAGCTGGAACACTTTACAAACATAAGGAAATTACATGAAATTGGGGATTTCACATTTTTGCAATGAGAACATGGTGGAAATTTACATTTCTTCCTACCACTTCTTGTTTTTTTATTTCTTCTGTCTCCTAACTTTTTGTTCTTGCCCTCATGTTGCATTTTGCCTTTTTCATTGGCAACAAATGCACCTTCAGTTGAATCATCTTACTTGATGGCTCTTCTTTGTTCTTGTGCTTGTAGAGCATTCATCAATTCTACCAAAGATATCTTGGTCAAGTCTTTGGAATCTTCAAGTGAAGAGATTTTGGATTCAAACCTCTCAGATAAGCTGACAAGAACTTTTTCTACAACTCTTTTATCTGTCATCTCCTCTCCAAGTAGCCTAAGCTTGTTTACTATCTTCATGAGTCTGTCATTATACTCCTTTAGAGTTTCAGACTCTTTCATCTTCAAAACTTCATACTCCCTTTTGAGATTAAGCACTTGCATTTGTCTTGTCTTGTCACTGCCCATAAATTCTTCCTTAAGCTTGTCCCAAGCTTGTTTTGCTGTCTCACAAGTCATGATTCTGATGAATATCTCGTCAGAAACTGATGATTCAATATAGCTCTTTGCTTTGTACCTCTTGGCTTTCTCTTCACTGTAATTCTTCATCTGATTTACAGTTGGATTTGCTGGTAAATGAGGTGGTTCTTTCTCATTCTCAACCACATCCCACAAATCAAAGACACACAGATAGGTCTTCATTTTGACAGACCATATCTGGTAGTTTTCACCAGAGAAACAGGAGGTGAAGGCAAGGTGCAGCTGCTTGAGGCCATCTATGATTGACAGAAGCTTTGCTGGTTATGTTTATTGGTTTTTTCACTCAACTCTCAATAGCTTTCAGGCTCTCTAAGACCATGAACGGCTCTGATGCCAATTGAAGGATATGAAGCAAAGAAGAATAGGAGAGAAAAATGAAGAAAGAGTTCAGATATTTTCAGGAAAAACCACTGTTTTGGGCTGTATTGTTCATAATTTATACAAACATTTAACAAAAGTTTAAACTTAACAACTCCTAACAACTACCTTACATGTTTGCCTAACAAAATGGATTACCATAACCTTATCATATCAAGAACTATCTAAAACCTGATGCAACAGAACAAGTAATGGGCAGAACATGTCAAAAAGTGACAGCAGAAATTCCACTCAAGCTTCTTCAACTACTAACAGATTCACCTGACAAAGGACCAGACTGTAACTTTACACTAGGTTACACAACAAGACAGTACCCACCGACATAACACACAGGCAAGGGCTAATACCAATAATCAAAATGCAGATAGCTCTGAAGATAGGTACAATCAGTCAAAATGTTGAGGCAGTTTCGAACCATGCCATTCAAACACACAACATGACCTCTCTTGCTAACACCAGCAGTAGCTCTTTAGCCTTCACATTACATGTACCAACACACCAACATGGCCTCTCTTGCTAACACCAACAGTAGCTCTTTTAGCTTCACATTACATGCACCAACATGGCATCACTATGCAATTTGTTTCGTAGGCCACGTAGTCTCTTCACTAACGGCAATCACCCCCTTATAAAATAGACAACCCATAAAATAAGCCTTATTAACAAGACACTAACGGCAATCACGTAGCTTGATTTATATTTGCACTAAAAATAATGTCATAATCTAAGGATTATCTATTCTGACACAACTCATGAGGATTAAGGATTATGTACAATACAAAGTCATACCTTAATTGTTATGGGTCGTGCCAGTATGATATATTAAAAAAATAGTACTAGACCAATACAATTAATTAAACACAATCTAATATTTAAATGGATTGTGCGTCTTAAAAAGATTCTTTTGATACTTCTAAAAAAGATTTTATAATTTTAAATATAAACTACGATTTTATACAAAAATGATATGAAAAAAATATATTCATGGCTAGATTTATGTGAGACTCATTCAATTTTTTTTTTAATTTTAAGAGAAATACTACTATTGGACCCATTCAACAAATTAACATGTAAAAAATTATTTATGCATTACTTAATTTGAAGTTCAATTTTTTAATGTTCACTAAAATTTAGAAATTCTTTTGAATATTCAGTAGAATATTTATGAGTGGCGCATTTCAGGGAATCAAGTCAAGGTTAGCTGATATCCATTATAGTCTAAACAATTATTTATATATTATGAATATACTAGCCAATCCTCAGTGCAGTCCTGCAGTGGAAGTGAAGATTTCTTCATAAATAGGTTTCCTAGGCCAAAAATTGTGAAGGGCGAGGAGACGCTGGCAATGGGATCTTCAAGATTTCTTCTATTTTTTTATTCACTTCTTCTATCCCTTGCTACTCTCAGCCTCTCGCAAGATGATGTTTATTTAGCGCGTATATGTAATGAAGCCGGAGGCAAGTACACCACAAACAGCACTTAGCAGACCAACCTCAATCACATTATCTCTCAGTTCTCCTCTCTTACAAAATTCAATTGCGGGTTCTTCAATCTGTCTGCTGGTGAAAGCCCTGACAATGTTAACTCAATCGCACTTTGCAGGGGAGACTTAGACCAGCAGCCATGTAACACGTGCTCAACTACACTGCAGTCCAGCTCGAGCGATTTTGTCCCTCGTACAAGGAGGCGATCGCCTGGTCTGAACTTTGTTTGGTGCGGTACGCCAACCGTGACATGTACGGACAGTTGGAGAACAATAATCGTACTTGTGTATACAACCCAGAGAATGCATCGAACCCTGAGGTGTTCAAGCGGGCAGTAAGTGGACTATTGCATTACCTGAGCAGCCAAGCTGCAGCTGGGGGTCCTCTTCGCAAGTAAGCAGCTGGTAATGCAACGGCTGATAACTCGCAAACTGTATACGCTACAGTGCAGTGTGCTCCTGATATGGACCAGGGAAATTGAAATACTTGTCTAACTTTCGAGACGAATGAGCTTCAAAACTGTTGCGAAGGAAGGAAGGGATGCAGGGTTCTTAGACCAACCTGTATCTTGAGGTTTGAAACTAATTACAAATTTTATAATCAGATTGCAGTTCCTCTACCGTCACCACCACCGCCACCATCTCCGACAACCTCTTCTCCTCCGATGCCAATAAGAGATTAAGGATCTCGCCTTTCTTCTAATATATTATATATATATATATTTCTCTTTCAGTGAAAATTAACATCATATTATAAAAGTTGTAGAAAATTCTGCTTTCACGTTGGGCCACGTCTTTTGCCTCTTTCTTTCCGGTGCTTGCCCTTCTTTCCCTTGGCTTGGTTTGTGTTTGTTCGTCTCAATGGGTAATTTTAGAAGGGTTTTTCATTGGATTGGTGCGTGCTCTTCCTACGTGATTCTCCCTCTCCAATCTGCCTTTGTCTCTAGAAGTTAGGTTACTTTGCCGCTCAAATCGCACGACCACTCTCAGCTCTGTCTCTCGCCTGTTTTGCTTTTTAGTATATGATTTGGTCGTGTACAGTTCTTCTCTTCCTGCTTTCTCCACTTTCTCTTTAACTATTCTCTACTGTGCTTTGGAGCCCAATGCTCTTGGCGTGCTATTGGGAATTGATTTTCACTTGGTTGTACTCCCACCTGCTTGCTTGATTTGATTTTTCCTTCAATTGCAGTCGATTTTTCGTTCCGAGCGAGTTCCTCTCGGTGGGTCTTGAAGCAATTCACTCATTTGAGGCTTCTCTTGGAAAAATGTTGGATCCTCCTTCCAACCTGGGTTCAACTTTGTTCTTCCACCAATCTCTTATTTCTTTTTGTGCTTGCCCATCCCTTTTCTGTTTCATCTTTTCTCGCTAAACAGGGTTTCCAATGTTTGTATCGTTTTCCCCTCGAGCTTCAGAGCCTCCAGTTCCACTTTTTGGGTTATGTTTCTCTGTAGAAAAACAGAGAAGAAATTGTTCTCTAAGATTTCTCCGAAGCATTTGCAAGTAAGCATCCTTTTCCTCTAGGCCATTTCTGTTGATTTTTTTAGAAAAATTGTCTTGCTTTTACCTTGGTGATTTACTTGTTCATTTTGTTTTTTGTTGAATTCTTCTAGAATTTTAGCAGCATTGTCAGAAAAGGTGCAGTTTGGTTTTGGACAGGTTACTTCCCTCTTGCGTAGGTCATCTCTGCTCCTCTTTTTTTTTCTTTTTCTGCTTTGTTCTTTCTCGAGGTAATCACAAACATTTTTTTGTTTAATTTGAAGGTTGCTAAGTTAGAGGTTGGAAGTTGATTTTCTTTAATCCTAACTCAAAAATAGTTTTCTCATCACTCCTGATTTTTATTTTTGTCAAAGTTCTTTTGGGTTTTCCCAGCATCCTCATTATGGGTAAAATTTGGTTTCAAGAGTTCCTCCTTTTTTTTCTAGGTAATCTCTACCTTATATTTTGTATTTACTTGCTTTGTTTCTTCTCAAGATGGTGATAAACCTCCTTTACTATCATGCTTGATTGGAGCTTAAGTAGAATGTGGATCCCTTATTTCCTTTTCTATTACCTTCTTTGAATTTCTATAAATAATAAATACCCAAATAACAAACCCAACTTCATCAATATGTAAGTGCATCATAACAAGCCTAACATGCTTCTACACAATATGAAACATGTTAAACAAATAAAATGCGGAAGCGATAGGATCTAACCTCCAGCCATTGCACTCTGTAACTCTGCTGTTGAAGCAATTGCCGAATCTGACAGTCTACTCTGTGTCGATCACAGACCTTCCAAATCTTCCAAGCACTCAAAACCTCACTAGATGGTGTTTGTGTGTTTTTAGGTTAACGTACTTGGGGACCGGAAGGAGCCCTCCTTAAATAGTAATGAGAGCGTGCTAATTATGGCAATAAAATCACGTTTTAACCATCATAAAATCGTGTTTTAATAGCCAAATATTGAGTTGAGATTCACCGTGAAATTATGGACCATATCCGGAATTGGTCAACCAAATATTTATTTCCATAAATGAGGAGATATACTAACATTCTCCCACTTGGTCCATATATTTCACTTATAGAAGAAACAAATCACATGAATCATGGCGACAGTTCCTCAAGTGGCGAGTATTATCTTCCATGTATTACTATGTAAAATGTTTCTAAATCAACCCATTTTTACTTAATGAATAAACCTTATGTTTATTCTCGGTCCAAACAACAAGGATATTTCTCAAATAAAACTTTAGTGTATACAAATCAAAATGAGAAATCATATTATTAATAAGAGTTTCAATTACAATCAAAATGTGGGACCAAGTCCCATTCTCTCTACATGATCCTTAAATTTAAACGGTGGCATGCCCTTAGTCAAAGGATCAGCTAACATCAATTCAGTGCTAACGTGTTCAATGACCACTCTTTTATCTCTAACACGTTCTCTAATGGCTAAGTACTTAATGTCGATATGCTTACTTCGACTTCCACTCTTATTGTTCTTAGCCATGAATACCGCAGCTGAATTGTCACAATATATCCTCAATGGCTTAGATATGGAGTCAACAACTCTAAGCCCACCAATGAAACTCTTAAGCCATACACCATGTGAGGTAGCCTCAAAACAGGAAACGAACTCGGCCTCCATAGTGGAAGTGGCAGTCAGTGTCTGCTTAGCACTCTTCCATGAAACAGCTCCACCGGCAAGCATGAAGATGTAACCGGATGTTGATTTCCGGGTATCAACACAGCCAGCAAAGTCTGAGTCTGAGTAGCCAATCACCTCCAACTCATCAGTCCGTCTATACATAAGCATGTAATCCTTAGTGCCTTGAAAATATCTAAGCACCTTCTTCGCAGCTCTCCAGTGGTCCATCCCCGGGTCACTTTGGTATCTACCCAACACTCCCACAGCAAAAGCAATATCAGGCCTGGTACAGACCTGTGCATATATAATGCTTCCAACAGCTGAGGCATATGGAATGTTCTTCATCTGTTCCCGCTCAAGATCATTTTTCGGGCACTGGCTCAAATTGAACCTGTCACCCTTCACAATGGGAGCTGGGCTTGGTGAACAATCTTTCATTCTGAATCTTTCCAAGACTTTATTGATATAGGCTTCTTGTGACAGACCTAATATACCTCTATGTCTGTCTCTATGGATCTTAATGCCAATGACATAAGATGCATCGCCCATATCCTTCATATCAAAGTTCTCAGAAAGAAATTGTTTCACCTCACGTAGCATCCCCTTATCATTGGTTGCAAGCAGAATATCATCCACATATAGCACAAGGAAACAAATCTTGCTCCCACTGACCTTCTGGTATATGCATTGATCCATGATGTTCTCAACGAAACCAAATGAAGAGATGACTTCATGGAATTTTAGATACCATTGGCGGGAAGCTTGTTTCAACCCATATATGGATTTCTTGAGCTTACAGACCAAATGCTCACCATTACTAGAGGAAAAACCTTCAGGTTGTTTCATGTAAACCTCTTCCTCTAGATCACCATTGAGAAATGCCGTTTTCACATCCATTTGTTGCAACTCTAAGTCAAAATGTGCAACAAGCGCCATTATGATGCGAAGAGAATCTTTCTTAGATACAGGAGAGAAGGTCTCCTTGTAATCGATTCCCTCCTTTTGAGTGAATCCTTTGGCTACGAGTCTTGCCTTATAACGTTCAATGTTGCCTAATGAGTCAGTTTTGGTCTTAAAGACCCATTTACAGCCTATAGCCCTGGCCCCATTAGGCAACTCGACAAGATCCCATACTCCATTAGATGCCATCGAATCCATCTCATCCTTCATAGCATCGAACCAAAGTTTTGATTCTTTGCTGTTCATGGCTTGTGAAAACGTCTCTGGATCATTAACGGGCCCAATATTGAAATCATACTCTTGTAGATACACAATATAATCGCTAGGAATAGCTGTTTTCCTTTCCCTAGTAGACCTTCTTAATGTTGGTTCAACATTCTCCGAAGGATCATGTTGTTCAACTGGTTGCTCACTCAATTCTGGTGTATCCAGAGGAGCCTCGTCTACTGGTAAGTTATCAACTACTTGTGGATCTTCAACGATTGGTTGTTCAATGTCCAGTTGTACTGAAGGGACATTGTTCATGATAACCAATCCTTGACTCGAGGTAGAGGGTTGATCTCTCACAGAAACTAGGTCTTGAGATTGATCGCTCCCACTAACTAAGTCATTTTCAAGAAACTTGGCGTTCCTTGATTCCACAAATCTAGTGCTATGAGATGGACAATAGAATCTGTAGCCTTTGGACCGTTCGGCATATCCAATGAAATACCCACTTATGGTCCTAGGATCCAGTTTCTTTTCCTGTGGGTTGTAAACTCTTATCTCAGAAGGGCATCCCCAAACGCGCATATGACGCAAACTCGGTTTCCAACCTTTGAATAATTCAAAAGGCGTCTTTGGAACAGCCTTGGTTGGAACCCGGTTCAATATATACGCTGCCGTTTTAAGAGCTTCAATCCACAAGGACTTAGGCAACTTCGAGTTGCTAAGCATACTACGCACCATTTCCATCAAAGTTCGGTTCCTTCTTTCTGCAACACCATTCTGATCCGGTGAACCAGGCATGGTATATTGGGCAACAATCCCATTTTCTTGAAGGAACTTCGCAAATGGTCCAGGTGCTTGTCCATCTTCAGTGTATCTACCGTAATACTCCCCACCTCTATCAGTTCTTACTATCTTTATGGGTTTTCCACATTGTTTCTCTACTTCAGCCTTAAAGATTTTAAAGGCATCTAATGCTTCGCTCTTGTTATGAAGCATGTAGAGATACATAAACCTCGAGTAATCATCAATAAAGGTGATGAAGTATTTCTGACCATATGCATCAATGTCTGGACAACATATGTCAGAATGTATGATCTCTAATATGGTTGAACTCCTATTGGCACCTTTCTTAGACTTGTTGGTTTGCTTACCCTTAATGCAATCCACACAAGTGTCGAAATCAGTAAAATCGAGAGTACTAAGTATTCCGTCATTTACCAATCTCTTAATTCTATTTATGGAGATATGACCTAATCTCCGGTGCCATAACGTAGAGGAGTCCTCATTCATAACACATCTTTTAGTACCAGTTTGAACATGCAAGGCGTTATGAGCAGTGTCATTTTGCAAATCAATAGAGAAAAGACCATCACATAAGGTACCATTCCCAACAATATCACACTTAAAATATATCAATACTGATTTATTTGAAAATTGAAAGGAATATCCATAAGGTACCAGCCTAGAAACAGAGATTAAATTTCTCGAAAAACTAGGAATATAAAAGGTCTTTTCCAATTGCAAAACAAAACCACTCCTAAGAACTAAAGTGCATGTTCCAACGCCTTCAACACGCGAGCGCATCTTGTTTCCTGAATAGATGCTCTCCTCATTTCCCACTGGCTTCCTTAGGTTTGTCATACCCTGTAAGGAAGTCGAAATGTGAATTGTAGATCCAGAATCAATCCACCATGTGTTATGATTAACCTCAACCATATTTGATTCAAAACAAACATATGAGAGTGGATTACCTTTCTTAACGAGCCACTGCTGAAGCTTGGCACAGTCCTTCTTCATGTGTCCCTTCTTTTTACAGAAGAAACACTTGGACTCTTTCTTAATATCAGCTTGGGCAGGGATTTTACCTTTTCCCTTGTTCTTGGCTCGATCCTTGGTCTTTCCTTGGCTTGCAAAAAATGCACTCTCACCCGATTCCATAAGCAGTCTTCCCTCCTCTTGAACACACATGGTCATCAATTCATTGATGGTCCACTTATCCTTATGTGTGTTATAGGATATCTTGAATGGTCCGTACTGCTTTGGTAGAGTGTTCAATATGTAGTGCACAAGAAAAGACTCAGACATCTCCACCTCTAGCTTCTTGAGTTGGGCCGCTATATCTCTCATGGTCATTATGTGCTCACGCACTCCTTTGACACTGGTGAGCCTCATCGATGAGAACTTCATTATCAGGGTGCTGGCCAACGCTTTGTCTGAAGTGACAAATTGATCATCTATGGCCTTCAGTAAGGTCCTAACGTTGGTATGCTGTTCGACTGAACCACGTATCCCAGCAGATATCTTTGTCTTAATATACATGACACTAAGGCGATTGGATCGCTCCCAACGTTCATGTAAAGCTACTTGAGCAGGAGTGCTGGTCTCAGTCAATACGGGCTCGTCTTTCCTTATAGCATAGTCTATATCCATGCACCCTAATTGGAGGAGAACTCTCTCCTTCCAAACCTTGTAGTTCTCTCCATCCAGCTCGGGAACTTCTAGGTTAATACTAGCCTGAGGAAACACTGCATATAGAAAATAAACATGCTTATGTATCTAGAATTTTTGAGGCAAACTTAATTATGTCTACCAATGTAAACATATTTTATTAATGAATCTCAGACATAAAACTTGCCTGTGGGCTAAAGTTCTAATTCTAATAGATTTATTTCATAATGATAAAACTATCAAATTATATCATTTCCTAATTCCTGTGGGTAAATTAAGAAACTAATTTGATATTTTATCCTAATTAGTTATAAAATTATAATAAAAATTCCTGTGGGATAAAATTTACTATAACCTTATAACTAATCACAATTTATGTCTAATATCATTATGTGATTTTACAAAATAATTTTACTTAATTAAGGTTGCTGTGGCTAAGCCCTAATTAAATAAACTATAAATCACTTAGACATATTGGTAAAATTCTAAGTTTATTCATATTTTAAAAATTGCAATTAACACAAGGCAATTTTAATTCCAAATAATATGAATAACTTAGCTACATGTGCTTTTAGTATAAAAAATAACAAAATTATACATATTCAAAATAAGCACATATGCACATTCAAAATCAAATTTTCATAATTTAATCATAATTTTATGATAATTTTCACAAAATTATTCAATTTAAAATTATAGCATTAATAAAAATTCCAAATTTATGAAAAATCCTCATAAAATCCAAATAATGAGAAGTTTTCATAATTATATTAATTTTGTGAAAATAATCTAATTATTCATAAAATTATGAAAATTACAGAATTGAAAATCTGATATAAAACTATCAAAAAATATAATTATTTGGCCTAAATTAAATAATTTAAATTTACTTAAATTAAATAAATCCTTAATGTCTAAAATAAACCAAATGACCCTTTTATTTAATCCATATGGCCCAAATAATCAACCAAAAGAGCCCAAAATAAATGGCCCAAAACTAACCAAATAAGGACCCAAACAGTGGCCCAAAACCCGAAGCCCAAAGGTTTTTTTTTTTTTTTGCACAGTGTCACTGCACTGTACAACAGGCGGGCGCGTGAGACTCACGCGCCCGCATTATCTCTATCGGGCGCGTGAGACTCACGCGCCCGCATTTCCTCTCCTGTCGGGCGCGTGAGACTCACGCGCCCGCATTTTCTTCCCTTGTCGGGCGCGTGTGACTCACGCGCCCGAGGCTTCTTCTTCACCCGAATGGGTGTTTTGCAGAATTTTGGGTCTTTTGACCCGACCCGGCACAAAACCCTTCAAACAGTCTCGTTTTTCATGTATTTTTCATCCCTAGAGCTTTACAACAATAGATCTAAAGTATTTGAACCAAAATCACAGGAAAACAGAATGAGTTTTATGAAATCCGAGACTTAAAGTTTCAAAATATGGGTTTTTATGGCTTTTTTCTACAGATCTCTAGCAAGACAGAGGTTAAACTACGGCTCTGACACCAAATGTAAGTGCATCATAACAAGCCTAACATGCTTCTACACAATATGAAACATGTTAAACAAATAAAATGCGGAAGCGATAGGATCTAACCTCCAGCCATTGCACTCTGTAACTCTGCTGTTGAAGCAATTGCCGAATCTGACAGTCTACTCTGTGTCGATCACAGACCTTCCAAATCTTCCAAGCACTCAAAACCTCACTAGATGGTGTTTGTGTGTTTTTAGGTTAACGTACTTGGGGACCGGAAGGAGCCCTCCTTAAATAGTAATGAGAGCGTGCTAATTATGGCAATAAAATCACGTTTTAACCATCATAAAATCGTGTTTTAATAGCCAAATATTGAGTTGAGATTCACCGTGAAATTATGGACCATATCCGGAATTGGTCAACCAAATATTTATTTCCATAAATGAGGAGATATACTAACACAATATCCTTTAATCACGGCAAGATAAATTTCTCTAAATAATGTTCTAAAGACTATACATAGATAGGTATTATTGATTCAAGAAAGCAAAAAACACAAGAACCAGGTGGTCCATGTCAGTTAGTTCCTCCACGTAAATTATTCATGGAATCTAAACTATGTAAGGTTTTAAATCCAATTTAATCTAACAATTAAACTAATCACATTGAACATCATTTCCAGCTTAACAAATTAACTACCATGCATTATAAATCCAACACACTTATGAAGTGGGCAAAAAGTATACTTCGTTGAGTTAGAATATGTCTATGCAAAAACATACCTTTTTAACAAAAAAAGAAATAAATAGAAGTTGTGTGAAATGGTTATTCATGATTTATTCACGACCCATTTGAACCAAATTCTAGAGAATATTTTTTTCGGAATATGATCATCACCCCATTATAATCAAGGCTGGCTAACTCAAGGTTTAGCCTAAAGCCTAGCTTACAAGAATTACATATTTAAGCATGTCTCAAGGTGCTTAGGACAATTTTGCATGATTATGATTTTCAATGTACTCTTGGATTATTCCCTAGAATTTTGATTTGTAATCCCCTTTTGCTTCCTTGCTTTGGCATTTGGTGCGCTTCCTTTTTCTTTTGTTACTCTCTCAACTCTTAGATTTGTTATATTATGTTGTAGCAAGTTTGTTTTTTCATTGTTTGATCTTGAGTTAAGACCATTTTCTCTATTCCATGATTTAGAATGGTTTGAGTAGTCCCCTAATTGTTATTTATTAAATAAATAAATAATAATTTTGATGAGTTCATTCAATCTTGAGGGATTGTTGAGAAGTGTTTTGGGAAAGTTGAGGAAGCAACTAAGGTGCAATGAAATTGGAATTTGTTGGTGGATAAGGGAAAAAAAGGGGTATTAAAATGAAATGCAGTTGGGAAAGAAGAGGAAAAAGAATAAATTTGAATAAAGCATGCTTTGTCTTGGTTCCTTCAAAATAAGGGTCCATGAAAGTGTTGTTTAATTCGATTAAGCTTTGTTCCTATAATTAGCATGTATATTGGTAAATGATTGGAGTTCAACATTAAAAATTAAACGATAGACTTCATAATGTTGCAAATAGCACAGTGAAGGTGGCAGGTGAAAGTAAAATATGATGAATTTAGAAAATGTATCTCAAGTCTCTCATTGCACAAAATAGAAAGTGAAAAAAAATGTTTTTTAAGTCTTTATTGCATGAAATAGAAAGAGTGACGAATAAATTTAATATGAATCATGTATGGTGAATGGGTTCTTGATGCATGAAATTTGATTGGTGTAAGCTTTAATTAAATTTAAAGTGCATATTTAATAATAGAATTAAAAAGCACCTTAAAAAACCTCCTTGGACAGAATATATATGTATCTATATACACACATATAGCTGAAATGAATTTTACACGAGATGAATAATTATATTTGGATGGTTAGAAGAACTATTTCCTGTTATAGTTACCGAGAGTTAAGTTGGAAGATTATTAAGCATCTCTTATTCTCTGTTCTGTTATCATTTGAAATCTTTTTGTGTTATGTTTGGCAGGTACTAAATGCAAATTTCATTTAATTCACTTTTGCTTGATGGTAAACAAAAAAAAATGGAAGAATTAATTAAGTTAGCAAAGAACATGCTGTTAGGAGACCAGAAGAGGTCCCTTTCATTTTCATTTTCAATGTGCCACGTGGATAATCTCTTGGAATTTTCCTTTGTGGCTCCTCTTCACCTACTACATTTATTATGCTATGTCCTTTCTCTTTGTTTTCTGATTTTAGAATTCCTTGATTTGTCATGTTATATTGTTTGAAGCTTGGAAGTTCATAAGTTAATCTTAAGTGAAAACTGCTCTATTGTTTTATTATGCTTCTTTATATTGATTGTTGTTATAGATTTTTTAGTTTTGCTTTATTCTCGCAGAGCCGCAACGTGTGCACTTTGATTCCAAGCAGGTCCTTCCTTTTTTGCCTAGGTAATTTCCAGTCTTTCTTTTATTTTAGTCTACTTTGTCTTTTCCTAAGATTGTGAGACACATTTCCCACTGTGCTTGCTTGGAGCTTAATCTGAGGATAAATTATCTGTTAGTCCCTCTTTTGTTATTATTTTGAAATTGTTTTACATGTATGGCATGTTTGTCAGTACAAGATGTTTGTTCCTTTTTTATTGTGAACAAGAAAAAAAATCCGTGCATGTATGCTTCCTTACCCTTTCTAACCTTTGTGAGCTCTTAGCTTTGTTATGTTACATTGCATCATGTTGATTGTTTAATCTTGGTTTAAAACTGTTTTCTTTCTTCAATCATTGATATTCGTTAGCTTAATCTTTTCTTGCTTTACACCTTTGTTAAAATAAATGAAACAAAATTTGGATAAATTAATTGAGTTTCAAGGGATTGTTAGGAAAGATTTTTGAATGATGACAAGAGAACTAAGGTGAGATAAAATTCGAGATAATAGATAGAGAAAAAGGGAAGAAAGGGTAAAGAAATGGAATGCAAGTTGTAAAGAAAAAGGAAAGGGATAAATCTAAGAAAAAAATGATAGTTTATTTTAGTTCCTTAAAAGTGAGGAGTCATGAAAATCATATTTAATTTATCCTTTTTTCTTATTACATCTGTTTTTGATATATCAATAAGTTGTTTCTTTTCATTGCGTTCCTTTAGTCACTTCAGATAATTTATTTTATTGATAAATCTTCTATGTTTAGACAAAAATTGTTACCTCTTTTTTGATTGATTCTATTATTGAAAAAACTTTGTGATTTACTCATTCGATTCATTCTTTTTTGATTGATTCTATTATAGCCATCTCCACAAAAATTTCCACAAGAGCAAAGCATTCAAATCACACATGCTTTTTGAATTGATCCTCGTTGATATGATGACAATGTTCAATATCTTCTCTGTTATGATGAACATTTTTACTAGGTTCATCTTCATAGCTGTTTATATCCTGCAACAATTTCCATTATTATTAAACTTTGATATCTTTTGTATTAGATTTCACCTTACATTCAATAAAATAGATTAACATATTAATACAACAAATGCTTCCATTAACAAAAATATGTATCTCTCTTGCAAGCCCTTTCCTCCTTTTATATGCTGCCACAATTTTCGTTTGTGAAACTTTGATGCCACCAATGTTAGATTTAAGTTTATGCCTGATGGAACCTATATTAAGATCTTAATGTTGCACATGCTTTCCATTAGATGCAAAGATGTATTTTTAATTATCATCCCTTGTCATATATTTGTAAAATTTAACCGCATTAGTAAAATAACTATTCTTTATCATTCCTCATAATGCAGCTGTTGGTATTTGAAGTTACCATTTACCGTTGTAAATCTCATCCTTAAATCTTTGTTTGTACCAAAAATGAATTCGTAATTCTATTGCATCTTCCATCGTTTTCCATCTTTTACACACCCTATCTGCCTGTCTTTTCCAATGTATCCCGCAGCATCGCGAGGGCATCATTCTAGTTAAGAATAAAGATTCCTCTTAGCATAAGGAATGTTATTTACTATTTATAATTGGTATGCAACTTGGCTTTTCCGTTTTGGGTTCAAAATGGATATTTGAATCCCCTGCAAATGGCCTTTGTATTGTTCCATTTTCTCAGTTCTAAGAATGAAACAGCCCTACCCTGAATAAATTTATTATTTTCTTTAATTTTCTATTGGGTGGTTAAGATTCATTCAAGGATTAGACAGAAGACATTTTGTCTTTAGGACCATTGGGTCTACTCATTTATTCAAGGGCAACTAACTCTGTAATTATAATAACGATAAAAAAAATAATACTACTAATAAATATGATTTTAGCACTACATATATGTTACAGAAACAGCTTGAAACTCCAAATAAAGATTTGGTTACGTTCCATCTATAAGAAAACCTCATTCCTCAAATCGAGAATGCCATGAGAAATGTTTATGCAGTGGAAATATGGCACCAAACTATGCTACATATGCATGTACACTTTTCAGTAAAATCAAACGTTTTCAATTTTTGTGTGATAATTTTGGAAAGGGTTTGTATACGATGCACTAACAGTGTATAGTTTCTATATACTGTCAATGCATCAGAGGTTGACACCTCATTAATTGGTAAATTAAAAAATATGCCAAGCCCTTAAAAGTAAACATAAATAAATTTTTTTAATTTGCTTATAAAGGTCTATTGATGAGGTGTCAATCTTGGTGCATTGACAGTGTGCATCATATATAAATCCTTTTGGAAATTGTAAGTGGATAGAAAAATATTTACTTTCGAAACAGGGAGAGCATGCACGACTTGCTAAGTTGTTTAAGTGTTAAAGTAGGTTATCTATATTTGGTAAATGTTTATGCAGTGGAAATATGGCACCAAACTATGTTAAATAAGTGTTTTCAAGGATCTTAATGCCAAATTAAACTTGAGAATAGAGGGTAGGGGATCGAGAGTCTTATCCCAAGGAGGGAAGGAAGTTTACATCAAGTCTATTCTACAAGCAATCCCGACTTATGTAATGGGATGTTTCCTCTTGCCTAAATCTATTTGTGATAGATTGAACAATCAGCTAAGTAATTACTGGTGGAGATCTAGTGGAGGTAAAACAGGAGTTCATTGGTTAAAGTGGAAAAAAATGTCTAGGCAGAAACAGCTTGATGGCCTGGGTTTCAGAGAGATGAATAATTTCAACAAGGCAATGTTGGCTAAACAAGGGTGGCGGCTTATAACAAACACTGAATCGTTAGTGTATCGGGTCTTAAAGAACAAATACTTCCCCCAAGGGTCTTTGTTAGAGTCTACTCTAGGAGCAAACCCGTCTCTAACATGGAGGAGCATTTGGGTAACAAAGGGTGTGCTAAACCAGGGACTAAGATGGAGGATAGTAGATGGTAAGTTGGTACGAATATGGGAAGACAAGTGGCTACCTTTCTCAGAAAACTTTCAGCCATCCTCACCAAGGAGACTAGAGCAACAACATGTGATAGTAGCCGAACTTATTAACAGCAACACAAGCAGGTGGAATTGGGATACCTTACAAGCTATTTTCACAAAAGAGGAAGCTGAGGAAATAAGAAGAATTCCACTTAGTAAGTTGAACAGCCCAGACAGGTTAATATGGCACTATGACAACACAGGGTATTACACAGTTAGGAGTGGGTACAAAATGCTATCCAGAGTAGAAGAGAGGGATGAGGAACTGATGACTCAATCTTCAGAAAGGAATTTCGATGCAGGAGTATGGAGGAAGCTTTGGACAGTGGAAGTACCTAGCAAAATAAAAATTTTCATGTGGCGTGTTCTTCATAACATCCTTCCAGTTGTAACTAATTTGGCAAAAAGACATATAGCAGTGGAGACCACGTGTAACAGATGTGGTGAAAGGGATGAGAATGTGTGCCATGCAATTAAAAACTATCGGTGGGCAAATGAAGTATGCAAAATGCTGGCTGGAACTGGACTACTAGAGAAAATAGTGATGAGGAATTGAGGGATTGGCTACAACAGAACTTATGTGGAAGTAACCATGAACGCAATCTGCAACTATTTTTTATAGTGGCTTGGAAATTTGGAATGACAGGAATAATGAATTTCATGGAAAGGCACGCAGGGAGGCATCAAAATCGGCTTTTTTTGCAACTTCCTCTCGGGATGAGTATAATGAGGCAAATAAGAGAAGTAACCCACCCTCGACAATACAGGAAGCTAAATGGTGCCCACCACCTTCAGACATTTATAAAGTGAATTTTGATGGAGCAGTGGATGTGCAGGAAACAAGGCAGGAGCTGGAGCAGTGATAAGGAACTCGCAAGGACTGGTAATGGGAGCAATCTGCATGAATATCAACTGGGTATCAAACCTTTTTATTGCAGAAGCACTTGCAGCTGTCACGACAATGGATTTTGCTCTAAATATGGGCTTCAAGGAAATAATTCTAGAAGGAGATTTTTTGACAATTATAAAGAAAAGCAAATCCCAAGCCATGGATCTCTCTCCGACTGGACCTTTGATCGAAGAGATTCAAGCCAAGATGAGATTCTTCTCCAAATGCAGTCTTGAACATACGCCAAAAGAGTGTAATAATGTAGCTCACAAACTGGCAAAGTAGGGGCTAATCATTACTGGGGAATTAATATGGGTAGAGGAGCATCCAGACTTCATTTCAGACCTTATTATGTACGATGCCAACATTTCCTAGCAATAAAGGACTTTTTAACTTCAAAAAAAAAATGTTGTCAGTTTTCGTGCATGTGATAATTTTGAAAATTGTAAGTGGATCGAAAAATATTTACTTCCGAAAGGGGGAGAGCATGCACGACTTGCTAAGTTGTTTCTAAGTGTTAAAGTAGGTTATCTATATTTGGTAAATATTGAGTTCTTTATAATTTTATATACATAGTGAGTCTCAGAGTCCAAGTTTTGCTCTGTAATTTTGTCATTTTTTTTTAATAAGCAAAGGATTATATTGATGAGGAATGGCTCAAGGAGAGAAAATCTTCTTGATGGCATCATGGGCCCAACTAAAAAATTTTAATTATAATTATAATTTAAACTTATATATATAATATTTTATATTTTACAAAATTTTATTTGTTTTTTCTTTCTTGAAACATTTGTACTTTAACTTTAAGTTTAAAAGTCGAAAAAATACGATTTGATTATAAAATATTTGAGATTGAAAAAGACAATGTATTTATTAATTTATTTATTATCGATATTAGCATTGTTTCTATCTATTGTCACTATCACATTAGATAATGTGTTTTTAACAATGAATATGTTGAATATTGATTTGTGTAATCGAATAAATAATTAATGGTTGAATGATAAATTAATTGCATATCTTGAAAAATATATGTTCCAAATTATTAATAATGAAATTATTGTGCATCATTTTCAAAATATAAAATCATATCAAAGAAATTGAAAATTTTTTAACAATTATGATTAAATACATTAAATGAAACCCTTACTAAATAAATTTTCTGACTTCATCACTAGATGCCATGAATTACAAAAAAGTGCATGGCGCCCCATTTGAGAATTACATTCCATGATAAGAGAAAGCGTTACACAGCCGCAACTTAATAAAAGAAGAACAATGTTGGCGACAACGTCAAAACAGGCGTGTCAAGAGGATAAACCACCAGGCCAAGAATATAGCTATTATAGAGACTCCTGATTTTGCAAGGTTCATGCTGTTTCCTTCTCTCTATATTTTAGAAGACTGAACCTCACCAATTTCACGAATCATAAAATCGATATAATTAAGGATAGCCCATAACTTCCATGGTTTTTTAGTTTCATTTCTACACCAACTGAGAGCAATTTCCTAATCAGATTCACTGATCAGGCTTGATCAACTTTTTGAACTCAATTTCAGGAGCAGTATCAACCCGTTCATGAAGGCATGAATTTCAACAACATTAGAATCCATTATACCTAAAGTGATTAAGAAAAAAAGCATAGACGTGGCAAAACCACAAGCAATTTTGCCTGTTATCTCTTTTAATATTGTTACATTATAAGATTACGTGTTTATGCATACGCATGATGAGAGCATGTCAAAATGATGTCATCGCACCTCTTGTTAAATATTGAGTTTTATGTTTTTCTTATATTCAAGGACAAGATCTCTCTACTTATTGTCAATTATTTTTTAAGTAAGATCTTATATTCAAATTAGATCTACTACTTAAAGTTAGTTGTTTATGTTCATGGACTCCAATTTCAATTTTTTCTACACAAACATTGACAATCATTGGCAGGCCTGAAAAACATGTCATCCTGGTTAGGTTATGATTCCATGTTGTCCAAAAGTGAAACACTCCAAATGTCCATTAGCGAAGCTTCAATTACTGAACTATATCTTAGATAGGGTTTTAAAATTGAATGCTAAAATTAACAACACCCAATCTGACATGTCCTCTAGTGCTTTCCATTTTTCTCTTTTTGGAACTTATACTAATAAAATACTAGTATAAAAGTAATGTATGCATGTAATTTGTTTGATTAGAAATGAAGAAAGAGAGAAAAAAAGATTACAGGATAAAAAAAAGTCCTTAAACTTTAATATGATTATCATCCAAGCACCTAATTCTTTTTTTTTTCCAATCAATTAATCTTTAAAATTTAATTTTTATAACCTTTTCATGAACGGATGTAACATCTTTTAGGTCAACTATAAAGATTCTAAAGGAGTTTAGTGAAATTTAATTTAGAAAAATTAAAATGGATATTTAGAGAAATTTAATTTTTTTTTTAATTTTTTGGTGCTAGAAAAAGTCCATAAAAGAACTTAACTAAATAGAAATTAAAATTTAAGAATTTAATTGATTGTAAAAAAATGTTAAAGATTTGAACGATAATCCCATTAAGTTCAACGAGTTCTTTGACCCTTAAACCAAGATTAAAAGATTCCTTTGACATAGTCTTACTAGACCTGATCATGGGCCAGGTCGGGCTCATGACAGGTAATAAGAATGTTAATCTATACCCAAGCCCGGCCTGACCCGGTAAATCGGGCTTGATATTTAGTCTAAACCTATTTTACTTTTTATACAATAAGCCCGAGCTCGGCCCGTCCGAATATAATTTTTTATATTTTAATTATTTAATTATTTATTTTTTATTATTTTATTTCTTTTAAAATTTAATTTAATTTGTAAAAATTTGTATATCAATTTTCATATTAAAAATTTTATAATCATGTTTTTAAATTAATAATGTTTTATTTATATAATTATATTATACTTAATAAATATATTAAAAATATACTTAATATTATAAATATATTAAAAAATAAATATTTAATATTAATATTGGGCCGAGCCCGGGCTTTGAAAGGCTAAGCCTGGGCTCGGGCTCGTTTCTAAACGGGCCTAAAAATTTTATCCAAGTCCGATAATTGCATCAAATATTTTTGTCCAAGCCCTCCCAAATATCAAACGGGCCTTCGGGCTTGGACGGGTAGCCTGGCTCTTGAGCAGGTCTAAATCTTACCAGTCACACACCTTGTTTTAGTCTTGCTTGGCATGGTGGAAAGAAATGGGTGAAGAAAGAAAATTAGTTAATCAAATGGTTAAGCTACAAAGTAGGAAAGTTGTTATGAAACATAACCATTTGATTAACTAATTTTCTTTTCTTCCTCCTTTCTTTCCATCCTACCAAGCAAAACCTTAGTCTTCCCAATCAACAATTGTGTATGGGCCTTAGTTAGGAAAAGAACCAATGAATTTGGGACTTAAAAGTTTTAGGAATTCTTCTTTATTACTAAGTCAAAGTCTCATTGACTCGTCAATTTCCTATTTGTCCCTATAAGCAGAAGAAGCTTTGAAAAGCAATATTAAAATGTGATCATATTTTTGTTTTCTTAAAATTTTTAGCACAACGTGCTTGCGCATAGCAACTTTGAACTTGAATAGTTCACATTATGACTAATTTAAAACCTTGAATAATTTTAATTAAAATAATATAAAATTATTAGTGGATCGTGTTTGACATATCCCTGCATGAAAAATAGTGTCATATCTGATAAAAAAAAAACTCATGAAGACCATAGATCATGTACTATTTATTGGTTCATACCTTTAATTTGTTTTGTAATGTGCTAGCACAACATGTTAAAAAATAGTGCTAGAGAAACATAATTCATTAATACATAATCTAATATTTAAATATATCGTATTGTCCAAATAAGAATGTTGATATTATAAAAAATAATACAAAAAATACACAAATTATCAGATTATATATGAAACTCTTTTTTTTTTGTGAAATTTAAGAGAAATATTACTATTGGACCTGTTCAAAAAATTAACATGTGATTATTTATGTATTACCGACATGCCAAGGTCTTAAACATCAGGTTATTTGTGGAATTTTTTTTTGGTTAAAAAAATTTTTAGTGATTAGAAAGCTTGAGAAAAGACAAGATTCAATACCCAATTTTTTTTAACAAAAAGGTTTCGATTTCTCACTTCGATTTAATAATTTATTGATTTTTTTTATAAGCATCGATTTTTTTTTTGACGGAGTATAAGCATCGATTTCAGCGATAGAAGAGAGACCCTAAGGGGGTATTACTCCTAGGAGCCTCAAAGGCAGAGTACAACAGCCAACTAAATATCATGAACTTAAGCAATTACCTGCCGAAGCACCTACGGCCGAGATTTCATAAGTTTGCAGCAGACTTTAATGGAGTTTTAAATTAATCGAGCAACATCACCCAACCCTAGAAGAGACAGTCGAAGGATGCACTACCAGTGGGCTGAGAAGAAAATAGATCTAGTGACCCCTGTTTTTGCCAACGAATCCGCCATACCATTGGCCTCTCGATAATAATTTATTGATGTTTTCCCCTTTTCAGCTTGTATGTTTTATAAAATTCCATACAGAATTTTTTTTTCAAGTGCTGAGAGACTCAATGGAAATGGGATCTTCAGAAGTCTTCCCACTCAGCACCCAAAGGTGCAGTGCAATCCATAGAGATTTTTTTAAGTGCAGAGTGACTCAATGGAAGTGGGATCTTCATTCCCACTCAGCACCCAAAGGTGCAGTGCAATCCATTGGGACTTTTTTTTCAAGTGCAAAGAGACTCAATGGAAGTGCGATCCTCAAAAGTCTTCCCACTCAACGTCCCAAGCTGCAGTGCAATCCAAATCAGCTCTTAATCTTCCCATTCACACCCTTTGTCTTGTTGGGAAAAAATATTCTTCAAATCAAACACCCACAAAAATAGAGAAAAGCAAAAATAAACACAATAATTTTAATGTGGTTTGGCCCAACCAATTTGGCCTACAACCACCCAACCAATTTAATAAATAATCAAACAACTACAACTGTGCAATTTTTAGAAGAGAAAAATTACAAACTCCTTACAAACCTAACCAAACTACCCAAAGAGCCCAACTACACCCTTTTATAATAGCTCAACTTTATAACTCTCTGGGATATTTTATAAACCAAGCCTAACACTTTATTTATAAGGGAATAACCCTTATAACTTCTCCTATACTTTCGATGTGGGATTCAAGGCAAACCCCAACATGTTTCAGTCTTCGCAATCAATGCCTGCATTAGTGCGCCTTGCTCTTACAAGTCAAGAACCAATTTGAACGAATTGCAAGCCATTAGAACGGGTATTCAACTAGCTAGATAATTTGGAATTCGATATCTTCTCATTGAAATTGACTCCATCAGTTCTATGCACTTGCTCTCCAGGAACCAGAACTACATCCACTTCAGGAAATCCTAACTGCTGATTGCCATCGGAGAGCTACAACTTTTGACTACATTAGTATCTCTATTGTGTACCGTGAAGCTAACAGCACAGCAGACTACCTGGCGGAAAGAGCTACACTTAGGACCACTACTAGCTATAAAGAGCCACCCGATTTCTTACTGCCACTTCTGTATTTTGATGAATGTAACGGTTGCAATACTAAACTGGTTAACTCTGCTGTTACACGTACTTTTACTTTCATTAGTTAAATAATATTATCCTTTCTTTTCCTCAAAAAAAAAAACCATCTTTACATTAATTCTCATTTTCTTTATCTTTACATTAATTCTCATTTTCTTTAAGTTCAGAAACAAAAGTTGTCAATATCAACAATCAATGCTTGGTTCGACAATTGTTATATCCTTTTAAAAAAAATTAAGTCTAAGGTTCGACCCTCTCTTCCTTTCTTATATATCTCTATGAACAAAAAAAAAATGCCAGGATCATATTGATCCTCACAGGAAGCACTGAAAAGCATCACTAAAATGTGAAAAGTTTTTTGTTTTCTTATAATTTTGAGGACCACGTGCATTTATCAACTTTGAACTTGAATAGGAATTGTGACGTCCCCGTCACTTCATCTTATCACTTATCTTTTTCCTTCTTTGTTTAGATTTAGTTCATCAATGTCATCCATCTTTTCATACATTAGCTAATTATCTAATAGCTCATAAAATTTTGTTCAATATCCATAAGCATAAAATGATATATATAAATATCATTCCATTTCCACAGGATCTCATACATTATCTTATCTTACATCCCCGACATCTTATATACATAAATTTCTACTTGTACTGTACTGTAGCTGAATTACAATTTACTATATACATGAACATATAAGTATACCTTCTATGCTAACTGGGAAGCATATCGAGAAGGTACACCTTGATTCTTCAAAAACAAGCTCCTCTAGTCGGAGTGGGGTTCACTTCAGGTAGTCTGTAGGAAAAATGGTCGTAAAAGGGTGAGTTTACGCTCAGTAAGAAAAGTATGTAAAAGAGCGTACTATGCCTCTATATGCATTTTTCCTACTTGGCTCTATGATGTCATGTAAAGCATTATAAAGCATGCATCATAAACATCTTTTATGCATTGTTTGAAATCATGCATATTTATTTTCAATGACATGGCAATCATACCTTGTATGCTTCTTTTAAAACATAGCATACATATAAACCATGCATTACATATTTCTTCTTCTTATACTTTCTTTAAAACATCATACTTCGTACATATTTTAAAACATACATCATATGCTTCTTCATACATACATCTTGTACTTTGAAATAGATGGAGACTATGTACAGTATTTAAGCGCTTGCATCGTCATATAAACCGTTCATTCCCATTTATATGACTCTAATCATGCATTGGTACAGTAGTGCACTCCGTATAGGTCAGGGATTCTCTCCTGCCTTTATATTTCCACAGTGAACACTAGTCAGGTGTCACATGTGGGATTGAGGACCGAACTAGGGTTCCTCGCTCAACATACATATTACTGAGGACTTGATCAGAGTCTCTCAGCCATCAGAAATGCATAATCATTACGCAGTCCATAATCTCAAAACATTTATAATATACTTTTTCAGAAAACACTTTTGTGTTTAAACCAAATAAGCTTTGAAAGCTATTTTCATACATGGCAATCGACTGGTCTTATAGGGCAGTCGGCTGCTACTTCATAACTTCTTTTATCGAAATTAATTTCATTTAAAATTCCGATATTTTTATCTTTGAAAATACATGAGGGCAGTCGACTGGTCCATATAGCAGTCGACTGGTTTTTCAAACATAATGCTTCTAGAAAATTAGCAGTCGACTGGTTCTATAGGCAGTCGACTGGTTTTGAAACAGAATGCATTTTGGCAAATAGCAGTCGACTGGTCCATATAGCAGTCGACTGGTCCATATAGCAGTCGACTGGTCCATATAGCAGTCGACTGGTTTGAAACAGAATGCTTCTGGGTAAATAGCAGTCGACTGGCTTACATGGCAGTCGACTGGTTTGCATCGGTTTTCGAAAAACGGCGTTTTGGTTGTCTCTAGGCAGTCGACTTCCCTTTTAAGGCAGTCGGCTGCCTCTAGCCTAATTGGTACTAGGAAACAAGTCTGAAAATGCATCTTTTCCTGCACAAAATCAACTGGTGTTTCTCTCCAAAATATGTAAAAACATCATAAAACATGCGGACATAGCCGCCTTACGTCCGTTACATAAATTCCTTACCTCGATTTCTTCGGGAACGCGAAATCACTTAGCGCGTCAACCCTAGCTTTCACTCCTTCAAATCTGAAATCATCATACCACATCAAACCTTAAATTAAACTACATACACATACCATATCAACTCAGTACAACTCAAATCCATTAACGAAATTGACTAAATCATTTTCTTCTCTTACCTTTACTAGAGACCAGAATTTCAGATGTTAAGATCTTTTCCAATACTTGGATTCAACCTATCAAACTTTGGATATCACCTAGTCTAACGACAAGGATTATTTTTCGTTCTACGAACTTAGTAAATTGGTGGAAGAGTGAGGGGGTTTGTCAAGGAACTTAGAATGGAAACTTGGAAGCTTGGAGATGGCACGAGAGGGAGAGCTGGGAAGAGAAGCTGACGTTGGGTGATGGCTGGTGGGGGTGATGAGTCATGCACTTGCATTAATTACATGCTCATCCCTTTAGTTCATCTCAGCCTTTGACCCTTCCCTTTACTCTTGACCATTTGACCCATTAAATCCCTCTTTTCCTTCTTCCATTCATGCATAAGCCACATGTGTTTAATTAACCAAATCAAAATCTGATTTTGTTTCTTCTCTCTTACTCTTAATATTTTTCTGATATCAACCTAATAAATCATTTGACTTATTGACATCCAACTTTATTATTTCTTCCATATTACATACATCATGTATACATCATTCATACATTAAACTTCATATTTATTTAACCATCTTGATTGAAATACTTTACAAACATGGAGGAATTACATACAAATTGGGGATCTCACAGGAATTCACATCACTAATAAATTAAAATCTTACGAAATGTTAATTAAATTAAAATGAAATTATTAATGGAATATGCTTGATTTATATTTGCATGAAAAATAATGTCATATGTAAGGGTTATTTAATCTGAGACCACTCATTAAGTCTAAGGATACTTCTAGAAAGACTTTATAATTTTAAATATGAACTAAGTTTTATACAAAAATTGTATTAAAAAAATACGCGCTTGGTTAAATCTATAAGAAACTCATTCAATTTTTTTTTTTCGAATTTTAAGACAAATACTACTATTCGACCCGTTCAGCAAATTAACATGTAAAGAATTATTTAAATATATCGTATTGTCCAAATAAGAATGTTGATATTATAAACAATAATACAAAAAATACACAAATTATCAGATTATATATGAAACTCTTTTTTTTGTGAAATTTAAGAGAAATGTTACTATTGGACCCGTTCAAAAAATTAACATGTGATTATTTATGTATTACCGACATGCCAAGGTCTTAAACATCAGGTTATTTGTGGAATTTTTTTTTGGTTAAAAAAATTATTTAGTGATTAGAAAGCTTGAGAAAAGACAAGATTCAATACCCAATTTTTTTTTAAAAAAAGGTTTCGATTTCTCACTTCGATTTAATAATTTATTGATTTTTTTTATAAGCATCGATTTTTTTTTTGATGGAGTATAAGCATCGATTTCAGTGATAGAAGAGAGACCCTAAGGGGGTATTACTCCTAGGAGCCTCAAAGGCAGAGTACAACAGCCAACTAAATATCATGAACTTAAGCAATTACCTGCCGAAGCACCTACAGCCGAGATTTCATAAGTTTACAGCAGACTTTAATGGAGTTTTAAATTAATCGAGCAACATCACCCAACCCTAGAAGAGACAGTCGAAGGATGCACTACCAGTGGGCTGAGAAGAAAATAGATCTAGTGACCCCTGTTTTTGCCAACGAATCCGCCATACCATTGGCCTCTCGATAATAATTTATTGATGTTTTCCCCTTTTCAGCTTGTATGTTTTATAAAATTCCATACAGAATTTTTTTTTTCAAGTGCTGAGAGACTCAATGGAAGTGGGATCTTCAGAAGTCTTCCCACTCAGCACCCAAAGGTGCAGTGCAATCCATAGAGATTTTTTTAAGTGCAGAGTGACTCAATGGAAGTGGGATCTTCATTCCCACTCAGCACCCAAAGGTGCAGTGCAATCCATAGGGACTTTTTTTTCAAGTGCAAAGAGACTCAATGGAAGTGCGATCCTCAAAAGTCTTCCCACTCAACGTCCCAAGCTGCAGTGCAATCCAAATCAGCTCTTAATCTTCCCATTCACACCCTTTGTCTCAGTCTTCGCAATCAATGCCTGCATTAGTGCGCCTTGCTCTTACAAGTCAAGAACCAATTTGAACGAATTGCAAGCCATTAGAACGGGTATTCAACTAGCTAGATAATTTGGAATTCGATATCTTCTCATTGAAATTGACTCCATCAGTTATATGCACTTGCTCTCCAGGAACCAGAACTACATCCACTTCAGGAAATCCTCACTGCTGATTGCCATCGGAGAGCTACAACTTTTGACTACATTAGTATCTCTTTTGTGTACCGTGAAGCTAACAGCACAGCAGACTACCTGGCGGAAAGAGCTACACTTAGGACCACTACTAGCTATAAAGAGCCACCCGATTTCTTACTGCCACTTCTGTATTTTGATGAATGTAATGAAGGAAACCGAAACAAACATGCAGCGGAATTTAAATCATTCGGCCTCCACCAGGATCGATTCGGAGGGTTGCCTGATTAGGGTTTCGAGATTTTACCTAACGTTTTCTCTGTTTTTTCTGTCTTTGGTCGAATCACAAGCAGCAACTTTTCGTTCCTGCCTCTATGGTATCCACATGAACGGATCTAACGACTCTTGAACGTCTCACGATCAGATGCCTTAAGGAGCGTTTTTTATTCTTTTAACCGAACTGCTAGCTTCGATTAAAAGAATACTTTTTCTGTTTTCTAATTGTTGTGCGGCTATGTTTCAGAAAACATCCTTTTATAGGCAGTAAATTTTACCCTAAAATTTACTGCCAAACAGAACTCTAATCCTACTTAGAATAGGATTAGTTATATCCCTAATCCAATTCAGAATAGGATTAGTTATATCCTTAATCCAATTTAGAATAGGATTAATTAAGCTCCTCATTGATCCGTTCTAAGTGTGCGACCCAATAGGTTCTCAAAACAATGGCAATGACAAAATTGTCACAGGCAATGAGCGGTATCTAGCAACACATCATTGCTACCCATGTAAAGAGAATGTCAATGACTCGACATAACCTTACTCGTGATAGAAGTTACTGTGTAGTCTAATCCTTTTATCCTTTGATGTCTTGATTAGACACAAGTCATGGAATGTGTCACACTTGTATAGTCTAATCAGCGTTTCTTGATTCCTGAGTAGACTAATTAAACAAATAAAATCAATATCTCATATTGACTTATTTGAGCACGGCCATGCATTTTAGTCTCACTCTATCAAAGGGCCCAAGACATCACTCTTGTTATATAAGAGGGATAAATCCTATCTTGATCACTCAACATCCCTCTACATAGATCGAGGCATACCCAATTACTACCTTTATAGTCCATCCTGTTACGAATGACATCTAGCAGCATTAAAGTATGCAATTCTCTATGTTGGGATCTCTGATGATCTCAAGTCAAAGGATCACATACACCATCATCACTATGAGAATCGCTTATGACACTCATATAACAATCCATGTAGCGTTCTCATGGAGAGTCTATCCAGTACATAGTTCTCTAACATGTACCTATGTGATGACTTGATATCCTATATCCATGACAATGGTCATCAGTCAACCACATACTAGTCTTATCGTATCATTGTTATCCTTGTTCACAATAATACTTGACTAAGGATATTTTAAGAATAGTGTGTTATTACTATTCTAAGGACATTATCATATAAGATTATATTACGCAGTTATAAAACAAATATAATAATGAACTATAAATAAAAATGTCATGATACATAAAAATGCCAAAGTCAATCATCTAATGAATGGTTCTAAGGGCATAATCCAACATGTAACGGTTGCAATACTAAACTGGTTAACTCTGCTGTTACACGTACTTTTACTTTCATTAGTTAAATAATATTATCCTTTCTTTTCCTCAAAAAAAAAAACCATCTTTACATTAATTCTCATTTTCTTTATCTTTACATTAATTCTCATTTTCTTTAAGTTCAGAAACAAAAGTTGTCAATATCAACAATCAATGCTTGGTTCGACAATTGTTATATCCTTTTAAAAAAAATTAAGTCTAAGGTTCGACCCTCTCTTCTTTTCTTATATATCTCTATGAAAAAAAAAATGCCAGGATCATATTGGTCTTCACAGGAAACATTGAAAAGCATCACTAAAATGTGAAAAGTTTTTTGTTTTCTTATAATTTTGAGGACCACGTGCATTTATCAACTTTGAACTTGAATAGGAATTCACATCACTAATAAATTAAAATCTTACGAAATGTTAATTAAATTAAAATGAAATTATTAATGGAACATGCTTGATTTATACTTGCATGAAAATTAATGTCATATGTAAGGGTTATTTAATCTGAGACCACTCATTAAGTCTAAGGATACTTCTAGAAAGATTTTATAATTTTAAATATGAACTAAGTTTTATACAAAAATTGTACTAAAAAAATACGCGCTTGGTTAAATCTATAAGAAACTCATTCAATTTTTTTTTTTCGAATTTTCAGACAAATACTACTATTGGACCCGTTCAGCAAATTAACATGTAAAGAATTATTTAAATATATCGTATTGTCCAAATAAGAATGTTGATATTATAAACAATAATACAAAAAATACACAAATTATCAGATTATATATGAAACTCTTTTTTTTTGTGAAATTTAAGAGAAATGTTACTATTGGACCCGTTCAAAAAATTAACATGTGATTATTTATGTATTACCGACATGCCAAGGTCTTAAACATCAGGTTATTTGTGGAATTTTTTTTGGTTAAAAATATTATTTACTGATTAGAAAGCTTGAGAAAAGACAAGATTCAATACCCAATTTTTTTTAAAAAAAGGTTTCGATTTCTCACTTCGATTTAATAATTTATTGATTTTTTTTATAAGCATCGATTTTTTTTTTTGATGGAGTATAAGCATCGATTTCAGTGATAGAAGAGAGACCCTAAGAGGGTATTACTCCTAGGAGCCTCAAAGGCAGAGTACAACAGCCAACTAAATATCATGAACTTAAGCAATTACCTGCCGAAGCACCTACGGCCGAGATTTCGTAAGTTTGCAGCAGACTTTAATGGAGTTTTAAATTAATCGAGCAACATCACCCAACCCTAGAAGAGACAGTCGAAGGATGCACTACCAGTGGGCTGAGAAGAAAATAGATCTAGTGACCCCTGTTTTTGCCAACGAATCCGCCATACCATTGGCCTCTCGATAATAATTTATTGATGTTTTCCCCTTTTCAGCTTGTATGTTTTATAAAATTCCATACAGAATTTTTTTTTCAAGTGCTGAGAGACTCAATGGAAGTGGGATCTTCAGAAGTCTTCCCACTCAGCACCCAAAGGTGCAGTGCAATCCATAGAGATTTTTTTAAGTGCAGAGTGACTCAATGGAAGTGGGATCTTCATTCCCACTCAGCACCCAAAGGTGCAGTGCAATCCATAGGGACTTTTTTTTCAAGTGCAAAGAGACTCAATGGAAGTGCGATCCTCAAAAGTCTTCCCACTCAACGTCCCAAGCTGCAGTGCAATCCAAATCAGCTCTTAATCTTCCCGTTAACACCCTTTGTCTCAGTCTTCGCAATCAATTCCTGCATTAGTGCGCCTTGCTCTTACAAGTCAAGAACCAATTTGAACGAATTGCAAGCCATTAGAACGGGTATTCAACTAGCTAGATAATTTGGAATTCGATATCTTCTCATTGAAATTGACTCCATCAGTTCTATGCACTTGCTCTCCAGGAACCAGAACAACATCCACTTCAGGAAATCCTCACTGCTGATTGCCATCGGAGAGCTACAACTTTTGACTACATTAGTATCTCTTTTGTGTACCGTGAAGCTAACAGCACAGCAGACTACCTGGCGGAAAGAGCTACACTTAGGACCACTACTAGCTATAAAGAGCCACCCGATTTCTTACTGCCACTTCTGTATTTTGATGAATGTAACGGTTGCAATACTAAACTGGTTAACTCTGCTGTTACACGTACTTTTACTTTCATTAGTTAAATAATATTATCCTTTCTTTTCCTCAAAAAAAAAAAACCATCTTTACATTAATTCTCATTTTCTTTATCTTTACATTAATTCTCATTTTCTTTAAGTTCAGAAACAAAAGTTGTCAATATCAACAATCAATGCTTGGTTCGACAATTGTTATATCCTTTTAAAAAAAATTAAGTCTAAGGTTCGACCCTCTCTTCCTTTCTTATATATCTCTATGAACAAAAAAAAAATGCAAGGATCATATTGGTCCTCACAGGAAGCATTGAAAAGCATCACTAAAATGTGAAAAGTTTTTTGTTTTCTTATAATTTTGAGGACCACGTGCATTTATCAACTTTGAACTTGAATAGGAATTCACATCACTAATAAATTAAAATCTTACGAAATGTTAATTAAATTAAAATGAAATTATTAATGGAACATGCTTGATTTATACTTGCATGAAAATTAATGTCATATGTAAGGGTTATTTAATCTGAGACCACTCATTAAGTCTAAGGATACTTCTAGAAAGACTTTATAATTTTAAATATGAACTAAGTTTTATACAAAAATTGTATTAAAAAAATACGCGCTTGGTTAAATCTATAAGAAACTCATTCAATTTTTTTTTTTCGAATTTTCAGACAAATACTACTATTGGACCCGTTCAGCAAATTAACATGTAAAGAATTATTTAAATATATCGTATTGTCCAAATAAGAATGTTGATATTATAAACAATAATACAAAAAATACACAAATTATCAGATTATATATGAAACTCTTTTTTTTTGTGAAATTTAAGAGAAATGTTACTATTGGACCCGTTCAAAAAATTAACATGTGATTATTTATGTATTACCGACATGCCAAGGTCTTAAACATCAGGTTGTTTGTGGAATTTTTTTTTGGTTAAAAAAATTATTTAGTGATTAGAAAGCTTGAGAAAAGACAAGATTCAATACCCAATTTTTTTTAAAAAAAAGGTTTCGATTTCTCACTTCGATTTAATAATTTATTGATTTTTTTTATAAGCGTCGATTTTTTTTTTTGATGGAGTATAAGCATCGATTTCAGTGATAGAAGAGAGACCCTAAGAGGGTATTACTCCTAGGAGCCTCAAAGGCAGAGTACAACAGCCAACTAAATATCATGAACTTAAGCAATTACCTGCCGAAGCACCTACGGCCGAGATTTCGTAAGTTTGCAGCAGACTTTAATGGAGTTTTAAATTAATCGAGCAACATCACCCAACCCTAGAAGAGACAGTCGAAGGATGCACTACCAGTGGGCTGAGAAGAAAATAGATCTAGTGACCCCCTGTTTTTGCCAACGAATCCGCCATACCATTGGCCTCTCGATAATAATTTATTGATGTTTTCCCCTTTTCAGCTTGTATGTTTTATAAAATTCCATACAGAATTTTTTTTTCAAGTGCTGAGAGACTCAATGGAAGTGGGATCTTCAGAAGTCTTCCCACTCAGCACCCAAAGGTGCAGTGCAATCCATAGAGATTTTTTTAAGTGCAGAGTGACTCAATGGAAGTGGGATCTTCATTCCCACTCAGCACCCAAAGGTGCAGTGCAATCCATAGGGACTTTTTTTTCAAGTGCAAAGAGACTCAATGGAAGTGCGATCCTCAAAAGTCTTCCCACTCAACGTCCCAAGCTGCAGTGCAATCCAAATCAGCTCTTAATCTTCCCGTTAACACCCTTTGTCTCAGTCTTCGCAATCAATTCCTGCATTAGTGCGCCTTGCTCTTACAAGTCAAGAACCAATTTGAACGAATTGCAAGCCATTAGAACGGGTATTCAACTAGCTAGATAATTTGGAATTCGATATCTTCTCATTGAAATTGACTCCATCAGTTCTATGCACTTGCTCTCCAGGAACCAGAACAACATCCACTTCAGGAAATCCTCACTGCTGATTGCCATCGGAGAGCTACAACTTTTGACTACATTAGTATCTCTTTTGTGTACCGTGAAGCTAACAGCACAGCAGACTACCTGGCGGAAAGAGCTACACTTAGGACCACTACTAGCTATAAAGAGCCACCCGATTTCTTACTGCCACTTCTGTATTTTGATGAATGTAACGGTTGCAATACTAAACTGGTTAACTCTGCTGTTACACGTACTTTTACTTTCATTAGTTAAATAATATTATCCTTTCTTTTCCTCAAAAAAAAAAAAAACCATCTTTACATTAATTCTCATTTTCTTTATCTTTACATTAATTCTCATTTTCTTTAAGTTCAGAAACAAAAGTTGTCAATATCAACAATCAATGCTTGGTTCGACAATTGTTATATCCTTTTAAAAAAAATTAAGTCTAAGGTTCAACCCTCTCTTCCTTTCTTATATATCTCTATGAACAAAAAAAAAATGCCAGGATCATATTGGTCTTCACAGGAAGCATTGAAAAGCATCACTAAAATGTGAAAAGTTTTTTGTTTTCTTATAATTTTGAGGACCACGTGCATTTATCAACTTTGAACTTCATCACTAATAAATTAAAATCTTACGAAATGTTAATTAAATTAAAATGAAATTATTAATGGAACATGCTTGATTTATACTTGCATGAAAAATAATGTCATATGTAAGGGTTATTTAATCTGAGACCACTCATAATGTCTAAGGATACTTCTAGAAAGACTTTATAATTTTAAATATGAACTAAGTTTTATACAAAAATTGTACTAAAAAAATACGCGCTTGGTTAAATCTATAAGAAACTCATTCAATTTTTTTTTTCGAATTTTAAGACAAATACTACTATTCGACCCGTTCAGCAAATTAACATGTAAAGAATTATTTATGCATTATTTAATTTGAAGTTCTATTTTTTTTAATGTTTACTAAAATTTAGAAATTCTTTTGCATTTCAGAAAGTCAAGTCAAAGTTAGCTGCTTCTCAAAAAAAAAAAAAGTCAAAGTTAGCTGCTATCCATTATGTTCTAACTAATTATTTATAGCTTATAAATATAGTAGCTGATCCTCAGGAGAGTCTTGCAGTGGAAGTACGATTTCTTCCAAAACAGGTTTCATAGGCAGAAACTGTGAAGGTCGATTACAGATGCTGGCAATGCGATCTTCAAGATTTCTTCTGTTTTCTTATTCAGTTCTATCCCTTGCTACTCTCACCCTTTCGGACGTTGATGTTTATTTAGAGCGTAGATGTAATGAAAACAGAGGCAACTACACCGCAAAAAGCACTTACCAGGCCAACCTCAACGGCATTGTCTCTCATTTCTCCTCTCTTAAGCAATTCAATTACGGGTTCTTCAATCTGTCTGCTGGAAAAAGCCCCGACAAGGTTTACACAATCGCACTTTGTAGGGGTGACTTAGACCAACAGCAATGCAAAAGGTGCCTCAACTACACCGCAACCGAGCTCAAGTTATTTTGTCCCTCGGAAAAAGAGGCGACGGCGTGGTCTGAACTCTGTTTGGTGCGGTACGCCAACCACAACATGTACGGAGTGCTGGAGAACGATCCTCGTACTTGTGTATACAACACAAGGAATGCATCGAACCCTGATCAGTTCAATCAGGCATTAAGTGAACTATTGAGTAACCTGAGCAGCAATGCTGCAGCTGGGGGTCCTCTTCGCAAGTATGCAGCTGGCAATGTAACAGCTGGTAACTCGCAAATTGTATACGCTACGGTGCAGTGTACTCCCGATACGGACCCGGGAAATTGCACCACTTGTCTAACTTACGCGATGAATGAGTTTCAACTCTGTTGCAAAGGAAGGATAGGATGCAGGATTCTTAGGCCAACCTGTATCTTGAGGTTTGAAACTAATTGCAAATTTTATAATCCGACTGCAGTTCCTCTACCGTCGCCAGCGCCACCATCTCCAAGAACCTCTTCTTCTCGGATGCCAATAAGAGATTAAGGATCTCGCCTTTCTGCAAAAACATGTCTTTCTCTTTCTGTGAAAATGAACATTAAGAATAAAGATTCCTCTTAGCATAAGGAACGTTACATTTTACAAATTGTATGTATCTTGGCTTTTCCATTTTGGATTCAAAATGGATATTTGGTTGCTTCCTTGAATCCCCTGCAAATGGCTTTTGTTTTGTTTCATTTTCTGAGTTCTAGGAATGAAACAGCCCTACCCTTGTAGAAATTATACAGACTTCAAGAAATAGGTAGCAAGAAGATAAGAAGAGAAAAGAAGATGAAGAAGAATAGTATGTAGATACAGAGGATATGATAAACTGTGGAATAATTCTTATTCTGAAATGATAAGTTTGTACAGCTATTTAAGGAAATACAATGAGACGGTTATTTAACAGAATCTGCAGTTAAAACTAACTAGATAAAGAACTATCAGTTATGGTAGTTGAGTTAGTTTTGACAATTGGCTAACTCAGCTAACATAGCTGTTAGTCACATTCCTTAACATTCCCCTGCAAACGCAGCTCTCTTCGATCCTTCTCTTTCACTGTTGAGGGTTGAACTGTGAGCTTAGATCTCAGTCTTAGAAAGTTGGAGGAAGATAATGGCTTTGTAAAGAGTTGTACTAGATCTCAGTCTCAGAATACCAAGAGGAATCCAGAATTGTACTAGGTGTAGCCACCATAGCCTCTGCATTATGAACTTGATGTGGAGGAAAAGAGTTCTGTTGGGATGAAAATCTGGGAGTAACAGATAATTCTCCTGGTTCTGGATTGAAAGAGATGTCAAATCGATGATAGCACCTGTGGACTGTGTGGCCAAGTTTTCCACATAGCTAGCATTGAGGTTTTGAGCTACTAAAACCTCTGCCCTTAAACCCTCCTCTACCTCTGAAGCTTCTTCCACCAACTGACCCTCGAAAATTCTCAAACTTCCTTTGTTGCACAACCATATTGGCAGAAGATATAGGTGTATCATTAAAAGATGAATTCTGGAGATTTCTTGACTCTGTTGCAAAGAGAAGAGCTGAAGTTGTCTTCCAATTTGGTAACTCTTTTTGTGTGGAGATCGCAGCAACAATAGCATCATATTCTTGACCCAATCCTGATAAGACAATGTGCACCAGCTCAGTGTCACTCATCTTGCAACCACAAGATTGCAATGTGTCCCATAGAGTCTTGATCTTTACAAGATATTCTTTCATACCAAGTGAACCTTTCTTCATATTCTGAAGTTGCCTTTTGTATTCTATAATTTTTGCATTAGTTTGGGATGCAAAATATTCTTCAACTGCCTCCCAAAGTTCTTTGGTGGTGTCACAGCCAACAAGACTTGGCAGAACTTGACTGCTTACAGAGGAAAGAAGCCATGAAACCAGGAGTTGATCTTGTCTATCATAAAGATCAAACTCAGAAGTCCCTTCTTTTGGAGTAGGCTGAGTTCCATCTATAAAGCCTGTTGACACCTAATTTTGTCCTAATAATATAATTATTCTTATTTTTATATATATTTATTTTTATTTTTATTATTTGTTTTGTTATTATTATTATTATTATTATTATTATTATTTTCTTTTCTTTTCTTTTCTTTATTATTATTATGATTATTATTATTATTATTTCATTTTATTTTATTTCTGTTCCATCAGCATTTAATGAAAACCCTTCCCCATACCCGTCGGCTTCGACCCAAGCCCTTCTCCCCATGCCATCCCATCCCCGCCGGCCACTCCCCTCTGTCCCCCTTCTCTGCCACCCATCTCATCTCTGCCAGCCACCATTCCCAAGCTCACTCCCCTACAAGAACCCTCCCTCAACACCGAGACCCCGATCACGCACCATCACTCAACCTTACTCCTCTCTAAAAACCCATCCGGCCAACCCTCACCCCGAGCCACCATCGCCACCACCCGTAAACAACCAGAAAACCCCACTTCAAGCTCACGGCAACCCTCAACGGAACCAAAAACACAGAAACACCAACCCTTAACCATCCCTTTCGCCCCAGACTCCACCAAAAAGCCACTAAAAACAGAAACCCGACAATCGAGCCCCACCCGAGACAACCCAGAAACCTCACAACCATCATTAACAGCCCCCAACCACTGAACCCTTACATAAAGCCACCACCGAAAACAACCATCCGCCATCACCACGAGCTCGAACCCCCACCGAGAACTACCACGAAGCCAAACCCCAAAACAAACCCTAGATCTAAGATCCAAATCCCCCACCTGCAAAAAATACAACAGATCCGCAAGCCCAAAAAAAAAAAGCCAAAACCATCAACAACAAGAAAAACAGAGAAACCAAAACAAAAAAAAGAGGTGAAAAAAGGCTTTCGGTTTGGTCAGATTCGGAGGCTTAGGGGAATTTTTTGGTGAAATGGAGGCTAGATCGGGATAGAGGAGACAGAGAACTATCGAAAAGTGGTGAACTTTTCGATTTTGGCCAACCGACGACGGCGGCCGACGGTGACCCCAGCGGCGGCCGGAAATCGCCTGGCTGGTGGAGCTTTGAAGTGCTCTGAAGTTTTTTTTTTTGTGAAATAAGGAAAATGAAGTAAAAAAAAAAGATTAGGCTTTTATAAAAAAAAAAAACTGCTGGTGACCCGCGCGACTCGGATCCGACCCGGGGTCCGCGCGCCCGACCCGCAAGGGGAGGAAGACCCCTGCCGCTCCATCGGTGACCCGACCCGGACCAGCGAGGATCCGACCCGCTCCCAGCCCAGCCAAGTCAGCCCACTTGAACCTACTATTGGGCTTGATTTTTTGGGCTGTTTTCTAAGGTTTTCCTTTGGGTTTAAGCCTCATTTTAGGTATATTTTTCTTAATTTATTATTATTATTATTATTATTATTATTATTATTATTATTATTATTATTATTATTATTATTATCATCATTATTATTGTGTTGTTGTTGATATTATTATTATTATTATTATTATTATTATTATTATTATTATTATTATTATTATTATTATTGTTGTTGTTGTTGTTGTTGTTGTTGTTGTTGTTGTTATTGTTATGGATGTTGTTATTATTATTATTATTATTGTTATTATTATTATTAATGCATGCTACAAAATAAAAGTTTTGAAAATTTTTCTTTTACTTGTATATTCATCAATTATTGTTGATTAGAAATGGTATAAAAAATATATATATAAAAGAAAAAAACAAAGAAAAGGAAATAAAGTTTAAATTTAATTAAATAATTTAAATTCCGATGATGGGATGTCATGAAACTCACAAGTAGTGATTTCTTGACTGATCCCTAGGTGAGAAGAGTCGTACTAAATGTTACCAGAGTATTGGGATATTTAGTATGATTTTTCAATAATTTAATTTTTATTAAAAATAAAAATAAATAAGTTTTTAAAAGAAAATCGAAAAAGGAAATTAATAATATATAATGAAATTTAATAATAAAAAAAATTCCGATAATGGGATGCTACGGAAGTCACAAGTAGTGATTCCTAGCTGATCCCTAGGTGAGAAGAGTCATACTAATTATTGCCAAAAGTATTGGAATATTTAATATGATTTTTCAATAATTTAATTTTTTGATAAACATAAAAATAAATAATTTTTTTTTCTAAAAAGAAAATAGAAAAAGAAAATAAATAATAAAATCTAAATTAAAATGAAAGTCCGATGATGGGATGTTATGGAAGTCACAAGTAGTGATTCCTAGCTGATCCCTAGGTGAGAAGAGTCGTACTAGATGTTGCCAAAAGTATTGGAATATTTAGTATGATTTTTCAATAATTTAAATTTTAATTAAAAAAAAGAAAATGAATAAGTTTTTTTTTAAAAAAAGGAAATATAAATAAATAAACAAATGAATAAAGAAATTTAAAATTAAAAATTCATTTGCATCATATATTATTTGTTTGCATCATATGCATCCATTTAATTTCCAAATAAGTGTGAATCTTCCGAGGATGAGATTCTGTAGAAGTCACAAGTAGTGATTCTTAAGAAATCTCTAGGTGAGGAAAATTATTTCAAATGCTGCCAAAAGTATTGGAGTATTTGATTTAGTTATTCAATACAAAAAGGTTCACATTTATTTTCGAAAAATAAAATTTAACTTTTTAAAATAAAACAAAATAAATTTACAAATAAAAAATGATTTTGAATAAAATTGATTGCAATAAAATAGGAATTGTTTTTAAATATTAAATTAAGATCATTTTATTAAAACCAAAGGATAACACATGATTATTATGGTACCGTTTTTTAACGGGCGTCGTGGGGGTGCTAATCCTTCCCCACGTGTAACCGTACCCCCGAACCCGATTTTTGTTTTCGCAGACCAAAAATTTGTCTTTTCAATGAAACTTAATTAATTTTGAGATTTTGTTAAAAAGATAAACATTTTTAGGTGGCCAATCACACCTAGTTAAAAAAAGATTGGTGGCGACTCCTTTTGTTTTTTAAACGTTTTTCAAAATCGTCGAGCGCGAAGCCGTTACGACAGCTTGGCGACTCCGCTGGGGACACTTTTTGAGGGTCAAGCCATGCATTAATCATGTGTTATCCAAAGTTTTAATTTAAGAGTCTTGATTGATATTTAAACTTAATTCACTTGGATTTTGAAAATGATTTTGTTTGCATTTGCATTTTTTATGTTATTTATTTTATGTTTTATATTTGTATATACTTGTTGTTAATAAATTGTTGGGGCATTATAGGATAGGGGTTGTGGTTTGATAAATGTTCCCTCATACACACACTTGCACTTGCATTTGTATAACATGAGCTCTATACCCGAGTTCCGTCCTTCTTAGGAGGAAGTAGAGTACCTTTGCTCTCGTGAGGTAATCACCTCCGCAATGGCAATCGAAATACTCCCACTCAAATTAATTCTTACTAGTCTAGTGTGGACGACAGTGAGGTATAATTTGGGAACCTTTAGATTTGAAAACCTAGCTCAGCATATAGAAAAACCTAAGAGGCCAACCTTAGGTAGAGCCCTGTCCGATTTTTTAGAAATTATCCCGAAATTAGGACACAAGAGGGAACATTATTTGACCTCGTTTCTTGTATCAATAATAAAGGTACTATGGATTTTGGTTTGAATTGTTCGTAATTTAAGTTTTCAAAATTTTTCTTGTTTTTCAAAAGAGATTTTTTTTAAAAAAAAATAATAATAAAATTGTGGAAAGAGATTTTTTAAAATAAAAAGAAAGAAATCTAAGTTTTTTATAAAAAAGTATGAGAAATACAATAAAACAAACTTTTCTTCCAAAACAATGAGAATGATTTTTCTTGGAGAATAAAAAGAGAAGAGGGATTTCTTTCAAAAATTTGGACATAAAAATGGAAATAAATAGAAAAATGCACTTTATAAAGTAATAAAAAAGAGAGTTGATATTTTCCTAAATAAAGGTAAAATAGAGTCAACAAAATATTTCCTTGATTTTTTTTCTCTCTTTTCTTCTTTTCTTTTTCTGAATAATTTAAAGAATAAGTTGACAAGAAAAAATAAAGAAAAAATATTTTTATTTTATTTTATTTGTGGGTTGTATAGGAAATTTAATGAAAATATAAAAATATTTGAGTTTTTCTTGAATAAAAAGATGTCAACAAAAATTGTCCTTGAATTTATTTGGTAAAGAATTTAAAGAATAATTTGATTGGGAATAAAAATGAAATAAAAATAATTCTTGAAAAAAAAATCTACTAGAAAATGTGAATTTTTTCAAGAATAAAAAAAAACTTTGTCTGGTACACAAAAAAGAAGAAAAAAAAGAAAAAAAGAAAAGAAAAAAAAGGATGAAAAAAATGTGTGAAGAGTATTTAGTTTTAGTTGAAAATTATGTTTTTCTTCTTTCCTCCTTCATGTTGGACTCAGCAACAATAGAATTTGTGTCAGATATTGTGTATACAAGCATCCATTTTTTTAAAGCATGTTAGCATCATATATCATTTTAATTTCATATCATTTTGACATTATCGTGTCTACATATATTGAAGATCATGTTAGGTGCATTTTAGGATCATACAAGTGAAATAAAATAGAATTTGATTTTCATTTATAATTGGGTTTTGCATAGATCGCATTTCGTATATACATGTCCTTCACCAATACATCATTGTTATATCATATCTCATGCATTTTTACATCGCATTTCAAAGAGAAAGAAGTTCTTTCTGATTTTTATGAAAAAAAGAAACTTTTTGGAATATTTTGTGGGGCATAAAATGATTCTTTTTTTAAAACTTGTCATTTCTACATGTTTCAGATTTGATTTTCCAAGTTGATATGTAAAGTTGTCAAACAGGAGGGAATTTTCAATTTTTGTATATCTTACTTTGCTATACCATTAATTGTTGTAAATAGATTTTTTGAAAATATAGTAGAAAATTTTTCATGTACATTTTTTATTTTGATTTGTCATTGTATTTGATATATATAAATGACATTGATCGATTCTTTTTGTAAAGAAATCACATTTTTTAAAATATATATGTGTATATATATATATATATATATATATAATGATTCAAATAAAGTCTCACATGACTAAACCAAATGATCAAAGAAGTTGAACAAAATGACAAAATAAAGAAACTTTGAAGAGAATTTTGAAAAATTGGTGATCATTATCAGAAAAATTCATCTCATCAACTACCTTCTCCAATTGTTTCCATGCCTTAAATCTCTTATAAAGCCTTCATGCATTTGAGGAGGATAAATGCAAACTTCATGATCCATGTTTACCAGGTCACAATATGCCATTAAAGTGCAATGACCTTTACCTGGGCAATGAACAATGAAACAATCAATTTGATAAAATTCATTTTTGGATTCCTTGAATAATCAAGCATGACACTTTTTTAAATTTGAATTTTGGTAATTTGATATGTGTCAAAACTATGCCAGAAATTCATACTTGTCAGAATTGCCCAATTTTGTTTGAAAAACCACAAACCATGAGATTCCTTAGGCCATTTCTGAATCTTTGATTCATTCATGTGATTGAAACCAAGATTGAGGAGGACAAAGTATCATACCCTCAACTTGCCCAAATGATGCAATACCTTTTTCCTCTCTTGGTAAAAATACCATGGGCAACCCAAAGTTAAATATGCCAATTTCAATAGTTTTCACTAGCTTGGGGGCATTCTGTAGCAATGTTTTGCTGCCGCATGAGTTGCAAAAAAAAAAAGGGAGAAAAAATGAAACAAAAAAATGAAAAAGAAAAATCAATTGTGACATCATGCACTCAGGATATTTAAATGATTCCAAACAACACAAAAAAGAAAAAGTGAGTGAGAGAGGGAAAGAGAGAGAGAAGAAGAAGAATAAGGAACCAAAATTTGAAAATATCCAAGAAATTCCATCTTGAAAAGCAAAAAAAAAAAAAAAGAAAGACAAAATGTTTGACTCTTTTGACTCAAGAAAATTTTCGACAATTTAAGTGACCATGTTTGAAATGACGAATGGCCATCTTTCATCATCCTTTTCACTAATCTAAAATTTATCCATTTGCTACCCTCCTTGAGCCTTATAAGTTCTTTTTAAATAAACCTTGACCAAGGATCACCCTCCACATTGGGAGGCACATATAGAAAAAGACCTTTTTCAAAAGTACGAATGATCGGCCCCAATTCTAAGTCAAAATGGTTTATCATGTTAACGGGCAAATGTGAGGTGAATTAGCTTTACAAGATTTTGATTTCACTCCGTAAAGTAAAAAAAAATGAAGAAAAAAAAAAGAAATTGCAAAAAAGAAAAAGAAAAAAAAAAGAGAAAATGAAATGAAAGAGTGACAAAATAAGAAATAAGAGGACAAATGAATTGAATAAGTCTTCACATTATACTAAATGATCCTTGGTTGATCACCCTTAAACACGTTTTTGGGCCTTATTATCCATTCTTTCATAACCCCGAACCCTGGCCTACATTACGTACCTTGAAAAGTCCATTTCAATCAAACGCGGATACTTAAACTGAAGAGATTTTTCCTTGATGAATCATCATAACCAATGAGGCACTTAACTCATTCTCAACCAAGATTATCCTTCAAGAATCTTCACAGTCAATTTTGGATGAATTTCGAATTCTTAAGTGCATGATGGAACAATCACAAAAAAAAGCAAAAAAAGAAAAAGAAAAAATTAAGCTTTAGGGTGAAAACCCCAAAAGGGGCAGTCTAGAGCCAAAACGAAAATATTTGTGAGGTCATTTATGGTGCTGGCAAGGTCAAACAAGAAGCGACATTGCGAAATAATTTTGAGACCCATGAACATCTAAGGCCCTTAAGAGAATGTCCATTTTGATGATCCACCGATCCACTGAAGGGATTGACATAGAACATTGAACCTACGCTCCATTCCCAAATAACTCATCAAAAGTTTTGGCCCATTACGGCTAGTTTTGACAACTATCAAAATGCATAATTTGAAAATTAAAAGAGTGTCAAATTTTGTCTACATCTCAAGATAAACCTTTTCACAAAACCATGATTTTCAAGGAATTCATTATTTTTGAAAAACTTTTGTTTTATTTGTGAGCCTAGATGAGGGAACATTCACCTCATTTTCTATCAGGTTGTAAGCCTTTCTTGCCAAACCAAAACATTGATGTGTGAAACCACCTGATTCATTTGATGAGAACAAATTACCTTCCCCCCATACCCACCTAAATAGTGATCACCGATCTTCAAGAAACTCAAATGTCATGATTCTTTGTTGCATTTGTGTTTAACTTTCTTTGATCATTATTGTGTTGAGCAATCTTGTGAAATTAAAAAGTTTTGGATAGATAAACATTTTCAAAAATAAAAGCTGTTTATCTTTTGAATCTGAAAATGGGAAGGATGCTTGAGGCAATTTTGTTTGAAAATTTATTCGATTGCTAATCAAAATTTTGATGGTGTTTCAAGCAGAAATGAGAGAGAATTTAATAATTATTGTGGCGTAAAGAATTTCTTGTGCCATTTTGGGGGAAAATTTTGTTAGGAAAAATTTTGATTGTAAAATGAATTCTTATGGTGTTTCAAAAAGTAATAGTAAATAAAAAAATGTGATGATTGTCTTGGGGCAACCTTTGTTGCACAGTAAAAAATGGCTTCAATTGATGAGACAAATACTTTAAGGTAAGGTAGAGGAGAAGTCAAAAATGAAAAAGTTTTGGTCAACAAGAAGAGAAAATAGAAAGAAAATTTTGGATAATTGCATGAAGCATTTACATTTGCATCTTGATAGAATTCATTTGCATTCGCATCATGACAAAAGTTGTCTATATCTAAATCATAATAGTTGGCTATTCATTAACATCATTGATAAAGAATTTTGCATTGGCATTGTTAATATTGCATTTGCATTTGCATCAGTGATAATTGCATCTGCCAAACATTGAAAATGTGAATATATGAGTTTTTGGATTGAAGAAAAAGTAATTTAAAAAAAGAGAAGAAAAAGAAAAAGAAGAAAAAGAAAAAAAAGAAAAAGAAAAAAGAAAGAGAAAAAAAGATCATTAACATCATTGATAAAGAAATTTGCACTGGCATTGTTGATATTGCATTTGCATTTACATCAGTGATCATTGCATCTGCCAAATATTGAAAAATTTGAATATATGAGTTTTTGGACTGAAAAAATTAAAAAAAAAAGAGAAGAAAAAGAAAAAAGAAAAAAAAGAAAGAAGAAAAAAAAGAGAAAAAGGAGAGTGGAAGAAATAAAAAGAAATTTCTTGTTGAAAATAATAAGGTGATGAAAATGTAGTTTGAAAAGAAAAGAAGAGATTTATTTCAAACACATAAAAAAAAAAGGTAATATATAAAAAAAAAAGAGTTTTTGGAAAGTGGGAAAGTCAAATGAAGAAGAAGAAAAAAAATGAGAAAAGGTAAGTAGAATATTTGAGAAGATGAAAAACAATGAAGAGAGTTTTCACATTGGGAATATTTGAAGAATACTTGAAATGAAAAGTTGAGAGCTTGTAAGATGAATGCACAAGTCAATGATTCTTGATTTTAAATTTTTAGAAAGTGAGAATTCCAAATGTGAGGGAAGACTATTCTAAAAAAAAAAAAGGAGTGTTTGTGAGCATGAGATGAGAATTCAAGCCCAATGTAATTGGCACTGTTCTGAGGTTTTAAGCCCAGTAAAGTTGGCACCCAAGATGAACTTAAGCCCAACGTAGCTGGCATCTAGATGAGGTTAAGCCCGATGTAGTTGGCACCGTTGTGTGGTATTAAGCCCAGTGAAATCGGCACATTATGAGATGAAATTGTTAAGCCTAGTAAAGTTGGGACCCAAGATGAATTTAAGCCCAATGTAACTGGCACTGTTCTGAGGTTTTAAGCCCAGTAAAGTTGGCACCCAAGATGAACTTAAGCCCAACGTAGCTGGCATCTAGATGAGGTTAAGCCCGATGTAGTTGGCACCGTTGTGTGGTATTAAGCCCAGCGAAATCGGAACATAATGAAATGAGGTTTAAGCCCAATAAAGTTGGCACCCAAGATGAATTTAAGCCCAACGTAGCTGGCACCTAGATGAGGTTAAGCCCGATGTAGTTGGCACCGTTGTGTGGTATTAAGCCCAGCGAAATCGGCATATAATTAGATAAGATTTTAAGCCCAGTAAAGTTGGCACCCAAAATGAAAATTTAAGCCCAACGTAGCTGGCACCTAGATGATGTCTAAGCCCGATGTAGTTGGCACCGTTGTGTGGTATTAAGCCCAGTGAAATCGGCACATTATGAGATGAAATTTTAAGCCCAGTTTAACTGGCACCAATTTTTGAACCTAATTAACTGGATGCATGATTTTCAAGGTATGAAATGATTTCCAAGTCCCCGGTAACAATCGTATCTTTTTAAAGTTTCATTGCCTCTGCTGCAATAAGAGCACATTTTCAGGAAAAATTTAAAGTTTCATTGCCTCTGCTGCAAGAGGAGCACATTTCAGAAAAGAATTTTTAAAGTTTCAATGCCTCTGCTGCAAGAGGAGCACATTTCAGGAAAAATTTTTAATGTTTCAATGCCTCTGCTGCAAGAGGAGCACATTTTCAGGAAGATTTTTAAAGTTTCATTGCCTCTGCTGCAAGAGGAGCACATTTTCAAGAAAAATTTAAAGTTTCATTGCCTCTGCTGCAAGAGGAGCACATTTCAGAAAAAATTTTTAAAGTTTCAATGCCTCTGCTGCAAGAGGAGCACATTTTCAAGAAGATTTTAAAGTTTCATTGCCTCTGCTGCAAGAGGAGCACATTTTCAGGAAAAAATTTAAAGTTTCAATGCCTCTGCTGCAAGAGGAGCACATTTCAAAAAGAATTTAAAGTTTCATTGCCTCTGCTACAAGAGGAGCACATTTTCAAAAAGGAATTTTAAAAAGAAAAAAAAAAGAAGAAAAGAAAAAAGAAGGAATTTAAAGTTTCATTGCCTCTGCTGCAAGAGGAGCTTTCTCAAAAAAAAAAGGGGGGGGGGGAAAATTTAAAGTTTCATCGCCTCTGCTACAAGAGGAGCACATTTTCAAAAAGGAATTTTAAAAAGAAAAAAAAGAAGAAAAGAAAAAAGAGGGAATTTAAAGTTTTATTGCCTCTGCTGTAAGAGGAGCTTTCTCAAAAAAAAAAAAAAAGGGAAAAATTTAAAGTTTCATCGCCTCTGCTGCAAGAGGAGCACATTTTCAGCAAGAAAAAATTTAAAGTTTCATTGCCTCTGCTGCAAGAGGAGCACATTTTCAGAAAGGAATTTAAAGTTTTATTGCCTCTACTGCAAGAGGAGCTTTCTCGAAAAAGGGAAAAAACAAACAAAACAAAAAGAAATTTAAAGTTTCATTGCCTCTGCTGCAAGAGGAGCACATTTAAAAAAAAGAACAAAAACAAAAAACAAAAAACAAAAAAATGGATGATTTAAATTTAAAGTTTCATCGCCTCTGCTGCAAGAGGAGCACGTTTCAAAAAAAAAGAGAAGAGAAAAATTAAAAACAAAGGAAGAGAAGAAAGAAAATTTTTTTTTTAAAGTTTCAATGCCTCTGCTGAAAGAGGAGCTTTTTCAAGAAGTATCTTAAAGTGTCATTGCCTCTGCTGCAAGAGTAGCACATTCAAAAAAAATGATGATGAAAGAAAAAAAGAAGGGAAAAAAGAAGAAGAAGAGAAAGAAAGAAAAAAAAAACACAAACAATAGATTAAGTCATAAGCCAGACAAAATTAGTGTGTCTATTATCTTTGCTCTATTCCTGATCCTCAGCTATGAGCAAAGAGGGGCAGCTGTTGACACCTAATTTTGTCCTAATAATATAATTATTCTTATTGGCAGAAGATATAGGTGTATCATTAAAAGATGAATTCTGGAGATTTCTTGACTCTGTTGCAAAGAGAAGAGCTGAAGTTGTCTTCCAATTTGGTAACTCTTTTTGTGTGGAGATCGCAGCAACAATAGCATCATTTTCTTGACCCAATCCTAATAAGACAATGTGCACCTGCTCAGTGTCACTCATCTTGCAACCACAAGATTGCAATGTGTCCCATAGAGTATTGATCTTTACAAGATATTCTTTCATACCAAGTGAACCTTTCTTCATATTCTGAAGTTGCCTTTTGTATTCTATAATTTTTGCATTAGTTTGGGATGCAAAATATTCTTCAACTGCCTCCCAAAGTTCTTTGGTGGTGTCACAGCCAACAAGACTTGGCAGAACTTGACTGCTTACAGAGGAAAGAAGCCATGAAACCAGGAGTTGATCTTGTCTATCATAAAGATCAAACTCAGAAGTCCCTTCTTTTGGAGTAGGCTGAGTTCCATCTATAAAGCCTGTTGACACCTAATTTTGTCCTAATAATATAATTATTCTTATTTTTATATATATTTATTTTTATTTTTATTATTTGTTTTGTTATTATTATTATTATTATTATTATTATTATTATTATTATTATTATTATTATTATTATTGTTATTATTATTATTATTATTATTTTCTTTTCTTTTCTTTTCTTTATTATTATTATGATTATTATTATTATTATTTCATTTTATTTTATTTCTGTTCCATCAGCATTTAATGAAAACCCTTCCCCATACCCGTCGGCTTCGACCCAAGCCCTTCTCCCCATGCCATCCCATCCCCGCCGGCCACTCCCCTCTGTCACCATTCTCTGCCACCCATCTCATCTCTGCCAGCCACCATTCCCAAGCTCACTCCCCTACAAGAACCCTCCCTCAACACCGAGACCCCGATCACGCACCATCACTCAACCTTACTCCTCTCTAAAAACCCATCCGGCCAACCCTCACCCCGAGCCACCATCGCCACCACCCGTAAACAACCAGAAAACCCCACTTCAAGCTCACGGCAACCCTCAACGGAACCAAAAACACAGAAACACCAACCCTCAACCATCCCTTTCGCCCCAGACTCCACCAAAAAGCCACTAAAAACAGAAACCCGACAATCGAGCCCCACCCGAGACAACCTAGAAACCTCACAACCATCATTAACACCCCCAACCACTGAACCCTTACATAAAGCCACCACCGAAAACAACCATCCGCCATCACCACGAGCTCGAACCCCCACCGAGAACTACCACGAAGCCAAACCCCAAAACAAACCCTAGATCTAAGATCCAAATCCCCCACATGCAAAAAACACAACAGATCCGCAAGCCCAAAAAAAAAAGCCAAAACCATCAACAACAAGAAAAACAGAGAAACCAAAACAAAAAAAAGAAGGGAAAAAAGGCTTTCGGTTTGGTCAGATTCGGAGGCTTAGGGGAATTTTTTGGTGAAATGGAGGCCAGATCGGGATAGAGGAGACAGAGAACTATCGGAAAGTGGTGAACTTTTCGATTTTGGCCAACCGACGACGGCGGCCGGCGGTGACCCCAGCGGCGGCCGGAAATCGCCTGGCTGGTGGAGCTTTGAAGTGCTCTGAAGTTTTTTTTTCTGTGAAATAAGGAAAATGAAGTAAAAAAAAAAGATTAGGCTTTTATAAAAAAAAAAACTGCTGGTGACCCGCGCGACTCGGATCCGACCCGGGGTCCGCGCGCCCGACCCGCAAGGGGAGGAAGACCCCTGCCGCTCCATTGGTGACCCGACCCGGACCAGTGAGGATCCGACCCGCTCCCAGCCCAGCCAAGTCAGCCCACTTGAACCTACTATTGGGCTTGATTTTTTGGGCTGTTTTCTAAGGTTTTCCTTTGGGTTTAAGCCTCATTTTAGGTATATTTTTCTTAATTTATTATTATTATTATTATTATTATTATTATTATTATCATCATTATTATTGTGTTGTTGTTGATATTATTATTATTATTATTATTATTATTATTATTATTATTATTATTATTATTATTATTATTGTTGTTGTTGTTGTTGTTGTTGTTGTTGTTGTTGTTGTTATTGTTATGGATGTTGTTATTATTATTATTATTATTGTTATTATTATTATTAATGCATGCTACAAAATAAAAGTTTTGAAAATTTTTCTTTTACTTGTATATTCATCAATTATTGTTGATTAGAAATGGTATAAAAAATATATATATAAAAGAAAAAAACAAAGAAAAGGAAATAAAGTTTAAATTTAATTAAATAATTTAAATTCCGATGATGGGATGTCATGAAACTCACAAGTAGTGATTTCTTGACTGATCCCTAGGTGAGAAGAGTCGTACTAAATGTTACCAGAGTATTGGGATATTTAGTATGATTTTTCAATAATTTAATTTTTATTAAAAATAAAAATAAATAAGTTTTTAAAAGAAAATCGAAAAAGGAAATTAATAATATATAATGAAATTTAATAATAAAAAAAATTCCGATAATGGGATGCTACGGAAGTCACAAGTAGTGATTCCTAGCTGATCCCTAGGTGAGAAGAGTCATACTAATTATTGCCAAAAGTATTGGAATATTTAATATGATTTTTCAATAATTTAATTTTTTGATAAACATAAAAATAAATAATTTTTTTTCTAAAAAGAAAATAGAAAAAGAAAATAAATAATAAAATCTAAATTAAAATGAAAGTCCGGTGATGGGATGTTACGGAAGTCACAAGTAGTGATTCCTAGCTGATCCCTAGGTGAGAAGAGTCGTACTAGATGTTGCCAAAGTATTGGAATATTTAGTATGATTTTTCAATAATTTAAATTTTAATTAAAAAAAAGAAAATGAATAAGTTTTTTTTTTAAAAAGGAAATATAAATAAATAAACAAATGAATAAAGAAATTTAAAATTAAAAATTCATTTGCATCATATATTATTTGTTTGCATCATATGCATCCATTTAATTTCCAAATAAGTGTGAATCTTCCGAGGATGAGATTTTGTAGAAGTCACAAGTAGTGATTCTTAAGAAATCTCTAGGTGAGGAAAATTATTTCAAATGCTGCCAAAAGTATTGGAGTATTTGATTTAGTTATTCAATACAAAAAGGTTCACATTTATTTTCGAAAAATAAAATTTAACTTTTTAAAATAAAACAAAATAAATTTACAAATAAAAAATGATTTTGAATAAAATTGATTGCAATAAAATAGGAATTGTTTTTAAATATTAAATTAAGATCATTTTATTAAAACCAAAGGATAACATATGATTATTATGGTACCGTTTTTTAACGGGCGTCGTGGGGGTGCTAATCCTTCCCCACGCGTAACCGTACCCCCGAACCCGATTTTTGTTTTCGCAGACCAAAAATTTGTCTTTTTAATAAAACTTAATTAATTTTGAGATTTTGTTAAAAAGATAAACATTTTTAGGTGGCCAATCACACCTAGTTAAAAAAAGATTGGTGGCGACTCCTTTTGTTTTTTAAACGTTTTTCAAAATCGTCGAGCGCGAAGCCGTTACGACAAAGCCTTTGAGCCCGTAACCTCTGAAAGTGGCCACTACTTGTTGTTTCCACAGCAAGAAATTGTTGTCATCCAACTTTACTGTAATGGCTTGTGATCCTGGGTTGAATATCGAACAAGATGAAGCTGAATCTTTCAGAGTGATCGTTGCCTGCTCTGATGCCATGTAGAAATTATACAAACTTCAAGAAATAGGTAGCAAGAAGATAAGAAGAGAAAAGAAGATGAAGAAGAATAGTATGTAGATACAGAGGATATGATAAACTGTGGAAGAATTCTTATTCTGAAATGATAAGTTTGTACAGCTATTTAAGGAAATACAATGAGACGGTTATTTAACAGAATCTGCAGTTAAAACTAACTAGATAAAGAACTATCAGTTATGGTAGTTGAGTTAGTTTTGACAGTTGGCTAACTCAGCTAACATAGCTGTTAGTCACATTCCTTAACAACCCTGAATAAATTTTTTGTTTTCTTTAATTTTCTATTGAGTGGTTAACGATTAGACTAAAGACATCTGTCTTTTGGACCATCGAGTCCACTCATTTATTCAAGGGCGGCCATCTACTTGCAACTTTGAAGTTTGGCCTTTCTCTGTTTCTGGTTTCCACGATTACTGAAGAATTATAATACCGATAAAAAAATACTACTACTAAATATGATTTTAGCACTACATATGTTACAGAAACAGCTTGAAACTCCAAATAAAGATTTGGTTACGTTCCATCCATAAGAAAACCTTGTTCCTCAAATCGACAATGCCATTAGAAATATTAAAAAATACTTCTAATAAATATGATTTTAGCACTACCCTTCTGCCATCGCATGCTTCTGCCTCATCGCCAATCCTGCCCGTTGCCGCTGCTTGTTACTATGCTGTGTAAGAACCGTGAGGATGCTTGAAGGGAAGCCGCTGCTGCATTACTGCATGTAGGAACCAGCATCATCATCTCCAACCGCCGATCTTACAGTTGCCGAATTGAGCTGTCTGCTCCAGACAAGATATAAGCAAGATACAAGAAGTGAGATGAAGAGTTATGTGCAAGTTATACATGCCTTTGTCAACCATTGCATTAATGCCATCCTACAAGTACAATTTATTTCTTTCCTTCTGTCAAAACTTCATGCCACCAAAGTAAATAGAAGTTACCACCAAGCTTGATGTCAAATAAGTCAAGATGCAATCTAATTTGGATCATGTTAAAGTCCATGTTGGCTGCTCCAATCAACAAGTTTACTGTTCAACAAAAGAATCTCCTTGGCAATCCATTTCTTGCCATCAAAATCGGATTCATTTCCTGCTATTAAAATCGGATTCATTTCTTGCTAACTTTTAGACCTTAACCTCAGGACTCATTAAGGCAAGCCCAAGACACATAGGCCAGGCCCAAGGCCACACACCAAACAATCAGTCCCAGAATAGTTAAACCTAACAGCCACAAGCAGGCCTCATGAACCAAATAGGCCCAACTCTTCCAAACAGCCCAGTCTCCTTGCAGCAAACAGCTAAAACACCTGACTACCCACGATTGGAAGCCCCTGACCTGCCAGAGTTGAGGCACCCAGCCACCGCACAATGCCAGTGTCGAGGGACATGAATATTGCCAAAAGGAATGTCCTCTACGAGAGGCTAACCTAGCACCAATGATAGCCACCTATAAAAGGTGTCCAAGGAGATTGGAAGAAGGATTCGACCCTCAATCCTCCATAACAACCTCTGCTCAGCTCACCTCAAGCTGGTACTGTTGAATTATCTCAATATTGTGGACTAATTAAGTATAATTAATATCATATAACTTAATTTAGTAGTATATTTTGTATAAGGTGTGACCATAAATATAAATAATATATCTCTATTATAAATATATTATATCTTTAATAGGACAGATATATTACATGAACAATATTGTGGGAGGTCCCTACTACTGGCACCACTATATAAGTGAAGACCCATTATTCATTTGTAATTAACGAAGAAGTGCACAGCAGTAGTTTCTCTCCTTCTCTCCCGTTTCTTCATTATCCTTCACCATCATCTTCTTCCATTTGGCTTTCAGACCACCATGGCAGAGCAAATTGAGGATGGCCAGGCGTGGATGAATCTCTAGTGATGTATTCCTCAGCTGGCAGAGGCGAAATGGCGAAGTAATGGTGGGTTTTGGCTCAAACCCACCCAAGGTTAGTTTTCTATTTAATTCATTGTGCTAATGGGCTTTGTGGACGAATTTGTTCCAACAATTGGTATCAGAGCACGTCCACAATAAAGCAATTAGCCATTTTTTGAAGAAAAATGAGAATTTATACATTTTTTTATTTTGGGTATTTTCGGATTTATTCATACCCAAAGGATTCATGCATTTTTTGAGCCAAATAATGCAAGATGTTGATTGAGGATGAATTTTTTATGAAAATGCTGTTAAAACGAAGTGAAATAGGTCAAAAACGAAGCTGAAATAGCAAAAATATAGTCGGGTCGGGTAAAACCCGGTTTCTACAACTTTTGCCCGTTTTCAGGCGAAGAAGAAGTTGCACGCGCTCGACAGCTCTTTAAGGCACCATTTCTTAGGTAATGAGGGCACGTGTCCCACACGCGCTCGCTTCTGGAATTTAAAAAAAAAATTATTTATTTTTTTTGGCCGTTTTTCGTACGGGCTCACTTGTTTTAGGGCCATTTTTTGGGCCCGATTTTGGGCAAATCTTGGGGTTGGGTCATCATTTATTGGACCATCCGGCTGGACTTTTCCATTTACAATTTTGGGCCAATTTTTGTTTAGGCTGGGCTGGTTTTTGGACATTTTGTGTGTGTATTTTATTGGGCCATAATTGTTTTGTATTTTATTGGGCCACCAACTATGAAAATAAAAATGATTATTTATTTTATTTTAGTTAAGCCATATTGTTTAATTAATTAGGCCTTAATATTTAATTTTAGGCTAAATTATTTATGTAATATTATGGGCATTATTGTTTAGTTATTTTAATTGGCCATTTAGTATTAATTTAATTTGGGCAATTAAAATAAATTAATTTTGAGGCCATTTTGCCTAATTAATTTAGGGCCATATTAATTAATTAATTTTATTAGGCTATTAAAGTTGGATTAATTATTGGTTATTTTGCGTAATTAATTAATAGGTCATTTTGAATTATGGTTTAATTGGCCATTTTGATTAATTAATTATAAGCCATTTGGATAATTAATTTTAGACAATTTTGGCCATAAGCCAAATTTTATTTAATAGTCACAATTGGTTATTAAGCCCAAAATTAATGTGATATAAGTGAATTTTTTGGAGGAATTAATTTTGGAGTAATTTCTAGAAATTTATTTACTCATTTAATTCTTAATTCACTTAAATTTTGAAATATATACTCATGCCCATAAATTACTAATATTTGGCCTAATTAAATAAGTTTAAATAAATTATTTGGGTATTTTGTTGAGCCATTTTGGATTATGGTTTACCCATTTCGTTAATAATTTATTTAAATAAATAAACTCTCTAGAAATGAAAATTGCCTTATTATTTGAATGTTCACATTTATATGAAATTAATTTAATTAATTAATGTTGGACTTGAAATTGCTACATATGCTTCAGAAGTTGCATATTTTGGATGTAGTTAATTTTGGTCAATAAATTTTGTGAATATTCTTGAAATTATAAATCATTAATCGGATTGGCTAGTACTTGCCTGTCACAGGAATAGTCATGAAGATTTTTGACGATTTATTCTGATAATTTTAAGGATATAATAATAATAATAAGGCAATGCATAGTGATAGTTGCAGTTGCATAATTTACTAAGGTCTTTAGAAGTGGCTAGTCTCTCCCTGTCTGATTGTTAGTTGCTTTTAGAGATGCTTGGGATTGAGAGGATTCTAGTTGAGATATGACCCGGTCTTCCTACCCTGTCGGTGGGCGATCATTCAGGTTATATTCAACTAGTTTTGTTTTATCCTCTGTAGTGTATTGTGGAATAAATTTTGATATTGTTTGGATTATTCCACTAGCCTCCATATTGTGCAACTATCACATATCAAATCTCTAGTAAGATCAAATTAGATAGATAGTATGAATTATTCTCTATAGTTAGAGACATATTGAACTAGGAAGTAGTCTTGAGAGTCAATCTATCTATTATACCCAATAATGTGAGCTCTTTGAGGACAATACACTTAGAATTTGGGGAACACTCAAGTGGAAGTTCTCTGATTATATAAGGTATACCATGAAAGAGTACATCAGAGGAAGTGTTCCGATTAGGAATAACCAAGAAGTATTTATGGATGCCATTAGAAAATAGTTCGCATAAGATGGATAAAGGTTGCTATAGGATTTTGCTTCCATATATGGCAGATTTAGTACTACCTCCTTCTGGGATGGAGAATTGGAGATCTTCCAGTTTTACAAATCTCATTTAATGCAGAAGGAAGTATGGCATTTTAATATCAAAATTGATATTGTCATTCAAGAGTGGGAGATCTTTTAGGTTAGCAGATCTCATTCAGTCATAATGATGATACATGCCAATATTACTACCGAAAGAAAAAATTATTAAGAGGTCTCAATAAAAAAGGTCATTTTAAAAGAAGAAATTTGCCAAGTTTGCTTTCCATTCTGGTTCCACCAACTCCTCTAAATATCAAAGTGTGCCACTTCTGTAATAATCCTGGGCACAAGAGGGTAGATTACAAGAATCCTTTATATTGGAATGTGTAAAAAAAAAAAGGCATTCTGTTAGCCTTTCATTTTGAATCCAATTTAGAATATATGCCCTCTAACTATTGGTGTTTGAATACCGGTGCTATTATTGATAAAGCCATAAGCAACCAGAGATAGAATAAGAGAAAATTGTTGTGAATTGGGGTTATAGAGTTAGAATCCATATTGAAAATATAGCCAGATTGTTGTTACATTTTGAAGACAATTTTAGAACTACTGTCAGTTTATACTTTTCATTTCGATAACAGAAAAGTATTTCTAATTAGTAACAACATGTGTACTGATTCTGGCATTCTACGTGATGGATTGTACACAGTAGATTTGTACCCCAATTTTGAACAAATTTTTTTCAATAGTGAATGATGTGACTGTAGATTTTGATTATGATAGGATAGATAAGAAATCTATTAAGTTGTGGCATGGGTTAGGGACATTTCGAGGCACATGAAGAGATTGTATTAAGGGAGATCTTGCTGCTAATATTAAGGACATGATTAGTAGATATTGAAATAATTGGGAACTTATGTATACCGACATTTGTAGATCATTTTCACACATTGTATTTAGTGGATATAAGTGTTTCATCACTTTACTAAAGACCATTTCGATGTAGGTCATATGGTGTAATAGATCTGATATTATAGGGGCCTTAGGCATTCTGATTAATTCCGCTGCGCTGCTTAAGGCAATAATCAGACAGTAGTGATGAATATCATGTTCGGTATAATGAAGCTAGGTGAAATCATATACTGGTTTTCGGTTAAGTGCACTATAGGATTTTATATTAACGCCTAGTGTACGGTGCTTAGAATATTGAAACAGAATGAGATTACAGTTGCAGTCAATCGTACATTCTGATCTAGTACGATTTATGTTAATCACTCCAAATCTTTAAAATTCGGGTGGAGTAAAATTAAAACTACAATTCACATTCAAAGTTGATCTCCAAGCAAGACCAGTTCCTAAATACATCCCAGGTTATAGTTAGACATTAAGCCGATTTTATGCCGTTTTCTGTGTTTAGGGTTATAAGGTAAGGCAAAAGAGCTATAACCCATAGTCAAGAAAACTTGACAAGAAAACTATCAGCGGCAAGTTTGTTGGCTATTATATCAACTAGAAAGATTCTAGATTTCATTTCTCGTTATGTGACAGTAGAATCATTGAGTCTGACAATGCAATCTATTTAGTAGATGATTTAAAGAGTGGGAGTTGTGAACTCCACAAAGTCATTATTAAGATACATTTTGTTGTGCCATTCCCATATATGCGTTATCTTTTGATGATGAAAAGCCACAAATCAAAGGAACCAATGGTTGATCTCAATACTGTATACCTAAACCTACACCTGACTTTACAGAGGAACATGAATGTGAGATTCATGTATCTTCTGTTTCTGATATTTGTCAAGAGACTATACTGATTCAAGATCTTAGAGTTAGATATTAGTCACGCAGGATAAGTGAGCATCTATGTTGCATAAGGATGCATGGGATCTATTTTAGTTGTCACATCATTATAGACAAAAGGGAGACTCTAAAGATTAGGTAGATGATTTAAAGCCAAATTTGGCCAAGGCTTTAAATAAAGCAACCTAAAAGTTTGTAGTTCCTAAGATGGAACATACAGTTTATGTGAACTTAAGGAGTTCATTTGCAAACATTAAAAGGCACCCAGATTGCAATATATATAGTAATGAGATTGTCACTTTAAGGAGAACATTATCGTTTGATAATTGGATCCATTGTGAGGTCAGTGGGAGTTATGTACTTATTGTGCTCTAAATTGATGATGTCAAATAGCAGCCTATAGCACTGACCTATTGTATGAGACATTCCATGTCGTCATGTCACTTCAGGATGAAGAATCTAAGTAAGGCTCTATTTCGTTTTAAGGATTGAGATTCTTCGTGACATATCAATAGGCATACATTATTAGTCTGAAGAAAACCTATATTTGGGTATTAAGTAGGTTTATTGTATATTGTTCTCCTATTAAGGCGTGCATTTATTGAAAAGTGACATATTGTGAAAATCTCAAAGTCCTCAAGATGAAAATAAAAGAGCTCATATCGAGTGTGATGTATGCCTTATTGTGGGTAATTAGTGTATGCTCAAGTTTATACACATTTGGATATTGTGTATGTTATAGGTGTATTTCGGAGATACTTGAGCGATCCTGCAAATAGAGAACTAGAACCTGAAAAGAGAGTATTTCGATATCAACAAGTCTAACATTTTAGGTTTGGTCAGATATTCTGATGTTAATTTTGCGAGCTCTCCAGGTATTGAAAATTATTTTGGTTATATATTTGTGACATAAAAGAGTTGTATCTTTGAAAAGTGTAAAGCAAACACTTACAGCATCCTTGATTGTGGAGGCTAAATATGTAGCATGTTGTAAAGCTACATGATGGGTCATTTAGGCTACAGAATTTCTTCTCATGGCTGGTTTTCTGTGATTGCCATTTCGAAGTGTTGGAGATGTACTATGGTAATGCTGCAGCAAATATTTTTTCTCTCAAAATGTTAGGAGTTCCTCACACTCTAAATATTTAGATATCATCATTCGATTTTGTTGGAGAGAAAATAATGGAATCCATTGCTTAATTGGATGATAGAGCACATAATGAAAGAGCTCATTCTGGCTAACTGAAAGTTTAGCTGCTTAAGTGCTTTGACGACATAGCACTTGTATAAGGCATATAGAGCCATTTGCTGTATTAAGTTAGTGGGAGCTCTATAATAAAATTAACTGCAGTTATGTAAATGGATTCCTACTTGCCATATATACATATTTTGTTTGCGCACATTTTCGTAAATATGGCATTCTGTTAGATGAGACATTCAATATTAGTCTCATATGCTTCCGTTGAAGCAAGGCATCATTCGGTTTAGATGCATGGACCTAATGGAAATGGATATTGTTTTTGTTTTCATATCATTTCCATTTCACACTAATACTACTAATTTTTTGTTGCAGTCTTTATAAGTTTACGCATTTGTACCTTGTCGGTATGATGCATTTTGAAGCTTATAAAAGGCTTGTTGTTGTTAAAGTATGTATGAGTCTACACACTTGTACCCTTTCGGTACAATGTATTTAGAGGGCTTACGAATACATACTGAGATTATATGATATATTTTGTTAATTAACTTAATTGTCCAAGTGGGAGAATGTTGAATTATCTCAATATTGTGGACTAATTAAGAATAATTAATATCATATAACTTAATTTAGTAGTATATTTTGTATAAGGTGTGACCATAAATATAAATAATATATTGTTGGCTCTATAGGCTATACCGAGAGGGGGGTGAATCGGTTCTTAACTAACCTTGTGCCCGTTTTGCGGTCCTTCTAAATTCTCTAGCCTATTTGAATATTTTCTAAGTTCTCTAAGCTAGGCAATCATGCAATTCAAATTCAATACAACAAACACAAATATAATTGCAAGCAATTAAAGAGAGTAGGGAAAGAGAAATGTACGCAAGTGATTCATAGAGGTTCGGCAACCTTGCCTACGTCCTCTACCTTGAGACGCTCCCAAGGATTTTCCCCAAATTCACTACACTTGAATTTGTCTTTACAATCCCTCTTTTTAAAGGCTCAAGAGAAACATCTCTGTTTTTCTAGGCTCAAGAGAAACCTCCCTCTTTTTTTAAGGCTCAAGAGAAACCCCCCTCTTTTTCTAAGGCTTAAGAGAAACCTCCCCTTTTACAAGGATTGAATGTGTTTACAAGAGAAGTAATCAAAGAAGGCCTATAGATAGGCAAGTGATTACAAAGATTAAGTACAAATAAAAGCCTATACAAGATTTGTGCTAAGCACTACAAGGAATAAGAGAGTGATAGAAGATATTGAATTCTAGCTCTTGAACTCTTTGATTTGCTTGAAGAGATGAAGAAATTGAAGAATGATATGTCTTGGGTGCTCTCTCTTGTTTCTTCAGCTTCCAAGCCTCTATTTATAGTCCCTTGGATGTATTCTAGCCGTTGGGTGGAGCCAAATCTCGAATATTACCGTTGTCTCACAAAAACTAGCCGTTATAGGCTATTTTCGGGCAAAGGGATTGATCCCTTCCCATAGGGGATCGATCCCTTCATTCCAGATCTAAATCTTCTAGGCTGAGGGACCTTTTTCTAGCCGTTGGGAGCTTACTGCCAAAAGGGGATCGATCCTTTCCCTTAGGGGATCGATCCCTTCTTTCCAGAAGGTGATTTCCTGCACTTTTTGAGTTAGAAATTATGTGGTCTTTGATCCTAATCCAACCCAAAACATTTATAAGCTTTAAGGGAGTTTTTCTTGACTTTCTCAAATGAAAATATTGTCCAAGAAATCATCAAGTGATTTTCTAAAATATTCAAAATATTTTATAAAGAATTAAGACCAATAAGAATATGCATCATTAAATCATGGTCTTAATGTTTGATGTGAACACTTGAAATGTATTAAGAAAATCATGTGTGATAAGGCAAATTTACAATATGAATTAAAACATTAAAGCTTACTTAAGTTTTTGTCATTTCAAAATGTATATGTCAATTTAAAGCTAATAATCTCCCCCTTTTTGATATGACAAAACTTAATGTAAATTTGCTTTGAAAATTCTTTGATCAAATACTCCCCCTCAATAAAGCAGGATTTTATAAAGCTCCCTCTTAATGTAAGCATGGGTTTTGAAAATAAATTTTCAAACCATTTCTCCCCCATTATCTCTCCCCCTTAATATCTCTCCCTTTACTATCTATCCCTCCCCCTTTTTGTCATAGCAAAAAGAAGGAAAAATAATAAAAATTATGCTCCCCATAAAATTATGGCCATGTGAGAAGAGATAAAAAAATATGCTCCATCCAACAAGAAACATGTTAGTACATGGGACTCATAGCACAAATTCATAAGACAATGTCCATAAAGAGTATGAAATGTTTAGGCATGCAAAGGACAAGGCTTATTTTCCTATACCAATTGTTTATAAATAATTTTGATACAATTGTTGATAAGTAATTTTGCAAGAAGGTTCCAATTGGTAAGAAGTTAAGCAAGCACCTAAGTATATCAATTGTTCTCTAAGGTCCAACTAAGGTGCATGTCAATACATCATGATTATGAGCTAAAATTATATAACATATCATATGCATGTGCTCATAAATCATTTTCAAGAAATATTGTGCCTAGAATTAAGATATTTATCAATTAACTACATATTCTAGTACACAAGAGTTTCATGCAAAAATATCCTAAGAGAATTCTTCTCTATTTGTCATTTCAAACTAAAGAGCATGAGAAGAATTATCAATTTAAAGCTCATACCAATTGGCAATTTAGATTTGGCTTACCAATTATTGAAAATATGGTTCCCAATGATACTAATTGTTATTTCAATCTAAATACCAATTGTTACTAATGGTTGACTTAGGCATTTTGCATGAATCCAATATCTATGTGTAGTGTGTTCAAGAAAATAGTCATTCTAAATATGCAAGAGCACAATCACACATCATCAAATATGCATATGGATTAATTAAACATAAGCATATTCATATTCACAAATTTATCCATATTCATATTCATAAAGTATTAATCCATATTCATATTCACAAATTTATACCATATGGAAGATTCAAGAAAATCAAGGAATTCAAGCAAACACATTTTCTTCCATGGTTTCAAGTACACAAATCCTATGCTCATTTTCTAATTCAAGTCCTTAACCAATTATGAGCAAGGAAAGATTCAAATAATAAATGCATGGATATCAAGTTTGTTCAAGTTTGCATTTATCTTTGAATGCTGGTGTTGTCATTAAAGCCCAAGCTCTTTAATAATTTGGCCATAAAAGAATTTTAAGTTCATGGATGATAAAGTTTCATGCATTTGAACATTTAAGATCCATTTACCATTACAAATTATAGGCCAATGACCAATACCAATTGTTGAATTTACATTTGAAATCAATTCTTAAGGTCAAGTTTTAATTATTCTTCCACTAGATGTATAATTATCATGAAACCTAATGTGGAATAGATAAGTCAAGCTAAGAGACATAATCCTATAAGCATGCTTGACTAAGATGAACAAAAAAGGTATGATCAATAGTCATTATGCACCAAATTCTCAAATATATCCATAAATTCTTGAAATAATTCTCAAAATTATGTTTAAGCATTCATTGAAAGTATGTTTCAAGATTATTTCAAGAGTTATGCAAATCATGAATGTTTTCAACAAGAAAAATAATTTTGCACTTGTGAGCTCAATGAAAAATGATATTGATTGTTGAAAGTGATACCATTTGTTGGAAATGATATTAATTGATGAAGTTGAGGCATGATATCAATGAAAAATGAGTTTTCATATATTAAAGTTTATCAAAAAGAATTTAAAACAATGAATTTTATGCTTATACAAAAGATAGTGTGAAACTAACAAAAGATCCTCCCAATTTTCAGTTTAAACATGCAGGAAAGCCCTTTCTGGCTTGGGGGGATCGATCCCTTTAGGAGGGGGATCAATCCCTCATAGTTTCCTGCAGATTCTGCAGTAGTTTTGACAGAAAATTCAACTTGTGAGGTACCAAAACTCCGTTTTTGAGTAATTTAAGTCCAAGTAAAGGTTTAAACATTTGTAAAACATGATTTTGGACTTGTGTGAATGAAAAACATGAATGAAAAACCATTTAACAATAGATTTTGCAATTTTGGTAGGATTTTCACCAATAAAAGCATTTTTGGCCTCAAAGGAGGTCATTTTGAGATTTAAGCATATTTTGACCAAACCAATGCATTGAATTACATAAATATGTCAAAACAAACTTGTTCACATAGATTTTAAGCATATATATCATTAAAGCATATATCTTGTGAACAACATGCCATGATTTCCAATATACAAGTTCTTCATTAATGCTCATGACATGGCATTTTGCATATATGACATATTTGACTTCTTTTGAGCAACTAAATATATTATCTAGACATATCAAACTTGCTCAAACTACAGAAATTCAATAATCATTTCAAAATCATACATCATGCCTTTCATTCATTCATTCAATGCCTCAAGTACTATCCATCAAACCACTCAACAATCAATTATCATGCCTTTTTGCTCAATCACAATTCATAATGCATCAAGAGTCATTAACTAAGTGCCTCAATAAAACATATAAATAATTTTAGCAAAAAAATGAGTTTTGAAGAGATAGGATTTAAGCTTACAAAACTCCTTAGCTTGAGTGTGCTTGCCTTAAATTGTTGAGTCCACCTTGAGCTATCCTTTGAAGAATTTTTATGACCTTGCCAAGGGTGGATCCTCAAGCTCTTCCTCTTTTTCATTGGCATAAGCAAACTCCATGAGGATGTGTTGAGCATTTAAACTCCATTGTTCCATTGTATTCCCATGCTCTAACACTCCTACAACAAACAAATTCAAGCATGCTTTGGTACCCAAATTTTCTTGGGTCCATGAGAGTTAATGCAAATAATTTTTGATCCTTTTGGGATCCATTTCAAGCACAAATCATCATTATTTATAGCATGCTTTGGCATCCATATTTTCATAACTACTCTTCCTCTAAATGTGGTTTTCCTATATGTGCATGCTTGTGAAGAGTGTCCTATTCTATTGCATAGTGAGCATGAGAGAGATGTATCATGCATAGAATTTTTGCTCACTAAGAAATTCCTAAGATGAGTTTCTTTATGTATTTCATTATATCCTAGCCCATCTTTGTCAAAGAAAGCTCTTTGGGTCTCTAACATATGATCTAGCTTTTGTTGACCCATATAAAACCTAGAAAATGAGTTATGCAAATTTAAGTTCTTTTTATTTACTTCATCAATTTCTAGATTTGCTTCTTCTAATTTCTTTTCAAAATCAAGTTTGGCATTCAATAACTCATCATTTTCCATTTCTAGTTTTGTAATCATTTTCTTGTATTTTGAATTCATGCATTCAAATTCACTAGCTAGCTCATCAAAAGCATTTTGTAAATCATCATAATAATGGTCATTGCATTCACTAGAGCTAGGTTTCTCCTTTTCATCCTCAATAGTTAAAGAGCTAGAATTTGCTAATTTATCTTTAATGTCTTCTAATTTCCTTTCTAGCTCTAATTTCACTTTGGTGAGTTCATCATTCTTTGAGCCTAGATCTTTTATTTTCTCCTCCAACTCAACCTTAGTATTCATCAAAATTTCATTCTCTTTCCTAAATTTATTTAACTTTTCGTTATATTTTGCATGCATTGATTTATATTCATCACTTAGCTCATTAAATGCATCTTGAAGCTTATCAAATGAATATTCTTCTAAAGATTGTGAGCTAGTCTCAAAATCATCACCTAGAGCCATTTATGATCGTTTTGCTCGATAGAGGTTAGTCTAAATCAATCTCGAGCCCAAGCTCTGATACCAATTGTTGGCTCTATAGACTATACCGAGAGGAGGGTGAATCGGTTCTTAACTAACCTTGTGCCCGTTTTGCGGTTCTTCTAAATTCTCTAGCCTATTTGAATATTTTCTAAGTTCTCTAAGCTAGGCAATCATGCAATTCAAATTCAATACAACAAGCACAAATATAATTGCAAGTAAATAAAGAGAGTAGGGAAAGAGAAATGTACGCAAGTGATTCATAGAGGTTCGGCAACCTTGCCTATGTCCTCTACCTTGAGACGCTCCCAAGGATTTTCCCCAAATTCACTACACTTGAATTTGTCTTTACAATCCCTCTTTTTAAAGGCTCAAGAGAAACATCTCTCTTTTTCTAGGCTCAAGAGAAACCTCCCTCTTTTTCTAAGGCTCAAGAGAAACCTCCCTCTTTTTCTAAGGCTCAAGAGAAACCTCCCCTTTTACAAGGATTGAATGTGTTTACAAGAGAAGTAATCAAAGAAGGCCTCTAGATAGGCAAGTGATTACAAAGATTAAGTACAAATAAAAGCCTATACAAGATTTGTGCTATGCACTACAAGGAATAAGAGAGTGATAGAAGATATTGAATTCTAGCTCTTGAACTCTTTAATTTGCTTGAAGAGATGAAGAAATTGAAAAATGATATGTCTTGGGTGCTCTCTCTTGTTTCTTCAGCTTCCAAGCCTCTATTTATAGTCCCTTGGATGTATTCTAGCCGTTGGGTGGAGCCAAATCTCGAATATTACCGTTGTCTCACAAAAACTAGCCGTTATAGGCTATTTTCGGGCAAAGGAATCGATCCCTTCCCATAGGGGATCGATCCCTTCATTCCAGATCTGAATCTTCTGGGCTGAGGAACCTTTTTCTAGCCGTTGGGAGCTTACTGCCAAAAGGGGATCGATCCCTTCTTTCCAGAAGGTGATTTCCTGCACTTTTTGAGTTAGAAATTATGTGGTCTTTGATCCTAATCCAACCCAAAACATTTATAAGCTTTAAGGGAGTTTTTCTTGACTTTCTCAAATGAAAATATTGTCCAAGAAATCATCAAGTGATTTTCTAAAATATTCAAAACATTTTATAAAGAATTAAGACCAATAAGAATATGCATCATTAAATCATGGTCTTAATGTTTGATATGAACACTTGAAATGTATTAAGAAAATCATGTGCGATAAGGCAAATTTACAATATGAATTAAAACATTAAAGCTTACTTAAGTTTTTGTCATTTCAAAATGTATATGTCAATTTAAAGCTAACATATATCTCTATTATAAATGTATTATATCTTTAATGGGACAGATATAGTACATGAACAATATCGTGGGAGGTTCCTACTGCTGGCACCACTATATAAGTGAAGGCCCATTATTCATTTGTAATTAACGAAGAAGTGCACAACAGTAGTCTCTCTCCTTCTCTCCCGTTTCTTCATCATCCCTCAACATCATCTTCTTCCATTTGGCTTTCAGACCACCATGGCAAAGCAAATTGAGGATGGCCAGGCGTGGATGGATTTCTAGTGATGTATTCCTCAGCTGGTAGAGGCGAAATGGCGGAGTAATTGTGGGTTTTGGCTCAAACCCACCCAAGGTTAGTTTTCTATTTAATTCATTGTGCTAATGGGCTTTGTGGACGAATTTGTTCCAACAGGTACCTCTCTAAATCCCTCCTCCTTCACCAATATATTGCCCTTACTAGAAAACTAATACTAAGCCGGGGCTATCCACTTGCTCTGGTCATCTCCTGCTCTCTTTCTCCTTGTTCTCAGGTACTCTCCAGCCTTCTATATAGATCTCCTCTTTCATTGTTGTAAGTCCCTTAACACTAACCAAAGAGACCAATAAGCTATCAAGACCAAAGCAAGCCATCATGCTTTGCGTTTGCAATTCAGCGGAACACCCAAGTACTCAATTAGAAAAGCTTGAAATGAGGCTGGTAAACAGTAACTTATATGCCACCACTTAAGAAAGCCCGACCAAAAGGGACCTAGAAAGGAGCAAACAAAAAAAATGCGATGATATAATGATATTCCTCCTCCACTCTCGAACACCAGGGGCAAAGGTTTTGAGAGTTTGGAATTAGGATTCCCCTTGAAATCAAGAAACTTTTTGTAAGTAGTTTTCCCAGAATCATAAGCCACAAGAAGCATGCACCTTGGGAGGAATTTTAAATTTCCAAAGGTGACAAAAATCAGCAACATGAGTTGGACAATTGGATTTGATAATAAGGTCAGAGAGCTTCTGTTATGAAGTTCTATTTTCTGATGATTAGTATATTTCCCGTTGGTATTTTATTTGTTATGAGAGCTTCCTTCAAGTCGTATTAAGATCATGTATCTAGTAACCCTGAACATCCTTCTCTCCTTTGCTAACCTTTTTATCATCTAAGATTGACTTAAGATTAGTTTGAATGAGCGGTACGATTAGTTCCGGTGAAATTGAAAAAAAAAAGAAGAGAAAATAACTATTAAAGATATAACTTTTTTTAATAAATTAATAAAAAAAATTTAATATAAAGGATAAAAAAGTAATTTAGATTTTCAAAATTTTTTGTCTTTTCAAAAAATCTAAACATACCCTTAGGACTAATTTGGATTGCAATGCGATTGATTCTGGTGAGATTGAAAATAGTGATAGATGTGAGATTAGCTACTGTAGCAATTAGATTGGGAACTATAGTAGTGAGATTAAATCAGTGATTAGATATGTGTTGGGATGTAATTGCAACGGTGACGATGAAACGAAATGTAGTAAAAACAAAAAAAATCATTAAATATATTATATTAAAATTTATCTAAAAATTTTATAGTATAATATATTATATTTGTAAAATTAATAAAATTATTTTATATAAAAATATCTTTAATAAATTAAAAATTATTAAAAATGATAATATTATATCAAATATTATTATTCTTTTGTTTATATATATTTGTTTGTTATATAATAATAATAATATTTATTTGTTATATTAAATCAACAAAATTATTTCAAATTTTTTAAATTAAAAAATAAAATGAAAAAAATAAGAAGACATTAAAAAAAATAATAGGGACAAAATTAGAATTAAATGCAGCGAGCGCGATGGATACGTATCCATGGTGCAGTGCGATTGGACCACTATTAAATTAAAAAGTGATCCTATCGTGCAGTGCAATTGGATTTGTGCGATTGGACCACCTCAGTAGTCTTGTGGTGAAAGTGAACGATTTCTTCATAAGCGGGCTTCCAAGGCCAAAAATTGTGAAGTGCAAGTACAGACGCTGGCAATGGGATCTTCACGATTTCTTGTGTTTTTTTATTCACTTCTTCTATCCCTTGCTACTCTCACCCTTTCGGACGATGATGTTCATTTAGTGGGAAAATGTAATGAAGCCGAAGGCAACTACACTGCAAACAGCATTTACCAGACCACCCTCAATCACGTTATCTCTCAGTTCTCCTCTCTTACACAATTCAATTACGGGTTCTTCAATCTGTCTGCTGGTGAAAGCCCTGACAAAGTTAACTCAATCGCACTTTGCAGGGGTGATTTAGACCAACAGGAATGCAAGAGGTGCCTCAACTACACCGCAACCGAGCTCGAGCGATATTGTCCCTCGAGCAAGGAGGCGACCGCTTGGTCTGAACGTTGATCGGTGCGGTACGCCAACCGAGACATGTACGGACTGCTAGAGAACGATCCTCGTACTTGTGTATACAACCCAAGGAATGCATCGAACCCTGATCAGTTCAATCAGGCATTAAGTGATCTATTGAATAACCTGAACAGCCAAGCTGCAGCTGGGGGTCCACGTCGCAAGTATGCAGCTGGTAGTGCACAGGCTGGTAGTTCGCAAACTGCATACGCTACGGTGCAGTGTACTCCCGATATGGACGAACGAAATTGCTCTATTTGTCTAAATTTCACGATCAGCGAGTTTCGAAACTGTTGCCAAGGAAAAATGGGATGCAGGGTTCTTAGACCAACCTGTAACTTGAGGTTTGAAACTAATTACCAATTTTATAATCAGACTGCAGTTCCTCCATCGTCAGCGCCACCAGCACTAACTCCAACAACCACTTCTACTCCGACGTCAGGTTAAGGATCTCGCCTTTCTGCTATCTTTCTCTTTCATTCAAAGTTAACATTAAGAATAAGGATTCTTTTTATAATTTACAAATGGTGTATATCTTGGCTTTTCCTTTTTGGGTACAAAAAGAATATTTGATTTTTGCCTTGTATCCTATGCAAATCACCTTTCTGTTTATTCGTTTTCTCAGTTTAACTGTTTCATGCTACTGATCCGTCGGCAAAACCCACCTTCCCTGACCTAAATAAATTTATTATTATTTTTTATTTAATTTTCTATTGGATAGGACCTTCTGGGCTACAGTATACTCATTTATTCTAGGGCGGCTATACCTTTGAAGTTTGACCTTTCTTTGTTCCCACAGCGGAAGAATTATAATGCTGATAAAAAAAATAAAACATAATATAAATCAGCTAATTTATAGTAGAATATTATAGTAAAAAAAAATTGAATAGGTAAATTGGATCTATTTTTAAAGATTATTATATATTTTTATTCATAAAAGATTAATAATATACTATATTTTTAACCCACCTCATGGGATCATTCGCTTGTCTTTTCCTCTAAATTGGAAGGCATATTAATTAATAAATTTAATAAAATTTATTGTTAGAGATTTTTTATTTTAAATCTATTTTATATATGTTGGTTCATAACATTCTAATTCTTATTTTGTGTTTTGTAGGAGAAGAGAATAACACAACAAGAACATTAATCATTGTTATTGCTTCAGTTGTTGGCGTTTTGATACTAAATACATCTCCGTATGCATTTTTATGAGACGCAGAAAGACACCAAATTATATTTGGAGGGAGGGATGCAGGGTTCTTAGGCCAATTAACTTGTATCTTGAGGTTTGAATCCTGCCCATTTTATAATCGGATTGCAGTTCCTCTATCGTCACCGCCACTGCCACCATCTCCAACAACCTCTTATTCTTTGATGCCAATAGGAGATTAAGGATCTCGCCTTTCTGCTAAAAAATATGTATCTTTCATTTTCAGTGAAAATTAACATTAAGAATAAGGATTCCTCTTAGCATAAGGAATGTTATTTACAATTTATAATTGGTATGTACCTTGGCTTTTCCGTTTTGGGTCCAAAATGGATATTTGAATCCCCTGCAAATGGCCTTTGTATTGTTTCATTTTCTCAGTTCTAAGAATGAAACAGCCCCACCCTGAATAAATTTATTGATTTCTTTAATTTTCTGTTGGGTGGTGAAGATTCATTCAAGGATTAGACAGAAGACCTTCTGTCTTTAGGACCATCGGGTCTACTCATTTATTCGAGGTCGGCTATCCCTTGTAACATTGAAGTTTGATCTTTCTTTGTCTCCACAACTGAAGAATTAAAATGCTGATGAAAAAAATAAAACATAATATAAATCAGCTAGGTCATGTTTGGTGCATAGGATGAGAATAGGATAAGATAATATAAAATTATGAACAGGATAAGATTAGATTATATCAGCTTATCTTATGTTTGGTATGTACAAAGATTAAGAATAGGATAGGATAATTTTTTATGTCTTTCACAATATTTATTATGTGTAAAATTAAAAATAGTATAAAATGATTTTTTTTTAAATACTCTTTTTTAGAGTAACATAATTTAAATTTATAATTTTTTGTTATAAATATAAATGAAAAATTAAAAATTTAAATATTATTTATAATACTATAATTAATAGTCCAATTTATTAGCTGATTTTTTAATAAAAAATTACTTCTAAAAAATTTATATTACTTTTCAAAAAAATTATTAAATGTTTAATTAATTAATTAAAGATCTGCATATCAAAAAAATTAATTAAAGTTCCTTACTATTTTATTAAATGTTTAAGTTAATTTTTAAATATAAATGTTAAGGATAAAATAATAAAATATGAGTATTTATTTCTAATCCTATTGGATTAAAAATAATCATCATCTTTTGGAGAGGATTGAGTTATTCTATACTAAGAGGATAATTAATCCTCTTTGCAATTCAATCCTCTCTTTAATGTGTGCATCAAACATAAAATAGGATAATTTTCATCTTATTCTATCTATCATCCTATACATCAAACATGATCCTAATTTATAGTAGAACTAGGCCTAAATTTTTTCGTACTCTACTTTTATAGTATATAAAAATTCTGAAAATCTAAAATTTAAAGTTTTGTTTACGTTTGATTTTCTCTCATACCAAAAACTTACTTTGTTCAAACAAAAATTTCTGAATTTAACAAAGAACCTTAATGAAAATAATGACGTATCTAAAATTTTAGAAAATTATATTAATACAGTGCACGTGCTAATTAATACCTCCGTCAATCTGAAAAATTTTTCTGCATAAAGCCAAGTTATATTGTTGCCATCTTTTTCTTATACTGATCGCGAGGGGAACTAATTTTACTCTAAACTTTTCAAATGGTTATCTAATTCTAAAGATGACAGCTGCCGTGTTGTCCCTGAAATTTCACGTGCTTTGGCAAATCAAACAATACGGTTCCAGTTGCACTGAACTAAGTTTCCAGGTCATTGTTGGTAAGATTTACTGCTAAATTTTGAGTTATTACATTTCTAAAATTATCATTTTAATTTAACTCCCAAATTTATTCCTAAATTTTACTGTAAATGATTTAATTACTAAATTTTATCCAAAATTACCTAAACACGAAATTTATAATATTTACTCTTAAATTTTACTGTAAATAATTTGATTACTGAATTTTATTCAAAATTACCTAAACAATTAATTTTGTAATATTTACTCCTAAATTTTATTGTAAATAATTTGATTACTAAATTTTATTCAAAATCACCTAAACACTAAATTTTATAATATTTAGTCCAACATTTTATTGTAAATTATTTAATTATTAAATTTTATCCAAAATTCCTAAACACTAAATTTATAATATTGACTCCTAAGTTTTATTGTAAATAATGTAATTACTAAATTTTATTCAAATTTACCTAAACAATTAATTTTATAATATTTACTCCTAAAAATATATTGATAAATTTAAAATTTTAATAAAAATATTAATTTTACCTCCCCAAAATTTAAAATTATTAATGAAAATAATAGCTTTGTCCCATTTAAATTTATTAAAAATTAAAATTTGAGGATATAAACTTGTTTGAATAAATCATCAATTTATTTTAATATTTTATTATTATATAAGAAATTTATTTTAATATTTTATTATTATATAAGAAACGTGAAAAATTAGATTAAAAAAGTAATAAACCATTTGAATAATATTATATTCATTCCCATATATATTTTTTATTTTTTTAGTGACACTCTTAAAAAAAAATGCGGCCCAGGCAACATTTAAGGTAGCCTTTGCTGACCTGACAGCATTTAAGGCAGCAAGCATTAAACTGCCGCCAAGGAGGCAGCATTTAAGGCAGCAAGCATTAAACTGCCGCCAAGGAGGCAGCATTTAAGTGCTGCATTTGCTCGCCTGACAGCATTCAAGTGTACAAGAATTCGTGAAGTCAACGTCCTAAACCTACGGCATTTAACTTCCTGGTATTTATCTTATACTCGTATGCTGCCCCTGCTTCACATTGGATTTTTTTTCTAAATAAATAATATTCAAAATAATTATTTTAAAATATGATTTTTTAAATTAAAATGATAATATTTATTTTATCAATTATTCATTTTATTTATTTTTTATTCTTATTTTTTTTGCAAAAACTAATTTAAAATTTTAACACAATGTTAAAAAAATAAGTAGACCAAAACAAAAAAAATGAGTTAGAAAATTTTAAATAATTATTGAGTTTGACTCAAATTTGTTAGTTTGTGGATAAATTTGGATTAGGTTGATCCTCATATTCAATTTTCCTTTCTTTTGACCGTCTCTGGGTGTTTAATATTGAAATTATTTATTTCTCACATGATTTGCTCATTTATAACATTTGATATTCATATTCAAAGAATTTTTAAAATTTGTTTGAACTGTAAATTTATTTTTCAATTTCCTTTTGTGTTTAATATTAAAAAATTATTATTTTTGGAATTTCTTGTCTTATTCTATAATTTTATAGTTTTCTAAATTGTTATATTATTTGTACTTATTAGATTCTTATAGTTTTTGCAATTTTTAGATTTTGAAAAATTATAGATATAAAAAAATTAATTATAATTTGATTTAAATTTTTTGGATATTTGGTGTTTTAATTTTAGTATTTGAATTGATATTTTGCAAACCAAATATTTAAGGTATTTAATTCAAATTTTGGAAAAGTTTAGATCTTTTTGTTGAATATTTGATTTAATTCTTTACAAAGAAATTTGTTTGAATTTTTCTTTCTTTTCTCTTTCAAATTTTCATATCGTTCTCTTCGTTTTTTTTTCTATTTTGACCTTAAGGGAAAATAATAAGGATTTATATATGATACAATGACAATATATAGTCTCTATACACTGTCAATGCATAAGAAGTTAAGGCATAATCAATATGCAAATTAAAAATATGTGAAACCCTTAAAAATAAATACAAATGAATTTTAATTTGTTCATAAGGGCTTATTAATGAGGTGTCAACCTTTTATGCATTGACAGTATATAAAGACTATACATTGTTAGTGTATTATATATAAATCTAAATAATAATAGTATTAGTATGTATAAAAGATAAAATTGTGAATATTTGATCTAATTCTTTTCAATTTTTTTGTTTAAACTTCTAATTTTCTGTCTCTCCTCTCTTCATATTTGTTTTTTTATATTTTTTTTGTATTTTAACATTAAGAAAAAATAAAATATTTTCTTAATAGAGAAACTATCACATATAAATCTAAGAACTACAACATGGCAACAATTCTTTTTAATGTTTTAATTCTAAAAATAATATTAATAATAAATCAAAAAGTTATTGAAATTATTGATGACAACATTAAATGGATTAAAATTTTAAAAAAATTAAAAATAAACCTGTCATTGAGTATGACTTTGAGAAGATAAGATTAAGGATATACTAAGCTAAAAAAAAAATCTTTTTGGATTTTTATAGTATGAGTTTTTTTTTTTGTGAGAAACATTTTTGTTGTATTTTTTTAATTATAATAGGGTGACACCAATTAATTTTTTATATTTTTTTATTCCAATCAACAGCATACAAATTAGTTTTTGTATTCTTTGCTTCGTTTTTGGCGAAAAAAATTACTGCTTTATTTTTAAGTAAAAAAGTTTTGGAAATTGGATTTTTTTAATTGTTTAATATATGTTGATTTGATTCTCGTATATATGTAGTTCTGTTCCATTCCGTTTACATGTATGAAATAGTGGAGTTCAAAAGCTAATATGTATGCTTTGTAGTGTTGCTTCGCTTGGAATAAAAAATATAAAAAACAACACGTGTAAGCCTCTCCTTTATGGGATTCCTTTTATATATAGGTTATAGATATTATAGTAATAAAAAATTAATAGGTAAATTAGATCTATGTTTAAAGATTATTATTTATTTTTATTCATAAAAGATTAATAAAATACTATATTTTTAACCCACCTCATGAGATCATTCTGTTGTTGTTTCCTCCAAATTGGAAGGCATATTAATTAGTAAACTTAATAATATTTATTGTTAGAGATTTTTTATTTTAAAATTTATGAATTAATAAAGTGGTATGTTATGGTTCATTTTCAATATGAGAGTTGTAATATATACATTGACAATTCATCAAATATATATCTATTTTATATATGTTGGTTCATAACATTCTAATTCTTATTTTGTGTTTTGTAGGAAAAGAGAATAACACAACAAGAACATTAATCATTGTTATTGCTTCAGTTGTTGGCGTTTTGATACTAAATACATCTCCGTATACATTTTTATGAGACGCAGAAAGACACCAAATTATACATGAAGGGAGGGATGCAGGGTTCTTAGGCCAACTTGTATCTTGAGGTTTGAATCTTGCCCATTATATAATCAGATTGCAGCTCCTCTATATTCACAGCCAACCCCACCATCTCCAACAACCTCTTCTTCTCCGATGCCAATAGGAGATTAAGGATCTCCCCTTTCTGCTAAATAATATATATATATATATATATATATATATATCTTTCTTTTCCAGTGAAAATGAACATTAAGAATAAAGATTCCTCTTAGCATAAGGAATGTTATTTACGCTTTATAATTGGCATGTATCCTTTGTATTTTTTCATTTTCTCAGTTCTAAGAATGAAAACAGCCCTGCCCTGAATAAATTTATTGTTTTCTTTAGTTTTCTATTGGGTGGTTAAGATTCATCAAGGATTAGACAGAAGACCTTCTGTCTTTAGGACCGTTGGGTCTACTCACTACAAAAAAAAAATTTTTAAGGGTACTTCTATTTGGGCAGTTGTAAAAAGCGCCGACATTTCTACAAAAAAATTTACTTTTTACCGGCTCTAAACCAAACGCCGTTGTTAGCAAAGATTGAAACGGCAAACACCCGACTCCCTTAAAGAATTTTCCTTTGATTTGAAGAAAACTTAAATGCTTTACTATCATCATCGCGCCAAATTTCAACAATTTAAGCATCACCGCGCCTGATTTCATTTTTCCATGGATACTTTTTAAGTTTTGTGAAGGCATGTCAATTCTTTGCAGGATGCAAGTAACTGAAAAAAATAAGGTCCAATGCGTGCGTGCCTAAAAATAGTATCAAAAAAAAAAAAAGAAGTTCGAAGTAGCTGCAATTATTTATTGAATGTCTTTTCTTTTATTGATTATTGCTTTTGCAAACAATGAAGCTTGTATTTAGATTTTTGGTGCCTGAATTCGCTAAGCAAGAAAATCCTTTATGTCTTTTATGCTGTTATTATTGGAAAATTAATTAGAAGGTGCACTATGCTGTTTCACAGCCATTGGCGGGGTGACAGGGGAACTTTTGGAGCAGAATGCTCAGGCCTTCAACCAAATATTTGCAAATCTTTCAGCATTTCAGGTGAAGTACTTATGTTATGAATGGATTGGTTTTACTTTATTCTTTTATTTTTTTCAGTTTGCATTCCAGGTTTTCAATGCTCGTATGTATTTATTTATGTGCATATGACTAATATCAGGTTCCATAACTTTATCTTTGGAACATGTTGATATATCATTTCTATTAATTCTGTTACAAAAGTATTTTACTCAGCACGTTTATGGAATTATCTAAGGGACATTCCCCACCAAAAATCCTCTTTCTTTTACATACTCATGCTTGCGTATGAAAGCACTCATAAAGTAGTTAGAGCAAAAAAATATTGGTTGGATACAACTAGGTCCAGTCTTGAAGCTAGGAATTATCCCAGCCATTTCTAATTGTTCTCCAACTTTTACGAGATTGGAAAATTCTATACGGCCAATAGAAGTTCCTTGAGTGATTCACTTATTTAATCTAAGAAGTGTATTCTTCAAATGTATTATAATGAATAAAAGCATTTGTTATTCTATGGTGAAAGCTGTGGCATCATCCTTTACTCAACTTATAGTTGGTTTCTCTGGGCATTTTGTATTCTTCTTATAAAGCTATAAAATATTATTTGTTTTGATATTAACAACATGATGGAATTGATTTTTTGTTCAGAAGTAAAAGGAATAGGGAGTTCACTTTTATTTAGATGTTTCTTTTGATTCTCTGAAATTATCTGCTATGGGACTGTATGTTTCGGAGTTAGCATCTTCAGAGTGTAGTTATAACAGAGAATGTAAAAGTGAATAGAATTTCTGGCTGTTCATGTGGATTGGCCAAAAGTTCTGATGTGTTCAGCCTTGATGGGTCTCTAATGGAACTTGTCACCTTTACCTTTTTCTAGATGCAGGAAAATATCAGCCTCTTCTGCCAAACTCGAGTAAGTTTGTATTTAGCCACTACCATGAGCATTTTGGTGGGGCCATTTTTATTGAATCGGATGAATCTTTTGTATCCACCAACGTTGCTAGCTTAACTTGTGTTTATAAGGTTATATACATTATTTAATGCATAAATGTTCAAGTAAGTTTTTGAATGGATACATAATTGGTTCATTGCTTAAAGGCAAAAACTTTTGCAATAGCAAAACTAGGGAGTTTGTCAAGTTGATTTACCTTTCATATGGGATACCAATGAGTGCAGTAATACTTAGTATCAATCTGTTTCAATTAGATGATGATAGATGTATAAAGGAAGATCAAAGGATAAGTTACAGAAAATAGTATTATATATATGAATCACACTACATTCATTTTGCATTGGCTTTTTTATACACATATACTAAAGAAAAGGAGGAGACTCTTGCCATTTATACCATCTGAAGACCCTAACCTATTCCATATTGTTAGGAGTTAAAATAGATTTCTTGAAAATGAGATATCTAATGGTTGTTTTGGTTGAGTATTTTACAGGAGAAGTTAAAGGAGGTGCTATCTCAACGTTCTAGCAACTTGAAGCAATCGGGAGAAACAAGTTCTTCCATCGATGAGGTTTTCGTTGATGTGATGGGAAAGGAATGTCCTGGTCGGGTATGAGGATTGGGATTAGGTCCTACACCCACGGAGATATGGGGATTGTCTTCTTGTCATTTTCAAGCAATGAATGATAGAGATGAAGAAGTTCTCAAGCTCCTGGACTTGGAACTGACTAGTCAGTCAGAGCACTGTGCTTGAAGTCCCTTGCATTATTGAACCATTATCAAAATGTGCCTTAGTATGTGCATACAGAGTTACTAAATGAAGTTAATTCTTTATGTTTGGCATTCAATTTCTATAAACATCTTAACTGATTATGGATAAGTTTATTTGTTTCGGTAATATTTGCCCTAAGAAGGCGATTCTACATATTAGTGGCGATGCTTCTAACTTTTGAAGAGGTTTCTTAATGGCAAGAAGTTCATTTTCAAAGCATGCTAGAAAGAGTCTAAAGCCTAATTATTAAATCTGACTTTGTGGTAGATGTTAACTGGTGTAGGAAAGAAACCCCATATTAAGTGGTTTCATTCTCTCTTATTGCAGGTTTTAGACGCATCTAGTTCGTTTGGGTCACTACGTGCAAATACTTAAGTGAAGATGGAAGCTTCAAAGATAATTGGTATACAATTCAGCTAGAAGTTTTATGCTTGTATTAAACTTCTAGGAAGTTTAGAAAACTTTGTGGCTATTGTGATAGGTAATTGATTTTATTTCGTTTCCCGTTTTCATATGTTTTTGTTCAGGTTGAACCATGTTTCTCAAACAAATTCAGTTTATTCTGTTTTTGAGTTCCTTATAACAGCTAAATGGCTATAGCTTTGAATGAATCTTGAATTGAGTGCACAAGCTTGATCACAAGTCTCTTCCATTGTAAATTACTTTATTAACTTGCATTAAGAAAATTTGAATTAATAGTTCAAATCATTTTATTAGACTATTAGTGAATAATGGCATTAATACAAATAATTAATCAAGCTTTTAAATTTAAAATATAATTCAATAAATATAAAAAATTTAAATTTCAAATAAGACATTTATTGGCACTTAAAAGTGCCGATAAAAGCTTTTAAATTTCAAATAAATTCAAATTTTCAGTAGGATTTTTCCCAGCATTTTAAAATGCCGGTAAAGGTCTTATGCTTGTAAAGACATTTAAAAGCGCCGAAAAAAGGACTGCCCCAATTCCCCACCTCTTTACCGGCATTGGAGTACATGACCGCCAGCAGACCTTCACCGGCATTCACCTGGCCGACGGTCAGCCGGCGGTTTGTTGAACGCTGGTAAGATCTTTGCCGGCGCTTGTTTGGCCTTTTACCGGCACTTATAAGTGCCGGTAAAAGTCAATTTTTTTGTAGTGACTCATTTATTCAAGGGCAGCTATCTCCTCGCAACATCGAAGTTTGACCTTTCTTTGTCTCCGGTTTCCATGATTACCCAAGAATTATAACACCGATAAAAAAAATAAGAAACACTACTAATAACTATGATTTTAGCGTGCATTATGTATGTTGCAGAAACAGCAAACTCAAAATAAGGATTTGGTTACATTCCATCTATAAGTGCTAGGCCTTAGCCTCAGGGCTCACCGAGACAAGCCTAGGACACATAGGCGAGGCTCACAGCCACACACCAAGCGAACAAGCCTAAAATAGTCAGACCCAACGATGGCAAGCAAGCCTCAGAAACCAAGTAAGTCTAACTCGTCGAAATAGCCCAATCTCCTTACAACAAACAGCCATGACACCTGGCTACCCACGATTGAAAGCTCATCAACTATTTTCATCGTTTGTAGGAAACAACAGAAACCATGTCTCTCCCAGCTGAAACACCCTTTGCTCCACCAAGTGCAATTGACTCTTCCCTTGTTACAGTCCAGACAACAGCTCTGGCAATGAGCTCTTTCACGCCATTGACTACTTTTATAACCTTTTCATGACCCGTCTCCACGCCACGACCAATGTGGGGACACTTTCCATTTACTCCTTATGACTACTTTTCGCCTTACATGCAGACTCTCGCTCTATGGACTTTGCCTCCAGGGTACTACCAAAACCTTATGGGAGCCATACCTCCTCCCCAACCAACTCTACCAGCAATGCCCCAAATTTCTCTCCTAACATTCTCTCTACCACCATTAACCTCGCCACTCATTCCACAAACCCAACCTCAACTCCAAGGTTCAACTGTGATACCCACCACTTGGGGACAAGACCCCCACTACACACCTCACAAGCCCACACTCCACAAGTTCCCCCTCCCGCCGCTCCTCACACTACACTAACGACAATCTCTATAGCCTTCAAGGTGAACTTCTCCATGCTAGCAACTCCTCCAATGTACCAGTCAGTACACCCGCCCCCTCAGTACATGCACCATTACCAGCACATAGCAGTTCAAGTCAAACAGTTGAGTGCGCAGGTAGCAGCTCAAAATAGAGTGGTGCAACAAGCATCACAGGTCCTCGCCCAATAGAGGCGGGAACGCCAATCTAGGTAGAATAAGAGTTCAACATCCTCTGCTAGAGCCTCCCAACATTCTCAAAGGCGTATCACCAAGAGCCTCAGCCAACTCCTTAGTAGTCCGCCCAAAACCACCACAACCCTTAGGGTGAGGCCATCCCTCCAACGATGCTAAAGAAAATAGAGGCAATGGAAAAGAAATTGCAAAGACTTGAGAGGGCAAAGTTCGATGATGGTGCCATTGGCAAGGAAAGATCCAACCCTCTGTCTTTGGCCATCTGCCAAGAGGTCATTCCAAAAAAGGTCAAGTTGCCTAAAGAAACATATGATGGTACTACTGACCCCGGCAACCACTTGGACCATTTTGTCTCAATCATGGACCTTCAAGGGGCCTCTGATGCAGTGAAATATAGAGTGTCCCCCACCACCTCCAAGTCCTACGCCCGCACGTGGTTCTACTCTCAAAAGGCAAAATCTTAAAATAGCTTCAACGATCCCAACCGAGAGTTCTTAGCTTACTTCATGAGCAACCAAGCAACTAAAAGAACCTCGGTGAGTCTAATGGCGGTAAAGTAGTGACTTATAGAGCTACTAGGAGATTACATCCATCACTTCAATCTAGTAGCCTTTGAGATAAAGGATCTGAACACTGAATGGTCTATACAATCATTCATCTCAGGAGTTTGCCATGAACACTTAAAGTATGCCCTTAATGACAATGTAAGGCCCCAGTCCACACAGTAATATCACCTTACAATCGTGAGATGGGCGGTCCCCCAACACTTACTAACGTATTGTCCGCTTCGGGTGGTTGCCCCCCTCACAGCTTTGTCTCAAGGTGTCTGAAGTACCTTATAGGACATTTATCACCTTGAGCGCGTTTCAGTTCGAACCCAAAACCCCTCAAGTACATGGGTTCTACAATCATCATACCATCTGGACAAGTTATCCAAATTGTATGAGTGTTGTATAACCCATATACTTAAGCGATCCTGGGTTTGAACGTGGAATGACGTGTCTCAGTGGAGAATAAAACCGTGAGGGGGGCGACTACCCAAAGCAGATAATACGTTAAGTAAGTGTTGGACGACCGCTCATCTCACGCTTGTAAGATGACCTTACTGTGTGGACTGAGGCCTTATAGACAACCGCCTAAAGAAGTTGTATGATCTTTATGAGAGGGCTTAAAAATTCGTTGAAGCCAAATTATTGAAAATGGTGGATGGAAATGTGGACCGCACTAAAAGAGAAATTACTCGCCTGATGAGGCGATAAGAGAAGAGAGATGAAAGAAAATTCCCACAAAGAAGAATACCATAGCCTCAACAGTTCTCAAGGAAAAGAGAATGGGAACCCTCAGTAAGGACTGCTAAGAACACTATACCCCATTGACCACTTCCAAAGCTCAAATCTTGAATGCAATTTCTAGAGATGGCCTTTTACACAAACCACCTAAACCACCCAGAAGAACCATAACCCGCACACCTAAAGACAAGTATTGTGAGTTTCACTTTGACGTAGGGCCACAACAAAAGAGTGAAAAGCCCTAAAAAATGAAATTGAAAGATTGGTCTAGCAGGGCCACATCAAACAGTATGTCAAGGGAAACAATCGACATGAACTTGACCACCAGCCAAATAGGAGAGATAAGGACTCAAAGGCCTTTAAGGCTGCAGGAAAACGCCCAATCTCAAGTGTAATCCACGTGAATGTAAGGGAACTGAAGAATGAGAGAGTAGTAAATCTAAGAGAAAATCTCACCTACGCGGTGTCATGGCTATTGATGCTCCTGTCAAGAAGTCAAAAGGTGAAGAAAATTGGCAAATGACCTTCAATAATTACTCGGAGATTCTAGAGGATAATGGCAATGACCCTATTGTTGTCAAAGCTCGCATCAGAAACTTTGAAGTCAAGAGAATTTTAGTTGATACTGGCAATGCAATGACCTGATCCAATGGGAGGCCTTTCAGAAAATGGGCTTACCAGCAGAAGACCTCAAACTAGCAACCCCTATATACGATTTTACCAATCAACCAATCACAGTGAATGGTTCAATCACCTTGCCGGTAACCATGTGAGATGGCGAGTGTGAATCAAATGTAATGGTGAACTTTTTAGCTGTGGACCAAACATCAGCCTACAACGTGATTTTTGGTAGACCCCTAATAAGAAAGGCAAAGATGGTTGCTACTGTGTATAATCTCATTGTTAAGTTCCCTACCCCACCGGAATAGGCTATATGACCACTAGCTAGCCCACGACAAGACAATGCCATATACTTCGCTCCAGTTGACTAGAGAAAAGAGCCACAGATTAGTCGAGGATGAGAATAACGGCTAGAAAAAGATTAAAGTGGGCAAGCAAGATGTCCACATGATTGATCAACAACTCACCCAAAACCTGATAGTTGGTGAGCTCAACCTTAGAGAAGAGATCAATGAAAATAAACCAAAACCTATGGAACAGACAGTCCCTATACCTCTATACCCTGAAACACCAAACAAAAACACTCAACTTGGCTCCCTCCTTGACCCAACAGACAAAACCACCATCCAAACCTTCCTATAAAAACATGCGAATGTCTTCGCCTAGTCTACAGCTGATATGCTAAGCATTGATCCAAGGGTGATCATGCATTCTCTTGTTGTAGACCTGGCAACCTACCCCATCTGACAGAAAAAGAGAAGGTTCGCTCTTGAGCGGATCTAATCTATGATCTATCAGGAAAGAAGTTAAAAAGCTTCTTGGGCTTACTTAGAATGCGAGACCTACTCGCTCAAATTGGAATTTTTTTAGTATGTAAGGCCTATTCACCCAAATTGGGCCTTGCTAGTGTGTAAGGTCTGATCGCCCAAACTAAACTAACATTAGTGCTCTTGGTTTCTCAGCATACTGGGCTTTACAAGGCTTATTCATCTAGGCTGGATTGGAGTGTCTTACGCTTTATGATTGGGCCTTACATTCATATTAAATCAACAAAACTATTTCAACTTTTTGAATTAAAAAAATCAAAATGAAAAGGAAAATAGGAAGACATTTCCAAAGATAAAAATATACAATAGAAACAAAATTAAAAATAAATTGCTGTATTGGATGGAAGAAATGGTCCGGTGCAAAAACATGCCAGTCCATCTCATCTCACAGTGCGATTGGACCATAAAACCACAAAAAGTGGTCCAATTGCACTATTCAGTAGAATATTAATGATCCGTACCGTGCATTTAATTTCCAGGGTGTCAAGTCAAGTTAGCTAATCTATATCCATTATTTTCTAAGCAGTCATTTATATCTTATAAATTTATTAGCTAATCCTCAGAAAAGAAGAACAGAAGTAGTGTCTTGTAGTGCAAGTGAACGATTTCTTCCAAAACAGGTTTTCCTAGGCCAAAAAATTGTAAGGGCCAGGCGACGCTGGCAATGAGATTTTCAAGATTTCTTCTGTTTTTTTGTTCGCTTCTTCTATCCCTTGCTATTCTCACCCTTTCGGACGTTGATGTTTATTATGAGCATAATTGTACTGCAAACGGAGGCAAGTACACCGCAAACAGCACTTACCAAGCCAACCTCAATCGCATTATCTCTCAGTTCTCCTCTCCTACACAATTCAATTACGGGTTCTTCAATCTGTCTGTTGGTGAAAGCCCTGACAAAGTTAACACAATCGCACTTTGCAGGGGTGACTTAGACCAACAGCAATGCAACAGTTGCCTCAACTACACTACAACCAAGCTCGAGCAATTTTGCCCCTTGAACAAGGAGGCGACGGCATGGTCTGAACGTTGTTTGGTGCGGTACGCCAACCGAGATATGTACGGACTGCTGGAGAACGATCCACGTACTTGTGTATACAGCACAGTGAATGTATCGAACCCTGATCAATTCAATCAGGTATTAAGTGGTCTACTGAATAACCTGAGCAGCCAAGCTGCAGCTGGGGGTCCACTTAGCAAGTATGCAGCTGGTAATGCAGGGGCCGGTAGCTTGCAAACCATATACGCCACGGTGCAGTGTACTCCTGATATGGACGAGCAAAATTGCACTGCTTGTCTAAGTTTTGCGATAAGCGAGCTTCGAATGTGTTGCGAAGGAAGGATAGGATGCAGGGTTCTCAGACCAAACTGTGTCTTGAGGTTTGAAACTAATAACGCATTTTATAATAAGACTGCATTTCCTCTACCGTCACCGCCGACGTCAGGTAAAGGATCTCGCCTTTCTGCTATCTTTCTCTTCGGTGAAAGTTAACATTTAGAATAAACATTCTCTTAGCATATACTAAAGTTTTAACCCACCTCATGAGATCATTCCCTTGTTTTTTCCTCCAAATTGCAAAACATACTAATTAGAATAAAAAATTTTGGAACACATTCAAATTAATGAATTTAATAATATTTAATGTTAGAGATTTTTTATTTTAAAATTTATGAATTAATAGAATGGTAAGTTATGTTTCATTGTCAATATGAGAGCTATAATATATATATATATTAACAAAACATCAACTATAAATATATTTTATATATATTGATTCACAATATTCTGATTCTAATTTTGTGTTTCGCAGGAAACAAGAATAACACAACAACAACTGTAATCATTGTTATTGCTTCAGTTGTTGGCGTTTTGATACTACTTATCATCTCCGTATGCATTTTTGTGAGACGCAAAAAGACATCAAAAAATGTTGAAAGTAAGTAAATCGACAGTTAATATGACATTAACTTGATTCACTAAAATAAAATGATAAACTAAATTTCTACTAAAAACAAACAGCAGATTAGCAAGTATACTACTGCTATGGTCATAGAGCAGCTGGTGAAGAAATTGTACATTAAACATATTGCTTTTTGCAGCTGCGGATGAGAATCTTGTTTGGGCCGAGTCCTTGCAATTTGACTTTGATTCTATTCTGGTTGCAACTAATGACTTTTCTGAGGACAATAAGCTTGGACAAGGAGGATTTGGAGCTGTTTACAAGGTAAAGAACTAAATATTTGCACTTCTATCAGAAATGAATGTAGTATAATTTATCAGAAAAGAGTATCATATTTTAACCTGTATTTCTAAACCCATCAACTGTCAGTTACGGTGCATTCCACTATATTTGCAGGGTAAGCTTCCAAATGGACAAGAGATTGCTGTGAAAAGACTTTCTAGGGGATCTGGACAAGGAGACTTAGAATTTAAGAACGAGGTCCTATTAGTAGCCAAGCTTCAACACCGCAATTTAGTTAGGCTCCTTGGTTTCTGCTTGGAAGGACAAGAAAGGCTTCTCATCTATGAGTTTGTGCCAAACGCAAGCCTTGATCATTTCATTTTTGGTAAGGTTTCAGTTTCACCTTCATTTCAGATTGTATTTATATTAGTTAAATTGGGTTTTATGTTTTCAAAGACTATATAGTACTTTGTATATTTTACGTCTTCTAGCTGCATAGCATCAAGAAGGGCATATGTTAAGACAGACAACACCCGAAGAAAAATCTACATTAATCCTAGAATTTATTCCTAGTTCCTATTATATACATCTTGACTGATCTAATAGTTTTGTGATAATATAGATCCAATCAAGCGTGCACAATTAGATTGGGAAACACGCTATAAAATTATAGAAGGCATTGCTCGTGGACTTCTTTACCTTCATCAAGATTCTAGACTTCGGATAATTCATCGCGATCTCAAGGCAAGTAATATTTTGTTAGATGCAAAAATGATTCCTAAAATTGCAGATTTTGGGATGGCAAGGTTGTTTGAACCGGATGAAACGCAAGGCAATAATAGAAGAATTGTGGGAACCTAGTAAGACATTTGAATTGTGTTTTCTTTTTTATTTGTGCATACATTAGTCTAGTATTTTAAGCTGCAAAAAACAGCTTAAAACTCCAAATTAAAAAAAAAAATTGTTCATTAAGCTTTCCATAATGCAGTGGATACATGGCTCCAGAATATGTTATTAATGGACAATTCTCAGTAAAATCAGATGTATTCAGCTTTGGTGTATTACTTCTAGAAATTATATGTGGCCAGAAAAATAACTGCTTCAGTCACGGGGAGCGGACTGAGTACATGCTAAGCTTTGTAAGTAAATGGTTTCTGAAGACTAGAGTCAATTTTGTAATTCGTTCTTGCTTATATAATGTGCCATAATGCAAATAAAATTGTAAATGTTAGAAGAGTCCTGTTTCAGTGTTTTAATTAGGGGAGATTGATGATTTATTATCAGGCATGGAGAAATTGGAGAGAAGGGACAGCACTGAATCTAGTTGATCCCACATTGAGTGATAGTTCAGGGAATGAGATGATGAGATGCATCCACATTGCACTGCTTTGTGTTCAAGAAAACGTAGCTGCCAGACCAACCATGGCTTCAGTTGTTCTCATGTTGAATAGCTTCTCGACGACCCTCCCTGTGCCGTCACAACCAGCATTTGCTATACAGTTCAACAATGAAACTGGCGAATCATTTTCAATGGCCACTGATTCAAGGGCGTTAGAGTGCAACGGATCCAACAACGAGTTGCTCCCATTATCCCTCAACGTGTAACATCCCAATTTCCACTATTTAACATGTTACTCACTTATAACTTACACTTACTATCGGTTGGGCTGTCAGTGATGCTTAACAACTCTCAATACTCTAATAAGATTTTATTCTCTTATTCCTTGTAAATCATATAAAGTTATGAATTATTAATTTGTTCACCTACAATTGTTTATACATTCCCTCCTATTTAAAGTAGTACTGTACCATAAACTGAATATATAAAAGAATACAACATACCTTCAATATCAAATCTTGGGAAGGTAATTCTCTTTGCCCTATCTCAACAATCTGTGGAGTGGAAAATAAGGAGTGAGCGACAACGTGCTCAATAAGGAAGGTGTATGCTGCTTTACAAATATAAAGACTATATTCTCAAAAACCATTTAATTATCCTAACGATCAAACTCATTAGGAAACAATGAATACAGTTAACATGAAACAGGATTCAACAGATCCTTTCATAACTCATTTAATTGAGACTAGGCAACAATTTAAATCATGCAAAGAACACAAGTCATCCGCTTTTGGGGTGCACCGGTAGGCCATCGCCCCTCACGGCTATCTCAACTAGATATATGGCCATAATCTATAGGTGGTCCTTGGGTCCACTTGCCAAGTGACCTCAAGATCGCTGATGACTTGGCGGGTCCATCAGCCTTGTGACGCCCTGAGGTGCACCCGTTGGTCCATTGACCTGAGTCACCGCTCCAGAAGGGTCACGCAAAGTATATGTATAATAATGCATGAACTCATGGCCTATTGTCTCAAAATCAAGTTATATCACATGAAAAACCTTTATGGAATTATTTCATAAAGTCTATCATTCCCACAAAATGATTTGATTTCCAAAAGGTTTGATAAAATAGTAAAGCAGCTCGCAATCTCAACATTTTCCGTGTGAGAAGGGCACGGTTTAACTGGCTCGCCCATGGCTAGTTCGCCCATAGTCAGCTCGCCGATAGTCAACTCACCCATTGGTCAACCCGCCCAATGGTCAACTCGCCCCAAAAAGGTTTCATATTTCAATTTTCAAAATATTAAAATGTCTTATTTTTCGTATAAGAAATTACACTTTAAAACTGTTCGCCAGAGTCAGCTTGCCCTTCACGGCTCGCCCTTGACTAACTCGACAAGACAGTGAATTAGTATACGCCCGCCACTTAGCTTTTCAAAACAGATATGTCTCGTTGATATCGGTTCGCCCGCCTTATATTTAAAACAAGGGCCACCCGCCCAAACACATTAAAAAGGGTTCGCCCAACTATGGCTTACTCGGATTTCTCTTTAAAACAAGGGCACTCGCCCAGTTCTCATAAAAGAGAGCTCGCCACTTGGCTCGCCCGAGTTTCTGCCTAGAACAAAGATACTCGCCCGCCTTAATCAGTTCGCCCAACAAAACAACATATGGCGGCTTGTAGCTCGCCCGAAACCAAAACAGTTTATCAACCAATGCATGTCAGAAAATAAAACAATTTCTAATATTTTCTTAACATTTTTACTCCACAGGACATGCATTTGCATCACATACTACTTCCTTACCTCGTCTAATGCAGCCTTGCTTCTCGCCCGCCTTCCTCAATTCCCGTCTGCAAAAGCATTTATTCAAACTATGAATATTTTCCAAAACGATTATATTTTCCTAATAATAGTGGCACTTTGGCGGGGTAACAGCTCGCCATTCGCCCAACATAGCTCGCTGTCCATTAGCGGCTTATTCATGGGAGTTCGCCCAACATAGGAGCTCAACTCGCCATGCTTATCAATTCAGTTCGCCACTCGTGGCTTTTCATTCATAATTGGGCTCGCCCATGGATTGGATAACCCTTGGCTATCTCGCCCTCTTGAACAACACTTTGGCGAGTTCTCTATTACCTACTCAACTCATTGGCGATCATTGGTCCTCGCCTTTCTTCCACATTCCATATTATCCCATAACCATTGGCGAACATGTTCTCGCCTAGTTATATATTGCATTGTACTCGCCTCACCCTTTGGGCGAATACTCCTTGCTCGCCTATTGTTTTTCTTAATCATTTCCATCTACTTTCTTATATATTCCCACAGTATTTAACTACAACCAGGTTATATCTACGTTTATCAGATTATAAACATAGAAATATACCCTCATCTATCAAAATAACTACAGAGATATGGAAGGTCACCTCAACTGAGTTGCACTTCTTGGAGCAGAGTGCTTTCTTGCCTCAATTAGCTTTACTTTGCTTATTCCTCAGTTCTTCACACACTGGATAAATGTTTAGCTAACCAAGGATGAATCTCACGGCTCACTTATGGAAATAGAGGAAAACTAATGGTGAACTTGCAACGAAAACAGAATGGGCGAGAATGATTTTGAGGAAGATGAAGTTGCTTCCATCGATTTTTCCTCATGAACTCTTCTTATATAGCCGTTCCGTTTCACTTAAAATCTAACACCTGTTTCCTTATCCTGTTTTCCTCATCATTTCATGCAATTAAAACCAAAGAAAACTGCAGCAAAAGAACGGTAGTGACGTCCCTACTGCAGCTCTATTCTTGACTAATTTCACTTGTCATTTATTGCCTAATCCCGTTGTCAGGAGAAGCAAGTGGCGAGAAGTCCACTATTAGCCCCTTTCCTTGACTTTTCCATTTTCTTTTCTTCTTTTCTCCACGCCATTTCTCTTCCAGCCAACGGTTATTGGCTATCATCTCATTCATTTTTTTGTTTTGTCCTCTAGCCATTAATCCTTCATTTAATGCTTTCATACTATAATATCAAAATTATATCTCAACAATATCTTATTACACTTAAATATTTATTTTTCTTTCTTTAAACATCATACTATAAATCATCACTTAAATTGAAAAGTGGAAATTCACATTCGGTTATTCTTTAATTTCACTAAAAGAATTTATTTACACTATCAATAATGTACACATATGGTATACAGTATAATAAAATTCGGATTTTACACAACGAGGCTTCAATTACTAAGCTATCTCCTAGATAGTGTTTGGGAATTGTATGTTGTAAGTTTATTATCTTGAATTTCGTAGCTGGTTTGTTTTATCGGAGGACAATGTGTTGGGCAATATAGTAGCTAATAAACATAGTACTGTACAATTAATGTTTCAAATTTCAATTAATCATCCTACCACTTCATCCATGAGACTTGTCAAGCCTCTTCCCCATCTGTATGAATTCTTAGTTTTTAGTAATGTGTTACAGATTGGTTTAACCTCCTTTACTTCATAAAGAAGCTAGTGTCTATCAAATTAAATTGACTTTGATTAGGTCCTCACAGACTTTTGCATAGCTCGGGCTTCCCATATATCAGACTATATACTAAAAATTAATTAATAGCTCACATGTCAAGAACGAGTGCCATTGAAGCAAATTATCAATCAACAACCTATGAATTTTGTGGCAGAACAAAAAAAAAATTATTCTGTGAGGGCTTAGTTTAAATATGTTAAGTCATAAGAAATTTTTTTTTTCTAAATCATGATTTCATCTGTAACAAAACATAAAAAGATTTCCATTGATGCTATGCTGACACCTGTCCTGATTTGGTTTTTTAGTTTACCAATTGTGTGGGCTATGTGTTAGATTTTCTTATGTCTTCCAAAAATTGGGCTTCAAGCAAGCCTTAAGTAGTTTCAATAATTGGACGAGAAATGACTCTAAAAAAGAAAAAAGACAAACTTGATGAGTGAGCAATGAATTGTTATCTTCAGGCCCACGTGAATAAGCAAAATAAATAGAATGTGGGCTTTGAGCACTGCAGAATCTTCTTGAAGAACTATCTCTACAGCAGTGTTTGGGAAATGCCTGAGAATGAGCTCTTGAAGAACTTAATTGTTAGACTTTCCCTTGGTGGCTCCAGCTGGAGCTCTTTTTCTTGCCGCATCTCAAAATTCTCAATCTTATTTCCTAACACAATTATACCTCATTCTTAGTATACAATGTTTTTTTTTCCAACAATTAATTCTCAATATTTTTCATTTTTAAATTTATTTTTCTTTATTTCTCATTACGTGTTTAATTAAAATTAATAAAATAGTTCAATTTGTAAGTAAATAGATTACTGATTTTTTATCATAAAAACTAATTTGTTGTTTCAAAATATTCATATTTTTTAGGAATAAAAATATTTTTCAATTTTTTGTATCAATTTCAATTTCATTTATTTTTTCTGGAATTTATTCTAAAATATTTTTTAACATTCTTTTTACAAAAAAAATAAGCTTTCAAACAAACATATTATTTTACTCATTTATATATTTAAAATAATTAATTTTAAAATTTTGAAAAATCTGCTTTGAATCAATATACCACTTATACTTTATTTTTCAAAATAAATTAATATATTCCACAAAAAACTATGAAAATATATAGTGAAACCCTTCGTACATTTAAGCATTATTACAACATATTATATAAAGTTGTAATTAATTTAGCTAAGAATTAAACATTTAACCCGAAGCAAAGTGAAGGTATAAAACTAGTATGTATAATTGTAGCTACATAATTGCTTGCCTGCTACCACGATTTTTCGACTCAAATCCAAAGATCATACTATTGGAGCGATGTTGAATTTGCGATCGACATCAAAGACTTTGGTGTAATTTCGTCAAAAGCAATATTATTTTCCCGACAGAAACAAATGGCTGTGCTTAGTTGTCCTTTAGTTTGTCCTGTGCCCTTTACTATTATTAGTCTTGGCTTTTCACGCAAGTCTTCAGAAAACACGCAATTCTTTACCAGTACCATCTCCTTTGCACGCAAGTTTTCAGAAAACACGCAATTCTTTACCAGTACCATCCCATACCACTCAATACCAAGTCATCCTAAAGCAAAGGCCAAATCCTCCAAAAATACAAATAGACACCAACAATTGAATATAACAATTCCTGCAAACCATTGCCAACGCCACTCTTAGTTGCTGTCAACTCGATTTCTGGATTGCTCATAGGCAGCACTTCTTATGCCCTTATAACTCTCCTTCCATATACTAGGCTTTGTTTGTTAATGTAGAAAGAAAAATAAAAAGATAGAAAATTGAGGGGAAAAAATGAAAAGATGAAAAATATTAATTTTTTTCTTTAGGTGTATTTGATAGGAAATATGAAAAATGTATAAGAAAATATATATTTTTTTCCTTCTACTACTTAGTGGAGTTGAAAAAGGAAAGGAAAGAAAATGAAATTATATTAATTTACTATTATACTATTAATAAGCTATAATAACAAAATAAAATTATAAAAATAAATGATAATTTTATAATTATACACACTTAACTCACACATATCTCATTTTCTCTTTACTAATCTTTCTAATTTGAAATAATTGACTTTATTAATAAGGAAAGAAAATGGTATATTTTCTATTTTTTTATTTACACTTTTCCTTTCTATCAATCACTAACAAAAATCATTTTTTTTCACTTTTTCACACACTTCTTTCTATTGTTACACCTTTCCACTTTATCATGCACACCCTAAACATTATCACTAAACTTTGAAACAATTCATTACCATTTACCATTAACTCCCGTTTTTGATAAGGCATCAGTCATGCCAATGCGTCTTTGTAAACAGACTGCCAAACCTCTCCATATCTTTCAGCCACCACATCAATTTCTAGGAATAAATTCCACATTTTTCAGAGATAATACTAATAAATCCCATATATTTTCTTAAATTATAAGAAAATAACAACAATTATAATGATAATACTAATAATAAGCAAACTAAAACTTTTTTTATTGTTAAAGAACTTTCAATTGCCCTTGATGTGATTTTATATTTTTAAAACAATGTATAAAAATTTTGTTAATGACGACAAAACCACAAAAAGTGGTCCAATTGCACCGGTGCGTGTTATTTTCAGTTTAGTTTAGAAATTCTTTGAATATTCAGTAGAATGTTAATGACCCCTACCGTGTATTTAACTTTCAGGTTGCGTTTGGATGGAGAATTTAAAAATTTTGAGGCATTTTAAAATAAAGGCATTTCAAAATATCTCATTTTAAGATACTAGCATTTTTAATTAACTTGTTTGGGTCAATAATATTTAAAAAAAATTTTTGAATATTAGAATTTGATTAAAAAAATTAATTATAAAAGAAAAAAAATAATATTATATATTAAAAAAGAAAAAAATCAAATAAAATATGCAATATGGATATCATTAAATTTGTAAAAATATATAGATGTTGTTAATAATATAAAAAAATAAAAATATATATTATATTTAAATAAAATAATATGTTTTTATTTTTAACTTTATATTTAATAGTGGGGCATGTCTAATGAAAGAAAGAAGAGTGGGGGGAGTTTTAAAAAACCACATCTTTAGGTGGATTTTCAAGAGAGAATTTGAGATGCTCAAATTCTCTTTTGAAATCTCTCATAAATTTTGAAATTCTTCAAAAAATTTTGCCAAACAAGAAATTTAGATTTTAGACTTTTAAATATCCTTATTGAAATGAATTCCCTCCTTGAAATCCCTCATCCAAACACACCCTCAGGGAGTCAAGTAAAGTTAGCTATTATATATCCATTATTTTCTAACCAGTTATTTATATCTGTTGTGGATTGTAACCAAAAATCCCAAAACTAGAATAAATTATTTAGTAAGTGAGAAAATAAAATGACAATAATAAAATTAAAACACATAAGAATTTACATAGTTCGATTTTAAAAGCCTACGTCTACTGATCAAGACAATAAAAAAAATTACTATAAAAAATTAGATATTTACAAAGAACACTTCAAATATAATTCTCTACCCAAAATCCAAAATCTTACGGTAAGCTTTATTTTATAGCTTACTCGCTCTACTCTCCCCTTCACCTTACCAGGCTTGTTTTTGCTATCTCACTTGATGCTCACAAAAGCTTCACAACTAGAGTATTTATAGAGGAAGTCATGAACGGATTGTCAAACAAGGGTTGCATTTCTTGACCGAAAATGTGAGGGCATTAAATTGTTGCCGGGTCAATTTTCAACAAATGCCTCACAATTTGACTGAGCACCGAAACAAGGCTGCATCAAAGTTGGCTTATGGTCAACTTTTTCATGCTTCAATCGGCTTTGTCAAGATCTTCATGCATTCAACTATTCCACTGTTTGCTTGCACCATTTAATGAGGTAAAGACTTGCACGAAACGAAACTTCTGCAAGCAAGATTTGCTTCAATCTTCCAACCGTGTAGAAGCATTTAATGGCAAGTTCAATTTTTTTAAGGCATCTTTCAACAATATCTTATAAATTTATTAGCTAATCCTCAGAAAAGAAAAACAGAAGTAGTGTCTTGTAGTGGAAGTGAACGATTTCTTCCTAAACAGGTTTCCTAGGCCAAAAATTGTAAGGGCCAGGAGACGCTGGCAATGGGATTTTCAAGATTCCTTCTGTTTTTTTATTCGCTTCTTCTGTCCCTTGCTACTCTCACCCTTTCGCAAAATGATGTTTATTTAGAGCGTAGATGTAATGAAACTGTAGGTAACTACACCGCAAACAGCACTTACCGGGCCAACCTCAATCGCATTATCTCTCAGTTCTCCTCTCTTACACAATTCAATTATGGGTTCTTCAATCTGTCTGTCGGTGAAAGCCCTGACAACGTTAACACAATCGCACTTTGCAGGGGTGACTTAAACCAAGAGCAATGCGGCAGTTGCCTCAACTACACTGCAACCGAGCTCGAGCAATTTTGTCCCGTGCACAAGGAGGCGACGGCATGGTCTGAACGTTGTTTGGTGCGGTACGCCAACCGAGACATGTACGGACTGTTGGAGAACGATCCACGTACTTGTGTATTCAGCAAAGTGAATGTATCGAACCCTGATCGGTTCAATCAGGTATTAAGTGGTCTACTGAATAACCTGAGCAGCCAAGCTGCAGTTGAGGGTCCACTTCGCAAGTATGCAGCTGGTAATGCAGGGGCCGGTAGCTTGCAAACCATATACGCCACGGTGCAGTGTACTCCTGATATGGACGAGCAAAATTGCACTGCTTGTCTAAGTTTCGCGATAAGCGAGCTTCGAATGTGTTGCGAAGGAAGGATAGGATGCAGGGTTCTCAGACCAAACTGTGTCTTGAGGTTTGAAACTAATAACCCATTTTATAATAAGACTGCATTTCCTCCACCGTCACCGCCGACGTCAGGTAAAGGATCTCGCCTTTCTGCTATCTTTCTCTTTCGGTGAAAGTTCACATTTAGAATAAAGATTCTCTTAGCATATACTAAAGTTTTAACCCACCTCATGAGATCATTCCCTTGTTTTTTCCTCCAAATTGCAAAACATACTAATTGGAATAAAAAATTTTGGAACACATTCAAATTAGTGAATTTAATAATATTTAATGTTAGAGATTTTTTATTTTAAACTTTATGAATTAATAGAATGGTAAGTTATGTTTCATTGTCAATATGAAAGCTATAATATATATATATATATATATATATATATATATATATATTAACAATACATCAACTATAAATATATTTTAGATATATTGATTCACAATATTCTAATTCTAATTTTAATTCTAATTTTGTGTTTGGTAGGAAACAAGAATAACACAACAAGAACTGTAATCATTGTTATTGCTTCAGTTGTTGGCTCTTTGATACTACTTATCATCTCCGTATGCATTTTTGTGAGACGCAAAAAGACATCAAAAAATGTTGAAAGTAAGTAAATCGACAGTTAGTATGACATTAACTTGATTCACTAAAATAAAATGATAAACTAAATTTCTGCTAAAAACGAACAGCAGATTAGTAAGTATACTACTGCTATGGTCGTAGAGCAGCTGGTGAAAAAATTGTACATTAAACATATTGCTTTTTGCAGCTGCGGATGAGAATCTTGTTTGGGCTGAGTCCTTGCAATTTGACTTTGATTCTATTCTGGTTGCAACTAATAACTTTTCTGAGGACAATAAGCTTGGACAAGGAGGATTTGGATCTGTTTACAAGGTAAAGAACTAAATATTTGCACTTCTATCAGAAATGAATGTAGTATAATTTACCAGAAAAGAGTATCATATTTTAACCTGTATTTCTAAATCCATCAAATGTCAGTTACGGTGCATTCCACTATATTTGCAGGGTGAGCTTCCAAATGGACAAGAGATTGCTGTGAAAAGACTTTCTAGGGGATCTGGACAAGGAGACTTAGAATTTAAGAACGAGGTCCTATTAGTAGCCAAGCTTCAACACCGCAATTTAGTTAGGCTCCTTGGTTTCTGCTTGGAAGGACAAGAAAGGCTTCTCATCTATGAGTTTGTGCCAAACGCAAGCCTTGATCATTTCATTTTTGGTAAGGTTTCAGTTTCAATTTCATTTCAGATTGTATTTATATTAGTTAAATTGGGTTTTATGTTTTCAAAGACTATATAGTACTTTGTATATTTTACGTCTTCTAGCTGCATAGCATCAAGAAGGGCATATGTTAAGACAGACAACACCCGAAGAAAAATCTACATTAATCCTATAATTTATTCCTAGTTCCTATTATATACATCTTGACTGATCTAATAGTTTTGTGATAATATAGATCCAATCAAGCGTGCACAATTAGATTGGGAAACACGCTATAAAATTATAGAAGGCATTGCTCGTGGATTTCTTTACCTTCATCAAGATTCTAGACTTCGAATAATTCATCGCGATCTCAAGGCAAGTAATATTTTGTTAGATGCAAAAATGATTCCTAAAATTGCAGATTTTGGGATGGCAAGGTTGTTTGAACCGGATGAAACGCAAGGCAATACTAGAAGAATTGTGGGAACCTAGTAAGACCTTTGAATTGTGTTTTCTTTTTTATTTGTGCATACATTAGTCTAGTATTTTAAGCTGCAAAAAACAGCTTAAAACTCCAAATTAAAAAAAAAAATTGTTCATGAAGCTTTCCATAATGCAGTGGATACATGGCTCCAGAATATGTTATTAATGGACAATTCTCAGTAAAATCAGATGTCTTCAGCTTTGGTGTATTACTTCTAGAAATTATATGTGGCCAGAAAAATAACTGCTTCAATCACGGGGAGCGGACTGAGTACATGCTAAGCTTTGTAAGTAAATGGTTTCTGAAGACTAGAGTCAATTTTGTAATTCGTTCTTGCTTATATAATGTGACATAATGCAAATAAAATTGTAAATGTTAGGAGAGTCCTGTTTCAGTGTTTTAATTAGTGGAGATTGATGACTTATTATCAGGCATGGAGAAATTGGAGAGAAGGGACAGCACTGAATCTAGTTGATCCCACATTGAGTGATAGTTCAGGGAATGAGATGATGAGATGCATCCACATTGCACTGCTTTGTGTTCAAGAAAACGTAGCTGCCAGACCAACCATGGCTTCAGTTGTTCTCATGTTGAATAGCTTCTCGACGACCCTCCCTGTGCCGTCACAACCAGCATTTGCTATACAGATCAACAATGAAACTGGCGAATCATTTTCAATGGCCACTGATTCAAGGGCGTCAGAGTGCAACGGATCCAACAACGAGTTGCTCCCATTATCCCTCAACGAGGCTTCAATTACTGAGCTATCTCCTAGATAGTGTTTGGGAATTGTATGTTGTAAGTTTATTATCTTGAATTTCGTAGCTGGTTTGTTTTATCAGAGGACAATGTGTTGGGCAATATAGTAGCTAATAAACATCACTGTACAATTAATGTTTCAAATTTCAACTAATCATACTACCACTTCATCCATGAGACTTGTCAAGCCTCTTCCTCGTCTGTATGAATTCTTAGTTTTTAGTAATGTGTTACAGATTGGTTTAACCTCCTTTACTTCATAAAGAAGCTAGTGTCTATCAAATTAAATTGACTTTGATTAGGTCCTCACAGACTTTTGCATAGCTCGGGCTTCCCATATATCAGACTATATACTAAAAATTAATTAATAGCTCACATGTCAAGAACGAGTGCCATTGAAGCAAATTATCAATCAACAACCTATGAATTTTGTGGCAGAACAAAAAAAAAATTATTCTGTGAGGGCTTAGTTTAAATATGTTAAGTCATAAGAAATTTTTTTTTTCTAAATCATGATTTCATCTGTAACAAAACATAAAAAGATTTCCATTGATGCTATGCTGACACCTGTCCTGATTTGGTTTTTTTAGTTTACCAATTGTGTAGGCTATGTGTTAGATTTTCTTATGTCTTCCAAAAATTGGGCTTCAAGCAAGCCTTAAGTAGTTTCAATAATTGGACGAGAATTGACTCTAAAAAAGAAAAAAGACAAACTTGATGAGTGAGCAATGAATTGCTATCTTCAGGCCCACGCGAATAAGCAAAATAAATAGAATGTGGGCTTTGAGCACTGCAGAATCTTCTTGAAGAACTATCTCTACAGCAGTGTTTGGGAAATGCCTGAGAATGAGCTCTTGAAGAACTTAATTGTTAGACTTTCCCTTGGTGGCTCCAGCTGGAGCTCTTTTTCTTGCCGCATCTCAAAATTCTCAATCTTATTTCCTAACACAATTATACCTCATTCTTAGTATACAACGTTTTTTTTTTCCAACAATTAATTCTCAATATTTTTCATTTTTAAATTTATTTTTTCTTTATTTCTCATTACGTGTTTAATTAAAATTAATAAAATAGTTCAATTTGTAAGTAAATAGATTTCTGATTTTTTATAATAAAAACTAATTTGTTGTTTCAAAATATTCATATTTTTTAGGAATAAAAATAGTTTTTAATTTTTGTATCAATTTCAATTTCATTTACTTTTTCTGGAATTTCTTCTAAAATATTATTTAACATTCTTTTTACAAAAAAAAAAAAAGCTTTCAAACAAACATATTATTTTACTCATTTATATATTTAAAATAATTAATTTAAAAATTTTGAAAGATCTGCTTTTGAATTAATATACCACTTATACTTTATTTTTCAAAATAAATTAATATATTCCACAAAAACTATGAAAATATATAGTGAAACTCGTCGTACATTTAAGCATTATTACAACATATTATATAAAGTTATAATTAATTTATCTAAGTATTAAACATTTAACCCGAAGCAAAGTGAAGGTATAAAACTAGTATGTATAATTGTAGCTACATAATTGCTTGTCAGCTACCACGATTTTTAGACTCAAATCCAAAGATCGTACTATTGGAGTGATGTTGAATTTGCGATCGACATCAAAGACTTTGGTGTAATTTAGTCAAAAGCAATATTATTTTCCCGACAGAAACAAATGGCTGTGCTTAGTTGTCCTTTAGTTTGTCATGTTCCCTTTACTTTACTATTTTTTTTTTTGAAGAGTAAAGCTAATTTTATTAACGATAAGAGAGAATTCCAACCATTCCTCTAGATCAACAGATCTATGAACTCCAAGTTTAACTAAGTAGTCCGCAAAATGATTTGCTTCTTTGTAGACATGATTGAAAGAGACAGAACTTAAGCAAGGATACAAATTTCGCAACCTGTTAATAAGATTATTATTCTTCCATGGGCTGGAGCTAATCTTGTTTAACCAGGAGATGATTACCTTCGAATCGCTTTCAATGATCAGATTCTGAGGATTAGCAGGCTGGCTTTGCTAATGATGGAGAGAGCTTCCACAACAGCAAGGAGTTCGGCAAGGTTCGAATAAGTCGTGCCAATGTTCTTGGAAAAGATAAGGATAACTATTCCATTTGAATTTCTTAAAACACCACCAATTCCAGCAGGGCCTGGCTTGCCTAAGGAAGAGTCGTCCACATTGAATTTCCATGAGCCATCCAGTGGGGGAGTCCAGAAGATATTCTTTTTACAAAGCTTCATTTTGGATTTGAAGCTAATATCCTGCAGATTCATTGAAAAGAACAGTATATCTTCTTGAGGGAATTTGGCTTTTAATCACCAGCAAACTCTGGTTTTAATTAAATGACAGATTTGTTCAACTGTGAATGATTTTTTGTTGAAGATTAAGTTGTTACGAGCTAACCAGAGGGACCAAGGTACTGCAAAGAGAAGTGCATCCCAAACAGTCTTCTTGTTGTTCCATCAATTCAGATAACTCCAAGACATGTGAATAAATTTTTGAGGGAATTGGAGATTACCAAGGAGATGTCCCACCATCGAACACAACAATTCTAGATATACCACAAGAAAGAACAGTGCAAAAGGAGATGATCAGAGGTTTCAGGTTCAGGGCAGAAAGTACACTTGTTTTCTTGGTTAATGAGACAACCCTTTTGGTGAAGAAGATCCATAACAGGTAAGCAACCTTTAGTAGCTTTCCAATAGAAAAGCTCCACTTTCGGAGGAGCTATACCTTTCCAGATGAAGATTTCAGAGTTGCAAGGGGGTGAAGATGGTTTTTCTAATTCTCTATGAAAAGAGCTTGATTTGTAAGCACCGTTTGTTGTATGAATCCAAACCAATCTGTCAGGAATATTTGGAGATAAAGAAACTGCATGGAGAATACTCATCAAATTTTCCCATTGTTCAACTTCCCAGTCAAATAGCTTCCTTCTTAATGTGATGTTCCAGTGAAAGGTAGTTCTATTCCAGTAACTGTAATCTGAGATGAAACCATTTTTGTTGTTCGCCAATGCAAAAATTCTTCTAAATGAATCCTTCAGGATGGTATTTGGGATCCAATTGTCTGACCAGAATTTGATTTTTGATCCATTACCTGCACAACAAAAGAAATAAGATTGGAAAAGATTAGCGTTAACTCCCCCTTCCCAATTTGATTAAATATCCCTCCACACATGAGAAAGAGAACCAGACGAACAAGGAGAAGGCCACAACACCGAATCAAGAATGGAGTATTTAGCACTGATGACTTCTTTCTAGAGAGCAATGGGGTGCAAGCCAAATCTCCAAGGCCGCTTGAGAAGCAAAGCTTGGTTGCATGCTTCCAGGTTCATAAGACCCAAACCGTCACAATTTTTTGCTTTTACAAATGGTAGATCAATTTATCAATCTCATTTTTCTTTTCTCTTCAGTATCTCCCCAAAGAAATTGCCTCTGCAATTTTTCCAATTCTTGGAGAACTCCTTTCAGCATCTTAAAAATTGACAAATAGTAAATGGGAAGATTAGAAAGAGTAGTTTTGATTAGAGCAATACGACCACTCATTGATAACATTTTGCTCTTCCATAAGTTGAGCTTGTTCTTAAAGGAGTTAATGACACTTTCCTATGTAGATTTCAGTCTTGGATTGGCCCCCAATGGAAGATCGAGGTAAGAGCAGGGCAGTGAGCCTTTCTTGCAGTGGATAAGGTTCGACCAGTCAATAAGACTATTGTCATTTGTATTGATTCTGAAAAGAGTTGTTTTTGAGTAGTTAACCTTCAACCCCGATGATATGTAAAAACATCTTAAAATTCTTTTGATGTTCCAAAGTTGCTCCAGATCAGACTGACAAAAGATGATCGTGTCATCAGCATATTAGAGATGAGATATTTCCAAATCACCATTACCAATTTTAACTCCATTGAAGATGCCCAGTAGATTAGCTTTTTTGGTAGCAAGCTAAGACATTCAGTGACTAAAACAAAAAGGAAAGGGGAAAGTGGACCCCCTACCTCAATCCCTTTTGCATGTTGATAAGGGTAGTTGGCAAGCCATTGACAAAAACAGAAACAAAAGCTGTGGTACAACAGCTTTGAATCAAGTTGATCCATTTTGAGCCAAATCCCATATTCTTCATGATATGAAAGAGAAAAGACCAATTAACTTTGTCGAAAGCCTTTTCAAAATCAAGCTTAATGAGCAAACCACTTTTTCTAGACTTTTTCAGGATGTCAATAACTTCAATAGCAATTAAGAAGCTGTCCATGATCTGCCTTCCTTCAATAAAAGCAGATTGAGTTTTAGAAATAAGAGAACTCAAAACCTGCTTAAGTCGATTGGCAAGGGTCTTTGCAAGGATCTTGTAAAGGCAACCAATTAGAGAAATGGGTCTAAGTCAGAAAGAGATTCAGCCAATTGGTTCTTGGCAATGAGAGTGATGAAAGAGCAATTCATTCCCTTCGGGATAACACCATTATTGAAAAATTCACTCATGAATTCCATGAAGTCAGATTTTAACAATGACCAGTTTCTTTTGATGAAGTTGAAATTAAATATGTCGAGTCTTGGAGCTTTATCTCCATCACAGTTGTTAATAGTAGCCCAAATCTCTTCTTCAGAAAAAAGTGTCTCAAGGAGAGAGGCTTGATCAAGTGACAGTTGACAGAAATCAGATGTGTTAAAGGCAAAACATGAAAATAGAGAATCAGAATACAATTCTCTGTAGTGATTTTCAACAGCTTGTCTTATTTCTTTGGGGTTGTCCAACTGCTTACCACTGAAAGAGAGGTGGCCCAGAAAATTATTTCTCCACCTGCTATTAGCATTGTTGTGGAAGTATTTCGTATTGTTATTCCCTTCTTGAATCCATTTCAATCTTGATTTTTGTCTCCAATTTCTTTCTTCAATATTTCGCATTTTCCATAATTCCCTCTTTTTTGAAATAATAAGATCGAAGGAGTCATCATCAATACTTCCATTTTCACGATCTCTTTCCAAAGAAGCTATTTCTTTATTAAGTGACTCAATGTTAGCAGTAATATTGTTATGATAGCCTTTCCAGGATATGATATCATTCTTTAACCTCTTCATCTTTTGCATCAAACGGAAGCCAGGATAGCCCTGTACATTGTAACTCTTCCATTTTTTATCCACCATCTCATTAAAATTAGGGTTGTCCAACCAATGATTGAAGAACTTGAATGGTTTTGGTCCCCAATCCTTTATATCGATTCCGAGGCAAATTGGAATGTGGTCAGAAATAAAAGAATTAATGCACCATTGATTGATCAAGGAGAAGACAAAAAACCAATTTAGGGAGATTAGTAACTTGTCGATCCTGCTCATGGAGCTCCTACTATGCCAAGTGAACTTTCTTCCCATCAACGGGAGATCCAAAAGAGATGCAAAATAAACAAAATTGATAAAATCATCTAAGGATGAAGTAGCATCTGTTTTACCCCTTCTTTCATCATGACTAAGAGTGGCATTGAAATCACCTACAAAGCACCATAATTCGGAGCTATTTTCTTTGATTTTAGCTAATTCCTCAAAGAAAATTTTCCTATCATTAGCAATATTAGGGGCATAAATGTTAATAAGATTTACCTCCTGTGGAAAGTTTGGAATCTTCCCTTTAATCCATAAGAATATGTTGTTGGTCACCACAGAACCAAGCTTGAATTCATTTTCAAACCACATGGAGATAAGGCCACTAGCAGCACTTATTGCATCGCAATGAACAAATTTTATTCCACTGTTGCTCCATAGTTGATTAATAATATGATTGTTCACCCCTGAAAATTTTGTTTCTTGAATGAAAACAACTGAAGGTCTTTCTTTAAGAATAAGCTTCTTCAAGGCACTTCTCTTACTCTTGATGCCAATCCCCTTAATATTGATTGAGATGATCTTCATGACCGATCGAACACCCGCAGTGAAAATTAAAAGAGGGATTAACCAACATTTTCATCCTCCTCCACCATCTCCATGATTTTCTCGATAATTAACTCTTTCTCAGCAATTGGAGGAGAGCCCAATAAAAGACCTGTTAGTATATCTCCTCATTTATGGAAATAAATATTTGGTTGACCAATTCCGGATATGGTCCATAATTTCACGGTGAATCTCAACTCAATATTTGGCTATTAAAACACGATTTTATGATGGTTAAAACGTGATTTTATTGCCATAATTAGCACGCTCTCATTACTATTTAAGGAGGGCTCCTTCCGGTCCCCAAGTACGTTAACCTAAAAACACACAAACACCATCTAGTGAGGTTTTGAGTGCTTGGAAGATCTGGAAGGTCTGTGATCGGCACAGAGTAGATTGTCAGATTCAGCAATTGCTTCAACAGCAGAGTTACAGAGTGCAATGGCTGGAGGTTAGATCCTGTCGCTTCCGCTTTTATTTGTTTAACATGTTTCATATTGTGTAGAAGCATGTTAGGCTTGTTTGATGTACTTACATTTGGCATCAGAGCCGTAGTTTAACCTCTGTCTTGCTAGAGATCTGTAGAAAAAAGCCATAAAAACCCATATTTTGAAACTTTAAGTCTCGGATTTCATAAAACTCATTCTGTTTTCCTGTGATTTTGGTTCAAATACTTTAGATCTATTGTTGTAAAGCTCTAGGGATGAAAAATACATGAAAAACGAGACTGTTTGAAGGGTTTTGTGCCGGGTCGGGTCAAAAGACCCAAAATTCTGCAAAACACCCATTCGGGTGAAGAAGAAGCCTCGGGCGCGTGAGTCACACGCGCCCGACAAGGGAAGAAAATGCGGGCGCGTGAGTCTCACGCGCCCGACAGGAGAGGAAATGCGGGCGCGTGAGTCTCACGCGCCCGATAGAGATAATGCGGGCGCGTGAGTCTCACGCGCCCGCCTGTTGTACAGTGCAGTGACACTGTGCAAAAAAAAAAAAAAAACCTTTGGGCTTCGGGTTTTGGGCCACTGTTTGGGTCCTTATTTGGTTAGTTTTGGGCCATTTATTTTGGGCTCTTTTGGTTGATTATTTGGGCCATATGGATTAAATAAAAGGGTCATTTGGTTTATTTTAGACATTAAGGATTTATTTAATTTAAGTAAATTTAAATTATTTAATTTAGGCCAAATAATTATATTTTTTGATAGTTTTATATCAGATTTTCAATTCTGTAATTTTCATAATTTTATGAATAATTAGATTATTTTCACAAAATTAATATAATTATGAAAACTTCTCATTATTTGGATTTTATGAGGATTTTTCATAAATTTGGAATTTTTTATTAATGCTATAATTTTAAATTGAATAATTTTGTGAAAATTATCATAAAATTATGATTAAATTATGAAAATTTGATTTTGAATGTGCATATGTGCTTATTTTGAATATGTATAATTTTGTTATTTTTTATACTAAAAGCACATGTAGCTAAGTTATTCATATTATTTGGAATTAAAATTGCCTTGTGTTAATTGCAATTTTTAAAATATGAATAAACTTAGAATTTTACCAATATGTCTAAGTGATTTATAGTTTATTTAATTAGGGCTTAGCCACAGCAACCTTAATTAAGTAAAATTATTTTGTAAAATCACATAATGATATTAGACATAAATTGTGATTAGTTATAAGGTTATAGTAAATTTTATCCCACAGGAATTTTTATTATAATTTTATAACTAATTAGGATAAAATATCAAATTAGTTTCTTAATTTACCCACAGGAATTAGGAAATGATATAATTTGATAGTTTTATCATTATGAAATAAATCTATTAGAATTAGAACTTTAGCCCACAGGCAAGTTTTATGTCTGAGATTCATTAATAAAATATGTTTACATTGGTAGACATAATTAAGTTTGCCTCAAAAATTCTAGATACATAAGCATGTTTATTTTCTAGATGCAGTGTTTCCTCAGGCTAGTATTAACCTAGAAGTTCCCGAGCTGGATGGAGAGAACTACAAGGTTTGGAATGAGAGAGTTCTCCTCCAATTAGGGTGCATGGATATAGACTATGCTATAAGGAAAGACGAGCCCGTATTGACTGAGACCAGCACTCCTGCTCAAGTAGTTTTACATGAACGTTGGGAGCGATACAATCGCCTTAGTGTCATGTATATTAAGACAAAGATATCTGCTGGGATACGTGGTTCAGTCGAACAGCATACCAACGTTAGGACCTTACTGAAGGCCATAGATGATCAATTTGTCACTTCAGACAAAGCGTTGGCCAGCACCCTGATAATGAAGTTCTCATCGATGAGGCTCACCAGTGTCAAAGGAGTGCGTGAGCACATAATGACCATGAGAGATATAGCGGCCCAACTCAAGAAGCTAGAGGTGGAGATGTCTGAGTCTTTTCTTGTGCACTACATATTGAACACTCTACCAAAGCAGTACGGACCATTCAAGATATCCTATAACACACATAAGGATAAGTGGACCATCAATGAATTGATGACCATGTGTGTTCAAGAGGAGGGAAGACTGCTTATGGAATCGGGTGAGAGTGCATTTTTTGCAAGCCAAGGAAAGACCAAGGATCGAGCCAAGAACAAGGGAAAAGGTAAAATCCCTGCCCAAGCTGATATTAAGAAAGAGTCCAAGTGTTTCTTCTGTAAAAAGAAGGGACACATGAAGAAGGACTGTGTCAAGCTTCAGCAGTGGCTCGTTAAGAAAGGTAATCCACTCTCATATGTTTGTTTTGAATCAAATATGGTTGAGGTTAATCATAACACATGGTGGATTGATTCTGGATCTACAATTCACATTTTGACTTCCTTACAGGGTATGACAAACCTAAGGAAGCCAGTGGGAAATGAGGAGAGCATCTATTCAGGAAACAAGATGCGCTCGCGTGTTGAAGGCGTTGGAACATGCACTTTAGTTCTTAGGAGTGGTTTTGTTTTGCAATTGGAAAAGACCTTTTATATTCCTAGTTTTTCGAGAAATTTAATCTCTGTTTCTAGGCTGGTACCTTATGGATATTCCTTTCAATTTTCAAATAAATCAGTATTGATATATTTTAAGTGTGATATTGTTGGGAATGGTACCTTATGTGATGGTCTTTTCTCTATTGATTTGCAAAATGACACTGCTCATAACGCCTTGCATGTTCAAACTGGTACTAAAAGATGTGTTATGAATGAGGACTCCTCTACGTTATGGCACCGGAGATTAGGTCATATCTCCATAAATAGAATTAAGAGATTGGTAAATGACGGAATACTTAGTACTCTCGATTTTACTGATTTCGACACTTGTGTGGATTGCATTAAGGGTAAGCAAACCAACAAGTCTAAGAAAGGTGCCAATAGGAGTTCAACCATATTAGAGATCATACATTCTGACATATGTTGTCCAGACATTGATGCATATGGTCAGAAATACTTCATCACCTTTATTGATGATTACTCGAGGTTTATGTATCTCTACATGCTTCATAACAAGAGCGAAGCATTAGATGCCTTTAAAATCTTTAAGGCTGAAGTAGAGAAACAATGTGGAAAACCCATAAAGATAGTAAGAACTGATAGAGGTGGGGAGTATTACGGTAGATACACTGAAGATGGACAAGCACCTGGACCATTTGCGAAGTTCCTTCAAGAAAATGGGATTGTTGCCCAATATACCATGCCTGGTTCACCGGATCAGAATGGTGTTGCAGAAAGAAGGAACCGAACTTTGATGGAAATGGTGCGTAGTATGCTTAGCAACTCGAAGTTGCCTAAGTCCTTGTGGATTGAAGCTCTTAAAACGGCAGCGTATATATTGAACCGGGTTCCAACCAAGGCTGTTCCAAAGACGCCTTTTGAATTATTCAAAGGTTGGAAACCGAGTTTGCGTCATATGCGCGTTTGGGGATGCCCTTCTGAGATAAGAGTTTACAACCCACAGGAAAAGAAACTGGATCCTAGGACCATAAGTGGGTATTTCATTGGATATGCCGAACGGTCCAAAGGCTACAGATTCTATTGTCCATCTCATAGCACTAGATTTGTGGAATCAAGGAACGCCAAGTTTCTTGAAAATGACTTAGTTAGTGGGAGCGATCAATCTCAAGACCTAGTTTCTGTGAGAGATCAACCCTCTACCTCGAGTCAAGGATTGGTTATCATGAACAATGTCCCTTCAGTACAACTGGACATTGAACAACCAATCGTTGAAGATCCACAAGTAGTTGATAACTTACCAGTAGACGAGGCTCCTCTGGATACACCAGAATTGAGTGAGCAACCAGTTGAACAACATGATCCTTCGGAGAATGTTGAACCAACATTAAGAAGGTCTACTAGGGAAAGGAAATCAGCTATTCCTAGCGATTATATTGTGTATCTACAAGAGTATGATTTCAATATTGGGCCCGTTAATGATCCAGAGACGTTTTCACAAGCCATGAACAGCAAAGAATCAAAACTTTGGTTCGATGCTATGAAGGATGAGATGGATTCGATGGCATCTAATGGAGTATGGGATCTTGTCGAGTTGCCTAATGGGGCCAGGGCTATAGGCTGTAAATGGGTCTTTAAGACCAAAACTGACTCATTAGGCAACATTAAACGTTATAAGGCAAGACTCGTAGCCAAAGGATTCACTCAAAAGGAGGGAATCGATTACAAGGAGACCTTCTCTCCTGTATCTAAGAAAGATTCTCTTCGCATCATAATGGCGCTTGTTGCACATTTTGACTTAGAGTTGCAACAAATGGATGTGAAAACGGCATTTCTCAATGGTGATCTAGAGGAAGAGGTTTACATGAAACAACCTGAAGGTTTTTCCTCTAGTAATGGTGAGCATTTGGTCTGTAAGCTCAAGAAATCCATATATGGGTTGAAACAAGCTTCCCGCCAATGGTATCTAAAATTCCATGAAGTCATCTCTTCATTTGGTTTCGTTGAGAACATCATGGATCAATGCATATACCAGAAGGTCAGTGGGAGCAAGATTTGTTTCCTTGTGCTATATGTGGATGATATTCTGCTTGCAACCAATGATAAGGGGATGCTACGTGAGGTGAAACAATTTCTTTCTGAGAACTTTGATATGAAGGATATGGGAGATGCATCTTATGTCATTGGCATTAAGATCCATAGAGACAGACATAGAGGTATATTAGGTCTGTCACAAGAAGCCTATATCAATAAAGTCTTGGAAAGATTCAGAATGAAAGATTGTTCACCAAGCCCAGCTCCCATTGTGAAGGGTGACAGGTTCAATTTGAGCCAGTGCCCGAAAAATGATCTTGAGCGGGAACAGATGAAGAACATTCCATATGCCTCAGCTGTTGGAAGCATTATGTATGCACAGGTCTGTACCAGGCCTGATATTGCTTTTGCTGTGGGAGTGTTGGGTAGATACCAAAGTGACCCGGGGATGGACCACTGGAGAGCTGCGAAGAAGGTGCTTAGATATTTTCAAGGCACTAAGGATTACATGCTTATGTATAGACGGACTGATGAGTTGGAGGTGATTGGCTACTCAGACTCAGACTTTGCTGGCTGTGTTGATACCCGGAAATCAACATCCGGTTACATCTTCATGCTTGCCGGTGGAGCTGTTTCATGGAAGAGTGCTAAGCAGACACTGACTGCCACTTCCACTATGGAGGCCGAGTTCGTTTCCTGTTTTGAGGCTACCTCACATGGTGTATGGCTTAAGAGTTTCATTGGTGGGCTTAGAGTTGTTGACTCCATATCTAAGCCATTGAGGATATATTGTGACAATTCAGCTGCGGTATTCATGGCTAAGAACAATAAGAGTGGAAGTCGAAGTAAGCATATCGACATTAAGTACTTAGCCATTAGAGAACGTGTTAGAGATAAAAGAGTGGTCATTGAACACGTTAGCACTGAATTGATGTTAGCTGATCCTTTGACTAAGGGCATGCCACCGTTTAAATTTAAGGATCATGTAGAGAGAATGGGACTTGGTCCCACATTTTGATTGTAATTGAAACTCTTATTAATAATATGATGTTTCTCATTTTGATTTGTATACACTAAAGTTTTATTTGAGAAATATCCTTGTTGTTTGGACCGAGAATAAACATAAGGTTTATTCATTAAGTAAAAATGGGTTGATTTAGAAACATTTTACATAGTAATACATGGAAGATAATACTCGCCACTTGAGGAACTGTCGCCATGATTCATGTGATTTGTTTCTTCTATAAGTGAAATATATGGACCAAGTGGGAGAATGTTAGTATATCTCCTCATTTATGGAAATAAATATTTGGTTGACCAATTCCGGATATGGTCCATAATTTCACGGTGAATCTCAACTCAATATTTGGCTATTAAAACACGATTTTATGATGGTTAAAACGTGATTTTATTGCCATAATTAGCACGCTCTCATTACTATTTAAGGAGGGCTCCTTCCGGTCCCCAAGTACGTTAACCTAAAAACACACAAACACCATCTAGTGAGGTTTTGAGTGCTTGGAAGATCTGGAAAGTCTGTGATCGGCACATAGTAGATTGTCAGATTCAGCAATTGCTTCAACAGCAGAGTTACAGAGTGCAATAGCTGGAGGTTAGATCCTGTCGCTTCCGCTTTTATTTGTTTAACATGTTTCATATTGTGTAGAAGCATGTTAGGCTTGTTTGATGTACTTACAAGACCAACCTCTAAAGTTTTTTTTGCTTCTTTTCTAATGGCTTTTTTTTCGATTCCTGATATCTTCATCAGTAAGGACAACATCTTCTAAAATCTGTTGCTTTGAAATGTCTTTTTTCCAGGAACGAAATCCTTTTTTCTTTGAAGATTTGCCCTGTGTCTTATCTGGTTCAACAGAGGAAATGGAAATGAACTTCGTGTTTCTTCTCTTCCTGTTAGTGGGCTGCTCCTGAATGTTTTCATTTATAACTTCGATTGGGCCATTGTTCACTTCGGGGGGCCTATCTAAGATATACCGCAATACACTACTCGATTGGCTTCTTTCAATTGAGGCAACCTCAATTGGGCTTAAAGATCTCCTATCCACTTCATAAGAAGTATCCTTGGCCCAATAGCTTTTTGTTGGGGAATTTATTGGGCTAAAAAGCTTTCTGAAACAAACTCACTATCAATCGAATGACTATCATCAAGAGCTTGGACATCATTAATGATCGAATCGTTGGCATTGTAAACCAAAATCTGGAGCTGTTTTTCTGACTAAGAGAAATTGATTGTTGTGCTTTCATTCCTAAGGATTTCATCACGATAGGAATGATCATCCCTAAAAGCTTTTCTTGGAGATTGGTTGAAATTTAAAAAATCCAACTCTGCATGGTTTCCTTTGGAGAGAGGTTGAGTAATGGGGATATAGTCAGAAAGCATGCCACCTTCCAAAGTCTACTCATTAAAATTTTGTCAATCATAATCATCATCTAGAGATTTTGGCTATTCATCTACCTTTTCAACATCTAACAAATGAGACTGAAAGCTTTTACCATGAACTAAAGATTGAGATCTATCCCAATTTCTGGAACTGGAAGCTTCAGAAGAACTTTTCGATATTGTCACTTCCCTGTTAATACATTTAACATATTGATTCCAGAGGAAATCTCCACTTTCTTCAACTGTGACTTTGATGTTGAAAATCTCCCTATGCAATGAGACTGGAACAGAAATGGGAATCAAACAATCTTCTTTAGTTAAGGAGAGGACTCTAGCAGTATCCAATCTTTTCTTCTTTAAAGTGCTGTCATCAATGGATATGAACTCCCCCCATTTATCACCAATTTTCTTAAAGAAAGCTGAACACCATGCATGGAGTGGGAGGTTCTCCAGTTTTAACCAAACAAATTTGTCTTCGCTGATGAGTGTTGCTGACCAAGGCTTGACCCAAACGAACCATTCACTTAGCCAAACTTTGCCATCCTCCAAGATTCCCAGCATTTCATCTTTGGAATCAAACGAAAGGAGCACCCAACTACCACCCAGCAAAGAGACAGAGAAATGAGAAATTCCTGCAGAAAACAGTTTTTGTTGAAATGACTGAATAGCCTATGGATTAATGACCCTAGCAACAACAGATTTCTCCAGCCATGCAATATCCAATTCTTCATCCTTCAGAATAATGGGATCAGATAGAGAATCCTTCGCAAGATTAACATTGTCCTGAACGTTTTTCGGCTGCAAATCTTTTGATTCAACACCCACCTACTTTCCTTTATCTTTGACTTCCCAAACCTTGACATTTTTGCTTTTGACAAAAGGACCAGAGGATTTAACCACATCTGTATAAGACAATTTGTTATTCTCAGTCGACCAATTCTCCCCAGATTTGATAGTTTGCAATTTTTCGTTCTCTACAGGACTATGAAACTTCTTATCAGCAGTAAGATTCTTTCTATTCTTCATACTTTGAAACAATTCATTACCATTTACCATTAACTCCCGTTTTTGATAAGGCATCAATCATGCCAGTGCGTCTTTGTAAACAGACTGCCAAACCTCTTCATATCTTTCAGCCACCACATCAATTTCTAGGAATAAATTCCACATTTTTCAGAGATAACATTAATAAATCCCATATATATTCTTAAATTATAAGAAAATAACAACAATTATAATGATAATACTAATAATAAGCAAACTAAAACTTTTTTTTATTGTTAAAAAACTTTCAATTGCCCTTGATATGATTTTATATTTTTAAAACAATGTATAAAAATTTTGTTATCAATGTCTTGAAATATATCCTTTCCATGTATACATCTATTATTCAACTATCAATCTCTCATTCGATTATGCAAACGAGTTTTTCATATACATTACAAGAAATATATTTTTTTGAAAAGTAAAAATTTTATTGGTAAGGGACACTATTACAACCAAGCAATGAGATCAGTAGTTCTATGAACTCTTGATTTAGCAAGAAAAAATATATTACAAAAAAATATATTATCAGCGACGGAAATTTAGCAACGGAATTTTTTTGTCTCTAAAAATAAATAATAGCGATGGATTTGATATGAAATTATGATGCTAAAAGCCTAAATTGCATGAAGTTTTTCCTTATTTATTTTATTTTAAATATTAATTTTTCGATGCTAATGGGCTTTGGCATCGGATTTCCGACGCTAATGCCCATTTTTTATTTTTTATCTTTATTTTTAGTTTTTAAATTTTTTTAAATAAATCCGAATCTAAAGGGCTTTAGCTTCGGATTTCCGATGCAAAATCATATTTTTTATTTTTTTTAAATAAATCCAAAGCTAATGGACTTTAGTATTAGATATCCGAAACTAAGGCCCATTTTTTATTTTTTATGTGTAATTTTTAATTTTTTAATTTTTTTAACAAAAATTTGAAGCTAATAAAATATGTAAAAAAATTTTGATCCAAAATTTTTGTCAAAATTTTTTGTATTTTATATGAAATGTATATAATGATCTAGCACAAAGAAAATCAAGTTTAGTCCATAGCATCTTTGTCATCAACCACGGCCATCTTCATCTACTCTTTCAATTCAATCCCTTCTACACTACGTAATAAGAAAATAGTACTTAGTCGTGAAATGAGAATGTAAACAACAGAATAACTCGACCTTTTTCCATTTTTCTATTGGCAGAAACAATCATTTTTCATTTGTTAATTTAAAGTTTTTTTGGTTAAAAAAATTAATTTAGTGATTAGAGAGCATGAGAAAAGAAACGATTCATTAACCAATTTCGTATTTAAAAAAAAAGTTTCGATTTCTCACTCAATTTAGTAATTTATTGATGTAAATGTTTACCCTTTTCGGCTTGTATGCTTTATAAAATTCCATAGAGAATTGTCACAAAAAAAAAAACCATAGAGAATTGTTTTTCAAGTGCAGTGGAACCTCCAAAAGTCTTCGCAATCAACGCGAGTGCGTTCAATCCAAAGCGACCTTTAATTTCTCCATTCACACACTTTGTCTTGGTCTTCGCTATCAACGCCTGCGTCGTGCTCTTAGTTAGGTCAAGAACCAATTTGAACTGCCCCTACATTAATTCTCAATTTTTTTCAGTGCAGAAATAAAAGTTTTCATATCATGTTTCTCCTTAAACAAAAGAAGCATTGCAAAACAACACTTAAATGTGAAAAGTTTTTTGTTTCCTTATAATTTGAGGACCACAACTTTAAAATGTGAAAATTTTTGGTTTCTTATAATTTCGAGGACCACCATCATATCTACATATGGCAACTTTGAACTTGAATAGTACTTCACATCACGAATAAATCAATATCTTACCAAATTTTAATTTAACTAAAATGAAATTATTAATGAATTATGCTTGATTTATACTTGCACAAAAAATAATGTCATACCTAAAAGTTATCTAATCTGACACTAGTAATGAGGACTAAAAATTACGTACCGTACTAGGTTGTTTATACCCTTATTTGATCGTGACAGTGCAACATATTAAAAAATAGTGCTAGATCAAAACAATTCATTAATACATAATTTAATATTTAAATGGATCGTGCCATTTTAGAACGATCTTTTTATTATTTTAAAAAGATTTTATAATTTTAAATATGAATTATGATTTTATACGAAAAACTATAGGTATAGTAAGATTTGTATGAAATTTATTCAATTTTTGTATTGAAATTTAAGAGAAATACTACTATTGGAACCATTCAACAAATTTAAATTGTAAAGAATTATTTATGTATTACTTAATTTAATGTTCTATTTTTTACTGTCTACTAAAATTTAGAAATTCTTTTGAATATTCAATAGAATGTTAAATGAGTTGTGCGTTTCAGGGAGTCAATTCAAGATTAGCTAATACATAAATAATTTTGTGGAAGTGAACAATTTCTTCATAAACAGGTTTCCTAGGCCAAAAATTGTGAAGGGCAAGTACAGACGCTGGCAATGGGATCTTCAAGATTTCTTCTGTTTTTTTATTCAGTTCTATCCCTTGCTATTCTCATCCTTTCGGACGTTGATGTTTATTATGAGCATAATTGTACTGAAAACGGAGGCAAGTACACCGCAAACAGCACTTACCAAGCCAACCTCAATAGCATTATCTCTCAGTTCTCCTCTCTTACACAAATCAATTACGGGTTCTTCAATCTGTCCGCTGGTGAAAGCCCTGACAACGTTAACTCAATCGCACTTTGCAGGGGTGACTTAGACCAACAGGAATGCAAGGGGTGCCTCAACTACACCGCAACCAAGCTCGAGCAATATTGTCCCTCGAACAAGGAGGCGACCGCTTGGTCTGAACGTTGTTTGGTGCGGTACGCCAACCGGGACATGTACGGACTTCTGGAGAACGATCCGCGTACTTGTGTATACAGCATAGTGAATGTATCGAACCCTGATCAGTTCAATCAGGCATTAAGTGATCTATTGAATAACCTGAGCAGCCAAGCTGCAGCTGGGGGTCCACTTCGCAAGTATGCAGCTGGTAATGCACAGGCTGGTAGCTTGGAAACTATATACGCTACGATGCAGTGTACTCCTGATATGGACGAGCAAAATTGCACTACTTGTCTAAATTTCGCGATAAACGAGCTTCGCCTGTGTTGCCTAGGTAGGACGGGATGCAGGGTTCTAAGACCAACTTGTCTCTTGAGGTTTGAATCTAATAACCCATTTTATAATCAGACTGCAGTTCCTCTACCGCCACCGGCTCCGGCACCAACTCCAACAACCACTTCTCCTCCGACGCCAGGTTAAGGATCTCGCCTTTCTGCTAGCTTTCGCTTTCATTGAAAGTTAACATTAGGAATAAAGATTCTCTTAGCATAAGAAATGTTATTTACAATTTACAAATGGTATAAATCTTGCCTTTTCCGTTTTGGGTACAAAGTGGATATTTGATTGTTGCCTTGAATGCCCTGCAAATCGCCTTTCTTTTTATTCATTTTCTCAGTTTAAGTTTCCTGCTACTAAATCCATTGGCGAAACCACACAGCCCCTCCCTGACCTGAATAAATTTATTCTTTTCTTTAATTTTCTATTGGCTAGGACCTTCCGGTCTACTGTCTACTTATTCGGCTATCTCTTTGAACCTTCGAAGACCTTTCTTTGTCTCCACAACTGAAAGATTATAACACTAAGGAAAAAAAAATAAAACGTAATATAAATCAGCTAATTTATAGTGAAAGTTATAATAATAAAAGTGTTGAATAGATAAATTAGACTTTTGTTTAAAGATTACTATATATTTTTAATCATAAAAGATTAATAATATACTATATTTTTAGCCTACCTCATGCATGAGAACACATTCCCTTGTTTTTTCCACCAAAGTGGAACATATACTAATTAGAATAAAACAATTTGAAATGTATATTAATGATCAGTGAATTTAATAATATTTATTTCTAAAAATTTTTCGTCTTAAAACTTATGAAATAATAGGAGGATATGTTATATATGATTTATTGACAATGTAAAAGAGTTATAATACACAGACATTCATATTATAAATATGTGGTTCGTAACATTCTAATTCTAATTCTAATTTTGTGTTTTGCAGAAAAGGAGGATAACATAACAAGAATTGTAATTATTGTTATTGCTTCAGTTGTTGGCGTTTTGATACTAATTATCATCTACGTATGCATTTTTATGAGATGCAGAGAGACACCAAAAAAAGTTGAAAGTAAGTAAATCGACAGTTAATATGACATTAACTTGATTCACTAAAATAAAATGGTAAAATGAAATTCAACGAAATTTTAACCTGCTAAAAACAAACAGCAGATTATTAAGTATACTTCTGCTATGGGCATAGAGCAGCTGGTGAAGAAACTGTACAATAAACATATTGCTTTTTGCAGCTGCGGATGAAAATATTGCTGGTGCTGAGTCCTTGAAATTTGACTTTGATTCTGTTCTGGTTGCAACTAATAACTTTTCTGATGACAATAAGCTTGGAGAAGGAGGATTTGGAGCTGTTTACAAGGTTAAGAACTAAAGATTTGCACTCCTGTCAGAAATGAATGTAGTATAATTTACCACAAAAGAGTATCATATTTTAATCTGTATTTCTAAATCCATCAAATGTCAGTTATGTTACATTCCACTATATTTTCAGGGTGAGCTTCCAAATGGACAGGAGATTGCTGTGAAAAGACTGTCTAAGGGATCTAGACAAGGAGACTTAGAATTTATAAACGAGGTCCAATTAGTGGCCACGCTTCAGCACCGCAATTTAGTTAGGCTCCTTGGCTTCTGCTTGGAAGGACAAGAAAGGCTTCTCATCTATGAGTTTGTGCCAAACGCTAGCCTTGATCATTTCATTTTTGGTAAAGTTCCAGTTTCAATTTCATTTCATATTGTAATTATATTAGTTAAATTGGTTTTCAAGTTTTCGAAGATTATAGTACTTTGTCCATTTATGTCTTTTAGCTAAATTTATAGCCATCAAGAAGGGCATATGTTAAGACTGATGATACCCGAGGAAAAGCATATATTAATCCTAGAATTAATTTGTTCCTGTACATTTCGACTGATCTAATAGTTTTGTGATAATATAGATCCGATAAAGCGTGCACAATTGGATTGGGAGACACGCTATAAAATCATAAAAGGAATTGCTCGTGGACTGCTTTACCTTCATCAAGATTCTAGACTTCGGATAATTCATCGTGATCTCAAGGCAAGTAATGTTTTGTTAGATGCAGAGATGATTCCTAAAATTGCAGATTTTGGGACGGCTAGGTTGTTTGAACCGGATGACACACAAGGTAGTACGAGCAAAATTGTGGGAACCTAGTAAGACCTTTGAATTGTGTTTTCTTTTTTATGCATACATACATTAATCTAGTATTTTAAGCTGCAAAAAACAGCTTACAACTCCAATTAAAAAAAAGATTAGATACTATATTCACAATGCTTTCCATAGTGCAGTGGATATATGGCTCCAGAATATGTTATTAATGGACATTTCTCAGTAAAATCAGATGTCTTCAGCTTTGGCGTATTACTTTTAGAAATAATCAGTGGCCAGAGAAATAATTCCTTCAGTCACGAGGAGCATACTGAGTACATGCTAAGCTTCGTAAGTATATGATTTCTGGAGACTAGAGTCATGTTTGTAATTCGTTCTTGCTCATATAGGCTGTCGCATAATACAAATAAAATTGTAAATGTTAGAAGAGTCCTGCTTCAATGTTTTAAGTGGACATTTGATGATTTCTTATTAGGCATGGAGAAATTGGAGAGAAGGGACAGCACTGAATCTAGTTGATCCCACATTGAGTGATGGCTCAGGTAATGAGATGATGAGATGCATCCACATTGCACTGCTATGTGTTCAAGAAAATGTAGCTGCCAGACCAACCATGGCTTCAGTTGTTCTCATGTTGAATAGCTTCTCGACCACCCTCCCAGTGCCGTCACAACCAGCGTTTGCTATGCAGAGCAACAATGAAACTGGCAGGTCATTTTCAATGGCCACTGATTCATTGGCGTCAGAGTCTAAAGCATCCAACAATGAGTTGCTCCCATTATCCCTCAACGAGGCTTCAATTAGTGACCTATCTCCTAGATAGTGTTTGGAAGCAGTATGTTGTGAGTTTATTATCTTGAATTTTATTCCAGTTATAAACTTTGCAGTATATCTCACCACCAAGAGGGTTTGCATAATAATTTCCTGTCAATTTTACCAGTTTCAAAAATAGTTGTTTTGTTTTACCAAAGGACAATGAGTTGGGCAGTATAGTGGCTAATAGAAATATTATTGTACAATTAATGTTTCAAATTTCAACTAAACATTCTAGCACTTCGTCCATGAGACTTGTCAAGCTACTTCCTCATCTGTATGAATTCTTTAGTTTTTAGGAATGTGTTACAGATTGGTTTAACTTCCTCTTCTTCATAAAGAAGCTATTGTCAATCAAATTAATTTGACTTTGATCAGGTCCTCACTGTTTATGATTGGTGACGGAATTCCATCACAAATTAACTTCAAAAGCAATTTTGTCGATTAAAAATTAGCGTCAGAAGTAATTTTGACGATAAAACCATCACTAATCAATGCGCGCCAAAAAAATACAGATTGCGCAAAGTGTTTAGTTTTGGATTTAACGACGGAATCTGACGTTAAAACCCTAAACTCGTGTGAAGCTTTTTTCTTTATTTATTAATTATTTTATTTTAAATACTTATTAATTTTTTTATGCTAATGCTAATGCTCATTCTTTTATTTTTTTTAAATAAATCCGAAACTAAAAGGCATTAGCGTTGAATTTCTGACACTAAATTTTTTTTTATTTTTTAATATTTTAATTTTTCTAAATAAATCCAAGCATAATGAGATTTATGGTGGATTTTAGAAGCTAAGGCTCATTTTTTTTTATGTTTAATTTTTAGTATTTTTTAATTTTTTCACAAAAATCCAAAGCTTATAAAATATGTAAAAAAAATTTAACACAAAATATTCATATTTTACATAAAACATATATTATAATCTAGCACAAAAAAAAAAAAAAGAAGTCTAGTTCATTGCGTCTTTGTCATCAACCACGGTCATTTTTATCAATCCTTTAATTCAATTCCTTCTACCCTACGTAATAAGTCAAAAGTACTTTTTTCACTTTTAACCCGAGAAAATTTCTAAATGAACCCTTTTTTTACTCTTCATACCTTAATTTCTTTAATGAATTACTATTTATTACAAAAAAATTGGAGTATAAAAAGTAAAAAGTAAGATATATTTAAAAATTCTCTTAACCTGACCTTTTTTCTTAATATTGGCGGACACAATCATTTTTCATTTGTTAATTTAAAGTTTTTTTTTAAATTACTTTAGTGATTAGAGAGCTTGAGAAAAATTAAAGATTCAACACCCAATTTTATAAAAAAAAAAATCGATTTCTCCCTTTGATTTAGTTATTTATTGATGTAAATGTTTTCCCTTTTCAGTTTGAATGCTTTATAAAATTCCATAGAGAATTGTTTTTCAAGTGCAATGGGATCTTCAAAAGTCTTCCCAATCAACGCGAGTGCGTGCAATCCAAACCAGCCATCAATTTTTTCCAGTCACATACTTTGTCTCGGTCTTCGCAATCAACGCCTACATCGTACGTCTTGCTCTTAGTCAAGTCAAGAACCAATTTGAACTGCCTTTACATTAATTCTCAATTTCTTCCATTTGTTAATTTGAATTTTTTTAAAAAAAAATTAATATAGTGATTAGAGAGCTTGAGAAAGAAAAGATTCAATACCCAGTTTTACAAAAAAAAAAGAAAAGGGTTTCGATGTCTCACTTTGATTTAGTAATTTATTGATGTAAATGTTTTCCCTTTTAAGCTTGTATGCTTTATAAAATTTCATAGAGAATTGTTTTTCAAGTGCGGTGGGATCTTCAAACGTCTTCCCAATCAACGCCAGTGCGTGCAATCCAAACCTGTCCTTAATTTTTTTCATTCGCGCATTTTGTCTCGGTCTTCGTAATCAATGCCTACATCATATATCTTGCTCTTAGTCAGGTCAAGAACCAATTTGAACTGCCTCTACATTAATTCTCAATTTTTTTCGGTGCAGAAACAAAAGTTGTCATATCATGTTTCTTCTTTAAACGAATGAAGCATTGAAAAACAAAATTTAAATGTGAAAAGTTTTATGTTTCCCTGTAATTTTGAGGACCATAACTTTAAAATGTGAAAAGCTTCTTGCTTTTTATAATTTTGAGGACCGCCTGCATGTATACATACAGCAACTTTGAACTTGAATAGTACTTCACATCACGAGTAAATTAAAATCTTGCCAAGTTTTAATTAAACTAAAATGAATTAATTAATGAATTATGCTGATTTATACTTGCACAAAAAATAATTTCATACCTAAAAGTTATCTTTTTTTGGTAAGCAAAACATTTTTATTAGAAGAAACAGGACTCCAGAGGAATACTTGAGCCTGATCCTAAAAGTTATCTAATCTGACACAACTAATGAGGACTAAGATTTATGTACCGTATTAGGTTATTTACACCCTTGGTTGTTATTGATCGTACCAGCACAACATATTAAAAAACAGTACTAGATCAAAACAATTTATTAATACACAATCTAATATTTAATTGGATGGTGCCATCCTAGAACGAATTTTTTTAGTCTCATAAAAAGACTATAATTTTAAATATGAACTATGATTTTATACGAAAATAATACGAAAAAATAAACATATGGTTAGATTTATATGAAATTCATTCAATTTTTTTGTCGAAATTTAAGAGGAATACAACGATTGAGGAACCCATTCAACAAATTAACATGTAAAGAATTATTTATGTATTACTTAATTTGATGTTCTATTTTTTAATGTCTACTAAAATTTGAAATTTCTTTTGAATTTTCAGTAGAATGTTAATGAGTCGTGCGTTTCAGGGAGTCAAGTCAAGATTAGCTAATATCAAGTATTTTCTAAAATTATATATATACATATACATATACATATACATAGACATATATATGCCAGCTAATCCTCAGTGGAGTCTTGTAAAGGAAGTGAATGATTTCTTCATAATCAGGCTTCCTGGCCTAGGCCAAAAATTGTGAAGGAGACGCTGGCAATGAGATCTTCAAGATTTCTTTTGTTTTTTTATTCAGTTCTTCTATCCCTTGCTACTTTCGCCCTTTCGCAAGATGTTTATTTAGAGCGCAGATGTAATGAAAAAGTAGGCAACTACACCGCAAACAGCACTTACCAGACCAACCTCAATAGCATTATCTCTCAGTTCTCCTCTCTCACACAATTCAATTACGGGTTCTTCAATCTGTCCGCTGGTGAAAGCCATGACAACGTTTACACAATCGCACTTTGCAGGGGTGACTTAGACCAACAACAATGCAACAGTTGCCTCAACTACACCGCAACCGAGCTGGAGCAATTTTGTCCCTCGAACAAGGAGGCGACCGCTTGGTCTGAACGTTGTTTGGTACGGTACGCCAACCGAGACATGTACGGACTGCTGGAGAACGATCCTCGTACTTGTGTATACAGCACAGTGAATGCATCAAGCCCTGTTCAGTTCAATCAGGCATTAAGTGAACTATTGAAAAACCTGAGCAGCGAAGCAGCAGCTGGGGGTCCTCTTCGCAAGTATGCAGCTGGTAATGCAGCGGCTGGTAACTCGCAAACTGTATACGCTACGGTGCAGTGTACTCCCGATATGGACGAGCAAAATTGCACTACTTGTCTAAATTTCGCGATGACAGAGCTTCAACACTGTTGCGAAGGAAGGATAGGATGCAGGATTCTTAGACCAACCTGTATCTTGAGATTTGAAACTAATTACAAATTTTTTAATCAGACTGCAGTTCCTCTACCGTCACCGTCACTGCCACCGCCACCGCCACAGGCACCATCTGCAACAACCACGTCTCCTCCGACATCAGGTTAAGGATCTCGCCTTTCTGCTAGCTTTCTCTTTCATTGAAAGTTAACACTAGGAATAAAGATTCTCTTAGCATAAGAAATGTAATTTACAATTTACAAATGGTATAAATCTTGCCCTTTCCGTTTGGGGTACAAAGTGGATATTTGATTGTTGCCTTGAATCCCCTGCAAATCGCCTTTCTATTTATTCATTTTCTCAGCTTAAATTTCATGATACTAATCCATTGGCAAATTAATCTTCTTGTTATGTGTTAATAGGTATTTGTTAATAGATAATTATCCTATTCATTGCCAGTGAAAATTTTTTTAATTTCACAAGCGGTATTAAGATGATGGTACATATCATTTAAAAATATTTAAAAAATAAAAAAATAAATGAAATATAATACGTGTCATCATATTAATTACACTTGTGGAGTTAAAAAATTCTATTGGTATTGAATAGGATAATAATCATTTGTAATTATGTGAGTTTTTAATTTTTTTAATTTGAGGCAAATATATTTAATGAGAGTTTATTAACTTTGAGTACGATTTGTTAAAAATAAGTGTAAGATAAATATTACATTCTATAAAAGAAAATGAGATGTTAGTATATTATTAGCACCTAAAATACTCACTTTTGGAATCATCCTAAACTAGTTATTCTCTAAAGTTATTGTTTTTTTTTTTTTAAGTTTCTATTGGATAGAACCTTCTAGTCTTCAGTCCACTCATTTATTCTAGGGTGGCTATCTCTTTGAACCTTTGAAGTTTGACCTTTCTTTGTCTCCGGTACTAAAGAATTATAATACGTACTGATAAAAAAATAAAACATAGTATAAATCAGCTAATTTATATTAGAAAATTATAGTAATGAAAAAATTGAATAGGTTAATTAGATCTATGCTTAAAGTTTATTATATATTTTTATTCATAAAAGATGAATAATATTATACTATATTTTTAACTCCCCTCATCCTCATGGGATCATTCCCTTCTTTGTTCCTCCAAATTGGAACACATACTAATTAGAATAAAAAAATTTGAAACACATTCTAATTAGTGAATTTAATAATATTTATTGTTAGAGATTTTTTATTTTAAAATTTATGAATTAATAAAGTGGTATGTTATGGTTCATTGTCAATATGAGAATTATAATATATACACTAACAATGAATCAAACTAATATAAATCTATTTTATATATGTTGGTTCTTAACATTCTAATTCTAATTCTAATTTTGTGTTTTGCAGGGAACGAGAATAGCACAAAAGGAACTGTAATCATTGTTATTGCTTTAGTTGTTGGCGTTTTGATACTGAATATATCCCCGTATGCATTTTTATGATATGCAAAAGACACCAAATTATATGCGAAGGAAGGGATGCAGGGTTCTTAGACCAACCTGTATCTGGAGATTTGAGTCTAGCCCATTTTATAATCAGATTGCAGTTCCTTTACCGCCACCGCCACCATCTCCAACAACCTCTTCTTCTCCGATGCCAATAGGAGATTAAGGATCTCGACTTTCTGCTAAAAAATATCTTTCTCTTTCAGTGAAAATTAACAATAAGAATAAAGATTCCTCTTAGCATAAGGAATGTTATTTGCAATTTATAAATGGTATGTGCCTTGGCTTTTCCCTTTTGGGTTCAAAATGGATATTTGGTTGCTTCCTTGAAGCCCCTGCAAATTATGGCTTTTGTATTTTTTCATTTTCTGAGTTCTAAGAATGAAATAGCCCTATAGCCTGAATAAATTTTTGTTTCCTTCAATTTTCAATTGGGTGGTTAAGATTCATTCAAGGATTAGACAGAAGACATTCTGCCTTTAGGACCATCGGATCTTCTCGTTTTTTCAAGGGCGGCTATATGGCTTTTGTATTGTTTCATTTTCTGAGTTCTAAGAATGAAATAGCCCTATAGCCTGAATAAATTTTTGTTTCCTTCAATTTTCAATTGGGTGGTTAAGATTCATTCAAGGATTAGACAGAAGACATTCTGCCTTTAGGACCATCGGATCTTCTCGTTTTTTCAAGGGCGGCTATATGGCTTTTGTATTGTTTCATTTTCTGAGTTCTAAGAATGAAATAGCCCTATAGCCTGAATAAATTTTTGTTTCCTTCAATTTTCAATTGGGTGGTTAAGATTCATTCAAGGATTAGACAGAAGACATTCTGCCTTTAGGACCATCGGATCTTCTCGTTTTTTCAAGGGCGGCTATCTGTTTGCAACTTTGAAGTTTGATCTTTGCTTGTTTCCAATTTCCATGACAACTGACTTATTATAATACCGAGAAAATAAAAATAAAAATAAAAATACTACTAATAAATCTGATTTTAGCACCATATATGTTACAGAAACAGCTTGAAACTCCAAATAAAGAGTTGGTTGCATTCCATCTATAAGAAAACCTTCTTCTTCAAATCGAGAATGCCATTTGAAATGTTCATATGCAGGGGAAAGGGGAGAGCCTGCAGGACCTACTAAGTTGTTTAAATGTTAAGGTAGTGTTATCTATATTTGTTAAATATTGAGTTCTTTATAGTTTTATATACAAGTTGGGTCTTTGAGTCCAAATTTTGTTCGGTGATTTTTGTCTGTTATCTATTTTACGATTGTTATGTGATAAGTTTATGTATTTCTGTCTATACTTGATAAGATCATGTTAAAGTAATATCATTTCATATTTGTTAACTATTAAGTTTCATGTAGTCTTAAATTTAAGTATGGACAAAATCTCTTCATTTATTGTCAATTGCTTTTTAGATAAAATCTTATATTCAAATTGGATCTATTTAAAGTTATTTGTTTATGTTCATGGAGTTCAATTTCATTTGTTCTACACCGATATTGACCATCATTTGCAGGCGTGGAAAAACCGGAGGGAAGCGACAACATTGAATCGCATTGATCCAGCTTTGAGAGATTGTTATAGTGAATTTATAATACCGAGAAAATAAAAATAAAAAATAAAACATAATATAAATCAGCTAATTTATAGTGAAAGTTATAGTAATAAAAGTGTTGAATAGATAAATTAGACTTTTGTTTAAAGATTACTATATATTTTTATTCATAAAAGATTAATAATATACTATATTTTTAGCCTACCTCATGCATGAGAACATATTCCCTTGTTTTTTCCACCAAAGTGGAACACATACTAATTAGAATAAAACAATTTGAAATGTATATTAATGATCAGTGAATTTAATAATATTTATTTCTAAAATTTTTCATCTTAAAACTTATGAAATAATAGGAGGATATGTTATATATGATTTATTGACAATGTATAAGAGTTATAATACACAGACATTCATATTATAAATATGTGGCTCATAACACTCTAATTCTAATTATAATTTTGTGTTTTGCAGAAAAGGAGGATAACATAACAAGAATTGTAATTATTGTTATTGCTTCAGTTGTTGGCGTTTTGATACTAATTATCATCTACGTATGCATTTTTATGAGATGCAGAGAGACACCAAAAAAAGTTGAAAGTAAGTAAATCGACAGTTAATATGACATTAACTTGATTCACTAAAATAAAATGGTAAAATGAAATTCAACGAAATTTTAACCTGCTAAAAACAAACAGCAGATTATTAAGTATACTTCTGCTATGGTCATAGAGCAGCTGGTGAAGAAACTGTACAATAAACATATTGCTTTTTGCAGCTGCGGATGAGAATATTGCTGGTGCTGAGTCCTTGAAATTTGACTTTGATTCTGTTCTGGTTGCAACTAATAACTTTTCTGATGACAATAAGCTTGGAGAAGGAGGATTTGGAGCTGTTTACAAGGTAAAGAACTAAAGAGTTGCACTCCTATCAGAAATGAATGCAGTATAATTTACCAGAAAAGAGTATCATATTTTAATCTGTATTTCTAAATCCATCAAATGTCAGTTATGGTACATTCCACTATATTTGCAGGGTGAGCTTCCAAATGGACAAGAGATTGCTGTGAAAAGACTGTCTAGGGGATCTAGACAAGGAGACTTAGAATTTAAAAACGAGGTCCGATTAGTGGCCACTGTAGACACCTAATTTTGACCGAATAATTTTTAAATGAATAAAAAAAAAAATTTTTTGGATGACTCGAAGATTGATCATCAAAAATAAAATGGAAATGAATAAAAGCAAAAGAAGGAAAGTCGAAGAAAATAAATGAAAAAATAAAGGCCTTTGATTTAGATGTAAAAGGGGAGCCGAATTTTACATTCACACACCATGACCATTTAAAGAGTTGACTTGGTTGATTTGTTGCCAAAAAATGAAGATAATAATTTGCAATATAAAGGAAATAAATCAAGAATATGAATTTCATGATGACAGCCACGATTTAAGCATCAAAAGGAGGAAGTTACTTCCTTTCTTAAAATATTACAAGCTGAAATGGTTATAAAAGCAAAGGGGGGGAAGAACTAAAAAAAAAAACCCTTGAGGAGGAAAAACCCTAAAAAAAAAACCTAAAAAAAAGACCTAGAAAATTTTCTACTACTCTTATTTTTTACTGGGGGCGGGTGCTTATTGTGGCTGTATCTTCTTCCCTGGGCCAGTCTTATACTGCTTCTCATTTGGCATCACCTTTCCGGTCCATCTCCATCGTTCCTTCTGCCATTGTCATCTGCCATTGCTCCACGCCATACTCGTTCCTGTTGCAACGTAGTTCCTTGCACGAACACCAAGCAGTCCGCTGCCGTTGTTGCTTTACCTCATAGTTCCATCCCTCCTGTTTTGCCTATTTTGGAACGCATGACATGCTATTTGGTGTGCCAAAGAAATGATGCTTTGCTGTCCACTGCAGTTCACGTTTGCCACTGTGTAAGACGTTCGTATTTATGAACCGAAACCTACCTGTTCTGCATGGTAGTTGCCAGTCCAAGTACTGCGTGAAGAACCCCGCTCGCCCTCAACAAGCTGCTGTGTCACCGAGCCTTGCCACGCCTCATCAAAGCTTCGCTGTTCGCTGTGTCCAAACCCTACTGCCTATTGCCTTCCTCACCGCTGCTGTCTTAATACTGTCCATGCACCAAACCACTGCTGCAAACCATCATCCCTGCATTGTCCATCATCAAACCGAACCTGCCACACTGTTGTGAAGGAACGTGGAGTTTGTTTGAAGAAGACAAGGTTTTGGTTTTTAAGGTATGCATATATTCTTTATTTTATCCTTTTCAACTTTGTTTTCTTTGGTTATTTATTTCAAAAAATATATATGATAATAATAAGGGATTTCATTCTTGTATGCTTATCTATTAGGAGATGTACAAGCATATATGTATACGTATGTGTATTATTTTTTTCTTGGGTTGTCAAATGATTTTTTTTATTTTATATTCTTTTAAAACAAACAAATAAATAAATAATGCGTTATATAGAAATAAATAAATCAATGATAAAAAATCATAAAAAATAAAAACATATAAATAAATAAATGATAAATACGAATTAATAAATTTTAAATTCCGATGATAAGATTTCGAAGAAATCACAAGTAGTGATTCTTCAACAATCTTTAGGGTCGAGAAAAATCTTTAGATGTTACCAGCATATTGGAACATTTAATTGGTTTTATCTCGATTTCAAAATTCTTTAAATAAATTAATATAAAAAATAGAAATAAATTAATCAAATATAAAATTTGAAATGAACAAATAAATAAATATAAATATGAATTATAAATAAATAAACATAAATACAAACTAATATCCTATGATAGTATTTCTTAGAAATCACAAGTAGTGATTCTTTGATAATCCTTAGGGTCGAAATGAAATATTTGAATATTACCAGCGTATTGGGGTATTCAAGTAATTTTAGTTCGATGAAATAAATCAATAGTAATAAACAAATAATAAATAAATAAAATTTTTAAACAAATAAATAAGAGTACAAAATTGTTACAATTAACCTTCAAAAATAAATGATAATAAAACAATTAAAAATTAAATAAAAAGTATGAGTTTTAAAGATTTTCCGATGATGAGATGTTACGGAATTCATAAGTAGTGATTCCTAACTGATCTCTAGGTGAGAGAAATATACTAAATGTTACCAGCGTATTGGAATATTTAGTATGATTTTTCAATAAAAACAAGATTTTATAAATATTAATAAATTACAAAATAATAATATAAGTATAAATGAATAATGGATCTCTCATGTGCATCATCTGTATTTTGATTGCATCATTTGCATCCATGAAATTTCAAAATAAGTGTGAATCTCCCGAGGATGAGATTCTATAGAAATCGCAAGTAGCGATTCTTAAGAAATCTCTAGGTGAGGAAATTATCCGAAATGCTACCAAAAGTATTGGGGTACTTCGGAATAATTTTCAATACAAAAGATTCTCATTTATTTCAAATAAAAAATAAATTTAACATAAATAAAAATAAAATTTAATATTTCAAATAATGAGCAAAATAAAAAATTGATTTCAAAATAAATGAATTCCTTTTTAAATGTTTAATTAAGACCATTTTATTAAGATCAAAAGATAGGACATGATTAAGTGGTACCGTTTTTTAACGGGCGCTGTGGGGGTGCTAATCCTTCCCCACACGTAACCGAACTCCTGAACCCAAACTTTGTTTTCGCAGACCAAAAATTATGTTTTGATAAAACTTAATTAATTTTAAGATTTTATTGAAAAGATAAATAATTTTAGGTGGCCAATCACACCTAGTCAAAAAAGATTGGTGGCGACTCCTCTTTGTGTTTTTTTTTCATAATCGTCTAGCGATCGAGTCCCCGGACGAAAATCGTTACGACAGCCTTGGCGACTCCGCTGGGGACTTGAGAGTCGAACCATAAATAATCATGTCTTATTCAAAATCTTAATTAATGGTCTTAATAAATATTTAATAAAACTCTTCATAAAAAAATAAAAATGAAAAAAGCAAAAAATAATACAAACAAAAAAAATGTGTGAATCATTTTCATCATTTGTGTTTTGTTAGGATGCATCTTAAATTTTGTTCCTTTGCATACATGACATATTCATTGCATACATCAACCCTACACCCGGGTTTGTCCCTTTTAGGAGAGAGTATAGTACCTTTGCTCTCGTGAGGTGATAACCTCCGCAATGGCAAGTGAAATACTCTCACTCAAGTTGAACCCTTTCCGTCTGTAGCCTATCATGGGTGAGGATTAGGGTGCCTTACTAGTCTAGTGTGGACGTCAGTAAGGAACAATTTGGGAACCTTTTGTCCTTTAGAACTCCAAAGCATACATATAGTAAACTTAAGAGGACCAACTTGGGATAGAGTCATGTTAACCCTATTACTTAGGACATATCTTTGATCATGTATGTTTGCTTTTGTTTGACATGTGAGACACTAATAGGGAATCATAGGTTCTTTAGCAAAACATTTCCATGCTTGATTTTTTCCAAACACATGTAGCATTTTGTTCATCCATTCATCTTCATTCATTTTTTTTCAAGCATCACCACATGTGAAATGATAAATTCTTAATTGTGGTAATAAAAGATTCGAAGATAGCTCGACCAAAGGTTCATTCACACAACACTCGCCATCAAGCTAAGATCATGGAAGAAGAGCAAAGCATTTGCATGGAGAAGATGAAAAAGCTCAAGATGATATAAAGGGGCAATTGGCCCAAATTACTGAGTTGTTGAGAAACTTGGGTAAAGGAAAGGGAGTAATATAATAAGTTGTAGTTCAAAAAGAGATTTGTCTTACGGGGGCATGAAGGGTTCTAGCCATGCGATATTGAAGATTTATAAATTCTAATTTTTTTGCTTTCTTTTATTTCTTTAAGTAATGCAAGAGAGTTTTTGAAAGTGCTTAAGCCCATAAGTACAAGATAAAGTTTTATATGAGCTAACTCTTATTTATTTCCCTTTCAATAAAGCGACTAGTGTGATGCACTGTCAATTTCTCATTCATTCTATTCATTTGCCATTTCTCACATACTCACCATATCTTTCATTCACAAGTATCCAAATAATGAACATGATGATAATGATGTCAATAAATCTGGGATTCAAATTTGAAAGAACCACTTTTGCTTATGGATTATCAATCTGCCAAGGTGTCCAAGTAAGAAAGAAGAAAATTTGTTCACAATTTTCACCCAAATTTGATGGTATAAGAAAAGGTGAATCTCTTATAGAAGTTTCTAACAAGTTTGTATTTGTTCAGTAAATGACCTTCAAGGAGAATATTTGCATTTGAAATGATAAATGGCCTTCTTTCACTATCCTTCAAGCGAGAGTAAAATTATCCTTTGATTACCCCTTTGAGCCTATTATGTTTTTTTTGTAATATAACCCACCAAGGATCACCCTCCACACTGGGGGCAAGGAAGATGAAATAAAGAAATTTTGGGGGCAAAAAAAAAAAAAGAAATAGCCCATTTTTGTGAAAAAAAAGAAAAGAAAAGGGTTTGAATTCAAAAAGAAAACCCAAAAAAAAAAAGAGAAGCAAGAAAAGAAATGAGTGAATTAGAAAGGGGCAAAATGCCTAAATGTTTTACTTGATAAGAAAAGTGATCCTTTGGTTTATAAACCTTGAAACACATTTTGGGCCTACTATATCCTTTTCTTTCATAAGCCCTCACCCGAGCCTACATTACGTGCCTTTAAAAGCCCATTTTGATCAAATGTAGATGCTTAAATTGAAGAATCATGCATTGAATGAAGACATACTTGTACAATGAGATAGTGATCCTTTGAAGGTTCAATGGAGATAAAAGAAGTAGATCAAGTTGAATGAAGAAACCCATGAGATTTAGAAGATATCTTGGATCGAAATCAAGGACGCCTATAGGGTCGTGAATTTGGATTGAGCATCGAAGGTTGAAAAGGCCAATGAAGTTGAAAATGAAGAAGAAAAAATATAAAAAAAAGGAAAAAAAGAAAAAAAAAGAGAAAAAAAGAAAAAAAAAAGAAAAAGGAGGATTCAAACTGAAAACTCGAAAAGGGCAGTTTGAATCAAATGAGGAGGCGCCTAAGTTGAAAACCTGAAAGGGCAGCTTAGGAAGAAGGTAATCACCAACAGTTTTGATACAGAGGGCAAGATTGACAGACACTACATGAAAGAGCATATCGATAAGAGTGGGCTTTTGGGAAAGAATTCTAGATTGACTTGATTGAAATTGTCAGAATGTTTATTAAATGGATACTGAAAATCCTATTCCAAACAAACTGGCCTATTGATTTTTCTTGATTTCATGTTCCTTTTCTAAGAATGAATACCCATATCTCTCATGATTATTTTAAATTCATTCCGTCCCTATAATAAATTGAGAAGATGTATGAGTGCATTACATTGGTGGTCAAATTGGAAAGAAAATAAATAAATGTTGGTAACCTTTTTTTTTTTTGGGTAAATTTTTGAAAAAAAATATATCGTTTGAGAAATCTTGCATTACTAAAAGAGAGAAAGAAACAAAAATAAAAAAATGATGAAAACATAACTTTGCAAGCATGATGGCAAGTCTTCAAGTATAATCGGACCAAGACTCATTAGAAGGTGGGAAGTGGAGATAGAAGATTTGAATAAGAAGAAGAATCCAGCGAATATGTGGAACTTGAGGAAAACGAGATGAGCTTGAGAATCTTGTTACCACAATTGAGATTGCATTTACATACATTCATGAAATAATTCAGGGGGCATGACATTGACATGTGCATAACATTCATAGCATCCATGGTATTCATGACATTCATTATATTCATGATGTGCATGACATTTCATTAGTGCATTTTGACATTGAACTATTTGTTAAGACATTAGGATAAGAAGATCTGAATGATTAAAATTTTGGGGAAAAGAGAAAATATAAGAGATGGTAATTTGGAAAAATGATGAGGTATGAGAAGATGATGAGAAAAATACATTTTTGAAAAAAACTTTAGATAAGAGCAGAGTCCAGTTTAGCTGGCACCTTAAAGGAGGATAAAGCCCAATATTGTTGGCATCAAAATGAAAGTTAAGCCCAGTCAAGCCCATGCTAACTGGCATTCTGAATGAAATCTTTATTTTTCAAAAGTCTCATTGCCTCTGTTGAGAGGAGCTTTATTTATTTTTTCAAAGTCTCATTGCCTTTGTTGAGAGGAGCTCTATTTTTCAAAGTCTCATTGCCTCTGTTGAGAGGAGCTTTATTTTTCAAAGTCTCATTGCCTCTGTTGAGAGGAGATTTATTTTTCAAAGCCTCATTGCCTCTGTTGAGAGGAGCTTTATTTTTCAAAGTCTCATTGCCTCTGTTGAGAGGAGTTTTTGTTTCAAAAGTCTCAATGCCTCTGTTGAGAGGAGCTTTTATTTCATGATTATTTTGTATTCCTTAGTCTTATGATAGGAAAGACTAGGAAATTTCATTTCACAGTCCTTAGTCTCATGATAGGAGAGTCTAGGAAATTTCATTTTTGCATTCCTTGGTCTTATGATATGAGAGACTAGGAAAACTTCATCCTGCATTCCGTAGTCTTATGATAGGAAAGACTAGGAAATTTCATTCCACAGTCCTTAATCTTGTGATAGGAAAGATTAGGAAAATTCATGTTTGCATTCTTTAGTCTTATGATAGGAGAGACTAAAAAAAAAAATAATCTCACTTTGCATTCCTTAATCTTGTGATAGGAAAGATTAGGAAAATTCATGTTTGCATTCCTTAGTCTTATGGTAAGAGAGACTAGGAATTTTACTTCACAGACCTTAATCTTGTGATAGGAAAGATTTGGAAAATTCATGTTTGCATTCCTTAGTCTTATGATAGGAGAGACTAAAAAAGGAATTTCACTTTGCATTCCTTAGTCTTATGATAGGAAAGACTAGGAATTTCATTTCACAATCCTTAGTCTTATGATAGAGAGGATTAGGAAAACTCATGTTTGCATTCCTTAGTCTTATGATAGGAGAGACTAGGAATTTCACTTTGCATTCCTTAATCTTACGATAGAAAAGATTTGGAAAATTCATGTTTGCATTCCTTAGTCTTATGATAGGAGAGACTAAAAAAGGAATTTCACTTTGCATTCCTTAGTCTTATGATAGGAAAGACCAGGAGATTTCATCTCACAGTCTTATGATAGGAGAGACTAGGAAATTTCACTTCCCATTCCTTAATCTTGTGATAGAAAGGATTAGGAAATCTCATTCTATAGTCTTATGATAGGAAAGACTAGGAGAATTCATGTTGTTGCATTCCTTAATCTTAAGATTAGGAAATTTCATTCTTTAGTCTTATGATAGAAAAGACTAGAAAATCCCATTCTGCATTCATTTCCTTAGTTTCATGATAGAAGAGGCTAGGAAACTTCATTTTGCATTCATTCCTCAATCTTTATAGGAGAAGAAGATTAGGAAACTTCATTTGGCATTTATTCCTCAGTCTTATGATAGGAGAGACTAGGAACTTCACTTTACATTCCTTAATCTTGTGATAGAAAAGATTAGGAAATCCCATTCATTTTGAGTCTTATGATAGGAAAGACCAAGAAATATCATCTTGCGTTCCTTAGTCTTGTGATAGGAGAGACTAGAAAAAGTTCATCTTGCATTCCTTAGTCTTATGATAGGAGAGACTAGGAATTTCACTTTGTATTCCTAAATCTTGTGATGGAAAGGATTAGGAAATCTCATTCTACATTCATTTCCTTAGTCTTATGATAGGAAAGACTAGGAAAATTCATGTTTCGTATTCCTTAATCTTATGATTAGGAAATTTCATTCTTTAGTCTTATGATAGAAGAGGCTAGGAAACTTCATTTTGCATTAATTCCTCAATCTTTATAAGAGAAAAAGGTTAGGAAAATTCATTTGGCATTTATTCCTTAGCTTTATGTGAGAGATGGCTAGGAAATATCATATTTTACAAAAAAAAAATCATTGATAGGTCTTGCATTCGGACAAAATGGTTGTCTATGTCTTTGCACCATTACTGTTTCACAGCACAGCGCAAAGAGGGGCAGCTGTAGACACCTAATTTTGACCGAATAATTTTTAAATGAATAAATAAAAAATTTTTTTGGATGACTCGAAGATTGATCATCAAAAATAAAATGGAAATGAATAAAAGCAAAAGAAGGAAAGTCGAAGAAAATAAATGAAAAAATAAAGGCCTTTGATTTAGATGTAAAAGGGGAGCCGAATTTTACATTCACACACCATGACCATTTAAAGAGTTGACTTGGTTGATTTGTTGCCAAAAAATGAAGATAATAATTTGCAATATAAAGGAAATAAATCAAGAATATGAATTTCATGATGACAGCCACGATTTAAGCATCAAAAGGAGGAAGTTACTTCCTTTCTTAAAATATTACAAGCTGAAATGGTTATAAAAGCAAAGGGGGGGAAGAACTAAAAAAAAAAAACCCTTGAGGAGGAAAAACCCTAAAAAAAAACCTAAAAAAAAGACCTAGAAAATTTTCTACTACTCTTATTTTTTACTAGGGGGCGGGTGCTTATTGTGGCTGTATCTTCTTCCCTGGGCCAGTCTTATACTGCTTCTCATTTGGCATCACCTTTCTGGTCCATCTCCATCGTTCCTTCTGCCATTGTCATCTTCCATTGCTCCACGCCATACTCGTTCCTGTTGCAACGTAGTTCCTTGCACGAACACCAAGCAGTCCGCTGCCGTTGTTGCTTTACTTCATAGTTCCATCCCTCCTGTTTTGCCCATTTTGGAACGCATGACATGCTATTTGGTGTGCCAAAGAAATGATGCTTTGCTGTCCACTGCAGTTCACGTTTGCCACTGTGTAAGACGTTCGTATTTATGAACCGAAACCTACCTGTTCAAGTACTGCGTGAAGAACCCCGCTCGCCCTCAACAAGCTGCTGTGTCACCGAGCCTTGCCACGCCTCATCAAAGCTTCGATGTTCGCTGTGTCCAAACCCTACTGCCTATTGCCTTCCTCACCGCTGCTGTCTTAATACTGTCCATGCACCAAACCACTGCTGCAAACCATCATCCCTGCATTGTCCATCATCAAACCGAACCTGCCACACTGTTGTGAAGGAACGTGGAGTTTGTTTGAAGAAGACAAGGTTTTGGTTTTTAAGGTATGCATATATTCTTTATTTTATCCTTTTCAACTTTGTTTTCTTTGGTTATTTATTTCAAAAAATATATATGATAATAATAAGGGATTTCATTCTTGTATGCTTATCTATTAGGAGATGTACAAGCATATATGTATACGTATGTGTATTATTTTTTTCTTGGGTTGTCAAATGATTTTTTTTATTTTATTTTCTTTTAAAACAAACAAATAAATAAATAATGCGTTATATAGAAATAAATAAATCAATGATAAAAAATCATAAAAAATAAAAACATATAAATAAATAAATGATAAATACGAATTAATAAATTTTAAATTCCGATGATAAGATTTCGAAGAAATCACAAGTAGTGATTCTTCAACAATCTTTAGGGTCGAAAAAAATCTTTAGATGTTACCAGCATATTGGAACATTTAATTGGTTTTATCTCGATTTCAAAATTCTTTAAATAAATTAATATAAAAAATAGAAATAAATTAATCAAATATAAAATTTGAAATGAACAAATAAATAAATATAAATATGAATTATAAATAAATAAACATAAATACAAACTAATATCCTATGATAGGATTTCTTAGAAATCACAAGTAGTGATTCTTTGATAATCCTTAGGGTCGAAATGAAATATTTGAATATTACCAGCGTATTGGGGTATTCAAGTAATTTTAGTTCGATGAAATAAATCAATAGTAATAAACAAATAATAAATAAATAAAATTTTTAAACAAATAAATAAGAGTACAAAATTGTTACAATTAACCTTCAAAAATAAATGATAATAAAATAATTAAAAATTAAATAAAAAGTATGAGTTTTAAAGATTTTCCGATGATGAGATGTTACGGAATTCATAAGTAGTGATTCCTAACTGATCTCTAGGTGAGAGAAATATACTAAATGTTACCAGCGTATTGGAATATTTAGTATGATTTTTCAATAAAAACAAGATTTTATAAATATTAATAAATTACAAAATAATAATATAAGTATAAATGAATAATGGATCTCTCATGTGCATCATCTGTATTTTGATTGCATCATTTGCATCCATGAAATTTCAAAATAAGTGTGAATCTCCCGAGGATGAGATTCTATAGAAATCGCAAGTAGCGATTCTTAAGAAATCTCTAGGTGAGGAAATTATCCGAAATGCTACCAAAAGTATTGGGGTACTTCGGAATAATTTTCAATACAAAAGATTCTCATTTATTTCAAATAAAAAATAAATTTAACATAAATAAAAATAAAATTTAATATTTCAAATAATGAGCAAAATAAAAAATTGATTTCAAAATAAATGAATTCCTTTTTAAATGTTTAATTAAGACCATTTTATTAAGATCAAAAGATAGGACATGATTAAGTGGTACCGTTTTTTAATGGGCGCTGTGGGGGTGCTAATCCTTCCCCACACGTAACCGAACTCCTGAACCCAAACTTTGTTTTCGCAGACCAAAAATTATGTTTTGATAAAACTTAATTAATTTTAAGATTTTATTGAAAAGATAAATAATTTTAGGTGGCCAATCACACCTAGTCAAAAAAGATTGGTGGCGACTCCTCTTTGTGTTTTTTTTTCATAATCGTCTAGCGATCGAGTCCCCGGACGAAAATCGTTACGACAGCCACGCTTCAGCACCGCAATTTAGTTAGGCTCCTTGGCTTCTGCTTGGAAGGACAAGAAAGGCTTCTCATCTATGAGTTTGTGCCAAACGCTAGCCTTGATCATTTCATTTTTGGTAAAGTTCCAGTTTCAATTTCATTTCATATTGTAATTATATTAGTTAAATTGGTTTTCAAGTTTTCGAAGATTATAGTACTTTGTACATTTATGTCTTTTAGCTAAATTTATAGCCATCAAGAAGGGCATATGTTAAGACTGATGATACCCGAGGAAAAGCATATATTAATCCTAGAATTAATTTGTTCCTATACATTTCGACTCACTACAAGAAAATTGCCATATACCGATGCTCAAAAAACCGTCAGTAAAACATATAAATCCATTGGTATAGATCAATTCTTCCTATACTGACGGTAAAAATGTTTATTCCGACGAATTTTTAACCGTTGGTATATCCCTTGTCGGTATAGACCTATTCTGACGAATTTTTAATTGTCGGAATAGGTTGTAAAGTTATACCAACAGTTTAAACCTGTCAGTAATTCCATAATTGTAAGAATAGCTTCCTTTTTTAATACTGACGGTTTAAACTGTCATAATAAGTAGTAAGGATACACCAACAGTTTGATTCTGTCAATAAATCTATAACTGTTGGTATAGCTTCCTTGCCTATACTAACAGTCTAAACTGTCAGAATATGTAGTAAGGGTACACTGATAGTTTGATTTTGTCAGTAAATCTTTAATTGTTGACGACAATCCAATGTTATATTTTTAGCGACAATCTATGCATGTTGGTATACCCTTGTGCTTTTATTTTATAGTGACTGTCAACATTAAATTTCATTAACAATCTAATGATCATTGGTACAGCCTCAAACATTGCAACCATACAATCCATATAAATGTTAAAACATTTGTAAAAATATTTATCTTTAATTATATTTTTAATTATTAATATTTATTTATAATACTAATCTAATATAAATTCATATAAAGTAAAAGTACTATAATAAAGTTCACGATATTAAATAACATTTGAAATAAAAGTACAACCAATTTATTTATAATCTAAAAACTTAGATCAAGTTAATAACTAAAAATCTCATACTAAATCTAGATAAAAACAAATTCAATTGAACGTCTATAAACAAGTATCGTAGTAAATAAACAATTGTCTCCAAGGTAAATGATCTCATCATATGTTTCATGGAACATCTGCATAAAATAAAAAAACACAATTAGATATTTAAGTTAAAAACAAAAAGAATTAAAATAATTCTAAAAATGATTCATATGACACTTTAAATACCAAAATATTACCAAGTTCATGCTAACAAAAAATTAGGAAAAATGCATCATCTATTTTAGACAGTATATATATATATATATATATATATATATATATAATATATATATATATATATATATATATATATATAACAGAAATGGAGTTGTAAAAGAAGAAAGCATTATTCTACCAAGCAAATTATAAGAATACATATAAGCAAGGAAACTAAATGCTCCACTAAAATTTTCTTTTAGTTTCAAAGGAAATTGAATAATTAACAAATGAAAAAGATCAGATAAATTAAAAAAAAACAAAATATCCATACAAGAATTTATTATTTGACAAGGAGTTTACCGTGTTCATTTTGAGTGAGTGGATGACGTGAATTTGAAGACAAATTGTTTTCATGTTGTCCGGTGCACTACTAGCATTAGCTACCTAAAAAAAATTGAAAGAAAGTTAAAAAAATCCAAGATCCATAATCTTAGTCAAATTTTACATATAAATAATACTAGAATAATTGTAACATATACCTCTTTGTTCAAGACATCTACATTCCCATCATGACATTAGCTTTCAAGCAATGATACATTACTCAAAGTTTCTTTCAAGTCTTGAACTTCAGCCTTCAACTCTCGTACCACTTCATTAGGCTACATTGATTGAGAACATGAAGTACTAGATTTTCTGAGATTGAGATAAATACCCCAAACCGAATGCATATCTTTAGAAAGTCACCCACAAAGAAACAAGACATCAATGCTTGTCAGATCATAGTTTTGTAAAATGATAAAAAACCTGGAATTTATTCTACTAATGCAATAAGAAGCAATTCCTGTAACAACACTTTCTGGTAGCTTTTTGTTCTTAAATTTATTTATATTTATCAATCATCAATGTATTAGAAATATTATGGAGTTACATAATGGTTTGTTGGATTCAATCTAATACTTCTAACCACGTTCTAGACGTAAGAGAAAGTATATCAATTGTTCAAATTCCTTGATTCTCTTATTAATCTTAGTAGTTTTAATGAATTATTATTGACTTAGAAAAAAATATTCTTAGCAGTTAACATACATACAAAAAAGAAAAAGGAGGAAACTAGAAATAAGAAGACTACTTACAAAAAGTTTTTGTATAATTAAAAAAATTATTTAAGGTGTCCAAACTAAAATTTGTTCATAGATTTTGAGAAAGAAAGCACACCTATTTTACTAATAACAATAACATCAAAAAAAATAAAATGAGCAAAAGAGATTCATTTTTGATGTATTGTTACTAGAGAAAGTGATGAGAGAGTTACCTGTAAATGCATCCAGGAATGGGGTCTTGAAAATTGGGATTTTAGTATGAGTCTTGGCTGAGAGCAAGAAACCAAATTTGAGTGAAGTAAATTCGATAGAAGGAATTTATCCTTGTGGTCTCGTGCGTGAAGCGGGAGGGAGTTTGCAGAGGAAATGGTGCTAGATGCGGGAGTTAACAAAAGTAACGAGTGATTTAGGGGTAGTGCAGATGAGTAGCGGATGCTACTGCTAGTGGAGGGAGTTTGCAAAAGAAAGTGGTTCTAGTCTTCTACATAAAATTGAGATAAAACTTGAAGTATAATAATTTTTAATTACTTAAAAGAAAATTTTGCTGTTGGCATTGCACCAAAAGACTTGATTGATTTTCTTAATATAAACTTAACAATTCAAATTAAGATAATGGGATGAGGAGATAAAAGTTTAATAATATTTAATTAATAAGTTACTTAATTTCAATTGGTTATTTGGCATTGATGGCTTTTATCGAAAGTATTAACAATTTGTTTTTTTCTATTTAAACTTTATCTCCTCAAATAAAATAATGGCTTGATATTTTAGGATACTGCCTTTCTTATAATTCTATTAGTTGGATATAATTTTTAATTTTTAATAAATAAACATCTAATTAATTAAGTATGTATAATTAATTGTGTATATATATATATAATATTAGATTTGGAAGTCATGCTTTGACATTTGGGTTTATTATTATAAATTTAAGCTCAACTGGATCCTATCTTATAATTATAAAATTTCTATTATTTTTATATTAATGTATTTTTAAATTATTTTTTTGCTCAATTTAATTTGAACTTATATTATTTTTTAGACTTTAATCTAAATTTTTATGTTTATGTGTTTTAATAAGTATTTTATTATTTTTTAAAAAAATTAATACTATTTAGGCAAGCTTTGTATATAAAAACAAGATTGGACAAAAAAAAATACATTTGAAAAACGGGACGGGTTGGACATAGGCTCACTCTCAATCGATCTCTTAATATTTTACCTAAACCCGGCTCGAACCCATCCCATCTCAACTTGTGAACACCTCTAGTTGTCATTTTTTTAATTAGTAGTTTTTAATAATCTTGAAATTATTACAATTTAATAAGTATAATACATATATGTTCTCACATAATTTAAGATCGTATATTATTAAGGTGCAAAAAACCTTTAACTAAAACAACTAAATAACATTTACATTGAAGATGTGTGATAATTGTAAAATCTAATCATGTACAAAATGAAATTAATAAAACTGAAGTTTATTGAATTGTCATCATTCGTTTACACTGCTTTTCATCAAACATATGAAACCGATTATTATGATCTACAACATAATGTTAAAATCTAGAATAGCGGAAGTATTTATGCATAAAATTAATTTTGTATATTGTTGTTGCCAAAAACAACAATAAAAAATTGCTGACGTCAAATCCTCGATCTTCGCGTTAGTCTGTCTCCAACGAATCTGCGAAATAGGAAAAGTCAGAGGGGCGCAGGGGTTTTCCCCTGAGCGCGCACTCCGATGCTTAAGTCAGGCAGGGTTTTGGCAGGGTTTCTATAGGCAAATAGAGCTTAGGGTTTAAGAATGATACCTGTGACCTATTTATAGGAGTTATTTCTCGCGTAATTACCTTTAAGCCCCATAGCTTAAATAATAACCCAGTGGATCATTTATGGGCCTTCTGAGTCCTCTTTCCTCTTGGGCTTATATTATCATTTGGCTCAATGGTCTTCAACTTGATTTATAGAAAAGCCCAGTAATAATTGACCTAGTCCACATCAATTGCTCCCCACTCTTTTACAAGGTTTACCTTGTGAAAGAGTATATAAAGAATGGACTTTTCAAATTCTCTTGCTGCCCTCTTCCAAGAATCTTTTCATCTTCACTTGAGGGCTTAACTAGTGAACTTCATTATTATTCGTAGCAGAAACGACTTCGTGTCATCGTTTCTTTTGTCAAAGTGTCTTTTTAGAATACTACCGGGATACATTTTTCTTCTCTGAGCTAAATGCTTCTCCAGTGGAATATACCACCCTTCTTTTCAAATTCAAGGTCTTAGCTGACCGAAACCAAGAGTTAGAAGGAGAAATTACAAGATTGCGGAGCCACCAAAGCCTTTTGGTTTCATCAGATGCGGTTTGTGCTTGGTATGCTCCGGATTGGTTGAAGCTTGATCCTGATGCTGAGGATTTGGAACATTTTCTGAGAATAGGCATTTATAAATATCTATCTGATCTTACCAGCCCTTAAGAGCCTTTTCGTTGACCCGAGATGGTCGGGGTTCTCACGGGCTTGGACGAAGATGATTTAGATAATTATAGCACCTCAGGGCGTAGATGCTTGGGTGTCTGTTAGAATCGATGCTCCTTTTGAGGCAGAAGTTAATCTAGAGTGCTCCCTAGTTTTTTGTGAAAGAGCTTAGTCTTTTACAAACTGATCAGCCCATTTTTAAACTCATCTACCGAAGCAACTATACATTTATCTTGTATTAGTCTCACGTAATAATCCGGCTTTCCTCGTGCACTTTTTTGCTTCAAGTTCTTTTACATATGGGGCTTATGTCGCTCAATTACTGCTTCAAGCTCAAGCACGTCATGCATGACTTACATCGCACACTTTTTTGCTTCAAGTAAATGCGTAGCCTATATCGCACATTTTTCGCTTCAGGCTTTTGGTTTGCCCATCTCGCACGCTTTTGTGCTTAGGGACTTTTCATTTGCCCATCTCGCACACTGTTCGCTTAGGGATTTTCGAATTTGCCCGTCTCGCACCATTTTGTGCTTAGGGACTTTATAGAATTGATAAGGATATAACATCGCCCGTCTCGCACCATTTTGTGCTTAGGGACTTTTTGTTTTGCTCGTCTTGTATCTTCTCGCTTATGGTCTTATTTTTGCCCGTCTCGCGCATTTTTCGCTTAGGGACTTATTTGTGCCCGTCTCGCGTCTTCTTCACGCTTAAGGTCTTATTTGTGCCCGTCTCGCGCATTTTTCGCTTAGGGACTTATTTGTGCCCGTCTCGCGTCTTCTTCACGCTTAAGGTCTTATTTGTGCCCATCTCGCGCATTTTTCGCTTATGGACTTATTTATGCCCGTCTCGCATCTTCTTCACGCTTAAGGTCTTATTTGTGCCCATCTCGCATTTTTCGCTTAGGGACTTATTTATGCCCGTCTCGCGTCTTCTTCACGCTTAAGGTCTTATTTGTGCCAATCTCGCGCATTTTTCGCTTAGGGACTTATTTGTGCCCATCTCGCGTCTTCTTCACGCTTAAGGTCTTATTTGTGCCCATCTCGCGCATTTTTCGCTTAGGGACTTATTTGTGCCCGTCTCGCGTCTCTTTGGCCAGTTTCCGTTTTTTTCTTTTTCTATCCCTGCAACATGTCTATCAAACATGGAGGATTATCATAGTACAAATAAAAATAATTGGCCTTTCGTTTCATAATGTAGTATTTTCAATTAAATGGAGTAAGTAGCAATATAATTGTAGCAAATGTTAAAACAAAAATAGCAAATGTTTACCACCAGTACCATTCCAAGTCTTTGTCTTTGAAAATTTTGTAAAGTACGAGTGTTGGGATGTTTTGCTGTCAACCATGGATTGTGCACTAAGTCATGCCTTGGTACCAGCAATCTACCTTCACGAGCTTACCACAAGTTGTTTCTGATCCAACTATGTCGAACTAAGATCTCCCTGGCTTGCTGCCTTATAGGACAGTGGCTAGTGCCTTTCTTTGGACACCTGCCTAATATGATCACAACTGTTAGAATGGACAAGAAAAATGCAAGCATAATATATGAGGGCACCCATACGTCCTTGCTTGGTCGGTGAGCACTATAACAATGTGCAAGGGACTTCGATGACCTTGCATCCAAGCAATTGGCTGCGCTCATATGTCTCCCACGTGCTTTTTCTAACTCATTAGTAACTAATTCTCATTTCTTGTTATCAATATCAATGCTAATGAGGCATCCTCCTGGCTCCAAGGATGAGTCCGACTTACAAGGTCTGGAGACTTGGATAATCTCGAAGGTCTATGGCTTCCTCAACAGCCGCGCAATCAGCCTGGGGTTACTGAGGTTCGTGACCAACCTAGGCTTATCGAAGTGCATAATGAGCCTGAACATGTCGAGGCAGGTAATCAGTCCGAGCCTATCGAGTCACTGCAAGGGTTAGATGGTGACGAGCTCCAATTTTTTGATCTACTACCATTGATCCCTAAGCAGACTCTACGGCTGTGGCTGGGCCCTCAAATGATGCTCCTACTTCTGAAATTGCTCCTCCGGGTCCCCAAGATCCTAGTGCTGATCCTGCAGGCTTGGTTCTCACAGCTTTGATCTCGACGCCATAGGCTGGCACATCCTTGTCTCGTTTAAAGGACTCACGAAGCCGACACACCCTTTATATAGACAAACCCTCTTTCACATGTGTGGTTGTCTTAAGCCACTTCTAGATGATTGCTAGAGTAGTTCTTGAAAGCTTATGTGTTAGACGATCAACAGATGGGCCGAAGGAAGCTTTTGGACATTCTGTCGGATTAGTGCGCACATCAGATCTAAAAGATTCTAGATCATTCCGCTCAGATCCCGCGCTTGGGCGTGCGTTTGGATCGTCAAATTTAAATGTGCTCGCCAAAGTTCTTTTCTAATGGGCGAACCAGTAGTTTGGATTCCGTGCCTGCCAGCGTTGATAGCCATTGCCGAAAGGCATGACTCGGGTGTTCTTTGCTCGCTTGCATTATGCTAACGGGGGAATCTTGCCTATGGGTGCTGTGTTCACCTAGTTTTCTTCACTGTCATTTTATCAAAGTGGGGAGCTTGTCGCGTGCAAGAGCCCTATCTCATCCAAGGCGCGTGCGGGAGCCATTGTCTCGCTCAAGGCCTGTCGCGTGCGGGAGCCCATGTCTCGCTCAGGGCCTGTCACACGCGGGAGCTCCTCTCTCGTCAAAGGCCTGTCGCACGCGTGAGCCACCTCTCGCAGAAAGAGTCTGCCACGTGGAACCTTGTCGCCAAAATTTGTCATGTGCGTGCCTGTGCTCGCCGAATTAAGGACATGGTTATCGCCCATTCCTTGTACTCTGCCGCCAGAGATCTTTCAGGTGACAGGCTGGGCTCTGCCCATTCCGTGTACTCAATCACCAGGGAACTTTTGGGCGATAGGCAGGGTTGTAGCCCACTTCTTGTATTCTGCCGCCAGATATCACTACCTGCCGCCAAATATGTGACTGGTCGTCGCCTCAGCTTTTTCTTTCTCTTCTTTTGTCTTTCCATTTTTTGCGGCACAATACCTTCTACTTTTACAGTATTTAGCGTACCTTTACACCATATAGCTCCCCAAGTTCTTCTTTGAAACAGTGTTGTCATTCTTGTTTAAAGATGGACTTTTTCTCGAGCGTTATGCTTGATGATGTACAGAGTTGCCTAATCATTTTTCGCTTTGGCCACCCAAAATGGCTTGCCCATAGAGTTCTCTCTCCTAGGCGAGTTCCTATATCGGTTGACAAGGGCTTGCTTGTTTGGGTCTTAGGATGGCTGTATTCTTACTCATTATTCACAACCGTACTCTCGTGGTGGCCACTGGCACGTCTGACCTTTTGTGTCCTGCCCGGGTTTTGCCGCTCATCTATGTTCTTACACATCTGGGCGAACACGAGGGGGCATCTTAAGTTCTAGCGTGTTCCCTGAGGTCTTTGGTTGGGGATCGCCCAATAGAGCTCTCCTGGACTTACGCTCGCTTGTTCTTAGTTCTTCGTCTAGCTCTTCCCTTTCCTGGGTGAGCTCATCTAGCGTTGTGTGCACGCTTCTGCCAAACCCTCTGGCTTATTCCTTGCTTGCCGATCTAGATTGTTTCTCGCGCCTTAGTGCTTGCTTTACCGGTCGAGCCTTGCTGTGAAGGCTGGGCTGTGGCGTTGGTCATGTAATCGCCGTATGTTACTCAATCGTCAAAAGTGCCAGTGGTCTTGTGCTCGCCACATGACACTACACTCATAAGCGTTGCTTTGTGCCTTGTGCGCAAGATGCTAGGCTCACGGGAGCCATTCGCTTGTCTAGAATGTTTACAGTGTGACTTTTTCTCACTCGCATGGCTGTCGAATCGCTTTATTACGACATTACTTGTCGAATGTGCTCAGCATTACCTTTGACCTATTGTCCTAGTGTACGGAGGATCGATCTGTCGTGGCAGGAGCCCTTCTGTTGTGGAGGTGCCTGTCGTACATTAGCGGACTTGCGTTTTCTTCTCCTCTATGTCTTCGTTCTGCCCCTTTAAGCTGGGCTTCATGCATTTTTTGAGAGCTATAGATATGCAAGTCAGAAAACAAGTGGTGGTTTTGAGTTTGTTGTTGTTCACATTTTTGCTTTCTTTTTCATGCAGACGGTAGCAAACACATTTGCAATGATAGGCCTCGATTTAGTGAAGAACCAAAGCGGGACAGCAAGATGTTGATGGTGAATGGGAGCTTCGGTGATAAGCAGTGGTGCTTGGAGGATGCGGTGATGGGGGTGGTTATGGTGTCAGAGAAGAGAAGGCCAGCGGTTGGACTAAGCTGCTTTGTCGCAGGCGGGAGGCTTCCTCGCCAACACCTATCGCACGCGAGATCCACACCTCACGCCCAAGCATGTCGGCGCTAAAGCAACCCCCTCTCGCCCAAGGAGGTGTAGCGTGCTGGAGCTGTAGCGGGCGGGAGGCTTCTTCGCCAACACCTATCGCACGCGAGATCCACACTTCTCGCCCATGCATGTTCGCCCGTGGTTGCAGAAAAGAGGTCTACCTCGCGTGACAGGCTTAGTGCGACATGATAATCACCTTCTCGCCAAAGATATCTCATGCGGAAGACACCCTTTTGCCGGCAGGCTCCTCGCATATATCTCTCAAGGCCTGTCGCCAGGGGTCTGTCCGGCGCGATAGATAGTTCTCGCCTGTGCTAAACAGGAGGAGGTCTCTCGCCGAGGGTCTGTCGTATGTATCATCCAAGTCTGTCGCCAAAGTCTATTTTACACGGGAGATGGCTATCGCTCGTGCTAGCAGAAAAGAGGTCTCTCGCCAAAGGTCTGTCGCACATATCGTCCGTCTGTCGCCAGAGCCTGTTTGCGCGAGAGCTAGCGTCTCGCTCAGCTAGTAGGAGGAGATCTCTCGCCGAGGGTCTGTCGCATATATCATCCAAGTCTGTCGCCAAAAGTCTATTTTTGCGCGGGAGATGGCTATCGCTCGTGCTAGCAGAAAAGAGGTCTCTCGCCAAAGGTCTGTCGCACATATCGTCCGTCTGTCGCCAGAGCCTGTTTGCGCGAGAGCTAGCGTCTCGCTCAGCTAGTAGGAGGAGATCTCTCGCCGAGGGTCTGTCGCATATATCATCCAAGTCTGTCGCCAAAAGTCTATTTTTGCGTGGGAGATGGCTATCGCTCGTGCTAGCAGAAAAGAGGTCTCTCGCCAAAGGTCTGTCGCACATATCGTCCGTCTGTCGCCAGAGCCTGTTTGCGCGAGAGCTAGCGTCTCACTCAGTACTGTCTCTCGCCCAATGTAACAAAACCGGCGGCTCTCGCCCAATGCTAACAGGAGAGAAGGCTCTCGCCAGAACTAACGCAGTCAGGGTCATAATTCTTTTCAAATGTGCCTCATTAATAAAACTAAAAGTTGAAATCGCCTCCCGCCCATGCAAGTCTCTTGCCATGCTGTGCCCAATTTTGTGGCGTAATTTGTGCACTCTGCCGCAGCCTACGTACCTTCTCTTCCGCAGATCGTCTTTCACCAATTTTTTTATGGCTTTTCTGTTTGTTTCCCACAGACGGCGCCAATTGTTGTTGCCAAAAACAACAATAAAAAGTTGCTGACGTCAAATCCTCGATCTTCGCGTTAGTCTGTCTCCAACGAATCTGCGAAATAGGAAAAGTCAGAGGGGTGCAGGGGTTTTCCCCTGCGCGCGCACTCCGATGCTTAAGTCAGGCAGGGTTTTGGCAGGGTTTCTGTAGGCAAATAGAGCTTAGGGTTTAAGAATGATACCTGTGACCTATTTATAGGAGTTATTTCGCGCGTAATTACCTTTAAGCCCCATAGCTTAAATAATAACCCAGTGGATCATTTATGGGCCTTCTGAGTCCTCTTTCCTCTAAAAGCCCAGTAATAATTGACCTAGTTCACATCAAACCCGACCTTTTTCCTTAATATTAGCGGACACTTTGTTAATTTAAAGTTTTTTTTTAAATTACTTTAGTGATTAGAGAGCTTGAGAAAAATTAAAGATTCAACACCCAATTTTATAACAGAAAAAAAATCGATTTCTCACTTTGATTTAGTTTTTTATTGATGTAAATATTTTCCCTTTTCAGCTTGAATGCTTTATAAAATTCCATAGAAAATTGTTTTTCAAGTGCAATGGGATCTTCAAAAGTCTTCCCAATCAACGCGAGTGCGTGCAATCCAAACCAGCCATCAATTTTCCAGTCACATACTTTGTCTTAGTCTTCGCAATCAAAGCCTGCATCGTACATCTTGCTCTTAGTCTAGTCAAGAACCAATTTGAACTGCCTTTACATTAATTCTCAATTTCTTCCATTTGTTAATTTGAATTTTTTAAAAAAATTAATATAGTGATTAGAGAGCTTGAGAAAGAAACGATTCAATACCCAGTTTTATAAAAATAAAATAAAAAGATTTCGATTTCTCACTTTGATTTAGTAATTTATTGATGTAAATGTTTTCCCTTTTAAGTTTGTATGCTTTATAAAATTTCATAGAGAATTGTTTTTCAAGTGCAGTGGGATCTTCAAAAGTCTTCCCAATCAACGCCAGTGCGTGCAATCCAAACCTGTCCTTAATTTTTTTCATTCACGCATTCTGTCTCAGTCTTCGTAATCAATGCCTACATCATATATCTGGCTCTTAGTCAGGTCAAGAACCAATTTGAACTGCCTCTACATTAATTCTCAATTTTTTTCGGTGCAGTAACAAAAGTTGTCATATCAGGTTTCTCCTTTAAACAAATGAAGCATTGAAAAAGAACAATTTTTTTTGAGTAGAAAAAAAAAACATTTAAATGTGAAAAGTTTTTTGTTTCCCTGTAATTTTAAGGACCACAACTTTACAATGTGAAAAGTCTTTTGCTTTCTTATAATCTTGAGGACCACCTGCATATATACATATGGCAACTTTGAATTTGAATAGTACTTCACATCACGAATAAATTAAAATCTTACCAAATTTTAATTAAACTAAAATGAAATTATTAATGAATTATGCTTGATTTATACTTGCACAAAAAATAATGTCATACCTAAAAGTTATCTAATCTGACACAACCAATGAGGAATAAGTATTAGGATTTATATATGACACAAACCCTAAGTATTATGTACCGTATTAGGCTATTTATACCCTTAGTTGTTATCTATCGTACTAGCACAACATATTAAAAAATAGTACTAGATCAAAACAATTCATTAATACATAATCTAATATTTAAATGGATAGTACCATCCTAGAATGATATTTTTTATTCCTCTAAAAGGACTTTATAATTTTAAATATGAACGATGATTTACATGAAAATAATACGAAAAAATATACATATGGTTAGATTTATATGAAATACATTCTTTTTTTGTCAAATTTAAGAGAAATACTACTATTGGACCCATTCAGCAAATTAACATGTAAAGAATTATTTATGTATTACATGATTTGATGTTCTATTTTTTAATGTTTACTAAAATTTAGAGATTCTTTTGAATATTCAGTAGAATGTTAATGAGTCGTGCATTTTAGGGAGTCAAGTCAAGATTAGCTAATATCAATTATTTTCTAAAAATTTTATATATATATATATATATATATATATATATATATCTTATAAATATACTCCCTAATCCTCTGTAGAGTCTTGTAGTGGAAGTGAACGATTTCTTCATAAACAGGTTTCCCAGCCTAGGCCAAAAATTGTGAAGGGCGGCGAGACGCTGGCAATGAGATCTTCAAGATTTCTTCTGTTTTTTTATTCACTTCTTCTATCCCTTGCTACTCTCACCCTTTCGAAAGATGATGTTTACTTAGAGCTTAGCTGTAATAAAAACGGAGGCAGCTACACCGCAAACAGCACTTACCAGGCCAACCTCAATCGCATTATCTCTCAGTTCTCCAATCTTACACAATTCAATTACGGGTTCTTCAATCTATCTGCTGGTGAAAGCCCTGACCAGGTTAACACGATCGCACTTTGCAGGGGTGACTTAAACCAAACGGAATGCAGCAGTTGCCTCAACTACACCGCAACCGAGCTCGAGCAAAATTGTCCCTCGAACAAGGAAGCGACCGCGTGGTCTGAGCGTTGTTTGGTGCGGTACGCCAACCGAGACATGTACGGACTGCTGGAGAACGATCCTCGTACATGTGTATACAACCCAAGGAATGCATCGAACCCTGATCAGTTCAATCAGACATTAAGTGATCTATTGAATAACCTGAACAGCCAAGCTGCAGCTGGGGGTCCTCTTCGCAAGTATGCAGCTGGTAATGCAACGGCTGGTAACTCGCAAACCGTATACGCTACGGTGCAGTGTACTCCCGATATGGACGAGCAAAATTGCACTACTTGTCTAAGTTCGGCGATGAAAGAGCTTCAACTCTGTTGCGAAGGAAGGATAGGATGCAGGATTCTTAGACCAACCTGCATCTTGAGGTTTGAAACTAGCCTATTTTTTAATCCGACTGCAGTTCCTCTATCGCCACCGCCACAGGCACCACCATCTGCAACACCCACTTCTCCTCCTACCTCAGGTTAGGGATCTCGCCTTTCTGCAATCTTTCTCTTTCATTCAAAGTTAACATTAAGAATAAAGATTCTCTTTGCATAATAAATGTAATTTACAATTTACAAATGGTATATATCTTGGTTTTCCCATTTTGGGTGCAAAATGGATATTTGATTGTTGCCTTGAATCCCCCTGCAAATCGCCTTTCTATTTATTCATTTTCTCAGTTTAAGTTTCATGCTACTGGTTCTTTGGCAAAACCACAAAGTTTTTGTTCTAAGCAAGGACACAGCCCTTGCTTGACTTGAATAAATTTATTGTTTTCTTTAATTTTCTATTAGATAGAATCTTCTGGTCTTCAGTCCACTCATTTATTCTAGGGAGGCTATCTCTTTGAACGTTTGAAGTTTGACCTTTCTTTGTCTCCGGTTCTGAAGAACTATAATACCGTTGCGAAGGAAGGATAGGATGCTGATTCTTAGACCAACCCTGTATCTTGAGGTTTGAATCTAACTTATTTTTTAATCCGACTGCAGTTCCTCTACCGTCACCGCCAGAGGCACCAACATCTGCAACAACCGCTTCTCCTCCTACGTCAGGTTAAGGATCTCGCCTTTCTGCAATCTTTCTCTTTCATTCAAAGTATAAATCAGCTAATTTATGTTAGAAAATTATAGTAATAAGAAATTGAATGGGTAAATTAGATCTATGCTTAAAGATTATTATATATTTTTATTCATAAAAGATTAATAATCTACTATATTTGTAACTCGATCTCCTCATCCTCATGAGATCATTCCATTCTTTGTTCCTCCAAATTGGAACACATACTAATTAGAATAAAAAAATTTGATACACATTCTAAGTAGTGAATTTTATAATATTTATTGTTAGAAATTTTTAATTTTAAAATTTATGAATTAATAAGGTGGTATGTTATGACTTATTGTTAATACGAGAGTTATAATATATACACTAAAAATGTATCAAACATAAATATATTTTATATATGTTGGTTCTTCACATTGTAATTCTAATTTTGTGTTTTTGCAGGAAACGAGAATAACACAAAAAGAACTGTATTCATTGTTATTGCTTTAGTTGTTGGCGTTTTGATACAAAATATATGTCCGTATGCATTTTTATGAGATGCAAAAGACACCAAATTATATATGAAGGAATGGATGCAGGGTTCTCAGACCAACCTGTATCTGGAGGTTTGAATCCAGCCCATTTTATAATCAGATTGCAGTTCCTCTACCGCCGCCGCCACCATCTCCAACAACCTCTTCTTCTCCGATGCTAATAGGAGATTAAGGGTCTCGACTTTCTGCTAAATAATATCTTTCTCTTTCAGTGAAAATTAACATTAAGAATAAAGATTCCTCTTAGCATAAGGAATGTTATTTACAATTTATAAATGGTATGTGTCTTGGCTTTTCCGTTTTGGGTTCAAAATGGATATTTGAATCCCCTGCAAATGGCCTTTGTATTGTTTCATTTTCACAGTCGAAAGGAAACAGCCCTACCCTGAATAAATCTATTGTTTTTCTATTGGGTGGTTAAGATTCATTCAAGGATTAGAGAGACGAAATTCTGCCTTTTGGACCATCGGATATTCTCGTTTATTCAAGGGCGGCTATCTCTTTGCAACTTTGAAGTTTGACCTTTGTTTGTTTCCAATTTCCAGGACAACTGAATTATTATAACACCAATAAAAAATTAAAAATGCTACTAATAAATATGATTTTAGCACTATCTATGTTACATAAACAGCTGGAAACTCCAAATAAAGATTTGGTTACATTCCATCTATAAGAAAACCTTGTTCTTCAAATCGAGAATGCCATTTGAAATGTTCGTATGTAGGGCAAATATGACACCAGACTATGCTATATATGCACGGACAATTTTTAGTAAAATCAAATGTTTTTCCTTTTGGTGTGATAATTTTAGTAATTGTAAGTGGTCAGAAAAATATTTACTTCGAAAACGGGGAGAGCTTGCTGGACCTACTAAGTTATTTAAGTGCTAAAGTAGTGTTATCTACAATTTTTTTTTTTTGAAATATGTTATCTACCTTTGTTAAATGTTGAGTTTTTTTTTATGATTTTATATATAAGTTGGGTCTCTGAGTCTAAATTTTATTTTGTGATTTTTGTTTGTTATTTTTTTTAAAATTGTTACACAACAAGTTTACGTGTTTCTGTCTATACATGATGGAAGCATGTCAAAATGATGTCATCTCACATTTGTTATATTAAGTTTCATGTAAACTTATATTCAAATAAGGACAAGATCTTTCCACTTATTGTCAATTGTTTTTTAGATAAGATCTTATATTCAAATTGGATCTATTTAAGATAATTATCATATACACCATCAATGAAGTTTTTGAAATCCATAAGTGGAATTAGGATGATGATACATATTTAATTTTATTTATTTTTTATTTTCTTAATATTTTTAAAAATATGTGTCATCAACTTAATTCTACTTCTAAAGCCAAAAAACTCCACTGAAAATGTATATCATATTAATCTTTAAAGTTATTTGTTTATGTTCATGGAGTCCAATTCCATTTTTTTTCTATGCAAACATTGACAATCGTTTGCAGGCGTGGAAAAACTGGAGGGAAGCGAGATCATTGAATCCATTGATCCAGCTTTGAGAGATTGTTCTAGGAATGAAATGCTGAGATGCATTGCTATGCGTTCAAGAAAAAGTAGTTGACAGACCAACCATGGCTACAGTTATTATGGTGCTTAATATATAGCTTCTCCGTCTCCCTTTCGGTGCCATCACAACCGCCATTTTTCTTGCATACAAACATGGAATCCGACATTTCATCCTGGTTTTTTTTATCTCAGCCAAGAAAGATAATTTCATTGATAATAAAAAGATTACACTTGCAGCTTGAAAAGCTGTAGTATCCAAAACCATGGCTCCAAAAAACCATAAAAGTCTCATTAGTACACAGAAATTAAAATCCAAACCATAAACATAGCATTACTAAACCTCCCCATCTCATTCCCAAGTGATTGTACATCATTAAAATTTTCCTTTCTGTTATCAAGATAACGCCACTTTATAATCCGCCTCAATCACTAGGCTTTGAACCTTATCCAACGTGATTTGGATATCATCAAGATTGCTTCCTTAGTAATAAAATCTTAGTAAAAATAGAGCTTTGGATACCCAATGGACCAAAAAAAGTCAAAATCATACTAGATTCATCCCTTAAAACACCTCGTAACCAGTCAAACCAGAAGAGCCAAAGCTGAACCATCAACATTAAAATCAAAGCTGATCATATGAACAAGAAACCTCCAAGCAACTCAAATTTTCAGTATGTGCGCAATAGACAAAAGCACAAAAAGCTAACCACACTCTGTTAAACAGCTCCCTTTCACGTAATCAGAAAAATAAGCACCTTCACTTTGTTGCATCAAACATTCCACAATGTTGAGCACCACCCATATCAATCCCCCCTCAAATTTCATGTTGGTTTGGTTATGATTCCGTGTTGTCGAAAAGTGAAACACTCCCAATGTCCATTAACGAAGCTTCAATTACTGAACTTATCTTAGATAGGGTTCCAAAATTGAATGCTAAAATTATACAAACATCCAATCTGATATGTCATCTAGCGTTTTTAATTTTTCTCTCTTTGGAACTTATGCTAATAAAAAAACAAGTGTAAAAATAATGTATACATATAATTTGTTTGATTAGAAATGAAAAAAATAAAAAAAAAGAAAGAAAGATTAAAGGCTAAAGGCTAAAGGGTAAAAAAGTTTTTGAACTTTAATATCATTATCATTAAAGCTCCTAATTTTTATTTTTGCAATCAATTAAGGTTTAAATTTTAATTTCCATCCAATTGACTCTTTTCATGGACGGATTTAACATCGTTTACGTAAACTATAAAGATTCTAAAGGATCTTGGTAAAATTTAGTTTAGAAAACTTTAAAAGGGGCAGTTAGAAAAATTTTGAGTTTTTTTTTTTTTGAAATTTTCTGATGCTAAAAAATTCATAAAAGAATTTTAGTTTAATAGGAATTAAAATTTAAGCATTTATTTGATTGAAAAAAAATTGAAGGATTTAAATAATAATCCCATTAAAATTCAAGAACTTTTTTGACCCTTAAACCAACTAATATTAGAAAATTCGTTTGATATAGTCGTACCAATCACACACTTTGTCTTGGTCTTCGCATTCACGCATTGACTTAGTCTTCTCAATCAACGCGTGTCTGGCCCTAGTCAGGGAAAGAACCAATTTGAACCGCTTTTAGTTCAATTCCAATGACTTTTAGTCCAAAAACAAAAGATGTCGATTTCTTGTTTGTCCTTGAGCAAAAGGAAGCGTTGAAAAGCAACATTAAAATGTTAAATTTGTTTTCTCAAAATTTTGAGCACCACATGTTGATCAAAAAAAAAATTTTGAGCACCACATGCGTGCGTATAGCAACTTTGAACTTGACTAGTTCACATTATGAATATTTTAAAATATTACGTAATTTTAATTAAATTAGTATGAAATTTTTAATTAATGGATCGTATACGACCTATCCCAGCATAACAAAAAATAGTGTCGTTCCTGATTTGATACAACTCACGAAAACTATAGATCATGCACGGGGTATTGGATCATACCTTTATCAGCACTACAAGTTAAAAAATACTGCTAGATCAACATAATCCATTAATACATAATCTAATATTTAAAATGTACCATGTCGTCCAAAAACGATCCATTTAATACTTTTAAAAAAACTTTATAATTTTAAATACGAATGATGATATTACACAAAAATTAAAAAAATAAACAAATTATCAGACTATATAAGAAACTCATTCCTTGTTTTTGTTGTGAAATTTAAGAGAAAAACTACTATTGGATCCATTCAAAAAAATTAACATGTAATTATTTATGCATTTTCTAATGATTAGTATATTTCCTGTTGGTATTTCATCTGTTGTTACGAGTACTTTCTTTAAGCCCTGTTAAGCACATGTATCTAATAACCCTAGAGATCCTTCTCTACTAGGCTTACTTTTTATCATCTAAAAAAAAAATTGACTTAGGGCTAGTTTGGATAGACAGTACGATTAGTTTCAGTGATATTAAAAACAGTGATGAAGGTGTTAAAAAAAGTACTTGATGGATGTGAGATTAGTTATTGTAGTAATGAGATTGGGAACATAACAGTGAAATTAAATTAGTGATGGGATATATGTTTTGATACAATCGCAACAATAATAGTGAAGTGAAATGCAGTGAAAATAAAAAATGATCATTAAAGATATTATATCTAAATTTATATAAAATAAATTTTATAGCTTAATATTTTTTATTTATAAAATTAATAAATAATTAAAAATTACTAAAATCATTTTATATCAAAAAATATTTTTAATAAATTAAAAATTATTAAAAATGATAATATTTTATCAAATATTATTTTTCTTTATTTTATATAAATATTTGTTTGTTATATAATAATATTTATTTGTTATATTAAATCAACAAAATCATTTCAACTTTTTTAAATTTAAAAAATCGAAATGAAAAGAAAAATAGAAAGACATTTCCAAAGGGAAAAAAAAAAAATACAATAGAGACAAATTAGAAATAAATGCTGAATTGGGTGGAAGAAATTGAGGGTCCAGTGCAAAAACATGGACCGAAACGCATTGTTTTTAGTAATAGTTTGAAAATTCTTTTGAATATTCAGGGAGTCAAGTCAAGGTTAGCTAAAATATATCGATTATTTCTGTACCAAAAAAAAAATAAATCGATTATTTTCTAACTAATTATTTATATCTTTTAAATTTATTAGATAATCTTCAGAAAAGAAAAGCAGAAGGAGTGTCTTGTAGTGGATGTGAACGACTTCTTGATAAACAGGTTTTCCTAGGCCAAAATAATTGTAAGGGCCAGGAGACGCTGGCAATGGGATTTTCAAGATTTCTTCTGTTTTTATTTTCACTTCTTCTGTCCCTTGCTACTCTAACCCTTTCGCAAGATGTTTATTTAGAACGCAGATGCAATGAAAGCGTAGGCAACTACACCGCAAACAGCACTTACCAGACCAACCTCAATAGAAGTATCTCTCAGTTCTCCTCTCTTACACAATTCAATTACGGGTTCTTCAATCTGTCCGCTGGTGAAAGCCCTGACAACGTTTACACAATCGCACTTTGCAGGGGTGACTTAGACCAACAGCAATGCAACAGTTGCCTCAACTACACCGCAACCGAGCTCGAGCAATTCTGTCCCTTAAACAAAGAGGCGACCGCGTGGTCTGAACGTTGTATGGTACGGTACGCGAACCGAGACATGTACGGACTGCTGGAGAACGATCCTCGTACTTGTGCATACAGCACAGTGAATGTATCGAACCCTGATCAGTTCAATCAGGTATTAAGTGATCTATTGAATAACTTGAGCAGCCAAGCTGCTGCTGGGGGTCAACTTCGCAAGTATGCAGCTGGTAATGCAACGGCTGGTAGCCTGCAAACTATATACGCTACGATGCAGTGTACTCCTGATATGGACGAGCAAAATTGCACTACTTGTCTAAATTTCGCGATAAACGAGCTTCGAATGTGTTGCCTAGGAAGGATGGGATGCAGGGTTCTAAGACCAACTTGTATCTTGAGGTTTGAATCTAATAACCCATTTTATAATCAGATTGCAGTTCCTCTACCGTCGCCGCCACCGGCACCAACTCCAACAACCACTTCTCCTCCGACATCAGGTTAAGGATCTTGACTTTCAGCTATCTCTCTCTTTCGTAGAAAGTTAATATTAAGAATAAAGATTCTCTTAGCATAATAAATGTTATTTACAATTTGCAAAGGGTATATATCTTGGCTTTTCCGTTTTGGGTACAAAATGGATATTTGATCGTTGCCTTGACTCCCCTGCAAATCGCCTTTCTCTTTATTCGTTCTCTCAGTTTAAATTTCATCATTCATGCTTCTGATCCATCGGCAAAACCACACAGCCCTTAAGAATTTGTATATTCCATGCCTACTAGATGTTCGTAGAAAAGCCCCATAAGAATTTGTATTTTGCCTCTTTGCTTTAGGTTAGCCATTTACCTTCGGGTTGTAAGAAGCAAATTTCCTGTGTAAGTGTGTATTCCATTATGGACTTTGTTGACAGTCCATATTTCAATATAAATAATTAACTTTTACTTTTCAAAAAAAAAAAACCACACAGCCCTTCCCCGACCTGAATAAATTTATTGTTTTCTTTAATTTTCTATTGGCTAGGACCTCCTGGTCTACGGTCTACTATATTATCTCATACTGCATAAGTCTAAAGATTACTAGAACTATATGGTTTTATTCATAAAAGATTTATAATATACTACATATATTTTTAGCCCACCTCATGCATGAGATCACATTCCTCTGTTTTTTCCTCCAAATTGGATCACATACTAATTAGAATAAAACAATTTGGAACATTTATTAATCAGTGAATTTAATAATATTAATTTCTAAAAACTTTTCATTTTAAAACATATGAAATAATAGGAAAATATATAATATATGATTTATTGACAATGTATATATAAGAGTTATAGTACACAAACATCAATATGATATATGTCGGTTCAAAACATTCTAATTCTAATTTTAATTTTGTGTTTTGCAGGAAATGGGAATAACACAACAAGAACTGTTATCATTGTTATTGCCTCAGTTGTTGGTGTTCTGATACTAGTTATCATCTGTGTATGCATTTTTATGAGACCCAAAAAGACACACAAAAAGGTTGAAAGTAAGTAAATCTACTCCTTAATATGACGTTAATTTGATTCACTAAAATAAAATGATAAAATGAAATTCATCGAAATTTTCACCTGCTAAAAACCAACAGTAGATTATTAAGTATACTACAGCTATGGTCATAGAGCAGCTGGTCAAGAAACTGTACAATAAACATATTGCCTTTTGCAGCTACGGATGAGAATATTGCTGGTGCGGAGTCCTTACAATTTGACTTTGATTCTGTTTTGGTTGCAACTAATAACTTTTCTGATGACAATAAGCTTGGACAAGGAGGATTTGGAGCTGTTTACAAGGTAAAGGACCAAAGATGTAGTGCTATCCTAAATGAATGTAGTTAATTTATCTCAACGAGTATCATTTTTTAACCTGTATTCTGAATCCATCAAAAGTCACTTATGGCACATTCCACCATATTTGCAGGGTGAGCTTCCAAATGGACAAGAGATTGCTGTGAAAAGACTGTCTAGGGGATCCGGACAAGGAGACTTAGAATTTACGAACGAGGTCGTATTAATGGCCAATCTTCAACACCGCAATTTAGTTAGGCTCCTTGGTTTCTGCTTGGAAGGACAGGAAAGGCTTCTCATCTATGAGTTTGTGCCAAACGCAAGCCTTGATCATTTCATTTTTGGTAAAGTTTCAGTTTCTATTTCATTTCAGATTGTATTTATATTAGTTAAATTGGTTTTCATGTTTTCAAGGACTATATTACTTTGTATATTTATGTCTTTTAGCTGCATACATAGCCGCCAAGAAGGGCATATGTTTTAAGATTGATAATACCCAAGGAAAAACCTATATTAATTCTAGAATTTGTTCCACCAATACATTTCAACGACTGATCTAATAGTGTTGTGATAATATAGATCCGATCAAGCGTGCACAATTGAATTGGGAAACACGCTATAAAATCATAGTAGGAATTGCTCGTGGACTTCTTTACCTTCATGAAGATTCTAGACTTCGAATAATTCATCGTGATCTCAAGGCAAGTAATGTTTTGTTAGATGCAGAAATGATTCCTAAAATTGCAGATTTTGGGATGGCAAGACTGTTTGAACCGGATGAAACGCAAGGCAGTACTAGCAGAATTGTGGGAACCTAGTAAGACCTTTGAATTGTGTTTTCTTTTTTTATGTATACATACATTAATCTAGGATTTTAAGTACAAAAACAGCATAAAACTCCAAAATTGAAAAAAAAATGATACTTTATTCACGAAGCTTTCTATAATGCAGTGGATAATTTTAAGTACAAAAACAGCATAAAACTCCAAAATTGAAAAAAAAATGATACTTTATTCACGAAGCTTTTTATAATGCAGTGGATATATGGCTCCAGAGTATATTATTAATGGACAATTCTCAGTAAAATCAGATGTTTTCAGCTTTGGTGTATTACTTTTAGAAATTATCAGTGGGCAGAAAAATAATCGCTTCAGTCACAGGGAGCATCCTGAGTACATGCTAAGCTTTGTAAGTATAGGATTTCTGAAGACTGTAGTCATGTTTGTAATTCGTTCTTACTTATACAGACTATGACATAATGCAAATAAAATTGTAAATGCTGGAAGAGTCATATTTCAATGTTTTCCAGTGGATATTGATGATTTCTTGTCAGGTATGGAGAAATTGGAGAGAAGGGACAGCACTGAATCTAGTTGATCCCACATTGAGTGACAGCTCAGGAAATGAGATGATGAGATGCATCCACATTGCACTGCTATGTGTTCAAGAAAACGTAGCTGCCAGACCGACCATGGCTTCAGTTGTTCTCATGATGAATAGCTTCTCGACCACCCTCCCAGTGCCGTCGCAACCAGCGTTTGCTATGCAGAGCAACACTGAAACTGACAGGTCATTTCCAATGGCCACTGATTCAGAGGCGTCAGAGTCCAAAAGATCCAACAACGATTCGCTCCCATTATCCCTTAACGAAGCTTCAATTCCTGAGCTATCTCCTAGGTAGTGCTAGGAATTTGTATATTGTAAGTTTGTTATCTTGAATTTCATTGCAATTAAGGACTTCGCAGTATATCTCAACACCAAGAGGGTTTGCTTAATAATTTGTTGTCAATTTTACCAATTTCAAACATAGTTGATTTGTTTTATTAAAGGACAATGAATCGGGCTGTTTAGTAGCTAATAAAAATATTACTGTACAATTAATGTTTCAAATTTCAACCAATTATTCTAGCGCTTCATCCATGAGACCTGCCAAGCCTCTTCCTCATCTGTGTGAATTCTTAGTTTCTAGTTATGTGTTACAGATTGGTTTAAGCTCCTTTTCTTCATAAAGAAGCTATTGTCAATCAAATCAATTTGGCTCTGATCAGGTCCTCACTGACTTTTGCATAGCTCAGGCTTCCCATATGTTGGACTATATGCGCGAAGGATGTAGAGACTTCTACTAAAAATTGATTAGGAGCAGCTTAAAAATCAAGAACCAATGCCATAGAAGTCAATAATCAATCGACAACTTATGAAGTACCACTATTGTGGCAGAACCAAAAAATTTATCTAGTGAGAGCTAAGTTTAACTGTATTAAAATATAAAAAAATAATAACAATAATAAGCAAACTAAAACTTTTTGATCTACTCTTAATGGTTAAAAAACTTTCAATTGTCTTCGATGTGATTTTATATTTTGAAAATAATGCACAATAATTTCGTTATAAATGTTTTGAATTTTTTTTTTATACATCGATCTATCATTCAACCATCAATTTTTTATTCGATTATGTAAACGAGTTTTCAATATATTCAGTGTTGAAAATGCATTATTTATTATGATAGTAACAACGGTAAAATCAATGTTATTTTCAACAACAAATAAATTAATTGATAAAATAATTAAAGTTTAACTTAACAATTGTTACCCTTTCTTAATAAAGATTAAGCTCCTCATCAAATAAATAAATTAATTCATACATTTTATTCTTTCCAACCTCAACCATTCTTATAGTAAAATTGTTAATTTTAATATAATTCTATAGTTGAACTTCATCTCCCAAATGCTTAATTGAAAAAATTTTTCAAATAAAATTTAGTAGAATATTAAAACATATTTATACATGATATAAATTTTAAAAAATTAGGGCCAATGTGGACTTGAGCCGTCACTGACCCTATCGGGCTTCGCCCGACTTCTAAAGTTCTAGTATATAATGGCAGCCACAGAAGTCAAGATAAAAATGAATACAGTAGAGTTCCCCGATCATTGAAAGGATTGCTTTTCAATTATAAAACAATGAATTTTTTTTGATGTATGTACTCTTTACGTTTGAAAAATGATTTTATAAAACAATTATCTCATGTCAGAGTATATCATTTTTATTAAAATCATGACATGTAATTATATTATTACAAAAATGATCAATTTATCATATATCGTAGATGATAGTTAAACAATAAATATTTATTTTATGAATTCATTAATGATTGATTTTTATAGATTTATTAATAATTTTGGTATTTAATTTTATAATATTGTAATTACATGACACGATATAATATTATTTGAATGAAAGATACATATGTTTATGGGAAGTAATCATATTGTATAATATTTTCTCCTTCAAGATTAAGGTCAACTTGCATGAGAAAGGGAAAGACCGGAAGGGAGAAGCCAAGAAAAATAAATGAAGAAAGGAGTGGAGGAAATCTTGGTTTTTTTTTTTTGTTAAAAAATTTTAAAAGTAAAAATGATTATTTCATCTTCATTATCAGAATATATTATCAATTCATTATTGAAATTTACAAATTCATTAAACTTACGCTTACAAGTTTTTTAAAATTTACAAATCGTCTGCCCATAAAAAATATGAAAAATTTAAACTTAAATTCTTTGGACTTAATATTCGAATATAGGCTATCGAGTCCCGGGTCTCCTCCATGGAGATTAAGGAATTTCTTTGCCCAAATTGAAAACATGAAATTACAGTTGGTTAGTTTTCAGTTTCGTCACATCTTCCGGGAAAGCAACGATTTTGCTGATAGTTTAGCTAAAGAGGGTATAAACAGAGTCAATGATCTTGTGGTGTTCAACAGTTGAGATCTGGTGGCAGGTTGTCTTCCTGAAGGAGAATCGCTGGTATGCTTTTTGTCTTTCGTCTGTTGAGTCAGGTTTTTATTTTGTCTTCAGATGACTTGCGGATTGTGCGTAAATTGGTCTGGTCAATGGAGTACAGGGCTGATTGGGTGTGGTTCGGCGTGGCCCTTGTTTTATTTTTCAATTCCTTTTGGTAGTTTGGCTTATTTTGGTTTGACATTATTTTATCTGACTTTTCCAATTAATGGATCCACAGTAAGTAAAATCAGGCTTCTCCGTCACTTTCGCCTTCATCACCCCTGACTTCTTCGACTATATGTTTTTTTTCCCAAAAATTATGCCACGTTTCACAAAATAATGGTTAACAGAAAAGTAAAAAGCAACATAGAGAGGTAAGGAAAATGCAGACAACCATAGTCATCAATGTAGACTTGGACTAGATATTTTCTTGTTCAATCTTTCTTCTTGACACTGTGCGCAGGACAGTAGTGACTTTGGATCACCGGCCTGTTGAGCCTAACAGTATTCGATTATAGATAATTATTTTATTTATTATTAGTAAAAAAATTTTATTTCATAAATAAAATTAGAATAATAATGTGTTTTATTTTATTTTATTTTTTATTTTTTTTATATTTTAAAAAATATATATTATCATATTAATTCTTTTTATGAAATTAAAAAAATTACACTGACGATATATTAATTATTAATCCTTCAATTATTAGTTTCTTTAAGTAAAACCAATGCAATTAACAGGAAAACAAAACAAAGTTTTGAAAATTTTAAACAAAATTTATTGGTACGAAATTAAAATAATATGAATAAAAAATGTAAAAATAATATAAATTAAAAAATTTATATCTAACATATTTTTATAAAATTTAACATAAATTTTTTATATTTTATATGGATTAATATCTAATATGCTAAAATTTTTAATTTCACAAGTAGGATTAGAAATGACGATATATGTTGCAAATAAAATAAAGCATGTGATTTCATGCTAACTTTACTTGTGGAGTCAAAAAATTCTTTTAATAGTGTATTTGATCATTATTCATTTTATATCATGTAAATATAATTTTAAAATAAATAAAACACGAATTATATGCACTAAAATTTCGCAAAGCAGGTAAAAGGAAATAAAATTATTTAGAGAGCAAAACCAATAAGCGATGGTTTATGTAAACAAAAATAAAATAAAATAAAATAAGCGGTGGTTTATTATTCTGGTAAGTATTATTGTCTTGATTGTCTTCTACTTATCTACTCCATTTGTAAGTATGTAAAATTCAAAGTTTTATTGGACCCGCACTTTTATCTAAAGTATATTTCAATTTTACTTTTTCTACGTGCACGCACCCAAAACAATTGAATATGCATTTAGATGAAATTACAGCTATGAAAGCATGATAAAGTATATTAAAGAGAAAAAATAATTATTAATAATAAAATTCTTATATAATAAAATTGGATAATTATTTCATACACTGTCGATAGAATTTTTTTACTCCACAAATGATATTAGAATCATGATAAATATCATATTTTATTTATTTTCTATTTTTTAATATTTTTATAGAATATATGTTATAATCCTAATATTATTTGTGGAGTATAAAAATTTTACCGACTGTGTATGAAATAATTATCCAAAATTTATAATAAATATTTTATATTTATGAAATTAATAAAATAATTAAAATTAATAGAATTATTTAATAAAAATATATTTTAATAAATTAAAAATTATTAGAAATGATAATATTATCAAATAATTTTCTTTATTTTTATATAATTATATAATTATATGTTTTTTAGTTAACTTAAATTAATTATACAATAATAGATTTATTTTATTTATTACTTTATCATGTAATGATAAAATTTATTTATTAATTGGTTTATTATATAATAAAATTCATTTGTTATTAAACAATAATAATTTTTATTTTTATATTAAATTTAAAAAAATTATTTTTTATCAAAAAATTTAACTGCAAGAATATTTTCATCCAACCAATTTAACATCAAAGGCAAAAAAATTGATCCTAAAAATTTATATTCGATACTTGTTAATGAAATGATGCTTTGCATTTCAATGAAAATACATCTCTTATACACTATTATTGCATAAATATAATATAAACTCAATAGTAATTTAATGTGAGAAAAAAAATAGACTCTGCCTTAAAAGTCCAATGATTAGACGTGATTACACTTGAAGGTCAAACTAGGTTTGGTAATATCCGGTATTATCTAACAAGTTATTTATTTATTTTATAATTAGCTAATATTCAGAAAAGTAAAACAGAACTACTCTTGTAGTTGTAGTTGAGGACGAACGATTTCTTCATAACTAATTGCCTAAGCCAAAAATTGGGTGAAGGGCGAAGATAGACGCCGGCAATGGGATCTTCAAGATTTCTTCTGTTTTTTTATTCACTTCTTCTATCCCTTCCTACTCTCTGCCTTTCGGAAAATGATCGTTATTTAGAGCGTAGATGTAATGAAAACGGAGGCAACTACACGGCGAACAGCACTTACGAGGCCAACCTCAATCGCATTATCTCTCAGTTCTCCTCTCTTACAGAACTCAATTACGGGTTCTTCAATCTGTCTGCCGGTGAAAGCCCTGACAATGTTAACACAATCGCGCTATGCAGGGGTGACTTAGACCAACAGGAATGCAACAGTTGCCTCAACTACACCGCAACCGAGCTCGAGCAATTCTGTCCCTTAAACAAAGAGGCGACCGCGTGGTCTGAACGTTGTATGGTACGGTACGCGAACCGAGACATGTACGGACTGCTGGAGAACAATCCCAATGAATGTAAAAACAACCCAGAGGATGCATCGAACCGTGAGGTGTTCAATCAGGCAGTAAGTGGACTATTGCATAACCTGAGCAGCGAAGCTGCAGCTGGGAGTCCTCTTCGCAAGTATGCAGCTGGTCACGTAACGGCTGCTAACTTGCCAACGGCATACGCTACGGTACAGTGCACTCCCGATATGGACGAGCAAAACTGCACTACTTGTCTAACTATGGCGATGAGCGAGCTTCAAGACTGTTGCTATGGAAAGAAGGGATGCAGGGTTCTTAGACCAAACTGTATCTTGAGGTTTGAATCCAACGCATTTTACCATACAATTGAGGTTCCTGAACCGGCTTCGCCACCATCTCCAACAACTTCTTCTACTCCGACATCAATTGGAGGTAAAGGATAATCTCGCCATCTTTCTCTTTCATTGAAAATTAACATTAAACGACAAGATCTTGACCATATAAAGATTCTCTTAGCATAAGAAATGTAATTTACAATTTACAGATGTATTTGATTGTTTCCTTTAATCTCCTGCAATTGGCCTTCGTATTTTTTTCATTTTCTCAATTTAATTTATATGCTACTAATCCATTGACCAATGACCATTAGCAAATTAATAAAATTTTCCAGTTTCTTACTTCGAAAACCGTTAAGAGTTAAAATCACATCTCATAATTTATTATTATATATGTTAGTTCTTAACATTCTAATTCTGTGTTTTGCAGGAAACGGGAATAACACAGCAAGAACTGTAATCATCGTTATTGCTTCAGTTGTTGGCGTACTGATACTAATTATCATCTCAGTATGCACTTTTATAAGACGCAGAAAGACACCGAAAAAAGTTGAAAGTAAGTTAATCGATTCCTTTAATATGACATCCCTACGAAATGTGAAGGAAACCGAAACAACACGCAGTGGAATTTAAATCATTCGGCCTCCACCAAGATCGATTCGGAGAGTTGCCTGATTAGGGTTTCGAGATTTTACCTGACGTTTTCTCTGAATTTTCTGCCGTTGGTCGAGTCACAAGCAGCAACTTTTCGTTCCTGCCTCTACGGTATCCACACGAACGGATCTCACGACTCTTGAACGTCTCACGATCAGAAGCCTTAAAGAGCTTTTTAATTCCTTATAACCGAATTGCTAGCTTCGATTAAAAGGAATGTTTTTGTTTTCTGTTTTTAAAAGTGCGGCAATGTTTTTTTGGAAAAACATCCTTTTTATAGGCAGTAAATTTTACCCTAAAATTTACTGCCAAACAGAACTCTAATCCTACTTAGAATAGGATTAGATATATTCTTAATCCAATTCAGAATAGGATTAGATATATCCTTAATCCAATTCAGAATAGGATTAATTAAGCTCCTCATTGATCCGTTCTAAGTGTGCGACCCAATAGGTTCTCAAAACAATGGCAATGACAAAATTGTCACAGGCAATGAGCGGTATCTAGCAACACATCATTGCTACCCATGTAACGAGAATGTCAATGACTCGACATAACCTTACTCGTGATAGATGTTACCGTGTAGTTTAATCCCTTTATCCTATGATGTCTTGATTAGACACAAGTCATGGAATGTGTCACACTTGTATAGTCTAATCAGCGTTTCTTGATTTCTGAGTAGACTAATTAAACAAATAAAATCAATATCTCATATTGACTTATTCGAGCACGGCCATGCATTTCTTAGTCTCACTCTATCAAAGGGCCCAAGACATCACTCTTGTTATATAAGAGGGATAAATCCTATCTTGATCACTCAACATCCCTCTACATAGATCAAAGCATACCCAATTACTACCTTTATAGTCCATCCTGTTACGAATGACATCTAGCAGCATTAAAGTATGCAATTCTCTATGTTGGGATCTCTGATGATCTCAAGTCAAAGGATCACATACACCATCATCACTATGAGAATCGCTTATGACATTCATATAACAATCCATGTAGCGTTCTCATGGAGGGTCGATCCAGTACATAGTTCTCTAACATGTACCTATGTGATGACTTGATATCCTATATCCATGACAATGGTCATCAGTCAACCACATACTAGTCTTATCGTATCATTGTTATCCTTGTTCACAATAATACTTGACTAGGGATATTTTAAGAATAGTGTGTTATTACTATTCTAAGGACATTATTATATAAGATTATATTACGCAGTTATAAGACAAATATAATAATGAACTATGATAAATAAAATGTCATGATACATAAAAAAATGCCAAAGTCAATCATCTAATGAATGGTTCTAAGGGCATAATCCAACAATTTTCACCCGCTAAAAACAAACAGCGGACTAGTAAGTATACTACTGCTATGGTCATAGAATAGCTGGTGAAGAAACTTTACAATAAATATATTGCTTTTTGCAGCTCCGGATAAAATTGTTGGGGCTGAGTCCTTGCAATCTGACTTTGATTCTATTCTGGTTGCGACCAATAACTTTTCTGATGACAATAAGCTTGGACAAGGAGGATTTGGACCTGTTTACAAGGTAAAGAACTAAAGATCTGCACTGCTAACAGAAAAGAATGTAGTATAATTTGTCAGAAGAGAGTATCATATTTTAACCTGTATTTCTAAATCCATCAAAAGTTACATATGGTAAATTCTACTATATTTTCAGGGTGAGCTTCCAAATGGACAAGAGATTGCTGTGAAAAGACTGTCTAGGGGATCTGGACAAGGAGACTTAGAATTTAAGAACGAGGTCCTATTAGTGGCCAAGCTTCAACACCGCAATTTAGTTAGGCTCCTTGGTTTCTGCTTGGAAGGACAAGAAAGGCTTCTCATCTATGAGTTTGTGCCAAACGCAAGCCTTGATCATTTTATTTTTGGTAAAGTTTCAGTTTCAAATTAGTTTCAATTTCAGATTAGCTGCATAGACATCAAGAAGGACATATGTTAAGACTGATAACACCCTGGGAAAAACCCATATTAATCTTGACACTGATCTAATGGTTTTGTGATAATATAGATCCAATCAAGCGTGCACAGTTAAATTGGGAAACACGCTACAAAATCATCGGAGGCATTGCTCGTGGACTCCTTTACCTTCACGAAGATTCTAGACTTCGGATAATTCATCGCGATCTCAAAGCAAGTAATATTTTGTTAGATGCAAATATGGTTCCTAAAATTGCAGATTTTGGGATGGCAAGGCTGTTTGAACCAGATGAAACGCAAGGCAACACTAGCAGAATTGTTGGAACCCAGTAAGACCATTGAATTGTGTTTTCTTTTTTTTATATATATATACATACATTAATCTAGTATTTTATGCTACAAAAACAGCCTAAAATTCCAAAATAGAAAAAAAAATAAATTTCCAAAATAGAAAAAAAATACTATCTTCACGAAGCTTTTTCATATATAATGCAGTGGATATATGGCTCCAGAATATGTTATTCATGGACAATTCTCAGTAAAATCAGACGTCTTTAGCTTCGGTGTACTACTTTTAGAAATTATTAGTGGCCAGAGAAATAATTGCTTCCGTCACGGGGAGCATACAGAGTTCATGCTAAACTTTGTAAGTATATGATTTCTAAAGACGAGTCAATTTTGTTTATTTCTTGCTTATATAGGTTGTGACATAATGCAAATAAAATTATAAAGGTCAAAAAGAGTTTTGTTTCAATGTTTTAAGTGGAAATTGATGATTTCTTGTCAGGTATGGAGAAATTGGAGAGAAGGGACAGCATTGAATCTGGTTGATCCCACATTGAGTGATGGTTCAAGAAATGACATGATGAGATGCATCCACATTGCACTGCTATGTGTTCAAGAAAATGTAGGTGCCAGACCAACCATGGCTTCAGTTGTTCTCATGCTGAATAGCGTCTCGACCACCCTCCCAGTGCCGTCACAACCAGCGTTTGCTGTGCAGAGCCATAATGAAACTGACGGGTCATCTTCAATGGCCACTAATTCATGGACGTCAGAGTCCAATAGATCCAACATGTTAATCCCATTATCCCTCAACGAGGTTTCAATGACTGAGATATCTCCTAGATAGTGTTTGGAAATTGTATATTGTAAGTTTGTTATCTTGAATTTCATTGTTGTATATCATATTCCAGTTACAGACTTGCTATACATCTCACCAGCAAGAAGTGGGACTTAAAGTTCGGGTGGAAACCCACATTCTAGTTTTTACTTTTTCACATAAACAAAAGGTGATTGTCACTTCTAACTACTCAAATGTGTAAGGTTTGCCTAATAATTTTGTCAATTTTACCACATTTCAAAGATAGTTGGTTTGTTTAAACTAAAAGTTGGATTCGTCAGTAAACAAATGTCATTTTGTAAATTAGGTCAAAGATTCAAGTTTTGAGATCAACATCTAAGAAAATTAATTTTCTTGAACGCACCAGACCGATGTGAGTGGTGCATTATTAAGATTGCCAAAAGAAAAATTAATTTTGAAATACGTATAAGTTGGTTCAGATATTCCCAAACCATAAAAACAAAAAAAAAAAAGTAAGCTTGTTTTATTAAAGGATAATGTGCATGCTATGGTATGTTAGAACCAAAACATTAACTCTAGACCCAGAACATAATTCACTTGGCTATCAGCTTAATCCACTTCCAAAAGCCTAAGGCCACATAACTAACAGCCCAATTGATTCACTGGAATATCTGAAACAATCAGCAAACAAGTTCTAAAAGACAATAAGGGCCAATACCTGTCATTTGATGAACTGAACCTGCAAAGTTAGACTTTGTCCTTTAGCACAGGCGTGTGATCTCATATACGCTGAATAGGGGCCGAAAAAAAGGATTAAGGGCATGATAGACTTCTCTCACTTGAGCAGCTAGAGAACTCTCTTCTTTGACATTTAGCTTCTCTCAACTCTCATACTCTATTACTTTGGTTTTCACCTTTTTCTCTTTCTCTTCACCTCATATAGACACAGATTTGAGCGTTGAAAGGCGTCCCAGAATATCAATTTTGACGCCACTCCGACCATTCACTGCTTTAACTTAGTACCTAATAAAAATATTATTGTACAATAAATGTTTCAAATTTCAACCAATCATTCTAGCACTTCATCTGTGAGACTTGTCAAGCCTCTTCCTCATTTGTATTCATTCTTAGATGTTAATAACGTATCACATACTCTTTCTTAAAATATATATATATATATCGTCTATCTAATTTTACTTTGATCAAGTCTCCACTGACTTTTGCATAGCTCAAGACCTTTGGTTCTTTATAAATATATATACACACACAAAAGAATCTGAATATCTATCTTTTTTTTTATATGTATACAAGTAATTATGGGATTCTGTCTTTTTATATATATACAACTAAGCACTTCTGAGCCTCTTATTATTTATATATATATAAGCAAATCTAAGTTTCTAGTCATTTATATATATATATATATATATATATATATATATATATATATATATATATATATATATATATATATATATAAAGCAATTATTGGCTTTTGATTCTTTATATATTCAAGTAAGTCAATACTGAGCCTCTAGTTTTATATATATAAGCAAATTTAAATTTTTAGTTCCTTTTATATGTACAAGTAAATCTAAATCTCTAGTTCTTCACATATATATACACACACACAAATAAATTTGAATTTTTGATCCTTCATATATTTTAACAAGTAAATTTGGGCTTCTAGCTTTATATATATATATATATATATATATATATATATATATATATATATATATATATATATATATCTTGCCCTTTTTTTTACATATAAGTAAATTTGGGTCTCTAACACTTTTTATATATAAGCAAATTTGGTTGTTTGGTTCTTTATAACAAATTCGAGCCTCTATATATAGACAAGCTCTATATATATACAAACAAGCTAACTTTGAACTTATAATCATTTATTTATATATATATATATATATATATATATATATATATATATATACACATGCCAATATGGGTCTTTGACCTTCTATATATAAAAAAGAAATGTAGGCCCCTAGTCCTTTATATCTTTATTTACACACACGCACAAAAACAAATATATTTCCAAAATAAATTTCTAATCCTTTATATATACAAAAATGAATATGGATTTCTAGTTCTTTATACATAAAGAAGTTAAGGATATATAATCTATATATATATAAGCAAATCTAGAACTCTAGATCTTTATATTTATATATGCAAATTTGAGCTTTTGATCTTTCATATATGCAAATAAATCTAGACTTCTAATTATATATATCATATATATAAAAATTGTAAAGCTACGCAGCACACGCCTTCTCCACGTTTTTATACTCCATTTTCCTACTGTTCATCCTTCGTCTAATTGCTTTTCTTCGTTGGTCTTTTGGATCAAATGGTAATTTCAACAAGAAATTTTTTTCAGACCTTATTTGGCGCGTATGACTCTCTCACTTTATTTCTCCACCGAGGCCTTTATCTGTTACTGACTTAACTCCATATCCCGTGCTAATCCCATCTTTTATTCTCAAAGACTTCACTCTCCTATTTTGGCTTCATTTTCCCATTTTTTGTTATGGGTTTCTCTTCTCAACTGTTTGGGAAAAAAATTCTTAACCAAATTTCTCCTTTGCCAAATTATGGAAACCCTTTGAAGCTCTCTCTTTTTGTTTAATTAGCTGCAGAGTCTTCTCATCTTTCTCAGCTTTTTTTTTCAGGTAATTTTCTCTTTGATTACCCTGTGATTTTAGCGTTTCTTGCTTTTCATTTCTATGATTTTATGGGGCTTTTCATTTCTTTGATTACCCGATTATACTCTAAGTTCCTTCCTCCAAAAAAATCCTTTTTCCTCCCATGGCTATGAGTCTCGTAATCCCTAATTATTTTTCTAAAATTAGAAACAGAGGAAGGGAGAAAGATAGAGGGAGTAAGATTGATAGAGAGAATTTCACCACACACTTTTCTTTCTTCCTCACAAATTTCCGATAAAATGATAAAAACAAGAGGCAAGTGGTAATTTGCTCTATCCTCTCTTTTCTTTTTGGCTTTGGCAGTAACTATCTTTTAAAAAGTTTTTTTCTATTTGTTGATTCTTTTTTGTGAAGCTTTATTTTTTCTATGGGTTCTAAGATTGGTATGATTTTTTTTTTTACGAACATCCCATAATTTGAAAATTCTAAAAATTCTTAGATAGATTTCCTTTAAAAATAAAACATGTAAAAAGAGACAAACTATTAGAAATTGTGTTTAACACAAAAAAAAAATTGGATTGGTTTTCTTTGATTAAGGTTTTTTTTTTGCTTTTATTTTTTTTTAAATTGTCACTTTGTTACATAAGTATATAATGTAATAAAAATTATTCATTTCTGTTTACATTTACTTTCATTTGTATATTGTACATTGATATGAAATTCAAATTAATTAGATTTTTTTTCTATTTTTTATCTCTAATATATGATACATATATAGAGAACAATATTTTTAATTTCAATTCAATTTTTCACTGTATTTAACTTGGGTGTGCTGGCTGGTGAAGCATTCTTTGGTTATTTGGTGATTAGAGGTACGAATTAGTTTTGTACTTTTTTTTTTGTTCTAACTCTTTGTTTGACTTTTGGGGCATTTCTTTAAACAACTTTTAAATTGCAACATCATTTTGCTTTGCTTTGACAAATTAAGTTTTGAGAGTTACAATCAATTTGTTAGATCATTTGGATTGATTCATTTGACAATATATTACTCCATTTTTTTTTAACATTTTTAGAAGAAATGTTTTTTCCTGGCTGATGTAGCTTATGTTGGCTTTACCGTTGTGGGGTTTATCTGCTAGATTGTTTACTCAAAAACTGGTTGTAAACTATGATACGTTGAATTGGTAAATTTTTATTTTTTTATGTTGCTAATACAAAAAATTTGTGCTAAGGTCCTTTGCATGGGAATGAAATTTGATTTCTTTGGTGCAGCAAAAATAAATTTACCAAGACGAGGTGATTTTAGAGTTTATTAAATGTTTGGTACATATTCATGGCCCCAAAAAGTTTTCATACTTGCTCTTTTCATCCGTCTGTGTCAATTGGTTGGAATATCCAATTTTGATCTTTATAATTGAAGGTCATTTCAATGATTTATATGGTTTTATTTCTCTTTAACTATTGTCGTTAATGAAAGCTGGTCTATTTGTTGCTAAAATCTGACATTGCTTGCAGAGATTTGAAACTTCAAGGCAAAGGGCTGTAGCCATGGTGGTGGATGTCTACAAACTGTGATGCTTGGCCAAGAACCACATCAGACAACATCTAATCTTGGCCATCTTAATAAGCCATCTATCCAAGTGAATTTCAAAAGAATACTGAGAAGTTTAAGCATACAATGAATCAAGTACTCTTCTGAAAACTTATTTTTTGCAAACTATTTACTTTATATTTGTATATTTATTTTGCATTATATCATGCTTAATGGTTTGTTTTAAACTATTAGTCACCTCAATAGGATAAATTCCATCCCTACATTATAATCTCCTCAAAACTTTATATACTTTCAACAAATGAAAAAATCTGGTATCTTCACAGAATATTGTAGTTCGTATTCCTATTTCTTGGTTTTCAGATTTGAAACAAGGCAGTAGAAGTGCCATTAGATCGCTTTCTACAGTAGTTCAAATTATGCTTGCAAGGTTTTTAGCCTGCAAGAAAAGATAAAAACTGGGAACGAACATCAAAGGTTTTAAATATTAATGAGGAAATGGTTGTCAACTTTTTGAAACATTTTTTTTATTTGAAAATGTAAGATGATCTATAGAAGATATTAGTTCTGTAGTATAAGTTTATATAGATAAATGAACAGTTTCTATCATGTGGTATATATACCTTTCATTTTATTTCTGATACTTATTAGTGAATGAATTATATAGAAGATCATGGGAACAAGTTTTGATTACATGGTTATTTTATACAGTCTTTTGGTAAAAATGGTTCTACTTCTATGCTTATTTTTGTTTCAGATGAATATGATATCAAAGCTTAGAAATCCATATATTGTGGAGTACAAGTACGGATGGGTGGAAGAGGTAGTCTATTCACATTTTTGTTGGCTTTTTGAATAGTTTGATTCCTTATTCAAACAATCAAAACTTCTTTATTCTCTAAATGCAAAATGCAAATATAATTGGAATAACTTTCTGTTTTGGATTCATTCTTCTGAAACTTTCCTGGAAATATTTCTCAAACAGGGTTTCTTTCTGATTGTGTTTTGCTTTAGGTTGAGGGAAAATCTAGGCGGAAAGAGGAGTATTTCTGTTTTGGGTTTCAAATTGATTCCTAATTTTCCAAATGTGAAGGAATTGAAATTGAAGAGAACTGAAGTATGTTGTCCATCTTTTGTTTTTACCAGCTTTACCTTAGGTTTGGCTTAGCCTTTGTTTTTGTTTCTTCTAATTGCATTCATCCATCATTTGTTGAATGCGTGACTTAAAAAGATTAACTGTATTTCATTTGTGATTTTTGCAATTTAAGATTGTTTTCCTTCCTAAAAAATCCATTACCTTGGAAACGTGTGCCATTGAAAGCTATACTCCCTTTGAAAGTGAGTTTAATTCCTTCCAACTTCAATGCAATCTTTTTGAAGTGCATTCTCATATCTTTGAGATCTATTGTTGCTAATAATTTGTAAAACTGAGAAGGAGATGGGTTTATGAGCCATTTACTTCTGTTGTTTAATTCATTTAAGTTTAATTTGAAACTGAGATGGAAATTCCTTAAGTAGCTTTTAGTTGCGTTTTCTTTGATGCTTCAGTTTTCTAATTAATGTATGGTTTTCATTTTCTTGCTATTATTATTGTTGTTGAAATATGCTTTTAACTGAAATATTTGATTTTGAATGTCATGGTTGTTGGTTGCTCATTGTTCTGCAAAAACTTTGTTGTCAAGGCCTTTTGGCAATTCAATTTCATCCTCTTTTGTTATATTTGTGTTTGGTTCATTTGTGGCTTGCATGTTTTATTTTTTGCTAATTATGCATTTTTAATGTTTTTATTCTCAAATGTAATAGGAGTTATCAAGAACTACTATGAGATGAGCTTTTATTTTTTGCTAATTATGCCTTTTTAATGCTTTTATTCTCAAATGTGATATCATATAATGTTAACATTGCATAATTACAGCCTTAAATGCCAAGTTTCTGTAAAAATACACATCCCTTTATGAGATAAGCTTTCCTTATAGCACTTAAAAACCTCCATATATGTATTTTAAAAAGGTAAACTATCATATACATATATATAATAAGAATTATGCTCTTTGTTAAGTTGTTGTTGAGTGTTTTACATACTTGAAATGATAATAAATATGATCATTTGTTTTCACCTATAACATAATATGTTATGGCATGAAATATTTCTACATGCCATCGTTTTGGTGTAGGTCTATAACTTTCATAGCTCCTTTGTAGCTTTGAATAAGCAATTTTTTTGTTTAATTCTTTGTCAGCTTTTATGTGGAAACTTTATTTTTGTGTTCATCTTTCTTCATGTGCAAACTTTGGATTTTGTTTTATTTTACATATTTTGTTTTGGATTTAATGATTTTATTTTATTATTCTGATTGCATTATTATTTTCTTGAGATGTCCTTTGTTTTTGTATTAAATAATTCTTTTTACTTCTGTTGCTATTTTAGTTGATAGTTTTTATTGTATTTCTTCTCTTCTATTGAGAACTCATGTTTGGTTTCTTTGCTTCAATGGATTTGGTTCAATTTGAGGAAATGAAGGATAGGAATGGAATTAATAACAACATAAAAATGAAGAAAGAAAACAAAAGAAAGGAAGAGTATGGGGATAAGAAGATATCAATAAGGAGATTCCACATCAAAAACGAAAATTCAAGGGCAAAGAGGTAGTTCTATAAATAAACCCTTCTTGACATATCAATTTCTTTTGCTAAGGTTTTGCTCTATGTTTTGGATTTTAATGTTATATTTCATTTGATACATATAATATTTTAATATATTTCTTTTTTTAAGTTATGGGTTCTATTGTAAGGGTTTTTTTTTCCCCTTGATTTTGTAGATCAAAGAACTAAATTTTTCTGTGGTATTGAGGAAAATGTCAGCTTGCCTATTTTAGAAGAGATAGTTTTGAATTTTAAGTTTTTTTTTTAGCTTTCAATTTTTGGTTTAAAAAAATGCCTTATTCAACTACATTTCTTCTTAACATATTTTGGATGCAAAATTGTCAGTTGACCCTTTTTTTTCACTTCCACAAAACTTTATTCAATTATTCTTTTTTTAAAGTAAACTTCAATCTAGCAAACATAGTAAATTTTGGATTGATCTACATGGAACTTGATAAGATAGTAAATAGTTTAATGTATTTCTCACATTTCTACAAGCAAATGATTTTTTAAATGATTATGATAGGCCATGAGATGAGAGTAATTAATGATAAATGACAAAAGATATGTTGCTTTGAGAACAGTTGGAGAGCTTAAACAAGCTTTTCATGAGTTAAATCCTTGCATTATTTTCTCTTTTGTTAGAACTCTTATTCAGTATACATGTAGCTTGGTTTGTTTCAAATTGTCTGACAATTCTATATTGTTAATTATCACTAAAGGGAGACTTTATCCTCTCTATCTTTCAAAAGATGACTTAAATCCTAATTTTCTTAGAGACATCATTGCAAGGTATGTCCATCACTACATCATTTTGAATTATTACATCGGTAGCTTTCAAGAAAGATTTAATAGTTTGCTGCTTATGCTACATGATTTTATTTTCTAATACTAATTCTCTTATGCTTTATGTCGTAACGGCTTCGCGCTCGACGATTGCGTTTAAAAAACAAAAATGGGAGTCGCCACCAATCTTTTTTATTAGGTGTGATTGGCCACCTGAAAACGTTTATCTTCTCAACAAAATCTTAAAATTAATTAAGTTTTATTAAAAAGATAATCTTTTGGTCTGCGAAACAAAAATTGGGTTCGGGGGTACGGTTACGCGTGGGGAAGGATTAGCACCCCCACGACGCCCGTTAAAAACGGTACCATAATAATCATGTGTTATCCTTTTTGTTTTAATGAAATGGTCTTGAATTAAAAAATAATTCTTATTTTTATTACAATCAATTTTATTCTTTTAATTTTGTTATTTTTTTTTATTTGTAAAAATCATTTTGTTTTAAAAAGTTAAACTTTATTTTTCTAAAGTAAATGTGAACCCTTTTGTATTGAATAATTAAATCAAATATCCCAATACTCTGGTAACATTTGAAATAATTTTCCTCACCTAGAGATTTCTTAAGAATCACTACTTGTGAGTTCTGTAGAATCTCATCGTCGGAAGATTCACATTTGCTTCAAAAATTATTATCGTGAATGCATATGATGCAAGCAGATGAGAAATGATGCAAATGAATTTTTTCATTTTTTATATAAATATTTCTTTATTTATTTTAAATAGAAATTTTTATTATTGAAAAATTGCACTAAGTATCCCAATACTCTGGTAACATTTAGTACGACTCTTCTCACCTAGGGATCAGTCAAGAAATCACTACTTGTGAGTCTCATGACATCCCATCCTCGGACAAATATTTAATTTAGTTTAATTTTATTAATTTATTATTTTCATATTTTTTATATATATTTAAAATAAAAAAGCAAGTAAAATGAAAATAAATAAAATAAAGATAAAAATAAGCATGAAATCGGATATTGAGAAATAATACC